>CM022302.1:129782879-130382879 GCA_011799875.1 Thinopyrum elongatum
CCGACACCCTGAACACACACACCCGACCACACACCCCGACCCCGACCCCGACCCCGACCCCGACACCCTGACACCCCGACCCGACACGGACACCCCCTTTGACCTAACTAAGCATATTTATGCCATTTTGATATAACTTAGAGCTAACTTCATTTTGGAAGAAAGAAGAAGAAGAAGAAGAAGAAAAAACAGAAGAAAGAAGAAGAAGGAAGAAGAAGCGAAGAAAGAAGGAAGAAGAGAAGAGGAAGAAATGAAAGAAGAAGAAAGAATCACCAATTACCCAGCCACATGATGAAAGACAGATAAAAAGATAGATCTAAGACTCCAAAAGCCCAACCCCACATAGATAGAAATAAGAAAGAAAACCCGAGACAGAACCAGTCTAGACAGAAGAAGCCGGTAGTGAATTAAATGAGAAGAAAAAGGAGATAAGCAACCAGATGATATACAAGATATATCACAGAAAGAAGACCAGAAGAAGAAGAAAGAAAAGCAGAAAAGAAGAGAAACAAGAAAAAAACAGAAGAGAGAAAAAGAAGAAAGAAGAAGAAGAATAAGAGAAGAAGAAGAAGAGAAGAAGAAGAAGAAGAAAGAAGAAGAGAGAAGAAGAAGGAGAAGAAGAAGAAAAGAAGAAGAAGAAGAAGGAGAAGAAGAAGACTAGAAGAAGAAGAAGAGATCTTCTTCTTCTTCTAGTACTAGAAGAAGAAGAAGAGATCTTCTTCTTCTTCTAGTCTTCTTCTTCTTCTTCTTCTTCTTCTTCTTCTTTTTCTTCTTCTTTTCTTCCTATTCCTTCTTTCCTTCCTCTTCCTTGATTTTCTTCATCTTATTATGTCATTTGTGGACTAAATAGGCTAAATTATGTCATAAATGGACTAAACATGCTAATTAAGAAGAAAAATACCGTTATCACGGAGATGTAGGAATGGTCGGGGCTGCGCTAGTGCCAGACGGAGGTGAAGGACCGGTCGGGGTTCCGGCATTGGCAGAAGGAGTGGTCGATGCTTGTCGGGAGCCATGCTGCACCAAAGATCATTTCCCATAATGTCTCGTTAGCAAGTTCGCAAACTGAAATGTGAATAGTAGTAAGCAACGACCATTCAAATCAAACTCACCGTGGTCGCCGGAGCAATCTGGGGCATCGGCGGAGGGGCCTGACCATTTTTCTCGCACAAGCTATGCACATTTGGTTGTCACGAGTCAGTCATATTAGATAGTAATGCGAACATTACGTGCATGATTGGGCTAATATGCACGAGAAACGTACCACGATGAGCTCGTATAGGGCCCAGTTAGCGCTGTCGTTCCGGTTCCTCTCCTCCTCCAACAGCTTAGCCGTCTTATCAGCCCCTGCAGTATGACAAGGCCAACGCATTAGATATTAATTTGAAGGAACATGAAGGCAAAAGGTTAAAAAATAGTAAATGCACTTACTTCAACCCTTTAGGCGCAATCAACCACCTCTGGTCGGGGGTCGTCGGCACGGGCGGGAGCTTTTGTACAGCCACGCTTGTAGACCTTCTTGCCCTTCTCAACCAGCTCGTCGTCGTTGTAGCTATCTTCTGAAAAGGTGTCCTCGCTACCATCCTCCGAGCCACTAGCCTCCGGAGTCTCGTGGGAAGAAGACTCCAGGATCGGAGTCTTCTGGGACGAAGACTCCGGGACCTGGGACGAAGACCCCGTGACCGAAGTCTTCTGGGACGAAGACCCCATGACCGGAGTCTTCTGGGACAAAGACTCTAGGACCGGACTCACGTGGGGCGAAGGGTCGGCGACCCGAGTCTGGTGGGGCGAAGGATCAGCGATCGGAGGCTCATGGACCGGAGTCCGAGGGTCCACGTAAGACGGAGCACTCCTGTGGTCGGGTGAATCAGCTGAGGGTGGCGGCGAGGAAGGCGTAGCAGCCTTCCTACCTCTCCCACTGCCACGTCCACCTCTACCAGCCTTCTTCATCCTCCCCCGACCTCTCCCAGCCGTAGAAGAAGCGCCCGCCGCAGCTGTCTGCATACCATCCTGCACCGCTCTCCAGAGGGGCTGCGCTGCAATAATGCAACCACCCCTCCCAGTAGCGCTCACAGGAGGCTCAGGGCGCTCTGGACCCTTGCCCACCATCCTGTCAACACCTGCAATGACAAAAAGTAAACGAAATTAGTACAACATAAAAAATTTGGATACCTGACATGAACATAATAATATGTATATAATTTAAGTGTATCATAATCATGAACATAATAAAAATACACCCGATCAACACAAATATATATGGGGTTGGGGTGTGGTGTCAGGGTGTCGGGGTCGGGGTGTCAGGGTGTCAGGGTAGGGGTCGAGGTTGGGTGTGGGCGGGTGTGTGGCCCCTTTTGTCAGGGTGTCGGGGGTCGGGGGTAAGGGTGGGTGTGGTGTCAGGTGGGTGCCGGTGGTCGGGGTGTCAGGTGTCAGGGTGTCGGTGGTCGGGGTCGGGGTGGGTTGTGGTGGTAAGGGGTGTCGGGGTGTCGAGGTCGGGGTGTCGTTGTGGGGTGCGGGGTGTCAGGGTGTCGGGGTCGGGGTCGGGGTCGGGTCGGGGTGTGGGTCGGGTGTGTTGTCAGGGTGTCGGTTGGTCGGGGGTCGGGGTCGGGTCGGGGTGGGGTATCTTTTTCCTTTTCTTCTTTTCTTCTTCTCCTCCTTCTCCTCTTCTTAGGAGGCGGAGGAGGAGGGATGGAGAGGAGGGGAGGAGGAGGAGGAGGAGGGAGGAGGACGAGAAAAGGAGACGGGGGGAGGAGGAGGAGGGGAGGAGGCGGGGGAGGGGGAGGGAGGAGGAGGAGGGGGAGGAGGAGGAGGAGGAGGAGGGATGAGAAGAAGAGAGAAGAAGAAGGGAGGGGGAGAGGGGGAGTCGTTTTCTTCTGTTAGTATTTCTTTTCTTTCCCTACTCCTATTCCTCCCTCCTCCTTCTACTTCTTCTTTAAACTAAAACTAAAACTAATCTAAAATAAACTAAACTAAAACTAAACTAAAACTAATCTAAAATAAAAACTAAACTAAAACTAAAACTAAACTAAACTATAACTAAAACAGAAACTAAACTAAAAGACACAAAAAAGAAACTAATTAAACAAAAAAAGGGGAGGAGCTCACCTGGTGGAGGGCGGCGGACGGATGCGGCGGCCGCTGGAGGAGGCGGGACCCGGTGGAGGGGGAGGCCAGACGGCCGCGGCGGGACGGGGGCGGGGACGGCGAGGGGCGGTGACGGCCGCGGCGGGACGGGGCGGGGACGGCCGCGGCGCGGCTGCGAGTGGAAGAGGCGGCGGGGCCGGGTGGAGGTCAGGGAGGGGCGCGGGCGGCCGGTACGCCGGACAGGGTCGGCGGCGGCGGCGCGGGCCGGGGGGTGGGGGATGGCGACGGAGGGGAGGGGGCGGGGGGGCGGGGCGATGTGGGAAGGGGCGGCGGGGGTGCGGTGGAGGTCGGGGGGCGCAGGGGAGGGGTGCGGGGCGGCCGGCTACGGCAGACGGGGTCGGCGGCGGCGGCGCGGGTGTGGGTGGGGAGGAATGAGAGAGTGGAGAGAAGAGAGGGGGGCGGGACGGCCGTTAACGTACCCGCCTCTTTGCCGTCAGCCAACGGTCGGCAAAGTTTCTTTGTCGTCCGCTTGCGGACGGCAAAGAGGTGGGGCCGGTGGGCTTGAGTTGGTTAAACAATAACTGGACCCACCCACCTCTTTGCCGTCTGCTAGCGGACGGCAAAGATTCTTTGCCGTCAGCCAGCGGACGGTAAAGAACAGGCTGATGGCAAAGACTTTGTTTGCCATCAGCCACATCTTTGCCGTCCGTTTTCTTGTGGCTGACGGCAAAGACTTTATTTGCCGTCAGCAAGCGGACGGCAAAGAATTAGCAGACGGCAAAGAAGTGGATTCCAGTAGTGTGATTCACATCTTGTCATAAATGAAATAAGGATCAGATTTGAATATTTGCAAGTTGAGACTTACTTGTTCAAAAACGCTCCAATTTCTTTCACACCCAGATGAACTTGTGGTTAACTTGAGTATTCTTAAATCCATGTGCATCAATGTAGGAGTTTGTAGTCCATAAGTTGCCCACCACTCCCCTTCATTCATAGAAAATAGAAAGTACTATGCATCAGCCCTTTAAAATTAGAATGCAATATGGCAAAGTTATCTTTGAGAACAAGCTTACCAGCATTGTAATTGCCATTGCTGATTGCTTTTGTGGCAGCCACCTTCCCAAATATACCTTCCTTCTTTTTAAACTTGGGCAAGTCTATGTTAAGGGCATTATTTTGTGCGTCATCATCATCATGATAAAATTGTTCAATAACATCCATCAACCCGGACATGACTTCTAAATTAGTGAAGATGCTTGTGGTAGTATAACTATAATAGGGATTCAAGGCATATGCTGCCATGTGCAACTTGGTATCTAGCCTCCCATCCATCTTGCTCTCCATGGCTGTTGTGATCACCTTGTAGTCCTTCTCCGAACCTTCAACCGCAAGCATTATTGCCTTATTTGTCTCTATTATTTCTCCATACATAGAGGCCATGGACCATCCATCACTATCAGCCAACCGAAGTAACTTCACCAATGGCTCAAAAACCTTGCATCAAACATACACAAGCACTACATTAGTTACTATTTAACTATGTAACATATGAGAAATGATGCATACGAGTATAAGTGTACAACACAATTAAACAAGAGTACAAGACACAATCTATAGTTCATCTGACAATACCTTGATGCAAAGAGACACATTTTTCCAGAATGCCCTACTCATTATTGTGGCATGAGCCAACTTTCCTTTCTTTGTTTTGGTGTGCTTGCATTCTTCCCAAGTGTCACTACAACACACTCCGTTAGTTGCTTCCTCTTAGCAGCAAGACTTTGAAATGTAAGAAATGCTGAAGCAAATCTGGTCACTCTCGGACTAACAATGTCCCTCTTCTTTGTATAAGATCTCATCAATGCCAATGTGGCATGATGTGCATAAAGGAAAATTGTCATCTCCTTGGCTTTGGTTATTGCAGGACCAAAATGCTTCAACTTGCCAATTGCTTCGACCATCAAGTTAATTGTGTGAGTTGCACATGAGGTCCAAAATATCTTGGGCCTTTTAGTTTTCAACACCCCCTTTGCTCCCATGTTGTTTGATGCATTATCCGTGACTATTTGAACAACATTATCAGCCCCTACAAAACACCATTGAAAAACACAATAATGAAATCACAACATTCAACATACAACCACATGATGAAAACTCGAAAAGCAATGAAAGAGAGCAAATTAAAATGTTGAGATTAGTACCAATTTTCTCAATGCACTCATCTACATAATCGAAGATGTATTTACTTATGTGTGCATTAGCTGACACCTCCTTTGATCCAAGAAAGATTGTTCCTAACTTGCAATGCACACATAAGTTCATGATGCTCCTCCTTTTCTTGTTTTTCCATGCATCGGTCATGATAGAGCACCCCGTATATGCCCTCTCAACATCATGTGGCTTCAACAAATCCTTAGTCCTTTCCACCTCCTGCAACAACATCTTCTCGTGAAACATATATTGCGAAGGTTGCCTCCAATTAGGACCATAACGACCAAGAGCCTCACAAAATTATTTGAAGTCATCATCGTTGATAGCATTGAAGGGTACATTTTTCTTGTATAACCATCTGGCCAAATATTGCCCTACTCTATAGCTTCTCTCCTTATCAACACTATCATTTATATTCTGTTGAAACTTTTTCATGTTCGACGGGATTGACGGGTCGATTGGAGCAAGATATTGATCCATAGGCCCCTTCTTCGGGTCACCATTGCCAACTTCATTAAGCTCTGCTTGATCTTCCTCATTGGCCTCTATGGTCACCAAGGCTCTTACTTCATTTTCTTCCTGTATCTTTTGCTTCTTCTTCTTCTTTGGTGCCTCATATGCATCCTTACAGCGAGCTTGTTGCTCTAGTGTGGCTTGCATACAACTTGTCACTGACCCTTTGATCTGAGCAATGTGTTGCTTCATCCTAGTCACCCGTCCCGACATCACTTTTCCACAAAGCTTGCACTTGACTCTTTCTAGATCATCTGGATCAATCAGCATAGCAAACTCCCATGCCATATCATCTGAGTTTCTCTTAAGTCTGGAACTTGTAACCTTAGAAGCACCGCAAGCAGCCATCTGAAAAAGGGCAACAACATGTATGAGAATCAGACTAATTAAAGGGGCAACTTATTCTGCACATGATTGATGATTCTTATTCTGTAGAGAAAAGAAAAGGGCAACAACATAGAAGGGAAACTTATTCTGTACATGATTCTGTACAACAAATCTAAAATATGGTACTACACCATTAGCACAGCCATGGTGTTATACATACCTCATGATAACTAGTAGGCAGCAGCTGCAGTTAAACTCAAAAAATGACTGAATTTTATCACTACTAGTAGGCAATTATTGACTGAAGAAATAACAACTTGCTTACAACTACAGTTATTGACAATGAAAACTTGCTTACAACCAGTGACAAGTAATCAATGGGCCAAATTTTAAAGTGAGAGCAAAATATGCATGAAAACAGATGTGAGATGGACTGCACAATCCCCTTAGTATACATAGAAAAAAATGCAGTTTTGGAAGGGGAGGTCACGATCCCCTTTGGCCTCCATGAGGATCCGCTGGTGCTTACAAGTTACAACTAGAGTTATTGACTGAAGAAATGACAGTAGCTGGCACTCATTTTTATCTACTGAAGAAATGACAGTAGCTGTAGTTTTAGAACTTAGAAGTGGAGAGCGGCGCAACAAAGAAACCATACCAGGATGTTGTCTTGCTGCTGTAGAAGGGATGGTGTGTCTAGCTGCTGTCGTTCGTCGGAGTAGGAAGCAGAGGATGGAGCCGCTCTGCAGCTGCTGGAGGACGGGTGGCGGCACCGAGCAACACCAGCCGACGGCGATGGAAAAAATATGTGTGGCCCCGGTGCTACTCGAGGAAGAGTGGCGCAACTCCGGTGCTGGTACAGGAAGAGGGGCGCAACTCTGGTGCTGCTGTAGAAAGGTATGGCGATGGGAAGCAGGTCCGGTCGTCGGTGATGGAGAGATGCAGAGGAGGCGCGATGGCGATGCAGAGAGTTGGATATGGTGCTGCCACGCTGGTGGTTGAGGTCCTGTGGAAGAGGAGAGGGGGATCCAGAGGGTGCCTAGCTCAGGTGGTGCTAGCTAGGGCCGCCGAAGGCGAGCAGCATGACGGTGCCTTGTGGATCTTGCATCGCGGCGCACTGGGAGGCTGAAACCCTAACTCAGCGGGGGGAAATCCCAAATGTGTGGTGCGGCTATCCGGGAAGGCCACCGAAGGGGGTCTAGGGGAGCCAAAATTCAGCCTTTTGGGTTTTCCAACATTAGGGGCCCAGCCCGATTAATCGAGAATCTAACGATTATCGCCTGTCAGAGCGATAAATCGGTCCGAATGATAAATATCAAAGATAAGGCCTTATCTTAGCGGTCACTACACGATAAGCGATAAATCGACCGATAAATTGTTGAATCAGCCGATATCTTGAACAGTGTTGAAAGTTGACAAACATAGCATTGGTCAATGATGCAATTCATGAAAAAAAAATAAGGGAAGAGAAGATTCACATGCAAATACACTATCTTGGACATATTTTATGATTGCGAGCCCCCATTAAGTATTTTATGTCAAATTGTTGATGTTGGACAAGGAAGACAATGTAATGAATTATGTTTGCTTATATTCACATAGAAGTTATATTGTCATAGATCCTCCAACATGTGGTGCTTACCCAATATCTTTGCTAGCCTAAAATCCGCACCAAGTAGAGATACTACTTGTGCATCCAAAAACCTTGAACCCAGTTTCATGTCATGAGAGTCCACTATACCTACCTATGGATTGAATAAGATCCTTCAAGTAAGTTGTCATCGGTGCATAAAGCAATAAAAATTACTCCTAAATATGTATGATCTTTTATTGTAAGGGAAAATAAGCTTTGTACGATCTTGTGATGGTAAAGAAATAAAAGCGACATACTGCATAATAAAGGTTGCTATCACAAGGGGCAATATAAAGTGACGTTCCTTTGCATTAAGAGCTTGTGCATCCAAAAATAAAAAGTGCATGACAACATCTGCTTCCCTCTGCGAATGGCCTATCTTTTACTTTTATGTATTTACTTTTTATGCAAGAGTCAATAGTGTTATCCTCTATTCCTTTTTTTTCTCTTTTGCAAGCATCATGTGATGGAAATATGCCCTAGAGGCAATAATAAAATGGTTATTATTATATTTCCTAAATCATGATAAAGGTTTATTATTCATGCTAGAATTGCATTGATTGGAAACTAAAATACATGTGTGAATACATAAACAAATACCGTATCCCTAGTAAGCCTCTACTAGACTAGCTCATTGATCAAAGATGGTTAAGGTTTCTTAACCATAGACATGTGTTGTCACTTGATAATGGGATCACATCATTAGGAGAATGATGTGATGGACAAGACCCATCTGTTAGCTTAGCATATGATTGTTCAATTTATTGCTATTGCTTTCTTAATGTCAAATACATATTCCTTCGACTATGAGATTATGCAACTCCCGGATACCGGAGGAATACCTTGTGTGCTATCAAACGTCACAACGTAACTGGGTCATCATAAAGATGCTCTACAGGTATCTTCGAAGGTGTTTGTTGAGTTGGCATAGATCGAGATTAGGATTTGTCACTCCGTGTATCGGCGAGGTATCTCCGGGCCCTCTCGGTAATACACATCACAAGAAGCTTGCAAGCAAAGTGACTAAGGAGTTAGTTACGAGGAGATGTATTACAGAACAAGTAAAGAGACTTGCCGGTAACGAGATTGAACTAGGTATGGAGATACCGACGATCGAATCTCGGGCAAGTAACATACCGACGGACAAAGAGAATTACGTATATTGTCATAACGGTTTGACCGATAAAGATCTTCGTAGAATATGTAGGAACCAATATGGGCATCCAGGTTCCGCTATTGGTTATTAACCGAAGAGGTGTCTCGGTCATGTCTACATAGTTCTCGAACCCGTAGGGTCCGCACGCTTAACGTTCGTTGACGATATAGTGTTATATGAGCTATATGATTTGATGACCGAATGTTGTTCGGAGTCCCGGATGAGATCACGGACATGATGACGAGTCTCGAAATGGTCGAGAGGTAAAGATTGATATATAGGACGATGGTATTTGGACACCGGAATAGTTTCGGAGTGCACCGGGTAGTCATCGGGTCATCGGAAGGGGTTCCGGACACCCCCAGTAAGTGTATGGGCTTAATGGGCCAAAGGAGGGGACAGACCAGCCCACTAGGGGGCTGGTGCGCCCCTCTACAAGGCTGGCCGGCTCTAGGGGAAGGAAAGGGGAGGGGTGGCCCCTCCTACCTTTCCCTCCTCATGAGAGAAAGGAAGGGGGGGGCGCCACCTCCCACTGCCTTCCTCCCGCACTCAAATAAGGAAGGGGGGGGGCGCAAGTTGGGGAAGACCCCAAGTAGGATTTGGCCCTACTTGGGGCGCCCCTTGGCCTCTCCCCTCTCCCCCCACCTATATATATATGTGGGAAGGGGGCGCCTAGCACAACCAGAACAATTGCTTAGGCGTGTGCGGCGCCCCCTCCACCATTTACACCCCCGGTCATATTTTCGTAGTGCTTAGGCGAAGCCCTGCAGAGATAACTTCACCATCACCGTCACCACGCCGTCGTGCTGCCAGAACTCATCCACTACCTCGCCGTCTTGCTGGATCAAGAAGGCGGAGGATGTCACCGAGCTGAACGTGTGCAGAACGCGGAGGTGTTGTACGTTCGGTACTTGATCGGTTGGAGCGCGAAGAAGTTCGACTACATCAACCGCGTTAACAAACGCTTCCGCTTATGGACTATGAGGGTACGTAGACACACTCTCCCCTCTCGTTGCTATGCATCTCCATGGATAGATCTTGCGTGTGCATAGAATTTTTTTTGTTTTCCATGCAACGTTTCCCAACAGTGGCATCATGAGCCAGGTCTATGCGTAGATGATATGCACGAGTAGAACACAAAGAGTTGTGGGCGGTGATAGTCATACTGCTTACCACCAATGTCTTATTTTGATTCGGCGGTATTGTGGGATGAAGCGGCTCGGACCAACCTTACATGTCCACGCACATGAGACCGGTTCCACCGACAGACATGCAACTAGTTTTGCATAAAGGTGGCTGGCGGGTGTCTGTTTCTCCTACTTTAGTTGAATCAAATTTGACTACGGTCGGTCCTTGAAGAAGGTTAAAACAACAAACTTGATGAAACACCGTTGTGGTTTTTGCATAGGTAAGAATGGTTCTTGCTAGAAGCCCGTAGCAGCCACGTAAAACTTGCAACAACAAAGTAGAGGACACCTAACTTGTTTTTGCAGGGCATGTTGTGATGTGATATGGTCAAGATATGATGTGATATATGTTGATGTATGAGATGATCATGTTTTGTAATATCAACAACCGGCAGGAGCCTTAGGGTTGTCTCTTTATTATATGAAGTGCAAGTGCCATGTAATTGCTTTACTTTATCACTATGCGTTAGCGATAGTTGTAGAAGCAATAGTTGGCAAGAAGACCCCGACGCAACGATGGAGATCAAGGTGTCGAGCCGGTGATGATGGAGATCATGACGATGCTTTGGAGATGGAGATCAAAAGCACAAGATGATGATGGCCATATCATGTCACATGTTTTGATTGCATGTGATGTTTATCCTTTATGCATCTTATTTTGCTTAGAACGACGGTAGCATTATAAGATGATCCCTTCACCAAATTTCAAGATAAAAGTGTTCTCCCTGGGAATGCATCGTTGCCAAAGTTTGTCGTTTCGAAGCACCTCGTGATGATCGGGTGTGATAGACTCTACGTTCACATACAACGGGTGTAAGACAGTTTTGCACATGCAGAATACTTGCGTTAAACTTGACGAGCCTAGCATGTACAAACATAGTCTCGGAACACTAGAGACCGAAAGGTCGAACATGAGTCATATAGTAGATATGATCAACATAGAGATGTTCACCATTGATGACTACCCCATCTCACGTGATGATCGGACATGGATTAGTTGATTTGGATCACGTATCACTTAGATAACTTGAGGGATGTTTATTTAAGTGGGAGTTCATTAGTAATTTGATTAATTGAACTTAATTTATCATGAACTTAGTCTTAATAGTTTTGCATATCTATGTTGTAGATCAATAGCTCGTGATATAGCTCCCCAATATTTTTGATATGTTCCTAGAGAAAACTAAGTTGAAAGATGATGGTAGCAATAATGCGGACTGGGTTCGTGATCAGAGGATTATCCTCGTTGTTGCACAGAAGAATTATGTCCTTGGTGCACCGCTAGGTGACAGACCTGTTGCAGGAGCTGATGTAGATGTTATGAACATTTGACAAGCTCGATATGATGACTACTTGATAGTTTAGTGCGCCATGCTTTACTGCTTAGAAACGGGGCTTCAAAGATGTTTTGAACGCCATGGAACATATGAGATGTTCCAAGAGCTGAAATTGGTATTTCAAACTTATTCCCGTGTTGAGAGGTATGAGACCTCTGACAAGTACTTTGCCTACAAGATGGAGGAGAATAGCTCAGCCAGTGAGCATGTGCTCAGAATGTCTGGGTACTACAATCGCTTGAATCAAGTGGGAGTTAATCTTCCAGATAAGATAGTGATTGACAGAGTTCTCTAGTCACTATCACCAAGCTACTAGAACTTCGTGATGAACTATAATATGCAAGGAATGACTAAAATGATTTCCGAGCTCTTCGCGATTCTAAAATCGGCGGAGGTAGAAATCAAGAAAGAGCATCAAGTGTTGATGGTTAGAAAGACCACTAGTTTGAAGAAAAAGGGCAAGGGAAAGAAAGGGAACTTCAAGAAGAATGGCAAGCAAGTTGTCGCTCTCATGAAGAAGCCCAAAGCTGGACCCAAGCCTGAAACTGAGTGCTTCTACTGCAATGGAAATGGTCACTGGAAGCGGAACTACCCCAAATACTTGACGGATAAGAAGGATGGCAAAGTGAAGAAAAGTATATTTGATATACATGTTATTGATGTGTACCTTACTAGTGTTCGTAGTAGCACCTGGGTATTCGATACTAGTTCAGTTGCTAAGATTAGTAACTCGAAACAGTAGTTGCAGAATAAACAGAGACTAGTTAAGTGCGAGGTGACGATGTGTGTTGGAAGTGATTCCAAGGTTGATACGATCACCATCGCACACTCCCTCTACCTTCGGGATTAGTGTTGAACCTAAATAAATGTTATTTGGTGTTTGCGTTGAGCATGAATATGATTAGATCATGTTTATTGCAATACGGTTATTCATTTAAGTTAGAGAATAATCGTTGTTCTGTTTACATGAATAAAACCTTCTATGGTCATACACCCAATGTGAATGGTTTATTGAATCTCGATCGTAGTGACACACATATTCATAATATTGATGCCAAAAGATGCAAAGTTGATAATGATAGCACAACATACTTGTGGCACTGCCGTTTAGGTCATATTGATGTAAAGCGCATGAAGAAACTCCATGCAGATGGACTTTTGGAGTCACTTGATTATGAATCATTTGATACTTGCGAACCATGCCTCATAGGCAAGATGACTAAAACTCCGTTCTCCAGACACTAAAAAAAAAGACACATCCGTGACATTTTGGGCCGAACGAATTTTTTTTCTGTAATGCTTATGACACTTCTATGATGATAATTGTGACAAAACCCGGTATCATCATATATGTGGTGGGCTCCTACTTCTATGGCAAAAAATCATGACAGAAAATGGGCTTTTCGTCCTGGGCGGGCCGGAGACGCAGCTGCATGACATTCTTTGTGCCGTCCATGACGGAAAAAATCGTGGTAGAAGCGAGGGCAAGGAAAATATCGGGGAGTTCCCGGTTACGGTGGGTGGTCGGGGCCGAGCGATGCACGAAGGGATTGTGTGTTTCTCTCGTACACGTACGCGCGTGTGTGTGAGGCGTTGGGCTCTAACTGAACCCGAGCGAGGCGTTCGCTTACTGAACCCGAGCGATTGCACTGGCTACGCGTTACTGAACCCGAGCGATCGATCGATCCCTGGCTGTTAACGGAACCCGATCGAGCGATTCCTTCGCTACTGCTGCTAACTGAAGCCGATCGAACCTGCTGCCTCTTGATGAACAGTGACCGTTGTTGGGGGTTGGATGAACAGTTCCTGGTGGGGGTTGGATGAACAGGACCCCTTGGTAGTAGTAGGTCATTGCCGCTGGATGAACAGGACCCCGATCGAGGAGGCCGGTGGAGGGTGGATGAACAGGACCCCGTGGAGGCTCCATGAATAGTAGCCGGTGGAGGGTTGATGAACATGACCCCGTGGAGGGCTGGTTGAACAGTAGCCGATGGAGGCTGGATGAACAGGACCCCCGTGGATGAACAGTAGCTAGTGGAGGCTGGAGGAAGTCGACGATGGATGAACAGTAGCAGGTGGAGGCTGGAGCGAGGCAGTAGACGGTGGATGAACAGTAGCCCGTGCAGTCCCGTTTTGCGGTACGCCACACCCCTCCCAATGAACAGGACCCCGTTTTGACCGTAGGCGCTCCGACACAAGTCTGTTTCCTCCGTTTTGCAGTACACCACACCCCTCCCGATCAACAGCACCCCATTTCGATCGTAGGCACTCGAACAGAAGGCCGTTTCCTCCGTTTTGGGGTACACCAGACCCTTCCTGATGAACAGGACCCCATTTTGACCGTACGCAGTCGAACAGAAAGCCATTTTCCTCCATTTTGTGGTATGCCAGACCCCGTTCCGGCTGTTCTGTCCAAGCCGGTTGGCTCCCGATGAACAGGACGCGTTCCGACCCAGTGGCTTCGCTCTCGATGAACAGGATGCGTTCCGACCCAGTCACTTGGCTCCCGGTGAACACAACGCTGTTTCCTCCATTCTGACCAAGCCAGTTAGCTGCCGATGAACAGGACGACGTCGCTGCCGTCCGTTGCCTCTCCATGTACACGAGCCCTGGTCATAAGTATGCGCGCGTACACGTTCGAGACCCCGCCCGTATGTACATACGTAGCCATATTTACTTTCTTGCAGCGTGGTTGTACGTACGTGTACATGATTTATACAGGACTACCTCAACTGCTACGTCACACATGCCACTCCTTGCTCGGCCACGGTTCATCCTTGCAGAGAGACCGATCGACCAGTATGTACATACACGTTCGCTACCAGAGAGACAACCCTACGTACAGTTCAACCCGGTGGGTCCCAGCTGTCAGGGAGGATAAGGAGGCACTTCCTTGCGTGCGAAGATATAGCTGATGGGTCCCAGCTGTCAGGGGGAGGAATTCAATTTTTTTGCCCGTAATAAGGACGCACTTCGTTGCGTGCGAAGATGTAGCTGGTGGGTCCCAGTTGTCAGGGGGAGAAAATATTATTTTCCAGGGTAAAAAGGGTGCAGTTGCATGCATGCGTCCGTGGGCGTGGTGCGTCCCCACTGTCAGCCTCTCACGTACAGTCATCTTCCGATGACTCTCGTTTGTTGACCACACCATGCCGAGCGCACCAAGGCCGGTGGACGACGGCGAGGCCCTAGACTGGAACGACCCAGAGATGGGGAAGATGCGACAGTGGAGTCGCAGATGGAGAGGAGTGGGAAACTTGACTGGTTCGGGTGCGCGGCAGCACTGCCGCCCACGGGAGACAGGAGCAAGAACAAAGGTTGAAGAAGCAGCACGGCTGTTGGATTAACATCCAACGGTCCAGCTGCTAGAATAATTTGTTCATTAAGTTGACAAAGCCCTGCGTACACGTTAGCTTGGTAGGCCCACAAGTCAGCCACCAAATCTGCCGGATCCCAGCTGTCATCGAGAGGAATAGTTTTTTCGCATAACAAGGAGGCACTAACTTCCGTGCGAAGATACAGCCGGTGGGTCCCAGCTGTCAGCAGGAGCAATCATTTTTTTTTGCGTAATAAGGAGGCACTTGCTTGTGTGGGTCCCTACTGTCAGCCTCTCCAGTTACATCCCTCTTTCGATGGCTGTTGTTTGTTGACCATGTTGACCACGCCGCGCCGAGAGCAAAAATGCACTGTACGAGGGCGAGGCCCAGGAAGGGAACGACCTGGAGCCGGCGAAGCCACAGCAGAGGATGCCCACGCTGAGGGGAGTACAAGGGCTGACTGGTCGGCTGCGGGGTGAGGCTGACATCGCCAAAAAATAACAGGATGTGCGGGTGGGTAGAGGGATGGCCTGGCGGCAGCACAGCCGGCCACGGGAGGAGGGCGCAGGCAGTCCCGCCGGCGCTGGTTTGGGCGGCTGGAGCTGGAAGATCAGAGATTAAAGAAGCATAACGACCGTTGGATGGACATCCAACAGCCACTGCTCTGTGTTGACTAAGTTGACAAAGCCTTGCGTACGCATCAATTTTTTTTAGGACAGCATCATCGTCAACCTAGTAGGCCCAGAAGTCAGCCTCCAAATCTGTGGAAAACAGCATACAGCCCATTTGCCATTATTTTCAATAATTTACAGCCCATTTGCTAATTCTTAAGGATATTTTGAAGCCCATATTCTTTTTATTAGCATTACAGACCATATTCTGGGCACTACTAAAAAATTCAACAAAATTTTGCATATTTCGGTGGGGTCCGAACTCTTTTAATCACGAAATTTCGAGTCACGTTAAAAATAATTTTTTAAAAATTATATCAAAATAAAATTCAAAAAAATTCTTCGCAAAAAAATGAATGTAATTGTCGGTTGGCTTTGGTTTAAAATTTACAGCCCATTTCTTACTACTTATAGCCCATTTTCTGGGGAAGCCGAATACATCTCTCCTCGTCTTGAAAGATTTGCAGCCCAGCAGGGCTGAGAAAAGCAAGTAGGCCTCGGTTGGGTATTCTCCAAAAAAAATAGAACTGGGCTAGCCATTTTCAGAAAGAAAAAAGATATCAACTAGGCTCGTCATGTGCTTAAATAAAAGCGTAAGCGTGGGCTAGACGGGCCACAGCCCCCGCACAACACGCAGTTGAGCTCCGTCTCTAAAACTAAAAAACAACTGGGCGAGCTGCTTCTTCTCAAAAAAAAAATTGGGCGAGCTGCTGGGTCCCTAGTGTTAGCCACTCGTTGTGTAATTTTCTCGTTTATTGACTACATTGACAATGGCGTGGGACCTAGTTGTCAAACAATTAGGAGGAAGTATTTTTTTTGGCTTGTAATAATGAGGCACTTGCTTGTCTAATGCCATGACCCTGGTGGGTCCCTACTGTCAGCCTCTCCACGTACAGTCATCTCCTGATTCCTCTTGGTTGTTGACCATGTTGACAACGCAAGACGGCGATGGGCACAGCGAGCGAACCAAGGTGGAGAACGATGGCGAGGCCTCGGACGGGAACAAACAGGAGCCGTGGAAGATGCGGCAGTGTAGTGGCAGGCGGAGGGGAGTACGAGGGCAACAACATGTAACTCAAGCTTACAAACGGTACAAAAGCCCAAGGATTAATTGTTCATCAAATTTAGAGAAAAACCCAGATTGAACATGGCAATAACATCTAACCCAACCACTGTTTTTGGCAGTCACAAACAAATGGATCGGTCTGATCCATAAAATCAACATCCTGTGCCAAAAAAATTATTGGAGCATGACCACAAGTTGTTGTAAATAGAAGCCGAGCACGTTCAGAAGCCCATTTGTCCACCTGAAACTTCTTTTTTTGCTGTTCAACATGTCCGTCCGTTAGAAATTTCTTGTTGAAAAACTTAAGCCTCATGGACAATAGTAACCTCACATTCAACAGGAAGAATGTGACAAAGCTTCTGTTTGCCTGGTTGGATGCATATCCTTCCATCGTTATTGTCCTCAAACGAATGTCATGAGAACTGAGAAAATCACGGTGCTTATTACGCCACCGATTGGTTATATGTTTTTCTTCATGTGTTAGTGCCTAAGTAGACATGAAGATTGAAAATAGTTAAGGTCTGGAAAAAAGAGTATGTCGAAAGAGCGACAGCTGAACGGTTAATTCTAGTACAATATATACGGGCTTTCAATGTGCATGAAATCATCACCTTTATATATAAATTCTCCAGACATTGAAAGCATCACAGCAAGCCAATAATTATGTTCAGATCATAACTAAACATTCCGATATATAAGATCTTGACAGAATCCAGCAGCATTGATAGGCTATCCATGGACAAACTCTTCATTGAGCATATAACATAATATTAGTACCCAAAGTGTACTCCAAGATGATATAAAATGTATGCGCACAAATGAAAAATGCAGCTTATGATTACAAATGTGTAGATGACAACATACGGTACCTGAATAAGTGTGGAGCCAAACACCAACTTGTGATCATTAAACGGATCATGAATTACACCCAAGGTCTCCAGTTTGGGCGCAGAGACAACAATTATTTGCGAAGGTATATAACAATAATGAAGGAGCAACCTTTGAAGTGAAGGGGCATCTTCGATGATGAGCTGTTGTCCTTCAAAACAAATTCCAATGCTTTTAAGGTGAGCCGACTTTATTTGGAGACAACCGATATGGATTTCTATTCCCAAAACAATCAGCAAGCGCTCTAGGGCAGGGCAACTAGAGTGGATGATGCTGTGCAGTGAGGCCTCCGACAGATAAACCACCACAAGTGAAAGTTTTTTTAGCAATGGGAGTCGAAGCATTTGTACCAGATCGTCTGGTAGATGGCACCGGGCGAAGGTGGCGGTGTGGAGAGAGGAGGAAAACCACGAGATGGACAACAGTGGTGTGGGCACAAATTCTTGGTGTTCGGTTCGTGGTATGAAACTTTCGTGGTAATGGTAGAACTCAAACTGCTGGAGTTTTTCAAATTCAGGGGATGTCAGCCAAGCGTCCACCGTGCAGGGTATGGACAGCAGGTAGCATGTCGGGATGCAGAGGCATTGAACGGAGCCCTGGTGGGAGGAGATGATGGCTCTGAGGAGTTCAAAATCATGAACGACAGATAGCTGACGGCAGTCGAGATTGAGGGGCGTGGCACGCCATAGAGGGCGCCATCGAGTTGAGAGGACTTGGGTGCGGCAGCAATCCTTGGTGGGGAGAAGCGAGATGATCTCCCCAAGGATGGTGTCTGGGAGATCGCTGATGCGGTCCACCCGAGATTCTACGGGTTCCTCAGATTCGGTTGGGGGCCTGCCGCTTCTCCCCGCGCTGCCGGGTGCGGGATCTACAACCGGCGTCGCCGCTGGCGGGAGCCTCATCTTCTTGGCGCTGGGGCCAACCGACTCCATTTTCCTTGCGGGCATCGCGCCGAGCTCACGGGTTTGAGCAGAGTAGCCAGAGACGAGCCTAGTGGTAGTGCGAGTGGGGAAGAAGGAGGGCTGGGGTTTTCTGTAGGAGTGGAAGAAGAGGAGCAGGCGTTTTCTGTACGAGTGAGGAAGAAGGTGAGCGGGGGTTTTCTGTACGAGTGAGGAAGATGGGGAGCAGGGGGAATTGGGGGGCGACGGAAGTGGGAGAGTCCAGCGAGCTGCAGTATAAGTGGAAGCGAGGAGGAAGGAGGGTTTTTCTGGGATCGCCCCCTCTTCAAGAAATATGGGCTTTTCCTCGCAAAAAACAAAAACAAATGGGCTTTAAGATGGATAGGCTTTTGTATCGGCCCAGTCGGCTGCCCGTGTTTCGTACTGGAGGGCCTTAACACTAGAGGCAGCCCATTAGAGACACTCTCCAACTCTCCAGCCTATTGCCCATTTGAAAGAAAAAAGAGACGTCTCCATCTTAATTATGGCTCCTCATCGGTAACATTTTTCAACTTGAAAAAAAGTTATAGCTCCTTTTCGGGCCGGCTTGGCATCCACCAAATTAGAGGATGGTGTACTGCGTGCAGACACTCACACTGGTCGTAGCGCGGCAAAATGAGGGGTCAAATAACATGCCCACAATATACATAGATTGTAAAGGTTGACACACTAACATTCACACTAAACTAAGCTTCACAAGATACGGTATGCATACTAGCTTACATTCACAAGCACTTAAGTTCAGCATGTTTACGCATCTAAATAATTCACAAGACTATAACCAAGACAAAGCTATGAGAAGGTGTAGAAATAAAGAAAAAATGATAGATGCTTCTCTGAGCCAAGGGCCTCCCTACGCACGCATTAATTCCCTGGGCATGCTTCTTTCTGCTCAATGTTGCGTGCACTTTGAGCATGTTGGCAACTCCACAGCTAGCTTGATGGCTCATCTTGCAATTTACGCTGACACATTGCAGCAAACAAAGGAGGCAATAGAGATCACGCAACATCAGACCATTTTGTGCAGTTCCACTAAAATCATCTTCATTGTCCTGAATGTGAAAAGATAGGAAAGCACTGTACTTAAACGGTGTCACAAAATAGTAGCGGATATCAATAGCTCGGCATGACAAAACATGATCATCTAGACGAAGGGGATACTGACCTGCGTGAGGAAGATTATGCATAATTTTATAGGTGGTTAGTTGATTTCCACCTTGGGATCTCCTATGATGGCACGGAGGAAATTCTATGCAATCAATGAGCGAAATTCCTTCCTTGTGGCTGTAGAAAATTTGTCCGACTAACCACAATATCTTTTTTGTGTAGTTCCATTAGAATAATGCACCGCTATTTGCATGACCCCTACTCGCCGGCCAGGCCATCAATGACTCGGTCTCTTTGATCTTGCGTTGATGGAGCGGCTGCAGTGCTTGTTTGGTCCTCCACACATGACAGGATCGTTCCACACTGCAAACAGCAAGTCAATGTACGAATAAGCTTATTTCATCTTGCGTTGGTCATTCTACCTAGTTAAGAATGTAGGAATACCTGGAGCACCGTGAGGTCAGCTGACAGCAGGTTGCACTAAAATTGAGGTTTGTGCTTCCGTTTGCACAAATAGACACCATATGGAGATAGACAACCCTGTTTGCACAAATATGTAACAGGGTTATTTAAGCAGTGTCATTTTCTTGCAGCGGCATATGATTAACAGCAGCATCTCATATGTTATCAATGGCATTACAGTGACACTATGAAAAAGTGCCATTAACAAAGAAGTGCCATCACATCAAATCACACACTGGCACTAGATTAACGGGGGCTTACATTAAAATGCATAACAATTGCATTATGACTATGTGATGACAGATTGGGAGTAGCACTTGATCAGTACATACGTGCACGGCTAACAGGAACGATTGTTCTAACAAAGGGTGATACGGAAAGGAGAAACACATCGTCGTGTCAACCATTGTGCAATTAAATTTTGTGCAGTTCAACGGAGATGCAGCTATGTTACCGATGTCAGAGTTTAGTGTAACTGCCCAAAACATTCTTTATGAGAAATAAAGCAAGACAGAAGCATTTCATAAAACGGTGGTGGCATTGATTCATTGATGACGACATGTACCTAGGGTAGGGTCCTAGGCCTGACCTACATGCCCTACCCAAGGATACTTCACAAGAGGCCAAGACCTACGGAGATAGAAATAAGATACCGACTGGAATTATCACAGAGTGCAACCCACTCGACAGAAGATCCACTCGGATACCCCAATTCCACTCGATCGTCGTTATTCACTCGGAGTACAAGAATTCACTCGAAGGACAGAAGGCCTAGAGCCACCTCTGGATGGCAATGGTCAGACATTCACTCCTTTGCCTTAAAGATCATTAAACGCGGGCGTTACCAGTAACATTCATGACTTTATTCTCTCATTGAACCCTTGCGTAACTGAGGACTGCGAGGGGTCGGCGTACTCTATATAAGCCACACCTCCCCTCTTGCACAGGGGTTCGCACCCCCTGTAACTCAACACTCCAATCGACAAAGCCTCCGCGGCACCGAGACGTAGGGCTATTACCTCCTCCGAGAGGGGCCTGAACTCGTAAATCCAAGTGTACAACCTCGCCGTAGCTAGGCTCTGCCCTCTCCTACGTACCCCCATCTCTACTGTCAGATCGGTTCCCACGACAGTTGGCGCCTACCGTGGGGCAGGCGTCTGAGCGACTTCCGGCGAGGTTGCGATCTTCGATCCCCATCGACATGGTTTCCGGCAGTGGATTGTCTTTGGGCCGCGAGATCCATCTCGGCGCGCTCACCTTCATCGCCGACGATTCGGCCTGGCTCCAAGAGGCCCCCCTCGACATCGAGGTGCTTCCCATTCGCGGGGCTGCGCACTTCCGTGTGAGTGCCCGCGGCGTCCTCTTGCGGCAACCGTTGACTCAGTATCGGTCGGCTCCGGTGGCATCTTCCCTCTCCGTCGCTCGCCGTCGCAAGCGATCCGGTCACTCGCGGCTCTAGCGGTGGGTGAAGCACGCAGTGGCTTGTCAGTCGTCCACTCCTCAGATCGCGGCGATCGAGCCTGATGAATCCCTTTATGGCTTGTTCAATTTGTCGACTGGACACTCGGACACTCTTTCTGAGTGCGAAAGCAATGATCCCGCGGCGGAAGTCCTCATGGTTGGCCCCCAGCGTAGCCTGCCAGGATTCCCCGTGGCGGAGGCGAAAGCGGTGGTCCATCACTCGGCAACGACGAGTACTATCCGCAAGCCCTCACAGTGGAACAAAGAGAGGAACTACAGCGCAGGAACGAGCAAGCTCTCCAGACCCCCATCATTGGGGAGACCGCCGAGGCTCAGGCTTTGGAAGCCGCACGTGTAGCCACTCTGGCTAAACGTGCGCGTCTGGAGGATCTCCAGAAGTCACTCGACGACCGCGCTCGCAGGCCACCTCCAAATCCCAGTCGACGGCAACGGCAATTGTTCCCAACTGGATCTCGAGATGAGTGTCAGGTATACCGCACTCCAATCCAGAATGTTGCAGCAGCCACACATATTGCAGATTCAATCCAACCATCCCGTTCCGAGGCTGGAAGAGGCCTAGAGCAGATTCGGACGCTGCTCAAGGCAGCCGGGGAACAGAATTCGGCTGTTTCTCAGTCGCGCAACATGATTCACAGCGGGTCCATCAGGGCGGACACGGTTCAGTCTGCGCACAGCCCAAGATCGCCTCCGCGGCATGAAGATCGTGGTTATCACCAGGACCAGTACCTGGATCGAGGCCACGAGCAGTTTGGTCCTCGATATCACCAGTCCTTCGAGGGGTGATTCATACGCGCCCCGGCGGTATGATGACACGCGCCCATACGGTGACGAGCGGAGGATTCCAGTCGACCCCCGAGAGCCCGGGTTTGATGCAAGGTTAGTCCTCGTGCAGGGCCTGGTTGACAGAGGCAGGGCTAATTGAGAAGGTTTGGACAGAGGTCACCCGAGTGGAAGCAAAGCGTTCATCTCCGGGCCCAAGTGTTTCAGTAGAACCATTCGAGCTGCTGAGATTCCTCCCAACTTCAGGTTGGCCACGGGAGTGAGCAAGTTTACTGGCGAGTCAAAGCCAGACACATGGTTAGAAGATTACCGAGTGGCTATGCAGATTGGTGGAGGAATGACGAAGTGGCCATGAAGCACCTGCCCTTGATGCTTGAAGGCTCAGCCAGGGCGTGGTTGAACCAGTTGGCTCCAGCTAGCATATACTGTTGGGAAGACTTGGCCCGAGTGTTTATCAAAACATTTGAAGGCACTTACAAGCGACCTGCTGGGCTGACAGAGTTGCAACATTGTGTCCAGAAACCGAGTGAAACTTTGAGGGATTACATCCAATGTTCGACCACACTTCACCATGTGGTGGAGAATGTTTCGGAGCACCAAGCGGTTTGCGCCTTCAAGGAGGGCGTCCATTACAAAGAGCTCATATTGAAATTTGGTTGATCCGGGGCCATGACTCTGAACCAAATGATGGAGATAGCCACTCGGTATGCGAACGGCGAAGAAGAAGACCGACTCCGTAGTGGCAAAGGAAAAGGTACAGATCCTGACACCGGAGGTGGGAATTCCAGTCGAAAGCAGAAACGCAAGCTGAAGCCACTGGTCAAGCCGAAGCCGCAGTGGTTGCTCCTCAAGGAAAATTCAAAGGGAAAGCCAAAGAGCAGTGGGTTCCTAAGAAGAAAAGAGATCAGTTTGGTCAAGATGTCTTGGATCTACCGTGTGCCATCCACACGAAGAAAGACGAGGAGGGTAACCTGATTTTACCCAAGCACACCACTCGACAGTGCAGACTCCTCATTCAATAGTTCCATGAAGGTCAGCCGAGTGAAAAGGGCTCTGGCAAGGATGAGGACGAACAAAAGGCAGAAGATTACCCAAAGGTCAATGCTACTTTGGTGATTTTTGCTGATGTTGAGAGCAAAAGTCGACTGAAAGTCATCAACCGAGAAGTGAACATGGTTGCTCCGGCAACTACAACGTACCTCAAGTGGTCAAAGACTCCTATCACCTTCGACCAGTCAGATCACCCAGCTCACGTTGCTACCCTCGGGCGACAGGCTTTGGTGGTCGACCCAGTTGTCGGAGGCACTCGGTTGCGCAAAGTTCTTATGGATGGCGGCAGTGGTTTGAACATTCTGTATGCTGAGACCCTCCCGGGGATGGGCATTTCGATGTCCCGACTCAGCGAAAGCAACATGCAGTTTCATGGGGTCATCCCAGGGAAGAAGGCGAAATCACTCGGGCAGATTGCTTTAGATGTGGTTTTTGGTGACTCGAAGAATTTTCGCAAGGAAAAGTTGACGTTTGAAGTTGTAGATTTTCACAGTGCCTATCATGCTATTCTGTGCCGACCGGCGTATGCTCGTTTCATGGCCTGCCCATGCTACGTGTACCTTAAGTTGAAGATGCCCAGACCCAAGGGCGTGATTATCGTCACTGGAAATAGACAGAGAGCCGAGGAATGCCCCCAGAAGGGATCCAAGATTGCTGATGAGCAGATGGCAGTGGTGGAGCTAGAAGAGTACAAGAAGAATGCTGATCCGAGTGAGTTGTTCTGTTCTAAGAAGCCTACTTCTGAGTCTGCATTTCAGTCGGCTGGCGAGACGAAACCAGTTCACATCCACCCGGAAGATCCCACAGCTGCTCCGACCAACATTTTAACGACACTCGACAACAAATAGGAAGCCGCGCACATCCAGTTCCTCCGTGAGAACTGGGACATCTTTGCATGGAAACCATCAGACATGCCAGGTGTACCCAGGGGACTGGCTGAGCACCGTTTGCATGTCGACTCGAAGGCCAAACCTGTCAAAGAGCATCTCTGCCGTTCTGCTGCAGAGAAGAGGAAGGCGATTGGCGAGGAAGTGGCTCGGCTCCTGGCAGTTGAGTTCATACGCAAGATATACCACTCCGAGTGGCTCGCCAAAGTCGTCATGGTCCCCAAGAAGGATAATTCACTCCGCATGTGCATTGACTTCAAACATATCAATCAGGCCTACCCGAAAGATAATTTTCCGCTCCCCCGTATCGATCAGATAGTCGATTCAACTGCGGGATGCGAGCGTTTGTCTTTTCTTGGTGCGTATTCCGGATACCATCAGATCCGACTGTATGGGCTAGATGAAATAAAAACGGCCTTCATCACCCCGTTCGGGTGTTTTTGCTATGTCACCATGCCATTCGGTCTCAAAAATGCTGGCGCCACATTCATGCGCATGATTCAGAAGTTCCTGCTCACTCAGATCAGTTGGAATGTGGAGGCCTATATGGATGATATTGTGGTCAAGTCACGCAAAGGTTCCGACCTGCTGACTGATCTCGTTGAAACATTTGCTAATCTGAGAAGGTATGATATTAAGCTGAACCCGTCCAAGTGCACATTCGGAGTACCTAGAGGCAAGTTGCTCGGTTTCCTCATTTCTGAATGAGGGATGGATGCCAATCTAAAGAAGATCGATGCGATTGTCTGAATGAAACGCTGTGTGAGTGTGCATGACGTCCAGAAGCTCACAGGCTGTCTTGTAGCGCTGAGTCGGTTCATTTCTTGTCTGGGTGAAAAGGCACTGCCTCTTTACCAACTGATGAAGAAGTCCGATAAGTTCGAGTGGACTCCTGAAGCTGAAGCAGCGTTTGTCGAGCTCAAAACCCTGCTCTCCACCCAGCCGGTGCTAGCCTCTGCTTTTGTACATTGCGGCCACTGGTCAAGTTGTCAGCACAGTGCTCACAGTGGAACGGGAAGAAGAAGGCAAGGCCTACAAAGTTCAAAGACCAGTGTACTATATCTCTGAGGTTTGACTCCGTCCAAGCAGAGGTATCCGCATTATCAGAAACTTGTTTATGGAATCTACTTGACTGCGAAGAAAGTTACACATTATTTTCAAGACCACTCGGTTTTAGTTGTCAGTGACGCCCCGTTATCTGAGATCATGAACAATCGGGATGCAACTGGCCGAGTGGCTAAATGGGCAATTGAACTTCTCCCTTTGGATATTAAGTTTGAAGCGAAGAAGGTGATCAAATCCCAAGCACTCGCTGACTTCTTGGCCGAGTGCATAGAACAGCAATAGCCGACTCAGGTCTACTCGGAACACTGGACCATGTTCTTCGATGGATCTAAAATGCTGAATGGTTCCGGCACCGGCGTGGTCCTAGTGTCGCCAAGAGGTGATCGGCTCAGTTATGTCCACCTGATTCACTTTGATTCTTCCAATAATGAAGCTGAGTACGAAGCACTGCTTTACGGGTTATGTATGGCCATCTCACTCGGCGTCCGTCGCCTGATGGTCTACGGCGACTCGGATTTGGTGGTCAATCAGGTGATGAAGGAGTGGGATGTCAGAAACCCAGCCATGACAGGATATTGCAATGCTGTGAGGAAGCTGGAGAAAAAGTTCGAGGGTTTGGAGCTTCACCACATTCCCCGAATCAAAAATCAAGTAGCCGATGATCTGGCAAAAATAGGTTCCACTCGGAAGCCTACCCCCAGCAACGTGTTTCTTGAGCATCTACATTCCCCGTCAGTACAAGAGGATCCTTTCACTGAAGAGCCTCCCCAAGCGATAAGTCCTGCTGATCTGACTGAAATCGAGATCCCTGCTGTTATTGACTTGGTTATGGAGATTCTGGTGATTACCCCTGACTGGACAGTGCCTTACATTGCATATTTGCTCAGGCAAGAACTACCGGAGGATGAAGTTGAGGCACGTCAGATTGTCCGCAGGTCCAAGGCTTTCAGAGTGATAGATGGACAGCTTTACAGGGAGAGTGTCACCGGCGTAGCTCAATGATGTATTTCTCCAGAAGAAGGTCGACTGATTTTGGAAGAGATCCACTCGAGGACCTGTGGTCATCATGCGTCCTCTTGGACAATTGTGGCCAAAGCATACCGAGCTGGGTTTTACTGGCCACGGGCCAATGAAGCTGCAAAGGAAATCGTACAATGGTGTGAAGGATGTCAGTTCGACGCAAACATGTCCCATAAGCCCGCATCTGCTCTGAAGACCATTCCACTCATCTGGCCGTTCGCTGTATGGGGATTGGACATGGTCGGACCACTCAGGACCGGCAAGAGCGGCTTCACTCATCTGCTTGTAGCAGTCGACAAATTCACCAAGTGGATTGAAGCCAAACCTATTAAGAAGTTAGGTTCAAGAACAGCCATTAAGTTCTTGAAAGAATTGATATTCAGATACGGAGTTCCACACAGTATTATCACGGACAATGGCTCAAACTTTGATTCGGAAGAGTTCAGAAACTTCTGCGCCACCCAAGGCACTCGAGTGGACTATGCATCTGTTGCGCACCCACAGTCGAATGGTCAAGCTGAGAGGGCGAACGGCCTTATCCTTCAAGGATTGAAGCCTCGACTCATGCATGACCTTGAGCATGCAGCTGGAGCCTGGGTGACTGAACTGCCATTTGTCTTATGGGGTTTAAGGATGACTCCAAACCGGTCCACCGACCGCACTCCTTTTTTCATGGTGTATGGAGCTGAAGCCGTGCTGCCTAGTGATATCTTCCACAATGCACCCAGAGTGGAACTCTACTCGGAAGCTGAGGCAGAGCAGGCACGGTAGGACGCCGTTGATCTCTTGGAAGAGGAGCGTGAGATGGCCCTGATACAGTCGACTGTCTATCAGCAAGATCTTCGTCGAGTCCACGTGTCAGAGGTCGAGCATTCCAAGAAGGAGACCTCGTGCTCCGAGTGGATCAGCAGCGACCACACAAACTTGCCCCCGCATGGGAATGCCCCTTCATCGTCACCAAGGTGCTACACAACGGGGCCTACCACCTCTACAACCTCGCAAAGAAGATTGACGAGCCGCGCGCCTGGAATGCAGATCTTCTTCGTCGATTTTATACCTAGCACTCGGATTGTTTATCAAGACATGACTCCTGTAGTCCCATGATGATTTCTCTCACATAAGCGTGTGTTCAAAACCCCCAGTGGGTGACTTAGCCGCGAACCTGTTTTCGCCTAAGTTAAAAAACTACTTCGAGTGAGAGCATCCCTCCCACTTGGGGGCTTAGCTGCGAGCCTGTCCTCGCCTAAGTTGAAAAACTACTCCAAGTGAGAGCATCCCTCTCACTCGGAGGCTTAGCTGCGAGCTCATCCTCGCCTAAGTTAAAAAACTACTCTGAGTGAGAGCATCCCTCTCACTCGGGGGCTTAGCTGTGAGCCTGTCCTCGCCTAAGTTAAAAAACTACTCCGAGTGAGAGCATACCTCCCACTCGGAGGCTTAGCTGCGAGCCTGTCCTCGCCTAAGTTAAAAAACTACTCCGAGTGAGAGCATCCCTCTCACTCGGAGGCTTAGCTGTGAGCCTATCCTCGCCTAAGTTAAAAAACTACTCCGAGTGAGAGCATCCCTCTCACTCGGGGGCTTAGCTGCGAGCCTGTCCTCGCCTAAGTTAAAAAAACTACTCCGAGTGAGAGCATCCCTCCCACTCGGAGGCTTAGCTGTGAGCCTGTCCTCGCCTAAGTTAAAAAACTACTCCGAGTGAAAGCATCCCTCTCACTCGGGGGCTTAGCTGCGAGCCTGCCCTCACCTAAGTTAAAAACTACTCCGAGTGAGAGCATCCCTCTCACTTGGAGGCTTAGCTGCGACCCTGTCCTCACCTAAGTTAAAAAACTACTCCGAGTGAGAGCATCCCTCTCACTCGGAGGCTTAGCTACGAGCCCGACCTCGCCTAAAAAACTACTCCGAGTGAGAGCATACCTCTCACTCGGAGGCTTGCTGCGATCCCGACCTCGCCTAAGTTAAAAAACTACTCTGAGTTAGAACATCCCTCTCACTCGGGGGCTTAGATGCGAGCCCGTCTTCGCGTAAGTCAAAAAATTACTCCGAGTGAGAGCATCTCTCTCACTCGGGGGCTTGGCTGCGAGCCTGTCCTCGCCTAAGTCAAAAAACTACTCCGAGTGAGAGCATCCCTCCCACTCAGGGGCTTAGCCGCGAGCCAGCCCTCGCCTAAGTTCAAAAATCCGTTCACTCGGAACAGGCAATAAACTGGAAAGGAATATTAAGATAAATCCATCAAGTTCATAAACGAAAGCAAAAGTACTCGGGCGACAGGCCCGAACGAGTTTAACGCTTACAGGATCACTCGGCATTCCGAGGCAAATAAGTTTGGATCATAAAGTTTTTTCACTCGGCAGTAGGACTCGCGGGCTCGACAAAGGTGTCTAGATCAATTCCATCTGCGATCCGAGTGGCTGCATCAATGAAGGTCTCCATAAAACTTTCAAATTGGAGCTTCTTCGTGTTTGCCACCTGAAGAGCCTTCAGCTTGTCTTCCCTAGCTTCCTTGCAGTGGACACGAACAAGTGAGAGCGCCACATTGGCTCCGCAGCGGGCAGTTGATTTCTTCCATGCTTGCACTCGACCAGGGATTTCATTGAGCCGAGTCATCAGTAACTCGAGGTCGTTCTGAAGTGTATCCTCTAGCCACAGCTCCTTGTCTATCCTTGTCAGTGCAACCTTCAGCTGAGCGATATACCCCAAGACGCTGTCAAGGCGACCTTTAGGTCGTAGCACATTCATAGCAGCAGCATCTTTGACGAGTGACTTGGTGGGGTTCAGTCCTGTTTCAATTCATTCTATTTCTTGCTCAAAGTTCTGGCAGAACTCTGCACAAAGAGGGAAAATATGAGTCAGCAACAGTATTGTTTTCAAGGTTTTTGGGAATTCACTCGGATGAAGAAGGATACCTTCAAGCATGATGTACATCTTCTTCGCAAGCCCCCCCCCCTAAGTATGCCTCCAGCTCATCCCTCTTTTGAGTGAGCTGGTCCACCTTGTCGGTCAGGATGATTTTCTCCTCTTTAAGTTGAGCAGCTTCCTTCTTCGCCTCCTCGACGGTAGTCTTCAAGGTCGCATTCTCCTCTTCAAGCTTGCCGACTGAAGCTAGTTTCTCCTCAGCTGCTTCAGTCTTCTCTCGAGCCACCTTCTGCACTCCTGCGAGTTCGTTGTCTTTCCTCTCCAGTGCCTGCTTCATAGTGTCTAAAGAAATAACATTCTTCAGTCACGCTTGGAGTTGATGGTTCTCACTATGCACATCTGTTCGAGTGGAATCACTCGGTTCAAAGGACGAAAGGAAAAAATGACGAAGCACACAGTCAGCGAAGTGTTACCTCCCATGGTCTTCACCTCCTCCTGAGCCTGCTTCAAGTTCTTCTTGGCAAGTTCTAGGTCCAGTTAGAGTTGGATCTTCTCCTTCTCTAGAGCAACATACTGAGTCCCAAGTTCACAAGATTTCTGAGATCGACAAAAGACAACTCAGTCGACGAAGAGAAAGATTTTCAAAAGTATTTCCTCTACTTTCGAGTGGAGAAGAGCAAATCCAGATTGCTACTACCAAACAAGTTCTAAGACCCCCGCCGAATCAAACATTCGACGGTGGTCTCGGGGACTACACCCAGTGGGTGCACTCAGCGTGCCCCCATTGGATCCATTTCCACTTGGCAAGGCCCGACCGACCCAAGTGAAGAGCTTCAAGCTAAGATATTCTAAGACCCCCGCCGAATCAAACATTCGACGGCGGTCTCGGGGACTACACCAGTGGGTGCACTCAGCGTGCCCCCACTGGATCAGTTTTCCACTCGGCATGGCCTGACCATTTCGAGTGGAAGAACTACAGAGTAAAAAGAAAACACCCAGTGGGTGTACAAATTCAAGACAGACAAAATCCAATCGGAAATCAACTTACAATCGTACTTACTCGGACATTGGCTTGAAGGGCCGAACTGGCGTCATAAGCAGACTTGCTAGCTTCATACACTTCCTTCAGACGCTGCATCATCAGGCCAGCCTGAATCATAGCCTCCTTGCTAGCTCCAGTATGGTCCTCTGGGACATGATGCAGAGTGAACGCGCTCGACGCAGGAGTCGGTGACGTAGCTGGAGGGATCGGCACTTGCGGTTGTCCAGTCAGACCCGAAGCGGGAGCAGTCGACAACAGAGGCTGAGCAGTCGATGGAGAGGTGGCAAAGGAAGCACCAGCTCGGGATGAACTGCCTAGCTGTTGAAGAACAAGTTCAGGCGGCGTACGAGATGCTTGGCCTGAAGGCACTCTCTTAGTGAGGCTTCGTAAGGCCGTCGAAGTCCTGCCTTTTCCTCCTGTGCTTTTTGGAGGCTCCTCCGTGTCATCATCTGCAAGGTGGATAACGTCTGTTGGTGCTGCAGTCACTCGACAGTAAGATTTCAGTCGACCATCTGGACAATTAGCGAGTCAGAACAGGAGGTGAGTTGATCATACCAGCCCAAGAAGTGGCCGCGTCCGCAGTGTCCGCTTCTGCGTGCTCATCGTCGATTTCCATGTGGGACGTCACAGAAGTAGCAGCCCTGGGATTCAGAATTCCACTTGGTAACAAAAACATGAAGGTCCGCAACAGCAATAAAGAAAGAAAAGAAGAAATACTCACGTTGAAGCAATAGGCACAGCCACCTTTATCCTGGGCAGGGCCTTCCGAGGCTTGGGAGGAACAATCTTGGCTTGCTTGGCAATTTTTTCAGTCAGGTCAGGTCTTGGTGTCTGAGTGCGCTTCGGGTTCCTGGCACTCGACACTCCAGCCTTGCCCTGGCCAGCCGCTGGATCTTGAGTTTGCTTGGTGCGACGCTTGGTGCGTGTTGGCGACTTGACTTCTTCGCTATCGTCGGAGTCGTCGCTGTCACCTTCACTATCGTTGGCATAATCAATGTCGACGCTCCCGCCCTCGCTCTCCACTCTTCCAGTGAATTGCTCCCCGTTCGGCATGGGCGAGTACATATTCATGAATGCCTGCAAGTCACAGGTGTCAGAGTCAGTCGAGTTTCAATACAGTAGCCTGACGAAAACTGAGATAATTCACTCGGCAGGATATGTCTCACATCTCCTGGAGGATGCTTGGCGTCAAAAGGTTAAATCCGTTTGGCTCCGCGTGGATTGTCTCGGGCACCAGTGATGCTCCTGAGCCACTGGGACACAGTGTCCTCACTGACTTCTTCTGGATGAGTCCGTGCAGTGTCGTTTGCACCCGAGTACAACCACATGGGATGGTCGCGCGCTTGTAAAGGCTGGATGCGTCGACTGAGAAACACCTCCAGTAGATCCAGGCCTGTCACTCCACTCCGGATCAGCTCCACGACTGCTTCAACCAAAATCCCACCTCGCCTTTCTCCTCCTCTTCTACAGTCAACGAACGGGGGGCGTGGAGTCTCTCCAGAGAGAAAGGGGGAAGACCAGTCAACGCACCAGGTGTCGTAATGTCTCTGCAGTAGAACCAGGTCGACTGCCATCCCCTAACAGACTCGGGAAAAGTCATGGAAGGGAAAGCACTTCTACCCCTCATTTGAATACCTAAACCCCCACACATCTGGATCACGTGGGTTTTCGCGTCACTCGGGTTGGCTTTCTTGACCGACTGGGATCGACAAGTGAAAATGTGTTTGAATAGCCCCCAGTGAGGATGGCATCCCAGGAAGTTTTCGCACATTGAAACAAAGGCAACAAGATACGATATGGTGTTCGGAGGAAAGTGATGGATTTGCGCACCAAAGAAATTCAAGAAACCATGAAAGAATGGGTGCGGAGGCAAAGAGAAACCTCTTTCCACATGTGTCGTGAGAAGAACCCGCCAACGGCAAGAAGGATTCAGGCAGCCTCCAGGATCCATGGGCCAGCAAGCCATCGGCGATGAGCCCCAGGAGATCCTCCTCCGTGATCGACGAGGGGATCCAATCGCCCTGGATCCAGCCCGGCGGCAGAGCGGACCGTGAGCCCGACCCCTTCTTGCCGTTGGCCACCTTCTTGGCGCACTCCAGTGCTTTCGTCTTGTCCTTCACCATCTCCGCGATGGTCGACGGGAACAAGTAGAGCGGCGCTGCGCTGAGGTGGGCGAGACAGAGAGACGGGGGAGAAAGGGGAAAAGTGGAGGACACTATTGCACGCCTCAACTGCATCGACTTTTATACCCGCCCGTCCGAGTGACTGACAGGTGGGCCAGCGCAATCTCAGCGCATCCTGCAACCGACGCTAGCCCAATACGTGGCAAAAAAGGTGGAGCAAATATCGAGGAGTCCATCCCCACTTGCCCCGCTTACTGCGCTGTGGCCGGCCCGCGCGCTTCTCCAAATTTCAAATCCCGCTGAATCCGGGTCAAGTGAATCAATCAATTGCGTCAGAGATATCCAAATCCAGTCTGCTCAACGCTATGCTATTTGTTTCACTCGGACACTCATGAAGCCAGAATCGATCAAGGTGATTGACGGAGGATTAAACAGCTCCCGTACGTTTAGACCCCTAAAAAGTGTCTCTAAGACATTGAGTCAGGTCGAAATCAACTTTTAATCCTTCCTCACTCAGCCCTCGATCCATTCGGGGGCTAATGACGATGACATGTACCTAGGGTAGGGTCCTAGGCCTGACCTACATGCCCTACCCAAGGACACTTCACAAGAGGCCAAGACCTACGGAGATAGAAAGATGATACCGACTGGAATTATCACAGAGTGCAACCCACTCGACAGAAGATCCACTCGGATACCCCAATTCCACTCGATCATCGTTATTCACTCGGAGTACAAGAATTCACTCGAAGGACAGAAGGCCTAGAGCCACCTCTGGATGGCAACGGTCGGACATTCACTCCTTTGCCTTAAAGATCATTAAACGCGGGCGTTACGAGTAACGTTCGTGACTTTATTCTCTCATTGAACCCTTGCGTAACTGAGGACTGCGAGGGGTCGGCGTATTCTATATAAGCCACCCCTCCCCTCTTGCACAGGGGTTCGCACCCCCTGTAACTCAACACTCCAATCGACAAAGCCTCCGCGGCACCGAGACGTAGGGCTATTACCTCCTCCGAGAGGGGCCTGAACTCGTAAATCCAAGTGTACAACCTCGCCGTAGCTAGGCTCTGCCCTCTCCTACGTACCCCCCATCTCTACTATCAGATCCGTTCCCACGACATTCATTTTATCAATGGCAATAGATTGACAGCAGCATTACTTAACATCGACATCACATTAACAGTGGCATTGTTTCATTTTACATGTGATATTAGATTAACAGTAGCAGTAAGGGCATAGGGACAGGGGAGGCACAAGCACGTTTTACATCCACCGAGGCATAAAGTGGTGAGGCAGAGGTGTTGCCGAGTGCGGCAAACATGCAAAGCATGTCTGGATTTGTGCATTTTTTGTTCTCGTCAGTGACCTTTCCTATGTGACCACAAGAAATCTAGACATGCTCATTCTCGGTTGCATTGTCGACCCAACACCCCCCACTTTCTGTCCTTTTTCGACCAAGAGACCGGTCAGGCCAGCATCTTTATTTCCCTTTCCAACCAAGAGATCGGTTCATTAGCCAGTATCTGCAGTACCTTTTTTCCTCTAATAGTAAAAATTTATGTGGTGTTCGAGTGTTCGACAAGCCGACGGAGCCAGCTACATGAGAGCTTTGTAATACTAGAAGAATATCCACATGCAGGATGCAGTGACGTGGGGAGCAATCCTAACTTGATGAAAAAAGGGATGCAGCGACGTGGGGAGCTGGGCCATTAGAACAAGGCCAGTTCTAAAAAAAGTTATACCTCTGGTCGGCGGGATGTGGCGAGGCAGGCGGCGGGATCTGCCAACTCGACGGCGGGGAGCAAGGGTGAGGAGGACCTCCCACGCCGGCGCCAGGTCAGAGAAGACAGCGCGCGTCGGCTTCCTCCCTCGCCACCGGCGACCACCAGCGGAAGGTATCTAGACGGATCTGTGTCAACCGAAGAGAAGAGAGAGAGACAAAGAGAGTGGACACCATGTTCTTGTTTAGATCTGGAGAGGGTGAGAGAGTGAGAAGAAGAGAACAACCCTAGCAAGCAAGTCCCGAAGTGGACTAATGGAGTAGTAATTGTTTTTCCCTCCGTAGCGATCATTTTAAATTGAATACGCCCGCAGCCATATTTTTTTTCATTTAACATACCAGTAAAAAGGAACTCGATCAATAACCGCGCTACCGCGTTCAGGTCGCACTTGGTATGGCTGACATTTGGTCCTAGACCCCACACTAATCATGTGTTTGGCTCCATATAAGAGATGAGCTAATTATTTAGGACGGGACCACCAGTCATGCTCACATGGTCATGCATGCAAAGGGTGGCCATTTGATTCGACCACTTTGGTTGGGTGAAATGGTTCAGCATCTTTGACGCATATTCTCTTTTTTTGACTCGAACCATTCAAGTGATTTATAACCAAACACGTAATTTTTTGGATGATCCCAACCCATCTGTGGCCAACCTTGCAACCAAACGCACCATAAGTGGATGACTAGATGTCTCAAATTGTCATGTTACCTACCTTTTCGTGTGCAAATGCGCTCCACCGTGAGTGTACCCGGGCGTGTGCGTGAGGGGAGAGTGAAGTCCGATTTATAAACCTTGAGGTTGTAGAGCTAGTCGGAAACAAACCCTCACCTTTAAATCCTTGAAGTTTGTACCCTGTCCTCTGTAATCCCGGTCATTTTTAACCTTAAGGGCATGTGCGGTTCAAGGGGCTTTAACGGGGATTAACATGGATTGTGGGGGATTAAATCATGTACAAGCCAAATTCCCCTCCATTCCTCTCCAAACCCCTTGGGAGGAGGTTGAACCGAACAAGGCCTAAGACTAACCACAGTGGGAGTAACTTAATTCCATACGGTATCATAATATGATACTCAACCCTCTCTTTCTTCATTTAATTCTACGCCACCTCATCAAATTTGCCTAGTTGGCATGCATGATACTACTTATGATACTCCCATTACAACCAGCCTGGTAGAATTAATATACCTAATCTAAATGGTCGTCGCCCAATCTCTTTGTCCTTCTCCAGCATCCGGCTAAAGAAGAATCGTGCAAGACACTGGCTGTTTTCGCCGGCGTCGCCTCGGCGGTGGCCTTCATGGGATACAATCGGCGGCGGCCTCCTGTGTTCTACTTCTCCTCGATGATGGCGGCTGTCGGGGCCGGATTTTGGGGACACAACATATCCCAGAAATTAACCCCTCGTGTCATCACCAGCCCAGGACTACTGTTACCGGTGGACACGTCCTTGTTACAGATTACCAAGCTATTACAAGAATTGGATACAAGACCATAAAGGTCTAATGATACAACAGTGACTCTGGTGGTGATTGACGGAAACGACTCGTGGTTCTCCAACATCGATGGGCTCCATTCCCACAGGAACGGCTGACCTGGATAATTCCTATCCCGCGTGGTTGCTATCCTAGGCTCCGCACGGTCGTCGCTGTGGTACTCCACGTAGATCTTCTGACCTGGCCACGTAAATAGCCAGGGACAAGCCTGTGAGTACGTTTGAATGTACTCGCAAACATCATGAACAAAAGATATACCGAATGCAACAATTAAATTATATGATCATGATGAACCACACTATATGCGTATGCTCATGATGGACTTAAGGCATGCTGTCAGGAATTAAGTTATGGCATGATAAAATATTAGCATGTGCAAATAACTGGATATATAAAATTATTAGTAATAAACAAGGAAAGTTAAAGGAAAATAAAATAAAGGAAATGCCGGTCGGATGTCTAAAATGACATCACGGTAGGTCTTGAAGAGAAATGCCAAACGGGTGTCTAAAAGAGAAATCGGACAAGACAGGACCATCCGAGAACTCAGGCGACGCCGCGAGAGGTCTTGAAAAGAAATGCCAGTCGGGTGTCAAGTGACGCCACGGTCGGACTTGAAAAGAAATGCCAATCGGGTGTCCACAAGAGTAGTGGCAGGATAAACCGCCTGTTAACTCGATAGACGCCACGAGAGGTCTTGAAAATAAAATTGAGTGCCCGGGGTAGTCTAGCCAGCCCCTGAGACACTCAAGAAAAATTCAAATAAGAGATATGGGTTAGTCCTCAATATTATGCATAACCATAATAATATTTAACAAGCATAAAATATTCATGGTAGCAACAGGGTGACAATAATTATTCCGCAAAATAATTCAGACTCAATTTAATTATTTTCCTTCGAAGACCGACACTAAGACCGACACTTGACCAACCCAGACTGTAGCCCTTAACCGCGGACACGGCTATTCGAATAGGTTTAAACTCTGCAGAGGGTGTGCTCTTTACCCACAAGTAAAGGATTTCTTTAGTCAGTACCGTGACACTGACTATTCCCATTACGGTCTTTGGGTTGAAAACACACCTGACCAGCACACACCAGATTATCTTTCCGGATGCCAGGAATCACCCAAAGCATCGTTCAAGAAAACTTTAAGATGGAGAGACCAACGTCCTGCATGGGATCACTATTATTACGCGCGGATTACAAGGGGTGCCCCCCTCTCAGTCACAACTGGAAACACCCATGCCCCCTGACCCGATGACAGGATTTAGTCCACCAACATGGAAACCCTCATCATATCCCTCTATGTGGTGTGTGCACGGAAAGGGGTTAACAACTTACTGAACCATACCCCACCTGTGGCAGGGACAAGTGGTAGCACGAATCAAGTATGGGGGTTACCGGAACAAGACTCGATCTACGGTCGACCCAGGAGGTTTAAGTTTTCCTGCAGTGGTTAGCTCAACAAAGTATTATTTTCAATAGTAGCACCCCAACAGGGCTACAACCCTTGCATGCTCCAACATGCCCACACTAATCATTCTCGTCACAACGAGTTTTCAGTCCCACGGTCACTTTTCTCGTGACTGATTCTTTCCTGCAGTTTAGTCCGGACCGGCACAGGCATATGTGACATAAGAAAAATAGCCATGCTTACTTTTACTTCATGCCTAAATGAAGGTAAAATATTTCATGGGGTCATGCATGCATAATTATCAATATGCCAACTTTATATGCACTCAACATAATCATGGTGCAAATATTAACTATGCAATCCACCATATCAAGTGTTCAAGATGCTTGCCTTTTGTATGCAGAGATGTTGGTTGCACTCAAAAAGTTTGAAAACTTTATCTTCCCTCCATTTCCTATTTTCAAAAATATTTGAATTACCACATATAGCAAAAACAGTGCCAAAAATTGTTTGGATTTTTTTTGAAATAAATACTAAAACAAACTAGATGAAAAATTAGAAATACCAGAAAAATAATCAAATTATTTGGAGTTAATATGAATTACTTAGGGCATTTCTAAGATGAAATAAATGTCTAAATGGACTATTTAATTGATCCAACAGAAACTAAGCTAAGGAAAAAAATGTTCACCCCAGCTAGATTATTAGAGCATATTTTTAGGAGTATTTAGAAATTTGAACCACTGGATTCGGATTTGAAATGGTTTCTGTGAGATTTAATGTAATACTACTGAAAAAGAAAAAGGAAGAGAGCAGAGAATCGCCCTAAGCGTGTTTTAGTCGAACGGCGTCACTGGGCCGGCCCAGCCGTTCGACTGTGTGGGAGATGACATCGAAGACGTATTCTGAAAAGCCGTTTCCACTTATGGACGGCTCTGGGTCACTGATGGTGGGCCCGCCTGGCCCACTGGTCAGTTTTAACCGGTGCCCGCGCGCGCCTCCTCATGGCAGAACAGCGGCAGTACTCCGGCGGACCTCGCCGGCGAACGGCAGCACCGTTCGGAAAACCAAGACCACCCGTGAGCTCAGGAGGCCGAGGCGGTCTCATGGGTATTCTCCACTATCGCCGTACCGTACGGAGTGGCCGGCGGTGAGCTTCGCGGCGGACGGTGGTCGTCGGGAAGGATGGGGCTTTTACCTCCAATGGCTCCCGAGCAGGATTGAGTGGTGGAACGGGGCCGTGGGAGCAAGAGGGTGCTGCTGGTGGAGAACTGAAGGAGGGGGAAGCTCGGGGGTGTGGTATTTGACAGAGGAGTGACGGCGGGTGCCTCGATCAAAAACGGAGAAGACGACCTCGTCTGGTCCAACGGGCTGCTCTGGGGAGCTCTCAGAGGGAGGAGGAGGGGTGGACCTGTCGAAGGAGTGCTCGGGGCGTGCTTGAAGTAGCCGGGAAGGTCGGTTCGCGGGCTCCCGGAGATAAGCATGGCGGCAGAGGCCATTAATGGCGCCGCCATGGTGGTTGAGGACGGTAGAGGTCGGTGGAGTGGTCGGCGGGCTGTGGATAAGGTCGGTGGAGACAGAGGCAACCGTAGTTAAGGCGAGGGCGAGCTGGCAAGGCCAGGCGGCTCGGGCGATGCCGTGCCCGAGTCGGCGACCGCGGTGGCGGCTCCGGTCGGTGATGGCCGGCACCAGCGGCCAAGCTTGGGTGTCAGCAAGCTTCCAGAGGGTCGCGGTGGTCAAGGGGTAGATCAGGACGGGTGAGGGAAACAGCAGAGTGAGCGGCAGGAGCTCGATGCCAGGGGTGTCGTACGCGTGCTCTGGCCGCGCCCGTTGCACGCACACCACATGCTCGAACAAATGCCATTGACATCTACAGAGACCTAAATGAGCTAAGACTCATCAGGGTGGTGCTTATGGGCATGAGAGAGGTTAGGGACATGCTGTTTTGGCCAACTAACCTAGTGCTCAATGCAGTTCAGGTAGAGGCAAAAATTCTGTCATGCACCCAACCTGCTTGACAAAATGCTAGGGCCACCTAGGGGTTATTTCTAGAGTTGAGATTTGGCAGGGTGATGTCTCCTTAGATGGTGAAGATGATGGTGGGGTTGGATGGACAAAAGGAAAAACTTGCATGTGCAACTTTTGGTGAATTTCAGTTCTGGACAGAAGCTTCAGGGGAATATTTAGTGAACTGAAAAGATTCCTATGGAGCTAAAATTTTGGACTTTAAGGGTTTGGTTGGAAGGACTATAAGTGGAAAAAAATTCAGAATTAATGGAGCAAGGAATAATTGGGTTGTAGTAGAAACTCAAATAATGGACAGAATTGAAAAGAGATTGTTTCACTCAAAATTTTCAAAAGACCAAGTTGGATTTTTGCTTAAAAGTGATTTATAGGCATCACATGACCTCCCATAATTTTTTGTGGAATTTTAAAAGATTTTTTTAAAATAGTTGTAGTGCAACAGAGGCATTTCAGAATTTGAAAATGCTATTAGAAGAATAGTTTTGGGGCAAATTTTATTATGAAAATAATTCTTGCTGTTATTAAACTATAATTGAAATGTTTTAAGAGGACTACCAAAGCCACAATATTATTTCCAAAAAAATGCTATATGGAGGGAAGAATTTTGGAAGTCAGAAACAGAATAGGGCTAAAAAATTATTTATTTACTTATTATAAATCAAAATTTTATTTCTGGCCAAATTTTACTTAATAAAAATATGATTAAATTTTTGGGGTGTTACAGCGGTGGGCGGGGACATGCTGGCCGTCATCTCGTCGACATCCGCGGAGCCGCGTCACCACGTCGACATCCGTGGCTGCTTCTTTCTCTGCCTGCATGGCGCGGCTACGCGCGTCGACGGCGGATGGCGCAGTCGCAGGCACTGGAGGTGGTGGCGTCGAGGGCAGCGACGATGCCCGTGCCGCCGTGCTCCTCGACAAGCCGGCGTGGAGCAAGTCGGCACTCTTCCTCGAGCTGTATTGGAGCGGCCAGCTGCGGAACCACGCGCTGGCTTAGTGCGGCAACTATCTCCGACGGGCTAGGCGAGGTAGGTGGAGCAACGAGCTGCCTCGCTCGTAACTGCCGGGCTTGGCGGGCCACCCAGACGGCTTTTATGCCGGAGAACTGCTCTTCCTGCGCGTCGGATGCCGCCGAAAGAGTGGAGAAAATGGTGGAAGGAGGAGCTTTGCCGGCGTCCTGCTCCTGAACAGACGTGTGTGGCCGGAGTGGGTTTCTCGCATTCCACGCGGGTTTAAATGTAGGTTTTTGAATGTGGCGAGGAGGCGGGTACAGCTGGGAGTGCAGTGGGCGGCGCCCTCGGCCGGCGCGCCGCTTCAAATGGCAGACGCAGTGAGAGGTTGCGTCTGCCCTGACCCCCTTGACCGTGGACCTTGACCATGTACGTCCGGCTTTGAGGACAACATTATCCTTAGGCCTTGTTTGGTACTAGTGTATTTTAGGGAATTGGTGGGGATTATCCCGGTCAAACCCCTAAATCCCCACATATCCCAGAACACCATTTGGTTCTAGTGTATTTGACATGTTTCATCCCCACATTTCCCCACAAATCCCCAAACTCTAGTGCATTTTTCTCAATACCCAATACACTACTCCTACCTAGTGTATTGGGGATAAATGGGGATTTGAAGGGATTGGGTGAAGGTTGGGGTTTCACCCAATCCCTATAGGGATTATCCCCACCAATCCCCTCAAAAACCCTAGTACCAAACAAGGCCTAATGGACCTTGATGGTGTACGTCACCTTTTGTCCAGATCTGAGATGCCACGGGTACCAGATGAATGACTCCAAGTTTGACCACCGTGATGCTAGGTGCGAGCCGAGGAACACTATTGGAGAGACCCCCTCATAATTTTCCTACATTGGTCGTTTGATTCATAGGATAGAATGCTATAGGATTTTTTTCCTATGAAATCATGTGTTAATTGGCAATCTAGCATCCACTCCAACTTTTTTTCACTTCCTTTGTTTTTCCTGTGTCAAACACTCTGGTTTTTTTAGGGGAACACTGTGTTAATGCTATGGGATTCAAGTGGACATGCCACTCCAATCCTTTATTTTTCCTATTCCTGTGTTTTAAGTTCCTACGAAGAGAGTACTTGCTCTAAATGATGTGCCGCTGCAAGAGCCTCCTATATTAATAAACCATGCTCTAAAAAGGTGGACCGGCTTTGGCTATAGTATACTGTACTAGGTTAGTAGGTGACCTTGCGCTTGGCTCTTCGCCTCTTCCGGAAGTCGAACAATAATGATGGTACTACAGTAGTACTTCTGGCAATCTGACACCAAATGAACTGCTGCACGTCCACCGCTTGTAAGCAAAAGTTTCTCCTCGTGCTGCGAGCCACCGCGCACGCGTGGGTGAGGGAGAAGGCGTAGTAAGCAAGCTTCTCATCGTTCTGTGAGTTGACGGGACACATCAAAGTTATTTAGTACTCTCTCCAAAAAGGGCCGACCATGTCCATGGCTACCATCCCGTGCTCCGTCATTGAGTACATGCACTATTCACATGCCATCGAGGTGAAAAAATATTGCGTAGTACGTGCCATCGAAGTGCACGACTCACTTACGCACTGCTTATCTCCATTTTCTTGCATGACACGTGCACCTTGATGCTAGATTTCCCGCGTGTTGGCAAAAGGATGAACAAAGCTCACGTAAAAAAAAAGAGTGGAAGAACATAGATTCCCGATGATCGAGAAGGAGCAAGGAACCTCACGGTGGAGCGTCTGCACTCATAATATTTTATATTATTCAACGATATAAAATCAACCAAATCTCTCCACATTCCTATACCATTCTATAGTGTGAGAATAACTTTGAATGTTACCTCCGTGGGACACCTAGTTATAGTATATCCAGCAGCCCGTATCGCTTCTCGCTCCTCGTCCTTATAGCCTACCGACTGTACCTTATATACACTTGCTCTTTGAGCAAAGGCCTCCCTAAGAACGCATTAATTTCCTGGGCATGCTTCTTTCTACTCAATGTTGCGTGCACTTTGAGCATGTTGGCAACTCCACTACTAGCTTGCTGGCTCATCTTGCAATTGACGCTGACACATTGCAGCACTCCTACAAGGCCCAGAGGTTAATTTGAGAACAAGTACCTCGAGGATAATTTGACAGACATGCCTTATAGGTTGACAGAAGTCATATCACTTTTTTTGGAAAGATGTCATGAAGTAACACGAAAGACCTTCTTTCAAGCCAATTAACATGTGTTCCAAAAACAAAAATTATCAAAAAGTAATGTGATAGACCTTCGATTAACATGTGTTCAAAAAACAAGTACTCCTGCAAGACCCAGAGGTTAATTTGAGAACAAGTACCTCGAGGTTAATTTGACAGACATGCCTTATAGGTTGACAAAAGTCATATCACTTTTTTTGGAAAGATGTCATGAAGTAACACGATAGAGTTCTATTGGCTGAGCAATTGGTAGGGAAGCTGGTCCTTGCCGATATAGGAAGCCTCTTCGCATCCTTTATTGCATACCCGGATGACCGCGTGTTGCCGCCCAATGGCCAATGCCACGTCCCCCGTGAATGTAGAAGCTTCCCTCCCTCGTCTAGCTAGTTCGCGCGTTTTCCCCTGTTTTTTGCCGCCTGCCCACCTATAGAACCGCCTCGCGCCGGCCAATTCCTCTCCAAACACCTAGGGAGGCGGTTGAACCGAACAAGTCTAACTTGTTTATAGTGGGTACACTGACGTGGCATCGAAAGGGTGTGATAGCTGACTCTGGCAAAATAATTGACTACCACGTTGGCATACATGAGCATGGGGCCCACTTGTCAGCGTGCTGGACGGAGGAAGGAATGCAATACAAAATGGAGCATGGAAAGGTGCAAATTGATTGGCTCATGTGTGATGACCGCTGGAGAAATCCACTCAGATTGTACTACGTTAAAAAAATTGTGCAAACACGGCCGGTTATACTGTGAGTAGGTGACCGTGCGCTTGGCTCTTCGCCTCTTCCGGAAGTCGAACAATGATGATGGTACTACAGTATAGATACTTCTAGCAATCTGACACCGAATGAACTGCTGCACGTCCACCGCCTGTATTAAGCGCACTATCGTAAAGCAAAAGCTTCTCCTCGTCCTGCGAGCCACCGCGCACGCGCGTGAGCAAGGGAGAGGTCGTACTAGTAGTAAGCAAAGCTTCTCCTTGTTTGCGAGTTGACGGGACACATCAAAAGTAGTGTATTAGTCTCCAAAAAGGGCTGACCATGTCCATGGCTACCATCCCGTGCTCTGTCATTCAGTGCGTGCACGATTCACGTTCCATTGAGAAAATAATGTTGCGTACGTGCCATCGAATAGAATAACTTAATTTATAAAAAATGCGCCACCGCATCATGATCGAACTTTGATTCGTCCACGTGTGGTTCCCATGAACAACTACTACACTCGCCATATTATCAGGTGAGCTGCCTCTTCGTACAGAAATGAGCTCACCGTGTACCCGCGCGTGAGTATTAGGGAAAGAGGCAAAGAGTACCTGCGTCGGTGCCTGCACCTCTTCTCTTCGTGCTCGTATTCCTTTTTTTGGGTGATTCGTGCACGTACTCCACCTACGTTCGTGACCGTTGGTGAGTCTCTCCTACTATACTTAACTCCATTTTCTTGCATGACACGTGGACCTGGATGCTGGATGTCCCACGTGTCGGCAAAACTTAGAAGAACGCTTTCCGACGACCGAGAAGGAGCAAGAAACCTCGCGGTGGAGCATCTGGACTCTTTAATATTTTTATTCAGTGATATAAAATCTACCCAATCTTTTCCATAGTAGACCGGAAGAGTCCGAAACACGGCAGCCCAGTGTAGTTACATTATACATGGCCAACCCACGCTATCACCATATTTCTTGGCCTCCGTGCGACACCTAGCTCTAGTATATTCCACCAGCTCGTATCGCTTCTCATTCCTCGTCTCTCTCAAAGTGCGGCGGGCTGGCGATTTTGCCGTCTTTTGAGGTCGGTTAACTCATCACTCGCTCCCACATGTTAGCGACATGCCCAGAGCATTCTAAAAAAATACTGTACTCTATTGTTATGCCAAGAAGAGGAAGCGCTTTGACCGACGGACCAAACGAGACAGGCGTGCCGTGCCATGAGTGGGTCCAGTTTCTCGTTTTGAACTTGTTTGGTGTAGTAGTAAAACTTGGTTTTGCACCTTCATAGAATGATGAAAAACCCCGCTAAAAAGGCGCTTTGCTTTCTGCTAATCCCGTCAACCGTTCTTGTTTTGTGCATTAAATTGTTAAGTGCCATAACTAAGATATAATTAACCAATGCATGTAAAACATTCTTGTTTAGTACTGTAGTACTCCACACGCATGCATGCGTTGCGATTAGTACTACTCCCTTCATCCATACGTATATATAGGGCCTAATGTATTCTTCGAGGTTGCCTTTGACTATTGATAAGATTTTATATAATTTGAAAATTATATCATTCGAAGATCCTTTCATGTACGAATTTGACGGTATGCTTTGAGCAACTTGCATGTCCTATACTGCTCCTGTTTGGATACTCTAACTTAGCTAGAGGTTAGACTAACTCATGACTAACCCTGAACTAACTCTAGCCAAAAAGGTGTTTGGATGACAGGGTTAGATTGACAATAAATGCACTTGATGGAGAGAGAAAAGTGATTTTTCAGTGGGCCCACGAGAATGAGCTCCAATTAGCACCACTTGGCCGGCGGGATAGAGAGAGAAAAGTGATTTTTCAGTGGGCCCAATGAGAACTAGCTCCAATTAGCACCTCTTGGGTGGGATAGTTTTTTTTGGTGGGTTAGGTGCAACTTGCTCCAATTTAACCCTCATGTTTGGATACTTTAGGGCTATTTGAGCCCCAACTAGCTCAAAATAACTCTAACCCATGGATCCAAACAGGGCCAAAGTTAGTCTCAGAAAACGTATTAAGCCCTATATACATGGATAGACGGAGTACATGATACTAGCAAACGCTCACCATTAGTAGTAGTTCATTGGTTGGTTTTGATTTTTGATTCAGTTGCTGTGCTGCCACCGTCCAATATTCGCGTGTGGTTGTTTCTAGAATAAAAAAAGGAGGTAGTACTTACTATGGGAAAGGTGAAGTAATGGTTGCTTCGCCCGAGCAACTTATTACTCTGGGAATATTGGAGTACCAGCGGATTCAACGAAGAGAGAAATGATGGTTGCTTCGTCTGAGCAACTTACTGTGGCGAAGGTGGGGCTCTATGATTTCACTGCTCACTAGTCATTATTACTGCAGCGCAATGACCGGGGTGAATCTCCCCTGTAGTTGTGCACTCAATATTGCTGCATGGCAGGTGGAGCCGGATGAAGGATGTCCCACATGTCGGCGAAACAAAGTTGAATTGTTTCTGGCATTGCTATCAATCTTTCAGGATTTGTTTATATGTACGCATAATTTTCCAGCATAATGAAATTGTATTGTGATGCTATGAAGGTTTCAACTTTGGTTCCCGCGAAAAAAAAGGTTTCAACTTAGGATTCGTGTGTCCTCTTGCCTCAAGATTGTCTCGTTACAACATTCCATCAAATACAAATGAAACTACCATGGCTGCTAATGCATCTCAATGGTTCATAGATCAGCGCCAATATTCACATCACAACTGAAGACAAAGTTGTGAGAAGGTGTACAAATAAAGAAAAATATATAATTGATCGATGATGTTCGTAGGCATGGCTCCATTTCCTGGGCACAGTGTTCATTGGTTGGCAGCTAGTTTCACGCAGCTCTGTAGCCAAGAAAGAGGTGTATGGAGAACATCACAATCCGATCATTTTGTGCAGTTCCACTAAAATCGAGCTGATCATCCCTGTTTGCAAAGATATCCAGTCAGTGTGATTACAATAGTAGTGGAACTAGATGATGAAACATAACACACACAAATAGAAGCCGATCACCTCTGCGATCTCTCTTTAGAACTAACTACTTGTTGGAGAAGATTAGGCACGGAGTTGGATGAGGAGGATAGAAAAACCAATCTCCCTTTTTGCAGTCCCACAGAAATGTAAAAACGTTGCCCGTGTGACATTTTGGCAGAACTGCACAAAACACTCTTAAGAAAAAAGTGATTTGTGCAGTTCACCAAAAGGTCGCAATTGCAACGAGGTGAAATGGATAGCCCTGTTTGCAAAAAGAGGTAGAAAGGAAACAATTACTGCCCAATAACAGGAGTTGAAGACACATATGCCGACAAAAAAGAAGCATATTCCATGTCATAAGGGAAAGATAGCAGCATGGTGGTTTATCAAAAACGGTTTGAGGATGAGATTGCAAGATGGAAAGTACGCCGGTCGAGATACGTTTTAAGCAAAGAACTAAAGAAGATCCACATGCAGGATTTTCCACATGCAGCAACGTGGGAAGATGGGCAGTGGAGCAAGGTGTGGCACCCTGGCTCAGAGTAAACCGGAACGCCCCGTATTCCAGCCCAGGGACAAGTCCTCTGGAATACGGCACTGTTGGCATAGAACAAATCAGCTCTTTATTGCAATAGATATGGTTACAACGGTACAAGGATTACATCGGCACGGCAACACTATGCCTGCCCGGGGTAGCTCTATGCTAACAGCGGAGTAACTCTCTCGGCAGCGGAACAGCGACGACGGTGATGGACTCCACTCTGCAGGGACTCTGGCTAGAACGCGTATCCTAGATCGCAAGCACAGGATCCTCGGCAAGCAAGCAATCACGGCATGACCTGCAAACTGGCATGACACGCCAGGTGAGTACTTTGAATGTACTCGCAAGCTCACAACAAACATCAGCATTAAAGCAAGACAACATCATAGCAATCCAAGCTTAACCAGCATGGTTATCTAGCAAGGTAGCTACTGAAATGACTGCAGTAAGGTAAAGCGTATTAAATCCATACTTCAAATAATCTCAGGCTCCAATCCGAACCTGTACCAAGTCCAATCCCCAAGCATGTGGTCATCCGACCACTCAACTCACAGCCATCCCATGGCTAACATATCAAATACCTGATTCCATCTGCACGACAAGTCTGACAAACTTACTCTCCTCCGGGTTGTCTCACAACCCTCAGAATACTCATGAACCACCGAGTACTTCTGATCATACGACGAGTTCTTCCATCATTATCATCACTACCATGGTTGACCACCTAGTGAGGTCTGGACGGACTGTCCAATACCGTGGACATGGCTATTCGAATAGATTTTACACTCTGCAGAGGTTGCGCACTTTACCCACACTATGGAGCATTGACCTCATGATCCCATTCGGGTGGACCAGCATTGCTCCAACGAAACCCGCCTGACCCGTGACTCTTCCATCGTACCACCGGCAATCACACTCCCTCGGAGTCAAGCCTTGGGTGGCCCCGTGTCACCTCGTGACACTTGCCACCGTCGTGGCCAAATTATACTGTCCCAAACGGGGACGCCGGCACAAAACTCAACTGGGCTCACAAGGATATCGCCGCCTACCGGGCCAGGGTAGCGCGCACGCATAACCTTCCCTGTCGGGCGGTACCGGTGAAAGAGCACGCGATCAGACCAAGTCAAGGCCGTCCCATACCGGCAAATGTGGCTGCACGGATAAGTCCGGACAGGTGACTCAAGATCAACCATGAAATATCTAATCCCCGAATAATATTTCCGTCATGGCTGACACTCCGATAACCAGTATGCTTAAGCCACTGCTACTAATTCGTCTCTACGAACTGTCGGATGAACTCCAAAATAATCATAGACAGTGATCTCAACATCACAGTATCAACAAGTGGGTAAGCTACTGGTCACTAATAATCCGGTATTCAACATGGTAGTCACCTATCCGAGAATTAACTCGATCATTGCATAATCCAATTCATTGCACAGCTACTCATACTTGCCGATAAAGTAAATAGTCAAACTATAACATTGCAATGCGATGATGCAGATGAGAGTTGTGGCTTGCCTGGGGATGAAGGAACCATCGGAAGGAAGTGCGGAATGGTCGCGGAGTTGACTATCGGAAACAGTTTTCTCCCAGAGAGGCTGTTTACGGACAAGGGCAAAATGGTCATTTCCACAGTGGGACCACATAGTGAAAATGATACCAACACAACGGGCTCGAAGAGACGAAGAAGTGGGCTTTGGAATCACCTCGATCGGAGTTACGGATAAAAAGATACAATAGTTCTTCTGCCAGGGACCTGTCTGTAAAATAATCTTCACAAACAGGCCCTCGGCTGGAAAAACAGAACGCGCACTCCAGAAAATGCGCTTTCAGATAAGTGAAAGCGTATTGCTGGCCGAAGAGCAGTTGAGTGCGCTTTCACCAGAGGAAAACGTATTTCGTGATATGCGTGTCCACTTATCCGAGCTGGCGGGTGGGCCACCCTCTTCGGTCGCCGACCGGTGGGGTCCACGGTCAGGGAGGCGCTGGCGCTCGTCTCCTTCCTCCTCCCGCTGCTCCTTCCTGACGAAGCAGAGGAAACAGGGGAGAGGCGACGCCGGCGAGGGGCCCGGGCGGCTCTGGCCGTCTCCCGCCCGTCCTAGGCCATCGGCGGGTGCGGGGAGGAACGGCGCCTCCACCTGGACGGTCTACGGGCACCGGGAAGGGTCATGGCCGCGGCACCATGCGGAAGCAGAGATCGCGGGCGGCGGCGGCCGGTTGAGGGAAGCGGCGGCTCTGGTTGGTCCGGCGATGAATGGAGAGCAGGGGAAGATGCTATGGGGTCCGGGTGATCCCCTGGTGAGGTCAGGAAGGAGGGGAAGGGCTCGGTTCTCGCCAATTTAGGCGGCGGCCGGCGATAGACATGGCGGCCATAGGCGGGGCAGAGAGTTACTTGAGCTCGGTTTGGTGGTCGGGGCGGCTAGAGGAAGAGTGGGGATGATCTTGGAGTGCTCGGAGGGGCTCGGGAATGCCTATAAATAGGCGAGCGACGGGGGTGGCCGAGCTCGGCCGTGGCGACGCGTGCGCCGCACGCCGGAGCTTCGGGAAAGCTCGTGGAGGAGGGGAGATGCATCCAGAATGGTCACGGAGGAGCGGAGAGGGTTCGGGCGAAGCTGGGAAGGATCGGGAGGGCTCGCGGTGATCGGACGCGACGGCGACAAGTCACGGGCGCGGCTGTCGCACTGCGCAGGAGAGGACGTGAGAGGGGGAGAGGGGTCCAGGGAGAAGAGGACGACAAGGGGGAACTATTGGACATGACAACTCGCGCGGAACCGACGAGGAGAAGAGGGGCCCGAGCTGACCAGTACGCAGCTCGCGTCCATGGCATGCTAGGGCGGCGGTCACCGCGTGGACGCGGCGTTTCCACGTGTCCTGGTCAACTCCACCATGTCAAATCGACTGGTCACTCAGAGGATGAGGTCAAGGAGGAAGGATACAGGCACAGAGGGACTTGAGGTGACCACAGCAAGCAGGTTTTGTCTGGAACAGGAAGGTGTTTGATACTTGGTGAGGAAGAATCGTCTGGAGATTGGCTCTGATCTTTGGCATGGTGTGATCACCCACTAAGATGATCATCTCTGAAATTTTGCAGCCCATTTGGATGAATATACATAGCACCTGCTGTTCAAAGGGCCTCACTGACCAGATTTGCCAATCTTGAAGTAGCACTCACATATCACATGGGATTGGGATGACATTTGGAGGAGATGATTGATATGGTCATATGAAGCTACTGTATAAATTTCATACCATTTGGATAAACCAAAATGGTACTTCCTTCACACAGCTTCCAAATGGACAGAATCTTTGAAAAATTCTAGGAAATTATTGGGTAGATGAATTGAGCCCAAATTTTGTGGAGAGGTGTTATATAGATAGTTTAATGTCCTGGTAAAATTTCAGGAGTTATGGAGCAACATAAAACATAGTTGCTTCACAACCCAGAATAATGACCAGAAACAAAGACTTGATGCGATGCTCGCATAGTTGAAGGGATGATGCTCAAATTTGGTGGAGAGTCAGGATTTGAGCATATTAAGATGCTTGCAAAATTTCAACTCATTTGGATACTCCTAGCTAGCACTTGCTTCACAAAGATTCCGGTTGCCCAGAAACTTTGGAAATTAGCCAGGAGAGATTTATTATCCAAATAAAGTTGAACTTTGGCATGTGGCAATGATATGGGTTGGAAAGAGTGCACAAAAAGTTTGAGAGCAAGCAAGCAAATATAAAGGGTACTTGCTTCTCAATCTGACAGATAGGGCAGAATCGGAAAAGGAATATTTGTGAAATATTTTTGGGTATGGAAAGGAATATTTTGACATATCTGTATAAGATATGTCCCAAAGGATTTATGGGAATTATTTGAGAATTTTGGGAATGATAGAAATATGAGTTGCTTCACAACTCAGGGCAAACAGAGTTATTCCTTTAATAGAAAAAGGAATATTCCCAAGAAAAAGAATATTGGGAGTTGGTCCAAGATGGAAATGACATGGTCTTGGGATGGTTTTGAGGTTGGCAAGCCACTCGGGAAGAAGAATGAAGGGTGATCCCTCAAGGTTGCAAGACTACTAAGCCACAAAAAGCGAATCCGGACCAAAATCAAAAGAAAAAGAAAAAGGGCAAAATCCAGGGTGTTACACAAGGCCGGAGGAAGCTGTACCTGAGGGTCGTCGGGATGTAACTAGGAGGGCACCGGTGGCCGGGATCTGCCCATACCGCGGCAGCGAGCAAGTGGCGAAGGCCCTACCGTGCCGGAGCTTGGTCAGAGAGAACGGCGGGTACCGCAGATCGGGACGTGCTGCCTGAACGCCGTCAAACGGAGAAACGATGCACATCCTCCCTTTCCACCGGTGGACTGGATGCGGCCGGATCAGTGACCAATGGTGAGAGAGAGAGAGGCCACCACCGCCTTGTGTGAGATAGTGTGACGAGAGACAAACCCCGGCAGGCAGGCTCCATTGTATATAGTGGAGCGGATTTCTTTTTTCCCGACGACAATCATTTTATATTCTATACGTGCCATTGAGGAATATAACTTTATTTAATACTAACACGTCAAGTCAAACTTTGTTCCGTCTACGCATGGTACACGACCCTCCTTCGAGTAAACAGTCGCTACACGCGTCAAATTATCACGTGGGCTGCCTTTTCGTACAGAAATGAACTCCACCGTGTACCCGCGCGGGTGTGGCCGGGGACGAAACGTGAGTACGTGTGTCATGCGCGCACCTCTTCTTTATGTGCAGGTACGTACGTGGGTGGGTGTGAGAGAGATGGTTTGTGCAAAACAAAGGCAATGTGTCGATGATATCTCAAACAAAAAAATGTAACATATGCAATGTGTGTGAAACAGAGTCATGGATATATCATATATAGAGGGAGCGATCCACGAGAAGAGAGTGGAGGGATCATCGGCGTGAGATATTGTTAGAATCGAAAACAGGGATGAAGTGTGTGGGTGCGCGATCGATAAAGAGTGCCATCGAATTTGTGTTTGCCCACGTCAAAGATACAGGGCGGTTGACCTACTGGAATGTGAGAGGGCAGAGGTGCAGTTTGTCTCTGTGGCATGGATACCTACCTACAATGTTTGACTATCGGTGTGTGTGGGGGGGGAGGAGGGGGCAGAGACCTAACTATAGAGAGGTAGATCGACTGGTATATGTGTGGAGAAGGAGAGAGACCTAACTATGTATTGAGGGAGATTGATCGGCATCCATGCATATGTGTAGTAGAGGAATAAGGTTGGGAGAGAGACAAAGGTAGAGTGTTGGAGGGTTGGTGGTGGAGTTGCTTCTCACAAATGGTGGGAGAGGCCGCTAGACAAACGGAGGGTACGAGTGCAATATCAATAAGAGAGGGGATGTCTGCCTGTCTATGCACATGCGTGTGAGAGACGGGTCGGGAGGTATGCAAGGATGATGAGGGGGGATGATATGGTTGTGGTAAGCAGACGTAACTACATAGGAAGATCAATCGTCGTGTGTCGGAGAAAGGGAGAGACATAACTAGTGAGGTACGTCGATCGGTGCGTGGGGAAAAAGAATTATAGTCGACCTAGCTATATGTAGGGAGATCGGTAGGTATACATGCATGCATGTGTTAGATGCAAATAAGGTCCGGAGAGACGGATAGGGGGAGAGGGGTGCGGCTAGGAGGTGGTGCGAGAGGCCTACTATGTCGAGGGGGGAGGAGTGTGCGAGTATGAGATCGATGAAAATAGGGGCGGGAGTGTGCACTTGCGTGGAACCGTATTGGACATAGGGGGGCATGGACGGTGAGAAGAGAAGAGGGGAAGTGTGTGTTTGTGGTAGGCACACTTGGCTAGAGAGGTATATCGATCGGTGTGTGCCGGAAAGAAGGGGCCGGGGGGCCTACACACACCGTGGGTGAACAACCTAAAGAGAAAATAACGAATGTGCGCGATGGAGGGGACGCTGAGGGAGGGTGAGAGGGGGGCGGGCGTGTGCATGCACGATAGAAAGTTAGCACTAGCTACAAAGAGAAGAGGATTGTGTGGGTGTAAAAGACGAACAGATATCATAATTCATTATAAAAAAGTGGATTCAGATATTTGAAGAAGATATCATAGTGTTTTAAACCGACGCATGCATGAATGAATATATATAATGGTGATACGCATGGTGTGGTTATGAACATGTTATACTACATATAATATATAGAACATTGATTATAATTTGTGATAATGTGTGGCTTTTGCAGCTCAGGGCTAAATACTTGTCATAATGTAGGGGGCGGGGCACTATACTTTGTGTGATAAACACGGTGTACGTATGGAACATGGTTTAGATTATGAAGATTTAGTTAGTACATCAAATGTACTGTTATTTGGAATGAACATCAAGTGTATTCAAAATTTTGAATTCGAGTTCATATAGTACACATAGTTCATATCTATCTCTATAGTAATCATGTGGTGTGTTGTTAAGATAATACACGAATGATGGTTTAAGTTGGCAACAATCATGATTGTAGATTCTTATTCAAATAGAGAAACGAATTCAAATTTAGTTTGAATTGCAGCGGTAGTATTGACATTTGGAATGCACTAAAATGTTGGTATGAGTAGGTTACATGCATTATACAGCCAGCGAAAAAATTGATATATAGGACGATTGACTCTAGTAAACTCTAAAATGTTGGTTTGAATGTGACAGACCCGTTGACTAAACTTCTCTCACAAGAAAAACATGATCACACCTTAGTACTCCTTGGGTGTTAATCACATGGCGATGTGAACTAGATTATTGACTCTAGTAAACTCTTTGGGTGTTGGTCACATGGCGATGTGAACTATGGGTGTTAATCACATGGCGATGTGAACTAGATGATTGACTCTAGTAAACTCTTTGGGTGTTAATCACATGGCAATGTGAACTAGATTATTGACTCTAGTGCAAGTGGGAGACTGATGGAAATATGCCCTAGAGGCAATAATAAAATGGTTATTATTATATTTCCTAAATCATGATAAAGGTTTATTATTCATGCTAGAGTTGTATTGATTGGAAACTAAAATACATGTGTGAATACATAAACAAATACCGTGTCCCTAGTAAGCCTCTACTAGACTAGCTCGTTGATCAAAGATGGTTAAGGTTTCTTAACCATAGACATGTGTTGTCATTTGATAACGGGATCACATCATTAGGAGAATGATGTGATCGACAAGACCCATCCGTTAGCTTAGCATATGATTGTTCAGTTTATTGCTATCGCTTTCTTAATGTCAAATACATATTCCTTCAACTATGAGATTATGCAACTCCCGGATACCATAGGAATACCTTGTGTGCTATCAAATGTCACAATGTAACTGGGTGATCATAAAGATGCTCTACAGGTATCTCCGAAGGTGTTTGTTGAGTTGGCATAGATCGAGATTAGGATTTGTCACTCTGTGTATCGGAGAGGTATCTCTGGGCCCTCTCGCTAATACACATCACAAGAAGCTTGCAAGCAAAGTGACTAAGGAGTTAGTTATGAGGTGATGTATTATGGAACGAGTAAACAGACTTGCCGGTAATGAGATTGAACTAGGTATGGAGATACCAACGATCGAATCTCGGGCAAGTAACATACCGACGGACAAAGGGAATTACGTATGTTGTCATAACGGTTCGACCGATAAAGATCTTCGTAGAATATGTAGGAACCAATATGGGCATCCAGGTTCCGCTATTGGTTATTGATCGGAGAGGTGTCTCGGTCATGTCTACATAGTTCTCAAACCCATAGGGTCCGCATGCTTAAAGTTCATTGACGATATAGTGTTATATGAGTTATATGATTTGGTGACCGAATGTTGTTCGGAGTCCCGGATGAGATCACGGACATGACGAGGAGTCTCGAAATGGTCGAGAGGTAAAGATTGATATATAGGATGATGGTATTCGGACACCGGAATAGTTTCGGAGTGCACCGGGTCACCGGAAGGGGTTCCAGACATCCCTGGTAAGTGTATGGGCTTAATGGGCCAAAGGAGGGGACATACCAGCCCACTAGGGGGCTGGTGCGCCCCTCTACAAGGCTGGCCGGCCCTAGGGGAAGGAAAGGGGAGGGGTGGCCCCTCCTACCTTTCCCTCCTCGTGAGAGAAAGGAAAGGGGGGGGGGCACCTCCCCCTGCCTTCCTCCCGCACTCAACTAAGGAAGGGGGGGCGCAAGTTGGGGAAGACCCCAAGTAGGATTCGGCCCTACTTGGGGTGCCCCTTGGCCTCTCCCCTCTCCCCCCACCTATATATATGTGGGAAGGGGGCGCCTAGCACAACCAGAACAATTGCTTAGCCGTGTGCGGCGCCCCCCTCCACCGTTTACACCCCCGGTCATATTTTCGTAGTGCTTAGGCGAAGCCCTGCAAGATAACTTCACCGTCACCACGCCGTCGTGCTACCGGAACTCATCCACTACCTCGCCGTCTTGCTGGATCAAGAAGGCGGAGGACGTCACCGAGCTGAACGTGTGCAGAACGCGGAGGTGCCGTATGTTCGGTACTTGATCAATTGTAGCGCGAAGAAGTTTGACTACATCAACTGCGTTAACAAACGCTTCCGCTTACGGTCTACGAGGGTACGTAGACACACTCTCCCCTCTCGTTGCTATGCATCTCCATGGATAGATCTTGCGTGTGCGTAGAATTTTTTTTGTTTTCCATGCAACGTTTCCCAACATCATGTGGTGGGGAAAGATCTAGGCATATATATCCAGTTGGATATGAGTGATCATGAGTTATTATTGTTGGCATTACCCTTGAGGTGAATATGTTGGGAGGCGAAACTATAAGCCCCTATCTTTCTATGTGTCTGGCTGAAACTTTTTGCTCCATATATATGTTGTGAGTGTTAGCAATCATAGAAGACTAAATGATGGTTGAGTATGTGGACTTGCCAAAAAGCTCCTACATGAGACCCTTCCTGAAAATATGATGAATCGCAATTGCATTGTTGATTGAGAACATAGTTTGTTAGTTTTCAAGAAAGTTTATGCCTTATACTTCGTTGTTGTGATGAATTGTTACTTGATCATGAGAAGTTCTATGATAATGAATATTGCTGCTATAATAATGATCATGATGCTACTATGTCCGTATTTTGTTTTTATCGACACCTCTCTCTCTCTCTAAACACGTGGGCATGATTATCAATATCGGCTTTCGCTTGAGGACAAGCGAGGTCTAAGCTTGGGGGAGTTGATACGTCCATTTTGCATCATGTTTTCCTATTGTTATTTATAGTGTTTTTAATCAATATAACACTTTGTAGAGCAATTCTAATTCCTTTTCTCTCATAATATGGAATATTTACATGAGGAGGGAGATTGCCGGCAGCTGGAACTCTGGACCTGAAAAAGCTATGTCAGAGATACCTATTCTGCACATCTCCAAATGAGCTAAAATTTCATGGAGATTTATTTTGGAATAAATAAAAATATTGGAGAAAGGAAGTACCAGAGGGGGCCACCGAGGTGCCCACGAGGCACCAGGGCGTGCCCTTGTGGCTTGTGGGGCCCCTGGCCAGCCTCCGGTGCCCATCTTCTGGTATATAAGCCCATTTGCCCTAGAAAAAATAAATAGAAGACTTTTGGGATGGAGCGCCGCCATCTCGATGCGGAACTTGGGCAGGAGCACTTTTGCTCTCCGGCGGAGCGATTCCGCCAGGGATACTTCCCTCCGGAGGGGGATATCGAAGCCATCGTCATCACCAACGATCCTCTCATCATGGGAGGACCAATCTTCATCAACATCTTCACCAGCACCATCTCATCTCAAACCCTAGTTCATCTCTTGTATCCAACCTTTGTATCAAAACCTCAGATTGGTACCTAAGGGTTGCTAGTAGTGTTGATTACATCTTGTAGTTGATGCTAATTGGTTTATTTGGTGGAAGATTATATGTTCAGATCCATTATGCTATTCAATACTCCTCTAATCTTGGACATGAATATGATGTGTGAGTAGTTACTTTTGTTCTTGAGGACATGGGAGAAGTCTTGTCATAAGTAATCATGTGAATTTGGTATTCGTTCGATATTTTGATGATATGTATGTTGTTGTTTCCCTTAGTGGTGTTATGTGAACGTCGACTACGTGACACTTCACCATCTTTGGGCCTAAGGGAATGCATTGTGGAGTAGTAATTAGATGATGGGTTGCTAGAGTGACAGAAGTTTAAACCCTAGTTTATGCGCTATTTCGTAAGGGGCTGATTTGGATCCATATGTTTAATGCTATGGTTAGATTTATCTTAATTCTTCTTTCGTAATTGTGGATGCTTGCGAGAGGGCTTAATCATAAGTGGGAGGCTTGTTCAAGTAAGAACAACACCCAAGCACCGGTGCACCCACATATCAAATTATCAAAGTAGCGAACGCGAATCAAACAAACATGATGAAAGTGACTAGATGAAATTCCCGTATGTCCTCAAGAACGCTTTGCTTATTATAAGAGACCGTTCCGGCCTGTCCTTTGCAACAAAAAGGATTGGGCTACCTTGTTGCACCTTAGTTACTATTGCTACTTGTCACTTGTTACGAATTATCTTCCTATCAAACTACTCGTTACCGATAATTTCAGTGCTTGCAGAAAATACCTTGCTGAAAACCGCTTGTCATTTCCTTCTGCTCCTCGTTGGGTTCGACACTCTTACTTATTGAAAGGACTACGATTGATCCCCTATACTTGTGGGTCATCACGGGGTCACAAGCTTAAGGCAATCACAGTTTGTTGAGTGTTAGTAGGACGTGAGTCATGAGAATACATTTGTGGAATTATTTCATGAATATTCGAAATAGTTTCAAGAGGATCCGGAAGCGTTTCGGTGTCACCAGAAGGGTTTCGGTGAGTATCTGGTAATACCAGGTATTACTGATAAATATATATAGGTGGAAATGTTTCTGGGGATGTTAAATTGTATATAAAATGGTCTGAACGTATTTAGAACAATTTTATATTTAATTTAATATCAACGGGCCTAAAAAGGCCAAGAGGTGGAAGGCAACTTGGGCCACAAAGGCCCAAGTGGGAAGGCACCTCCCTTCCCTAAGGAAGGAGGCCGAATAAGAGTGGGGGAGGAGTCCAACTCCTCCTCCCCTTGGCCGACGACCCAAGGAGGCTTTCCCTCCTTGGTGGCAGCCCTCCCTCTCCCCTCTAACCTATATATACTTGAGGATCTGTGTTCTTTCATCATACAAAACTTGGAGCCTCCTCTAGTTCTTCTAGTACTGGTTCTAGTTGGTCCTAGTTGACTAATTAGAGCTAGGCTAATCCTCTTGTCCTCATAATTAGAAGCCCTATGTGGTTCTAATCTCCTCCCTCTAATTCTCCGGCGACGATTAGCTCTGGACAGCGAAGCGCTGCCGGATCGTAAAGGCTGCACGCTTGCAACCAAGTAGAGAGGTCGTGCTTTCGGTCTTCGGTTCAAGGGATTGTTCATGGGCTGTACGAGGGACTCCAAGTACGATCTACACCGACATCTTCTTCTTCCACTTCAACTTAGTGAAGGTAACGATCATGATCCCAACCTGTTATGCATCTTCATATTGATCTTGGGTGATCGTAGGTGTGAATTTTTCTGTTTTCTACTACGTTTCCCAACATTCTCGCCTCCTCCCGAAGCTTCTAGGGTCTCTTCTGGTACAGAAAAAATCACTGTAAAGTTTCATCATCTTTGAACTCCGTTTGGTACTGATTTTCTGAAAAACAAAAAACATGCAGAAAATAGGAACTGGCACTAGGCACTAGTTAATAGGTTAGTTCCCAAAAATGATATACAATTGCATATAAAGCGTATAAAGCAACCAATATTGATAATATAATAGCATGAAACAATCAAAATTATAGATACGTTGGAGACGTATCATATTACAATGGGGTCTGTCCCGTATAACTCCATAGCAGAGTTATTCGGTAGCGGAAGAACTAAATGACAACAGAAGACTAGGTTGATGGTTTGGCTGGGCTTCACAACTCATAGGACTGGCTGGGGTGACCATCTAGCTTATCCATCTTCTCCAGAATCTGGCCACGTGCAAGGCCAGGTAAGTACTTTGAATGTGCTTGCAAGAAAACTGATTATATAGCAATCAAACGAGCAAGTGACAAGGCAATAACAAAGTTTAAGCAACAACAACAATAATATCCCGACAAGCAAATAAGCTTACCACTAGAATAGAAAGTAAATACACCTGACTCACGGAGACCATGTCTCGCGTGCAGTCCGAACAACACCGTGCCTACCTCAGGCCAACATAAAGCAACTTACTGAAACAGTGGTACGACTGTACCGACCAAAATATTATCATGCAAACCTTTCCCAAACTTGATTGTTACTAAATTAAAGTTGATCTGGTTCAAGTGGTCAAAAATCTGTACCATATCCTCTTACTCCTTTACACAAGTGGCCTTATATTAAAGTTATCGTAATCTAGAGTGGCCATTTCGTCTTAAATCATGACTTAAATACTTTACTCAACTCGAAAACCATGTTCTGTTGAACCATACTATGGTTAGTGACTGACAGGTTAGTGGCTTTCCTGAACCTTTGTCCATGACCACGGACGCGGCTATTCGAATAGGTTTAACACGCACTCTGCAGAGGCTGTACACTTTACCCACACCACGGACTCCCAGTCTGACATACCATGTCTATAGCATGGCACTCTAACCGTATCGACGACCTCCCGCAAGCTAGTCTCAGTCGAGGGGATCTGGGACCTGGCCACCCCGTGGCCCTTTTATTCCTCTCGGGGAATCTCTACATGTTCGGATGTCCTAACTGTCCTAGGCCCTGTAGCTCCGGATGCAAATCTCCCGGCCAAAGGAGATACTACACTCTGAGCCTCCCTATGTGTCGATACATGAAAGAGACATGACTGTAACATAGGCTAAGGCCTTCCCACTTAGGCAAATATGGTTGTGCATGTTAGTTCGGTTTGTGGCACCGTGATTTGTCATGTGAGCATCGACGGAGAATGGGGTGTGACACTGCACTATTGTTCCCTCCGTCGGTAATAGTGGCATCCCACTCTACTACTGAATAAAACACGATTGATGCCCTCGAACAGTAAAGTAAACTATGAGCATCTACTGAAGGCTGCAAAACTACTATGTAATGCATGTACTGGTAGTAAGACAGTAAAACAACTAGGTAATGCTTTTACTGAAAGTAATACGATATCGCAGAACTGAAACTAATACTGACAAACAAAACGCTAAACAAATAAACATGGAAAACACTCAAACAATGTCAAGAAATGTCACGGGTTGTCGGTTTCTCATGTTAAGGAGCTAGCTTGCCTCTGGTCGATGAGTCTTCATGAAGGGGTGCGGTGATCCTCCCGGTGAAGTGCATCGACGGCCGGGGTCTCGAAACCAGCCTACTTAAGTTAAATAAAAGAGGCCAAACAAAAAGCACAAACAAGAAAACAAACAATACTAAAAGAACAGGCTCGCTACGCAGGAAACCGTGGGCGTTGGATTCACTTCAAACGGAGTTACAAGCTAACAGATATAAGAGTTTTTCTGCTAGGGGCTAAACTGTAAAAGAAATATTCACAACCGGGTCCTTGGACAGCTTGGCCGCTGGCGCACTCGAGCAGAGTACGGTTTCCAGAAGCGAAAGCGTGAAATCATGGAATACGCGTTCAGTTAATCCAGCTGGCGGGGTCAGACGGTGTTTCTGACGCCGACAGGTGGGACCTGGGCCCACCTGCTAGGCCTTTCTCCCTCCTTCCTTTTTTTAGAGAAAAGGCGCCAGCCGAGCCCGAGAAGAGCTTGAACCTAGCCCGACTTTGAATTAACAAAGCCATCAACCGGCCAGGATTATAAGGGCACCACATTACAAAGGGGATGAAAGCAAAGCAAAGCGGAAAGAAGATACAAGGTGCTAGGCAGAACAACACAATGGCAACAACTGGAGCCAAGCACACAACACCATTGCCGACGACCAGCACTACGCCTACACCAACTAGCCAACTGGGAGCATGAGAGGAGGGACACCCCGTGCGAGCATTGAGCGCCGGCTACATCCATGGCCAAACTAGGGCAACACTTGAGATGTCTCCACCGTCGCAAAGGGCCACTACCCTTTGACCCAGGCTCGATGGGTGCCGCACCAGCGACCGGCAAAGTGGCTACCACATAGCCCATCTCAAGGTGACCAAGCTGCCATAGGAGAAGCAGACAGCGCTGACCCACGAGCAACGGAAGCCCATCCAGACGAGAACCAAAGCCGACAGAGGCAGCACGAAGCACAGGGCGCGAGCTGTCGAACGAAGACGCGCCACCATGAAGAAGACCGAAGAAGGTTCACCACACAAGGGCGAGCCCGAGCAGGATGAAGCAGGAACATCAGGCCGCCGTGCTTCAGAACTGGGACACCGGCCACTCCACCACCAAGAGCCAATCCTAACCGCCTCCTTCAAGAAGGAGCACGCCATCGAGGTGCCGTCGACGCCCAGACCAGGGGAGAGCGGGCTTTTGCCGGAGCTCAAGGGGTAGGCGGGAGGGGGAGGGTCCACCCCAAAGCCTCCAGGGAGGGGATCGACATCAAAGACGTCGACTTTGGGGGGCCGCCGCGCCGGCCAGGGGTTTCCCCCGGAACCACACCCAAACGCTAGATCCAGCCGCCCGACAGCACAAGACGATGGACTCTGCCGCCAAGGACCACCGCCGGCGCAGATCGGAGCAGATCGAGTCGGGACCGAAGCTTCTTCAAGGGACCCGGCGGACTGCGAGGAGCCGCCGCTGCGCCGTCGACCGCGACCTCCACGCTGCCCGCACAGTCGTGGGAGGCCACCCACCAGCACCCGCTGGCGTCGCCCGCCGCCCAGGCCGCGCTGCGTGCCACCTGCCGGAGCTGCCGCCCCGGGAGCCACAGCCCTCCATCCAAGGAGGAGGCACCAGATCCCCGCCGCCACCATCATCGGGCCACGCGTAGGGCCGAGCGCCCCTCTGGTCGCGGCGGAGATGAGGAAGAGGGAGGGGGAGAGCTCGGTGGCGGCGCTAGGGTTGCCCCCGAGTCGCCTCAGAGGAGACGACCGAGGAAGGGGCACCACCCATCATCTGCAACTTCACCCCTCCTTCTTTCTCCTCTGGCGGACGCCTTCCGGCGGTGGTTTCGGCCAACTGTACCACTTACTCCTCCGAAGATGCGCTGTGGTGATGTTGGTGAGCTTCTCAGCGACAGCCGGCTTCGGGTGGTGCTGGCTCCAGCAATCTTCGTGGCTCCTGGGTTCAGTCTCCGCTTCCATCTTGCTCTCCTGGATCCACTGCTTCTCCTCCTTCTCTCCATTTCTCTTGGGGTGGTCTCTAGGGGTGGCTATGGCCGAGGGCAGAGGGCGGCGACTCTGGCTAAATTTCGACGGGCAGAGGGGCTAGAGCTTGAACTGGAGCTTGGGTGTGAACAAGAGGGGGAGAGTGAGTGAGTTGCGAGTCTTAGGGCCGGGGGTGGGCTCTATTTATAGGCGGAGCGAGCCTGCGCGTGCACGATGCTCTAGCTCGCCGTGGCCGGGGCCGGGGGTGGCGCGAAGGCGTCTGCGGCATTGGGCGGTGGCAGGTGGCAGGGCTAGGGCTAGCTCCGTCTGGCAGCTAGCTCGCGGAGGGGCTGGACGCGGGCTGGACATGGGCTGGCCGGCGCAAAACTCCAACATAGGGGGGGGGGGGGGGGTCCGGCGACGCTGGAGGGGGTTGGAGTGGTGGCTGGCGCGGGCATTGCCTGTTCCAGTGGCCACCAGCTTGCTAAACCATGTCTAGGAGGTGAGTTGATGGTCAATTAGGTGGTGTATGTCTGCATATAACCAAGTATGAACCAGTGGAGTGCTTCATCCATTTTTCCATTCTAACAGTAAACTTGTGAGCCTGATGCAGTGCAATGCGTTGTGATTCAAGTTGTCTATCCATTTCTAGCATTCTTCTCTTACTAGGGTGCAGCTCTCCACCAAATTTCAGCTCCAACAGATCCTTCTAGCTTGCACTTCCTTCACAACTTGATATTTAGGGCAAAAAACCAAACTTGTCCCTGCGATTTTGTGTGGATGTGAATGACCAAAATTGTGATGAAATATGGTCATGTGTGACTACTAGATGCTGCCCAAATTGTTTGACAATTTTTAGAGCTACCAAAATGGTAGTTCCTTCACAATAGCAACCTAGAGCATATTGGTTTTAGCAATTAAAACAAGGACTTGCCTTGCCCTAATTGACCCAATATTTTTACCAGAGCTTACCATAGGCCTAGATATCATCTCCAATTAATTTCATCAATTTTTTATGTGCCTAGGTATTCTTTGGAATATATTTCCCCATGTGGCAGAAACTTGAATTGTTTCTGGAAGAGAAATATTGCATTGGACTTTGCAATATTTTGTCACTCCTTTGATCCAGAGGGAGTGGAGAGTCTCTTCAAATATTTGGGGTGATCTAGCTCAACAAAGAAAGTGGGGTTCCTTTGTGACAGTCAGGGCTAGGGTTTCCATTTCCAGTTGACTGTGAATTGAGTTGGTTTGGTCTTGGCTGTGATGTGATCCAAGTGTAGCTAGGGTGAGGTGAACTTTAATTACAAAGTTCATAAGAAAAAGTTTGGAACAGAGTACAAAGTCAGTAACATCGCAAAAATCAAATAGGTCTGATTTTTAGGGTGTTACATAGGTGCAGCGCGGAGGAGGCCTTCCACCATGGTTGGGCCCATGTTCCTCCCTCTCATGTTCTGCCTCATATTCGCCTTGTCCTCCTGTGGCACAACTGCCGCTTTCGGGCTCCGCTTGGAGAGGATTACGTCCGGCCGCCGGCCCGACACCGCGCTAACATGCTTGTTATCAGGGTTTGATTCTTTTGTGAATATTGGGTATGTAATTTATATGTAATTACTTGGTTTTATGTATGGACATGTATGGAACTTGATTATATATGAACGTCTATGCGATATGCTAAAGCTTCTTTATGGATGAATGTGCATGTCATGTCAGATATATGATTAGATTATCATGTTAATTTTTCACTTGTCATGCTGAAATTACAAGGGAAATACTGCCCAAATTTTGCATAAATAAGTTTGATATTGTCACATGGAGAAAGAGGTTGGTTTTTCTCTACACACATTTTCTTCAATGTCATGAGGGCATGACTGCCATTTTACTCATACATTTCACATCCTCTCCTGTTAGTTCATCGTCATGGCAGATAGAATTTTTTTGAGTTTGGTGGTGGCATATGAGTAAAGGGTGTTTGTTTGATGGCAATTCAGCAAGTTGCAAGTTTGTTGATGGCAAATAAGAAATTTTCTCTACGCAATATTGCACCCACGTCATAATCCAGGAGGATCGTTGTCTCCCAAGCCCCACAGGCAGGCTCACCACAAAGCGGACAGTGATGACAAGAGTGTGAGACAAAGAGCACCCGCAACGTGAGCCACCACCATCGGTTAATACGATGACACGCTTGGGAGTGGTTCTATGAGGAGACTTACGGTTTTATGATTTGAGGTTCTGAGCTATTCGATCGTTTGCCAAAAATAAATATAAATAAAAAGTTTGACAAAATAAAAAGAAAAAGAAGAGCCGTGTAATCAAGGCCACCACTGTTTTAATGAGGGTCCCAAAAGCCCTGTCGGCGACGAGAACATATTTATTTGTGTATTTTACTAACTTTAATCCATATGTATGTCTTTTATGACATAACACGGTCTTGAAGATGATATTTTGATCATCAATTAATGTGCAAACAAGTTGCCTTTTCGCATAAATATAGTTATGCACTATGAAAGTATATTATTTTGATATTTTTCTTGTGACAGTAATAAGTGGCCAAACATACAAATGTTAACCTCATAAAATCCAAAACTTATCCTAAAAAAATATCCAAAACTAATCAATATTATCATGAATAGGAGGTGGCACTAGTTAAAATCTTTTCTAAAAGCCAACCTTTTTTTTTACATGTTCTAAAAGCCAACCTTGAAATCATGACAAACGCGCTCACACAAAGTAGGAAAATAGAAACAGAACAACGAGGTTGCTTGCAGCGGCTCCAGGCCTCCAACAACCAGAGCACTGAGCAAGCCAGGCGGTGCGATCGAACCCTAGGTGCAGCGCGGAGGCCTCCAATGGCCGCGCCCGCGCTCCTCCTCCTCATGCTCGCCCTGTCCTCCTGCGGCGCAGCTGCCGCTTCCGGGGCTCCGGTCGGCGAGGATTACGTTCGGCCGCCGGCCCGACCCCACGGGGGCCAACGGAAGGCCCTCCTCGGCCTCTTCCCCTGGAGCAAGAAGAAGGCCTCCTCTTCCGCTTCTGATCCCCAGCAGGTGACGTGACCTCTCTTGGCCTGGCCAATTTCGTGCCTTTTGCTCTTGAATCGGTCCATCCGAAGGGGATTGGCGACGCTTTGGGAAGAAAAGAAATAGACCTTTTCTTTGATTAGAATACGAGCTAGCGGCTAGACCGTTCCGAGGTTATTTCTTCCTGCAATTGTAAGTTGAATCGACGATTCGGTGTCGTGGCTGGCCGTTTTTTTGGCAGTAAATAGCATAAAACTACTACACAGTTCGGGTTAGGATTTGAAAAAACTATCGAATTTTTTTCGCGCGTTGCTAGCTTTTTAAACCGGTTTATGACAGGTCAGGCCCGTGTTTGTTGACCGTTTTGTTTGACCGTTAACTTATTGTGGGACCCACATGTAAGATGTTTCTTCTTCCTCCTGCCTTTTCTTCTCTCCTCCTGTCTCTTTCTTCTATGCTATTTTCTTGGAACACTCACTGGTTATGTATATATATTGAGTATTCTGGGGTTAAATTACAGGATCGAGCTGATCTATTGTATGGTGAATTGATTTAGCTCTGTTCGGCGGCCAGAAAATAGTAGAACTACAGTTCACCATACAATAGATCAGCTCTGAACTAGTAGTGCTAAACTGTGGATGTCTTATTAGAGGCCTAGTTGTCCTCAGATGTCTAGTTCGACAATTTGCTGGACATATATTAGTTCCAGTCTTGGATGATAGTGTATTTTGATAGTGAGGTTCAATGTTTTTTTGTGTGCCTGTTGAGTATTTCAGACTACTGTGCGTCTGTGCTATTCTAATTATATATGCCATGTAGCCTGGATTGAACTGATCAATTTGTCATACACAAGTACAAATGATGGAAGTATGCATACTGCAGGTTATGTTGAATTGGTAGCATCTTGATTTTGTATTTGGCCGTGTCACATAGTAGTATTTTATCTATGTTTGGCCTTACACACACGCTCATTTACCTTCCAGTTAATTTAATCTACCCCTGTCCTGGACAGATTTATTTCTTGCTTTGGGGCCAATACCTGGAATGCGTCTAGTTCCGCAATGTTCAGTTTCCTGAAGTCACTTGATCCCAGAAGTTTACAGTTTTATGTACCAGATCCTGTGTGTTATCCTACAGTACTTACAAAGTCCTCATTCATAGCTTTGGTGTTAGACAATTTTTTGCTACTATAAGTTCATCAACTGCTGAACTCTATGCTATAATATGTTTTACAGGTGCACATTTCGCTATCTGGAGAGAAGCACATGAGAATTACATGGGTAACAGATGATAACTCTGTCCCCTCACTTGTGGACTATGGAACTAAGTCCAACACATACACATACTCATCTAATGGAGAAAGCACGTCCTACAGCTACTTAATGTACAGCTCGGGAAAGATCCACCATGTTGTTATTGGACCTCTTGAAGACAACACTATATACTACTGCCGATGCGGAGGACGAGGTTCAGAGTTCCAACTTAAGATGCCCCCCTCCCAGTTCCCATTGTCATTGGCTGTTGTAGGCGATCTTGGGCAGACCAGTTGGACAACATCAACATTAAACCACATTAAGCAATGTGAATATGATATGCTCTTACTTCCCGGTGATCTCTCTTATGCTGATTATATGCAACATTTGTGGGATTCCTTTGGTGAGTTGGTGGAGCCACTTGCTAGCACCCGGCCCTGGATGGTGACACAAGGCAACCATGAAAGGGAGATGATACCATTTTTCAAGTCTGGATTTCAATCATATAATGCACGATGGAAGATGCCTTATGAAGAGAGTGGTTCCACATCAAATCTGTACTACTCGTTTGAAGTTGCAAGGGTGCATGCTATAATGCTAGGTTCTTATACAGATTATGATGAGAGTTCAGATCAGTATGCTTGGCTTAAGGTTCATAATTTCCTAACTTCCTTGTCATATTGCATTACAACTGTTGCTAGTTTCTGAACATCAATTAAGGATGTTGTCCTAAAGAATTAAAGTATTTCTTTAATAGTACTTCTGCTAGAAAGGTAGAGTGAACTGCAAGTTCATTTTTGGCTGGCCCATTCCTCTATTTTACCTTAAACACGATGCGCTTAACTTAAAAGTTAAAACTCCCTTGTCACTTTTGCTGACAGAAGACCACCTTTTCTGCTTTACAGGCTGATCTTGCCAACATAGATAGAAACAGGACGCCGTGGCTCGTTGTGCTGTTGCATGTGCCATGGTATAACAGCAACTGGGCTCATCAGGGTGAAGGTGGCAGTATGATGAGTGCGATGGAGCCTTTGCTACATGCCGCTCATGTGGATATTATAATCGCAGGTCACGTGCACGCCTATGAACGCACGGTACGACTCCTTGCAGATCACCAGTATCGCAGCACTGTTCAAATTTGTGCCTCTGGCCATTTAACTCATTTGCGTAAAGGTTTCAGATGATCATTTCGCTGTTTGTGCAGGAGCGAGTCTACAAAGGTGGGGTTGATCCATGTGGCGCTGTTCATATAACGATTGGGGATGGTGGAAACCGGGAAGGCTTGGCCCGCAGGTACCTTTCTCCTCCTCGTCATCGTTAATGCATCCGAATCGTAATCGCTTTATTGCCACTAGATTGATATGCCTATCTTGGTATCTTCAGGTACCATAACCCGAAACCCCTCTGGTCGGTCTTCCGGGAAGCGAGCTTTGGGCACGGCGAGCTGAAGATCGTCAACTCCACGCACGCGCACTGGACTTGGCACAGGAACGACGACGAAGAGCCGGTGAGAACAGATGACGTCTGGATAACCTCGCTGTCTGGTTCGCAGTGCGTCCAGGACAGCAGCCGCGAATTCAGGAAGATACTCATGTCCCCTTAGACGATCATTCGGGTCGATATATAACTTAGTCTGAGAAGGCCTTGCCATGTACTGCATATGTATATATGTGTGTGTAAGACTACTTGCTAAACCATAACCTGATACGCTTTTTGCTGTATATGGGTTAATCATTGAGAACATGTACTCATGTCATAGTTGGCATGTTTTAACCGATCAGTATGATATGAAATGATGATTCAGAAAACAACATCTGGACTGAAACTGCATCCAGAAGAAGTCCAGAGAAATCTACTATGGCTTGAGCTTTTGTTTCCAGTTCTCATCCTTGCAGCGCTGCTGGTCGGCGATCATGGACTCGAAGACGGCGAGGACACGATCCAACCCCGTCTCGTCCTCCCCGAGCTTCTTCATGGCGACGACGATGCTCTCGATGGTCGACAGGCACCCGGCCTTGGGCTCATGCCTCACCTCGCCGTACAAGCTAGTGACGCCATCCGGTTCAAGCTTCAGTGTGGTACGAGCTGTAGCCATGGGTTCTCGTGGTACATTTTCAGTTTCTCCGCCGCCAAGATTCGTCCTGAGGAGGAAGCTGGCGCGGTGGGCGACGTCGGCGACCTGGGCGACGGCGAGGTTGCGGAGGCCGAGGCGGGCGACGCGGACGGAGCTGAGCGGGTGCCGGGCCTCCGTGGGGTGCTGCAGCACGGTGACGCCGACGGCGGTGTCCAGCGGAGGGCCGCAGAGGCAGACGCGCAGGGGCTTCGTGCAGACGGCGCACACGGGGCGGCGGCGGCCCTGGCCCGGCTCCAGGAGTTGCGGGTCGCTCGCCGCCGTGGCCAAGGGTGGCGAGGTGGCCGGCGTTGCTGCTGCTCGGATGAGGGTGGCGACCGAGTAGGGGAGCTTTGGACGCAGTAGAAAAATGGAAGGTCTCGCGGAGGATTTGAACCGAGGCCCCGTTTGGATCTGCGAAATCACAAAAGAATTGCTACAGAAGATCGGCATTTCTGCCAGAAAGAGCTCTCGGCGTATGCAAAGCACGCTTGGTGCTGCAAACGAGTGGATGGGGCGACAAGAAGATTTGTTCCTCGCCTTCAAAAATGTGGGGCCCGTCTGTCTGTCGGTGACATGAGATGAAACTAAGGAAATGCGTGCTCCATTAGGAATTTAGGATGAGCAAATGAGAGTGCTAGTCGCCACTTTCCTCCGGTGGAATTGGTGTGTGTGTGTGTGTGTGTGTTTTTTGAGGAAAAAACTTATATTAATTAAAAGCATTTCGGGACCTCGTCCCCAATCACACTTATAACACAGTCAGGCGGTATATGCCGCCATTCGACACACACCCCATCACTTACAGCTAACCTAGCTAAGATATGAGCAGCTTTATTCGCAGTCCTTCTCCAGGTGACCTTGCAACCATGCCAACCTTGCATGAGTCCCTTAATATCTTCAACCAATGGACCCAGTTGAGAAAGATTTCTATTTTCTCCATTGATCATGCAGACCGCTTCTTTGCTATCCATTTCAATATGCAGCCTCTGGACACTAAGCTCCCGCCCAAATAGCAGTGCTTTGCGGCAAGCCAACAATTCTACCATCTCTGGCTTAGAACAGTTAGGGAAAAGATGGGCAAGGGCGCCCCGAAAGACACCGCCATGGTCGCGGAGGACCACTCCTCCTCCATTGCCCGTAGCGCTGTACACCGCACCATCAACGTTTGCTTTCACCCATTCATTCTCAGGCGGAACCCACTTCTCCGATGGTGGCTTGTTAATAATTCGGACCTTCTTCTGCACCACTTCATACCACTCGTCCATAAAACGTGAGACTGAAGCAGCCACTTCGCGCGCATCCTGTATGCGGACACCGTCGCGTGCCGCATTCCGAGCCAACCATAAACCATAGACTCCTTGCATTATCATCTCCTTTTGGTCATCTCTTGCATCACCCAGCCAGCTCCTGAACCACCGGCCCAGTTCATGGTTTGAAGCAATACCATCAGGAGGAAATGTTGCAGGAATACTCCTCCTATCTGCTAGGTCCCTACAGAACGCCAAAGAGTGGGGACACCTCCAGAACCTGTGATCTAGAGTTTCCTCCCTCCCACAAGCAGTACAGAAAATGGCCGCCTTGATCCGCCGTCGGTGTAGCTCCAACCTAGTGGCCAGACCATTACACATGAGTCTCCAAGTATGAATTTTCACCTTATTTGGTACATGGTCGCTCCACAAAGACAGCCAGTTCCTGTGAGTATTAACAGAGGACGAACCCCCCGGCCGTCCACTTTTTGCTCTTTTGAAACTCATAGCCAGATGATATGCAGACCGAACCGTGAATTCGCCATCTTTAGTATAGTTCCAAGCCAAAAAATCCTGCACTCCAATTCCTCCTACCGGAATTTGCTTGATATCAGCGGCGTCATCAACAGAAAACATGGCGTCAACCTTAGAATGATCCCAACGAGTCCCATCTACGTTCAGAAGGTCAGCCACCCGAGTGGTACCCTGAATATATGATTGGCCCAGTGGCCGCAAACACCCTTTCCTCGGGATCCAGTTATCATGATGGATAAGGATTTTAGCCCCATCACCAATGCGCCAAACCAATCCTTCCTTCAAAAGGTCACGGCCGAAGAGTATGCCCCTGAAGGTGAAGGAACCATTCGAGGGGCAAGTGGCATTCATAATAGAAGAGTCTTTAAAATACCTAGCTCGTAGAACACGAGCACAAAGAGAGTCTGGCACTTGCAAAATCCTCCATGCCTGCTTCCCTAAGAGAGCCTGGTTGAAAGCTTCAAAATTTCGGAAACCCATTCCTCCTTCTCTCTTTGACAAGCACATTTTATCCCAGGCTACCCAATGCACCTTTATTTTCACCATGAGCTGAACCCCACCAGAAGTTTGAGGAGATAGATGTCAGGTTCCGGCACATTTTCTTTGAGAGTTGAAAACAACTCATGGTGAACGTCGGTGTAGCTTGTAGCCCAGATTTAGCAAGAACTTCCTTCGCAGCTTTTGAAAGCCCTTGGCCCTTCCAGCCCAAAACTTTGCCTCTGGAGCTCTCCCTAAGATACTTAAAAGTACCGTCCTTCGATCTACCAACCACTCTTGGTAAACCCAAATATTTTTTGCTAAGAGCTTCAGAGCAGATTCCAATTGTCCCTTTCAACAAATTCTTGTTTTCCTCACTACTGCCCTTACCAAAGAAAATAGATGACTTTTGAAGATTCACCCGCTGTCCATATGCACCCTCATACTCCTAAAGGATATCTAAGTGTCTCCATACAGCTTTGTGACCCTTCCAAGAAGACGATGCTATCATCAGCAAACAGGAGGTGAGTCACATGAGGGCCAGTGCTCCCAAATGACACCCCATTAATCCGCTTATCCTGTTGTGCCTTTTTCAAAAGAGCAGAGAAACCTTCAACACAGAGAAAAAGGTATGGGGATAGAGGATCACCTTGCCGAAGACCCCAGGTAGGTAGAAAGAATTCAGAGAAACCCCCATTAAGCTTGACTGAGAATCTTGCTATACATACACATCTCATAATCATATCAATCCAGCTCTGGACAAAACCAAACCTCTGCATGACTTGTTCAAGAAACGACCACTTATGTCTCTTGGATTTTCATGTTGCACCTATGTCTCTTTCATCTGAAGTCTGTGTTATGTAAATCGAAAAACCCGATTCACTTTTTCTTGAGAAACCGGCACAAGCACTGACTTTTCATATATACAAAAAGAGGGTAACCCATGTACAAGATGGTGACACGGTTTTAGGGAACATGCAGAAACCCCCAAACCCGAAATAGTCAACTAGCCTATGCCCTACAAACCCTAAATCGCGTTGCTTTATGCCCTCGGAAGTTAGCGATGACACCTCAAGGTGGGCAAATCGAGTACCATTGAAGATGTGATTGTTTCTCTCCTTCTACAAGTTACAAAAAGTGTAGAGAAGGTGTCGTTGTGGTGACTTCATAATTTCTTTGACTCCTTCGAAAGCAAACCCTCCCACCAATGCCCCAGGGGCCATGATTTGTTAGAGTAGTCATGCTCCCCACTTCAAGACCTAACATGCCTTTAGATTTGCGACCGTCCAAATGAGCAATCCCATCGAAGGTGGGCCACAGTCTTTGAGGCCTGCAGGCAAAGATAACAATGAGGGGCATGAGTAGTGGCGGAGCTTCATTGGGACCAACCTCGGCCATGGCCCCCAGCTCACAAGAAAATTTATGTATATCCCTTAGTATAGGCCTATTTATCCACTAAAATTCATCCCAAAGTACTTATGTTTGGCCCCTCAACCCATAGCCCCTCCACAATTTTGGCTCAAGCTCCGCCACTCGTCAAGAGGCCATCCCCACATGACGAGCATGTCAGTAGTGAGAATCCTTTCGTGGAGCACCAACCAGGAGAAAAATTTGCACTTTCGCTCAACATGGGCGGACCAGATCTTGGAAGAGTCGAAGTTTGGGTGGGATGTAGGAGATATGCCCTAGAGGCAATAATAAATGTTATTATTTATCTCCATGCTCATAATTAGGTTTATGTTCCATGCTATAACTGCTATGGTTCTCGAGTCTACAATAACCACGAGGCTCGGAGGAAGACTCATATGCACGTGTGGAATAATAAACGGTAAAATGTATTCCTAGTCTAGCCTCTAAGACTAGCTCAAGTGTTGCATGATGGTCCTGTTTTCCTGATCATGGGCATGTCTATGCCAGCAACTTTGAGGGCACAATGTTAGAAGAACATTTGTGTTGAATCGACCCGATTGATGTTATGCTATGAGTTACTTTCGTCACAAGTTAATGGTTAATAACACAGAGATGGTTAACGTTTGCATGATTCCTTAGACCATGAGAGTATCGAGTTTCTTCATGCTTGCTTCATAAACTTTGGGGTTTGTTAAACGTCATCCGTAAATGGGTGGCTATTACGGTGGCTTACGGGTTCATGGAAAAGTATGTCAAGTAACTTGATAGCTCAAGATTGGGATTTGCTCCTCCGACGATGGAGAGATATCTCTGGGCCCTCTCGGTGTTACGGTATCCATCATCGTATGGCTAGACACTTTGTGATTTGATCACGGGGATGCCGGAACACGGTAACGAGAAAAGAGAACAAATACCGGTAACGAGGTAACTGGCATAGTGGACAAGTTGTTGACCCACGGGGATGCCATCATGTCTCACCTCGGGTATTTGTAACATATCGCGAAGCAACAGGAATAGCACACGGCAACTGGAGGTTCACTCGAATATTCATTCGTGTGGGTATAGGGGTCAATATGGGTGTCCACGGCTCCGATGTTGATCATTGATCGGAAAGGGTTCCGTGTCATGTCTATACTTCACCGAACCTATAGGGTCACACGCTTAAGGTTCATCTATCTGCTGAATACTAGACAGGGAGTCTGAGAGAAAATCACCGAAAAAGTTTCGGACAGCGGAAAAGTTCCGCAGAGAGAGGTCACCGGATGAGTTCCGGTGAAACTGAAAAGTTGTTTCGGGGTATTCCATTAAGTCAAATTGGTTTCGGCACATGCCTGATAATTCTTGGAGGGTGCCAGAATCATTCTGGAAACTTCTGGGAATTTTTCGAGATGAAAACCGGAAATGTTCCGGAGCTGCCGGAACCGCTTCAGATGCTTTTCGCAGATGAAATCACTAAACTGGAATTGTTCCAGAATGCGTTGAAAATTATTATGGTCGGTACTGGAAATGTTCTAAGCCCACATAAATATTTTCAGTTCGAACGGACGCTGAAAAATGTCGTCGTGAATAGTGAAAGTGCTTTTTGGGTTACTTTTTGGAAAGCCACTTGTTTGGGCTTTATCCCAAAAGATCTAGGGATGACATGGATGGATTGGGAGGCCCTCTTGGGGGCCCCCCAAGGGGTGTGGCCGGCCACACTTGGGGCTCCACCATGGAGCCCCTCTTGTTCCTTGGTTTCACTTCTATGCCCTTGGTGGAAGGACTTCATTCATGTACTTTTGGGTTTTATTGTAAAACCACCCTACCCCTTGGGATTTCCTATAAATAGAGGTGGAGGGGCAGCCCTCCACACTCATCCCTTGCTCTCATACTCATGCCATGCAATTATCTGGCTTCTCTCTCCCTCCCACGAAAAGAGTTTCGTAGAGCCGAAAGGCTGTCTGGGTTCCGGTGGGAACTAGTTCTGGACGGCGAAGCCCTGCCGGATAGATGACACCGTATGTGTGCAACTCTGTCGAGAGGTCATAGTTTCGATCTTAGTGCCCGAGGGGCTGTTCGAGAGTGCCTCCCAAAGGGCTGTCCAAGTGACGGTCCGAGTTTTGTGAGTCCTCCCGAAGGGCTGTCCGAGTGACCGTCCGAGTTTCGAAGGTCCTCCCGAAGGGCTGTCCGCGACACCGTCCGGGGGACTGTCCGACCGCCTCCCGGAGGGCTGTCCGAAGGGAAGATGAGGGTATACATCCTCGCGGTTGGGAGGTTGTAAATCCTAGCTGCGGGGATCTGCATCGCCGATCGTCATCGACTCTACTTCCGCTGCGCTACGAGTCGGTAACGAAAATGATCAAACCTTGTATGCAGTCTCCATAGTGGTCCTGGGCTGGTGCGTAGGTCGGAAAATTTTTGTTTTCTGCTGCGTTACCCTACAGTGGCATCAAGAGCCGTGCTATGCGTAGATGCAGGTTGCGATCTAGAATACATAGTGATGTATGGGTGTTGCACAATATAATTAGGTAGTAGATGAGTTCTATTACTGAAAATTATTTGTGCGGGTAGCAGATGAAATCTGTTACCCGATGTTCTTATTTCTTCCCTGGAATTTGCATATTTCTGATCTTGATAACAGTATGGTGGAGTTTCAATGTTCTGGCAATCCGCGATCCTGATTGATCAACGAAGTGCTAACAGTTCATTGAATTTCACCGTAGTTAAAAAGAAAGATGAAATTTCACAGACAAAATGGCAATGCAAATATGATCTGCACGGGGGTCATGGGTATGACGAAGTTTAGTATGGGGTTCGAGATTTTATTATCTCGTGCTTCATACACCCTGCATTGTTAATCTAGCGACTTGAATTATCATACTTGATGATGGACGTTGGTAGCTTCGGTTTGTTTCGAAATCTTAGAAGCCACGAAAAACAAGTTTTTTGCATGAACCAATTAGAGGCGTCTAACTTGGTTTTGCAGGAGGGTTTGCATGTGCATGTGATGTGGTATAGCAGTGCTCATAATAATTTGATTATGTATGAGATGACTATATAATGTAAATTTATTAACATGACCTGCGTGTCATGATTCGGCATGATGGCTGGAGCCATATGATTGCACTTTAATGACCTGCGTGTCAACCTTGTTGTAATGCATTATTTTATTAGCTATAGAGATAGCAATATTATCTGGTGCATCGACAAGGTAGTGGCAATCTTCGTGAAGGTGAACACCGACGCGAATGCCGAAGACGAAGGAATGAAAGACTTCTCCGTCAGAAAGGGCTATACCATATCATGCTATTATGAATTGCCTGAGATGTTTATCCCTTATGATGCACCCTTCTTGATTGCGCGGTAGTCGCTTTTATTAGGGTGATCTCTCACAAAAATATCAAGTAGTTAGTGTTCTCCCAAGTGTAGCACCGTCACGGCACCTAACTTTTCGGGGTATCACATGGATACATGGGTACGAACGATTAGGGAAGTGTGAGGCGGGTGAGTTGAGACCTTGCAGCGTGATCACTTGGTTGTCTTGACGTTCAGGAATGAAAGTCATGAGCTCGGAACACACGCATCGAAAGATGAACAAGAGTCACATAGAGATGTGATTGGCAAGTTGGCCTACCAATTCCAATTCTCGTCACTTGAGATGGATACATCCTTGGCGTTGAATTGTAATATGGATCTTGAATCACTCACAATCAATTTTGAGAGATATTGATTTGAGTGGGAGCGCACTTTTGAATTGACTTGTTTAATTCTCAGTGCAATTAATTATGAACACTGTCTAAGTGTGGTTTGCTAATAGTTGTAGAATAATGGCTCGCGTTTCCACCTTCCCTATTAAATTTGAATAGCTGTTAAATATCTGGTTAAAACTTTACGGTTGGTAACGTAATGTGAGGATTTTCCTCAAGAGTGCCGAGAAGGACTTTGTCCTATCGCATACTTTTGGTATTCTCCCGCTAATGCTATGGATCATGTGACTCTCGTCCTTCGATCCAAAAGCTAGAATTCTGTTTCAGTCAAGTGCAATATGTTTGCTTCCATGAGACCCGAACTTCGAAAGTTTGGATAGTTATGTGATATTCATGGAATCTGAAAATCATTTTCAGAGACAGACTAAGGCTAAAAGATATGAGATATCCAAAGCAATGTTTGTTTGCAAACTATTAGTAAAGGAGTTTTACTATGCATTAGACTGATAAGAAAGGGATCCAGAAGAACGCCTGTCATATGATGAAAGGTGAATAAAACAACAACTTAAAGAGAAAGGAAGTGTCCGAAGGGTGTTAGTGAAACTTTCACGCCCAGGAAGTCCGGGGCTAACGCCACTCTTAAGTTGGGTGCTTCTTCTGAGAGTAGGAGAAATACTGAAAGCTAAACTGTTAGAAGTATAAAGGCAAAAAGAAAGAAGACTGGAATAACCAGCTCATGTATGAATGTCATACAAGTTTTTGATGTATAGAAGGCTGGTCAAAGATATAGTTCTTGGGAATTATGGTTAAACATGTTGATCACTAATTCTTGGGTATTGTGAGTTAATCACAAAGATACCCGCTCGATTGCTTTCTGTTGCAACTCGATGTAAGAACTACTATGGCCTGAAAGACTAGCCAGGAATGAGGTTTTGATACACGTTGGGAACATAGTAATAGTTACTATACCTTCCATCGGTGTATTCCCTATGTATTTACTTGCATAATTCATTTTGGAGTTTCATAGACTCTAGCCCTTTGCATAAGGAATCTTGCAAAAAGGTTGTTCATAAGAGAACTTTTTATGTTCGATGTTATGAATAACATAAGGGCCATACTTTCATTGAGAATGAGATGTATGTTATGAATAATGATAATAATATATTACCTTTGTTTTTACTTTCATAATTCATTTTAGAGTTTCATACACTCTAGCCCATTGCAAAATGTTTGTTGCAAAAGGGTTGTTCATAAAAGGAACAATTGTTGTTCGGTATTATGAATAACATGAAGGGCCATGCTTCCATCCAGATGGGATGTATGTTATGAATATTGATAGTAATATGATACACCCATAACACTGACGCTAAATGTCATAAGACTAAAAGAATATCATACAAGTGTGGCACTGCATTTGGTCACATTGGAGAAACCCGCATGGATAAATTCCATTATGATGGATTTTGAAGTAGTTTGATTTTGAATCATCTGATACTTGCAACTTTCCTCTGAAAAGTGAAGTGACTGAAATTCCGTTCACAGGCCATAAGGAACGAGCAAAGAACTTATTGGTGATCATACATTTTGATGTATGTAGTTCAATAAATGTTGTTGCAAGTAGTGGATTTATCTATCTTCAGAAATGACTCAAGTAGATATATGGATATTTACTTGATGAGACGTAAGTCTGGATCTTTTGAATTCATTCAAATGGTTTTCAAATATGAAGTAGAAGTTATTGTAACAAGAAAATTATGTTTCCACAATTCGATTGCAGAAAGGAATATTTGAGTTACAAGTTTAGCAAATGTCTGATGAGTTGTGAAAGGGGTTTCATAACTTGCACCTCCCGGAACACCACTGCAAGTGAAAAGTCTGTGAAGATGTAATCGAACCATTTATGACATGGTAAGATCAAAGATGACATAAATAAATTTGCCATTATCCCTTTTAAAGAGTGATGCTTTAGAGACTGCGGCTTTTACACTGAAAAGAGCTCCATCGGGTCTGTTGAAATGACACCATGGTATGGTACGCCCAACCATGTTATATCTTTTCTTAAACATTTAGAATATGGGGCTTGTGTAAAAGGTTACAAACCTATTCCAAATCAGACAAGTGCTACTTTGTAGGTTATCCCAAGTCATTGGGTATTCCTCCCTCACTATACCGAGGCAAATAGGTTTGCCACAAAGAACGGTATGCTTTTTGAAGAAAATGGTTCTTTCAAAAAGGTGAGTGGGAGAATAGTGCAACTCGACGAGATAAACAGTATCTTTGTCATCAGGTCAAAGGAAAGAGACCTTGGAAGTAATTCCGGAGTTTCCTACTGCGACTGATACGGAAGTCTCTACAATAAAATGTATGGACTTCAGTCGAACTTGCAGCTGAACCACGTAGGCAAGGCTCGTGCAAACCTCTCAGGTGCGCAAACGAGATATTGTTGTTAGACAACAGTATACCTACGATACACAAGGAAGCATTGATGGGCCCTGACTCCGGAATTGGCTAAATGCCAATACAATCCGAGATAGTCTCCATATAAATGTTTCAAGATTAAAACCTTGATACACCTTTCGGAAGACTTAGAGTCTAACGAATTTTATGGAACTAAAAACTGATACGGGTAAAAATGTTTTATCCATAAAGCTCGACTTGTTGCAATATACAAGTTCAAGGAGTTGACTACGATGAGGTTGTTTCACCGTAGCGATGCTTAAAGTCGGTTCGGGTTGAACTAGCAATTAATACATATTTCAAATCATGAGATATGAAACAAAGGATGACAAAAGGATTTCCATCTGATGGAAATAAAACCAAGGACTTGCATGTGTTAAAGTCCAAGGTATTTTGTCATTCCAGAGGATGCTAGTAAGTATGCAAACTTCAGAGTTCCAGCAATGGACAGAAGAGAGCAAAATAGAGTTGGAATCTTCGTGTTTTGATGAAATGGTCAAAGGGGTTTGACTTCATCAATGGGTAACGAAGATGCTTATGATTCAAGAAAGTAAGTGGGAGCATAATAAAATTTCTAAAAAAACGTTGTGTGCTTGACACATTGTTAATTGGAAATAAATTTCTTGACATGAATTAAGACTTCATTTGAAAATAGTTTTTTCGATGAAGTGCTTGGGCTAAATAGCCTTTATATTAGGCATGATGATCTATGGAGATAGATTTACCTAATGGGGCTGAGCAAAGATACATATTGACAAGATGCTAAAACCTTTTAGCATTAAAACGTCAAGGAGTGATTCTTGCCGAAGTCACATGGAAAGAGTTTTTGCAAGACTCGGTGTCCCAAAACACTGATGAGCAAAATACATGATGGAGATTCCACACACTCTTGTGTTTGGATTAATCATGTATTCCATGGTATGTAAAAACAAACCAGATATGTCCAATACTCCCAAAGTTGTTGCGAGTATAGATACCAAAGTGATCAAAAGTACTGATCATGGGACAACAGTGAAAAAGGGTCATTGAGTACTATAGTAGCACTAATGACATGTTTTCTCGCAAGCAGAGATCATGAAGAGTTCATTGTAAAAGGTTACATCGATACAGTCTTCATCCATGCTCCAAGCGATTTTTGATTTAAGTTAAGGGTTTTGTGCAATACACAATATGGTGGCACGGTAGTTGGAAATTGTTCCAAACAAGTTACTGTGGCGAATTCTATAATAGAGGCAAAGTATGTTGCCGCTTTTAAAAGCGACAAAGAAGATGTTGAATCATATAGTTCATTCATGAACTTAGTATGGTTCCAAGATGGCTTTTGTCAATGGGACACTACTGCAGGTAGTTGCTCCATAACTCAGTCTGAGGAATCCAGGTTCGACCTGTGATTCACATACATACAAAGCCAAGTCCACACAAAATATGATTTTTGTGAAAGCGTGTAAACGTGAGGATATGCAAAGATACACACGGAGCTAAAATCGTCAGATCCGTTGGACATCAGGCTATACCACAAGCGAAGCATATTTACACCGGTGTGCCACATGTGTGAAGTGCATTAGCATTAACTAGATTATTGACTCTAGTGCAAGTGGGAGTCTGTAGGAGATATGCCCTAGAGGCAATAATAAATGTTATTATTTATCTCCATGCTCATAATTAGGTTTATGTTCCATGCTATAACTGCTATGGTTCTCGAGTCTACAATAACCACGAGGCTCGGAGGAAGACTCATATGCACGTGTGGAATAATAAACGGTAAAATGTATTCCTAGTCTAGCCTCTAAGACTAGCTCAAGTGTTGCATGATGGTCCTGTTTTCCTCATCATGGGCATGTCTATGCCAGCAACTTTGAGGGCACAATGTTAGAAGAACATTTGTGTTGAATCGACCCGATTGATGTTATGCTATGAGTTACTTTCGTCACAAGTTAATGGTTAATAACACAGAGATGGTTAACGTTTGCATGATTCCTTAGACCATGAGAGTATCGAGTTTCTTCATGCTTGCTTCATGAACTTTGGGGTTTGTTAAACGTCATCCGTAAATGGGTGGCTATTACGGCGGCTTACGGGTTCATGGAAAAGTATGTCAAGTAACTTGATAGCTCAAGATTGGGATTTGCTCCTCCGACGATGGAGAGATATCTCTGGGCCCTCTCGGTGTTACCGTATCCATCATCGTCTGGCCAGACACTTTGTGATTTGATCACGGGGATGCTGGAACATGGTAACGAGAAAAGAGAACAAATACCGGTAACGAGGTAACTGGCATAGTGGACAAGTTGTTGACCCACGGGGATGCCATCATGTCTCACCTCGGGTATTTGTAACATATCGCGAAGCAACAGGAATAGCACACGGCAACTGGAGGTTCACTCGAATATTCATTCGTGTGGGTATAGGGGTCAATATGGGTGTCCACGGCTCCGATGTTGATCATTGATTGGAAAGGGTTCCGTGTCATGTCTATACTTCACCGAACCTATAGGGTCACACGCTTAAGGGTCATCTATCTGCTGAATACTAGACAAGGAGTCTGAGAGAAAATCACCGAAAAAGTTTCGGACAGCGGAAAAGTTCCGCAGAGAGAGGTCACCGGATGAGTTCCGGTGAAACTGAAAAGTTGTTTCGGGGTATTCCATTAAGTCAAATTGGTTTCGGCACATGCCTGATAATTCTTGGAGGGTGTCAGAATCATTCTGGAAACTTCTGGGAATTTTCCGAGATGAAAACCGGAAATGTTCCGGAGCTGCCGGAACCGCTTCAGATGCTTTTCGCAGATGAAATCACTAAACTGGAATTGTTCCAGAACGCGTTGAAAATTATTATGGTGGGTACTGGAAATGTTCTAAGCCCACATAAATATTTTAAGTTCGAACGGACGCTGAAAATGTCGTCGTGAATAGTGAAAGTGCTTTTTGGGTTACTTTTTGGAAAGCCACTTGTTTGGGCTTTATCCCAAAAGATCTAGGGATGACATGGATGGATTGGGAGGCCCTCTTGGGGGCCCCCCAAGGGGTGTGGCCGGCCACACTTGGGGCTCCACCATGGAGCCCCTCTTGTTCCTTGGTTTCACTTCTATGCCCTTGGTGGAAGGACTTCATTCATGTACTTTTGGGTTTTATTGTAAAACCACCCTACCCCTTGGGATTTCCTATAAATAGAGGTGGAGGGGCATCCCTCCACACTCATCCCTTGCTCTCATACTCATGCCATGCAATTATCTGGCTTCTCTCTCCCTCCCACGAAAAGAGTTTCGTAGAGCCGAAAGGCTATCTGGGTTCCGGTGGGAACTAGTTCTGGACGGCGAAGCCCTGCCGGATAGATGACACCGTATGTGTGCAACTCTGTAGAGAGGTCGTAGTTTCGATCTTAGTGCCTGAGGGGCTGTTCGAGAGTGCCTCCCAAAGGGCTGTCCAAGTGACGGTCCGAGTTTTGTGAGTCCTCCCGAAGGGCTGTCCGAGTGACCGTCCGAGTTTCGAAGGTCCTCCCGAAGGGCTGTCCGCGACACCGTCCAGGGGACTGTCCGACCGCCTCCCGAAGGGCTGTCCGAAGGGAAGATGAGGGTATACATCCTCGCGGTTGGGAGGTTGTAAATCCTAGCTGCGGGGATCTGCACCGCCGATCGTCATCGACTCTACTTCCGCTGCGCTACGAGTCGGTAACGAAAATGATCAAACCTTGTATGCAGTCTCCATAGTGGTCCTGGGCTGGTGCGTAGGTCGGAAATTTTTTGTTTTCTGCTGCGTTACCCTACATAGGAGCCATGGAATTCTGTCATCTAGGCTGAGGTCGAGGAGTAGATTCCAAGAGTGGTTAGTTTCCAGGCAATGGAGGCATGCTGGTCCGAGATGAGTTGGGTATGTTGAAAATCCATCCCAACATGTGAACAAAGCCACCCAGTTGCACCATGATGGTAATGCATGTGATCACAAGATCCTGCTATTGTTGTCAAACTCCTTCTAAACAAATCAATTCTTTCCGATAGCAATCTTGAAAAGTTCTAGCCACACATGCTTAACTTGCTCATGACCACTCCAATTATCATTCTAGAATAAAGCCATATCGCCATTGCCGGTGGTTATGATTGCAGAAGCCCGAAAAAGGTCCATATATGTATGTTCACATGGGAGTTATGAGCCCACCCATGGGTGGTTGAGGTCAGTCCTCTGCAGCCAAGGCCATCAGAAGCACAATGCCCTACCAAATATGTTCATGTCGGCAATACCGAGGGCACCAAGCATCTTTGGGCAACACACGGTTTCCCAGTTCATTATAGAATGGCCCACCGTAACGTTCTCACAGTCGTCCCATTGGTAGATATTACGCATGATCCTGTCCAACTTATTCAAGGCCCATTTAGGAAAGTGAAGCGCCATGAGGTGATATGTCGTAGTTGCTAGTGTGGACATATTTCTCGATGTTGATTCTCCAAGGGCGCACTAGATTTCCCCCCTTCCACCTAGCCTTCCTAGTTGAGATCTTATCGAAGATGGGTTTTAGCTCCATTCAACGAAGGGACGGAAGTGCAGAGGCAGGTATAGACACCAACTCGGCAATGAAGTGATCTTTGTCAGAAAAGCCGAGAGAACGTCATTCTATTCAATGTTAGCACATCCGATTAGGAAAATCTAATACCTCGCCAGATCCATAACCAGCCCACTCATCGCGCCAAAGTACTCATGGATGGCAGAAATGGAACGAACTTACTCCTTTTTAGGGTTCGCAAAATCTTCTCCAACCAGTTGGAGAATAGGTTGGCTTAGGTCTTGCCTACCCTGGTCTCTATCTGACAGAGTACCTTTGTGAAGAAGTGTTGCATTTACGACAATTTCATGTTCGTTCAAAACCTCATCAAGCAGCTACACCAGTCGAACACTCTGGGCCTTTCCTCGGATTGGACATCTTTAAGGCCTTCGATTCTGTCAACTAGTCGTACTTGTTCGAGGTTCTCCATGGCTTGAGTTTTTGGCAACGTTGTAGGAACTGGCTCTGCATGCCCCTTCCAACTTCATCTTCAAGGATCCTCATGAATAGCAACCCGATAAGCCTTTCGCCCATGCTCGGGGCCTATGACAGGGTCTCTCTCTCTCTCTCTCTCTCTCTCTCTCTCTCTCTCGGCCATAGACCTGCTCCAAAAGCTTTTGTAGGTGGGCGTCCTTAAGCCAGTCGCACCGCTCGCTCGACAATCTTCACAATCTCCCTTGGAAAATGGGATTGGCTGGGAAGGCTAAGCCTTGGTTTGGTGGTCATGGCTTCATTTCGCGGTGGTATTCATTGATAGATGACTCCCTTCCCGCAAAACAGCAGCAACGTCCCCAACCCCGTAGTGTCGTCCTGTAAGTTAGTCATAGTGGAGAAGATAATGTATATGGACAGAAGCACGGAAGATGGAGATTGTTTAGGCAATAATACAATGGAGAATACACGATCATATTTTAAAAATCTTGAATATTTTTATTTCACAAACATTTTGTTTGAAAATGTGATTTTTTTTGTAATATGCGAACATTTTTAAAATCATGAACATTTTATGATTTCCCGAGCATTTTTTCAATTCACGAACATTTTATGATTTGTCGATTTAAAAAAACTCATCATTTTTAAAATTTGGATTTGTTTGAAAATCCTGAATTAATTAAAAGAAGAAGAATAAAAACAGAAATGAGAAAAGAAAAAGAAAAAAACGAAAAGAGAAAAACAGGGGGGCGTCACACCGGGAGCTCCTATGTGTCGCGTTATGCGGCAGAATGTCGAGCAAACGCACAGGGGGGGCTCTAAAATGGGCCGGCCCAGAGTGCGTTGTATCGTAGAATCGAAACTACCAAAAGCAAAAATGCGAGCGCTCGCTCGACAATCTTCACAATCTCCCTTGGAAAATGGGGTTGGCTGGGAAGGCTAAGCCTTGGTTCGGCGGTCATGGCTTCATTTCGCGGTGGCATTCATTGATAAATGACTCCCTTCCTGCAAAACAGCAGCAACGTCCCCAACCCCATAGTGTCGTCCTGTAAGTTAGTCATAGTGGAGAAGATAATGTATATGGACAGAAGCACGGAAGATGGCGATTGTTTAGGCAAGAATACAATGGAGAATACACGATCATATTTTTAAAATCTTGAATATTTTTTATTTCACAAACATTTTGTTTGAAAACGTGATTTATTTGTAATATGCGAACAGCTTTAAAATCATGAACATTTTATGATTTCCCGAGCATTTTTTCAATTCATGAACATTTTATGATTTGTCGATTTAAAAAACTCATAATTTTTAAAATTTGGATTTGTTTGAAAATCCTGAATTAATTAAAAAAGAAGAATACAAACAGAAATGAGAAAAGAAAAATAAAAAAACAAAAAGAGAAAAACAGGGTGCGTCACACCGGGAGCTCCTATGTATCGCGTTATGCGGCAGAATGTCGAGCAAACGCACAGAGGGGGGGGGGATCTGAAATGGGCCGGCCCAGAGTGCACTAGATCGCAGAATCGAAACTACCAAAAGCAAAAATGCGAGCGCTTGCACAGAATCGAACACAGGACCTCCAATGGAAGCGCGCGCTACGTTAACCAACAGACCACGCAAACTTTGTGGAGATATAAGCAGCGCAGCGGTTTAACAACTGACTACTCGTATGGACATACTGTAGACAAGCAAACGACACTGTAGGAGTACCGTAGCTATTGCATTTTTTTTAAACCGAACACTTCAAATTTCGAGTTGTTTTTGAAAGCACGAACACTTTGAAATAGTATATATGAAATGTTTCAAAAACAGATTGTTTTTCTGAAGACACACACATTTTTGAAAAAAATGAATATTTTTTGTATTGTGCGAACATTTTTGAAAATTGCAAACATTGTTTTGTTTGCACGAACATTTTTCATAAATGGCAAACATTATTTTGAAAGTGCGAACATTTTTCACAAAGACGAACATTGTATTGAAAGCGTAAACATTTTTCAAAAAGGCGAACATTTTCCAAATTGCGAACATTATCTGGAAAACCATGATTTTTTTTAAATTTACAAACATCTTTTGAAAATGTGACATTTTTCAAATTTACAAACATTTTGAATACGCAAATATTTCTTAAACTTTGGGAACAATTTTTAAAACATGATTTTTTTAAAACAATTTGAACATTTTTTTAATTGTGTGAACATTTTTTTAAAATTGCAAACATTGTTTTGATTGCATGAACATTTTTCAGAAGAGACGAACATTGTTTTGAAAGCGCGAACATTTTTCACAAAGACGAACATTGTTTTGAAAGTGCAAACATTTTTCAAAAAGACGAACATTTTACAAATTGTGAACATTATCTTGAAAAAACGTGAATTTGTTATGAAATTTACGAACATTTTTTGAAAGTGTGACATTTTCAACTTTACGAACATTTTGAATACGCAAACATTTTTAAAAATTTGGAACATTTTTTCAAACACGAACATTTTCTAGAATTTGTGAATATTTTTTTGAAAACATGAACATTTTTTTTAAAACCCCAAAAATATTTTTAAATTGGGGTACAATTTTGAATTCTGGACATTTTATAAATTTGCGAATTTTTCAAAAAAGGAAAATAAAAGAAGAAAGAAACAGAAAAGATTAAAACAAAGAAAAGAAACAGAAAGGAAAAACCAAAACAGAAAAAACCTGAAGGAAAACCAGCCTCGAAACTCACCGCAAAAAAAAAAAAGAAAACCAACCTCGAAAAACAACAGGAAAATGAAAAACCGGTTGGGGGAACCTTCTAGAAGGTTCCCAGAACCGGGAGAAAACGACCCGCCCGCAATAGCCACTGAGCTCTTCGCGTCGCTCGCCTCTGCGAACCTCCGCCAATTTGACGCAGAATGCGTCAAATAGGAAATATCCATCACACCCTGCAAAAAGGGCTGACCCATGATGGCGTGGGGAGGATGAGGGGCGCTCTCTATATAAGAGAGAAAAGAAGAGTAATGGTAAAACCAAGGATCGAACCCCGATCTCACATGAGGCAGACTGAAGCCTCAGCCACTATGATGCTTGTGTACTTATGATAGTGAATGAGGGTATCACACTATAAGAACCATTACTGACGGCGACTTCGAGAAAAAAAAATCCAATTGTTTTCTTTGGCGTAGTGGGTAAGTTGTGACAACTCCAGGGAGTAATTTTAGGATGGACGCGCAGAAGCACTAATGACTTTATTATTTGGTATAGATAGGATAAAGTTGAGCCGAAAGGTCTCAATCTCTATCTAATAATAAAGCACGGATCATTTATGTTCGCCCGTCATGCCTTTTTGCAGAAAAGCCCCTGCAGTTTGTTGAAATCAACCCGCAATCCATCTTTAAGTCCAACTTTAAGTCACGACAAAACGTTTTCTGAATTTTTACATAAAACCTCCTAATATTTGTGTTAATCAACCCGCAGTCCATCTGGAATAATTATTTTTCAAAATAATAATATCTTTTAAACCCTAACTTCAATTTCAACATGTTATATATGAAATTTGATTAGAAAAATGTGTAGAATTTGAATATGATGTTATTTTTATCTGTAAACTATTTAAAAAAAATGCTATTTAGGGAGCAACCTAAATCAATGGCGCATGAACCGTCATTCCTTCATACCGGCGTCGATTCGTATTGCAAATGAACATGCCACACGCATTGCTCTGTGCTGCTTGGCAAGGAGTGAGTGAGGGAAATGATTACAATGAATCAATTTCAATTCGTAGGCATGTTGTACTTCCAACAGCTTCTCTCTTTGTACATGTCCCATGATCGAAGACCCTACATACGTATTTTTCTTGGCGAAATCCACACACGTACTTACCAACGAACTGCACAATTCATTTTTATAGTGAGTATACAAATAATTTTTACAGCATATAGCCATATACATACACTTATAAAATTCATGAACATCGGAAGTACATAAAGATTTATTTTAAAAATATCCAAACAATTCTTGTGACAGTCATGAACGATTAATATTGAAACTGATACATAAGATCTTAATTTGTGTTTTATCTGCTGCATGTGACGGTGACACATATAGACTTTCTTAAATAGACTTAGTTTATATACTCGGCCTCCTTAGTGTCGAATGGCACCCATCGTTTGCTATCTGAGTCTGGCCGTAGGCGCACGCCATCAATATTACGAGTCAGAACCACAATTGAATCGAAATGAGAACAGTAGTGGCTTGGATCAAAATTATTTACTCTCCCGTTGCAACACACGGACATGTTTGTTAGTTCAAAAGAAATTCATGAGGATGTGGTATCTGATTAAAATCCAACCAACGTGAAGAAATTGGTTAATCGGCAAAAATACACGAATCTATACCTAACAATAAAGGGGCTATTGCTTAAGTTGCAAAATATTACCCACCAATGCCACCTATAAGTGATAAAAAAATATTTTACACAGGGGAATCCCCCGCCTGGGCCGGCCCATGCAGTAGGGACCTCCTATACTGCGCCCTGCGCGCTGGGAGAGGACGCAGCGTGCCCGTTTGGGTTGACCCATGTCTGGGCGGGCTATTTTCTAAATTTTGTTTTCTTTTTTCTACTTTAAATAATTTGCGACTTCAAAAAAGTTCTGAAAATTAAAAAAATGAGAATTTTGAAATAAATTTTAGTAAATCCTAAAATGTTTGTGGATTCAATAAAAAATCGTGATTTTGATTTTTTTTGCCTATTCATAAAATGTTCAGAATTTTCAAAACAAATGTTCGGAAAATAAAAAAATTCATGGTTTTTTTAAAATGTCCATTTATTATAAAATGCTAATGAAATTTAACAAAATTTCACCAATTCAAAAAAAATCATGAATGGATAAATATCCTAAAATTCAAAAAACTGTCCGTGATTTACAAAATAGTTTATTCGTTCATAAAATGTTCTCTGATTCAAAAAATGTTCGCTAAATAAGAAAAATGTTCGTGAATTTAATAAATTGTTCCACCAATTTCCATAAAAGTATTCGTCGATTCTAGGAATGTTCGCCGATTAATTTTTTTAAAAGAATATTCACAATTTAGAAAAATTGTTTGCAAATAATATAAAGTGTTCATGAATTCAAAAAATGTTCTTGATTTTAGAAAATGATCGGATTTTTTTAAAATTGTTCACGGATTTAAAAAATGTTCACAATTTCAAATATGTTCACGAGTTTAAAAAAATATCCATGGTTTGAATTTTTTTCAATGATTTCACGAAATTGAGAGTGGTGGTGTATCTCAGTGATGCAGCAAAATGTGGTCGTGGCCATTGAAGATTATGAATTTTTTTCCCCGTTGCAACCCACAGGCTCTTTTGTTAGTGAACTAATTAAGATGAATTTAGTTTTATTTCGTTACTAGCAAAAGAGCCCGTGCGTTGCAACGGGAGAAAAAACATAACACACGCTCTCAACCCAACAACCATCACTCAAGACCACAAATAGGTATATCTCCTTTATTTTAGCGAGGCATCATATTTGTGTTACCACTTATCCTCCTTCTCACCCTCGCCGGCGATGGCCTCAGTGTTCACACAAACCAAAACGTGTTTGAATGTGGTTAATCCTAAGGCGTCTCTCTCTCCCTCTTCCTCTCTCTCTCGCTTTCTCTCACTCTCGCGATGAGAAATCTGTTGTTTTCCCCTACGACGTTTTTCAGAGGTATGCATGTGTAGTTATCGATGTTTTGTTTTCCCTATATGGTTATAGTAGGTGTTTATTTGCAATCCGGATCGCCACCGATACGAAAGAAAAACAGATCGTGCGATATAGATTATAAGTTTGGTTCCAAAACAATATTTAAAAAATATTTAATAGGTAAAATTAACATCATACTCAGATTCCACATATTTTTCTAATCAAATTTCATATATAACATGTTAAAATCGGAGTTACGGTTTAAAAGATACGGATAATTTAGAAAATCATTTGTTTGACTTAAATATGTTTCAAAATAATATTTAAAAATACTTAATAGGTAAAAATAATCACATATTCATATTGTATATATTTTTCTAATCAAATTTCATATATAACATGTTCAAATCGGAGTTACGAAGATATGGATGATTTAGAAAAGCATTTGTTTGACTTAAATATGATCCGTGGATGAATTACCTAAAAGGTCAGGGGGTTTTCATAAAAATGTAAAATAACGGTTTGGATGTGACTTAAGTTCGGACTGCGGGTTGATTTCAAGAAAACAGAGAGTTTATTTTTGCAAAAAGGTGCGACGGACGGACCAGCAGAAGCACTCCGTGCTTTATTATTATATTAGCTAGAGAGGTAGAGATACGACGACAATGGTACGAGTGCAAATTAATGCAAGTGGCACGTACAAACAAAATAAAATAATTTTAGTTTTTTTTCCGGGGAATAACGATGCACGCGTGTAGTCATCACCCACCTAAAGTACAAGATGGGGAGATTTCTCGTCATCAAACCTATATTTGAAGGACCGGTGCTTGATCATGCGGAGCTCCCCGCCGTCGCATCGCTCCACCTCCACGCCGGTGAGCACGGCGAGCTTGAACCTCTCCGACCACGATATATCATTCCGAAATAGCCTGGCGACGCAGAACCGACCGCCGTCGCCCAGGTGCACAAGGTGCGACTTAAGATTCCAGCTCCTGCGGGGCACCGTGAAGCACTCCCACACGCCGCGCGCCTCGACGGGCGCGGCGGCGGCGCCGCCCCCGGAGGCGTGCAGGTCCCACGCGGCGAGGAGGCTGCTGTCCACGGCCGGGAAGCCGAACCAGAGGCCGTGCTCCGGGGCGCACGCGGCGCGCCCTTGGAACGGCAGCGCCCGGTCGCTGTGCTTGCTCCACGCGCCGGTCACTGTGTGCATGGAGTAGGTCCCATGGCCGCGCGCGGAGGCCCAGATGTACCAGCTGTCGACCGGCGCCGCGTAGGCGCCGTACGCGTCGCCACTCAGGTAGGGAGGCGGCGACGGCGGGTAGGTGTACCAGTGCCAGTCGTGGCGGCACGCGGGTTCACGGATTAACCCCCGGACGGGCGTCTCGTCCTCGCCGGCGGCGAGCGGCACGTCCTCGCGCTCGGGCGATGTGAGGTCGCGGGCGGACTGCGAGGCGTCGTCGTAGAGGACGGCGCGGCCCGGGGCCCGGACTTCGAATCTGTATTGGAAATCGCGGCGCTCCGAGGCGACGATCTGGTCCTTGCGGCGGCCGGTGAGCGCAAAGTCCATATACACGTAGGGAGATGGGAAGGTCATGATGGGGCGTTCCAGTTGAGCCTTCTCCCCAGCAATCTCCGGCTCTCGCCACATCGCCTTCTCCCTCGCCCTCGCCGCCGCCGCCGCTGCCTCCATGGTTGTCGCCGTCGCGCCCGAGGCTGCTGCCGCTGCCGCGCGCTCCGGTGAATCCTTGGGGTAGAAAAGGAGCGACGGGTCGACGCGGTGCAGCATGTACGGGCGGGCAACCGGCACCCTGCCGTCTTGGAGCACCATGTACAGAAACCGCCGGCTCATCGTCGCTTTCTCCTCCTTATTTTTCGAGTGGGAAGACCTACCTCTCCTCCTCGATCCGCTATGGTGGTGATCCGCCGACACCATGGCCCATGGGCCGCACGAGAAAAAAAAGCAGAATGGTACAAGTTTATTATACTTGTTAAAAAAAATCGGAAAATGATTAGAATCATCTGTCTGATCTACGCCTCATGATCCGTCACACCAAGAGCCAACCCCGTGTCGGACAGTCCCACACACCGCAAGTCTTAGGAGTTTGCAACATCGTCTATGTTTCTGAAACATGAGGAATATTGTAGTGGCAACGTAACGGTGCGACGATGCAAACGAAAATTCTGCAATATAATCTTTGTTGCAAAAAAAATTTCTGCAACATAATGTCTGCTGTAAAAAGATCTGCAACATCATCTCTGTTGCAAAAAAATTCTGCAACACAACCTCCGTTGCAAATGTCTTCTGCAACATGACCTCCGTTGCAAGAATATTCTGCAACACAGTCTATGTTGCAGAAGTGGCAAAAATGTAACACCCCATGTAATTAGCCACAGTGATCATTCTTAGTTAATGCCATGTCAGCAAGTTTAACAGTGCCTAGTCATCATTTGCATCATATTGTATTTCAAACTCCAAAATTCAAACTTCAATTGAATTCAAAGTGAAAATAAAAGTTGCTCCAAATTGGAAACTAAAATGTTCATTAAATAGCAAGTAATTCAGAGGCAATTCCAAAATTATAACCAACAATTAATAAATTAAGTAAGTGGCTCTAACAGTATCAAAACAGTAAGGTTTAATACATATTATTTAATGCAAATTTTGTGTGAACTACATTAGCCTCCAAACCAATTTTTAGCAGTACTAACTAATGCACTGTATTTATTGGGACAAGTTACCTATTTTACAACACAGTGTTTGAGGCCACACATTATTGCAAAAATAGAAACAAAAGAAAAATAGAAAAGAAAAGAAAGAAAGAGAAAAAGGCCAAGCAGCTGGGCCTAAGTGACTACAGCAACGGCCCAGCCCACCCCGCACCTCCTCCCTCCTCCCGCACTGCTCACGCCGCTCGCTGTCGAGCACCTGGAGCGCACGTAGCCAGGCCCCCCTCCGTGCGGTCGACAGCGCGCCGCGCTCGTCGGGGAGGATAAGAGCAACTCCCCGCACCCCCTAGCAAACCCTAGCGCCCACCAGTTCCCCTCGCGTCCCCTCCCTCACTCTCGTTCGATATGCCCGAGCGCCACCCTCGCCGTCGTTCGCCGTAGCCGCAGCCACCGTCGCCCGTTCGCCGCTCCGACAAGTCCTGGAGCACCGCCGTGGGCTTCTTCTTCGACTACGCAGCCGGATCGAGCCCGGGAGCCCCTCGCGACGCCGCATTCTTCCTCGCCGCCGCCCTCGGCCACCGCACGAACTCGCCGTCGATCTGCATCAACGGACTTCCCCGAGCCCTCTGCCTAGACCCCACGCTCCCGCGGTGAGCTCCTGCACGGAACGCGCCTTCCCCTGCCCCTCTAGCTGCCCGTAGCGCCCGCTCCGTGTTTGCCCGAACCGCTCCGCCGCCTGGCCTCGTCGCCAGCGTGGCCACGGCGACCATTTGGTCCCGTGCGTGCCTCCGTTGTGTTTGCCGCATTGCGTAGGCCTCGCTTCGCCCTTTAGATCGCTCGAACGCGCGCCGTTTTATCGATCCCGTCCCTCGCCCGAAGCACCTCGCCGCCGGCGAGCTCGTGGCGCTCAGCTCCGGCCACCACAGCCCCTCGCACCACCACCATTCGACGTGCGACGCCGAGCCGCGTCGAACGCGCCCAACCGCAGCCCCGCAGACCCCCTGTGGTCGAATCCCGATCGCCTGCCGTGCCGCGCCGCCGTTAGAATGGTCGCCGGCGTTGCGCCGGCCGCCGCGCTGACTGGCACCGGTGGGCCCCGCCTCTGTGTCACTGACCGCGGGCCCCCTGGGCCCCAGTTGACCCAGTTGACTGGGTCAACTGCTGACTGGGCGCCCCTGTCCCACTGACATGTGGGTCCCGCCTAAAATAAATGAATTAAATTAAATAGATAATTAGTTAATTAGCTAATTAGTTAATTAAAATCCTAAACACTCACTGACCAGTAGGCCCCACCCACTAATTAACCTATTTAATTAAACTAACCCCTCTGATTAAAGCCACTGCCACTGACATGTGGGTCCCACTGGACCAACCTGTCAGGTTTGACTGGTCAACCGACCAATTGACCTGCTGACGTCACTCTGACATCATGCTTGCGTCACCATTCACTGTTTCGGATAATTCTAATTTAAATAATTAAATAAATTCAGAAAATGATTAAAACTTTAGAAAATCATATAAAATAAACCGTAGCTCAGATGAAAATAATTTATATATGAAAGTTACTCAGAATTTCGAGACAAATCCGAATACGTGGTCCGTTCATCTATTAGATGCCCTAGCTACCTGAACATGGAACTTTTTGCCTGATTTCAATAAATGAATAGTGCTCAACTTTAACTAAATAAATCCAAATAAATTTCTAAATTAACTAAATCATTTAGTTAGGCAGTAGAACACCTCTGCATATCATTTAGGTCTGTCATGCATATTGTTTGTATCTTTGCCGTGAATTTATTGTTTCTTTCCCCCTCCTTCTCTCTCGATAGACGCCGAGACCGACGCCGTTGCAGCTGAGTACGACTACGCTCCAAAAGAGCAGCCCGTTGACGACCCCTCCTTCTTGCCCGAGCAACCAGGCAAGCCCCCCCCTTGAGCATACAGATATCGCCCATTCCATTTCTCCTGCTTACATTGGATTTTGCTACTGTTAATGTTTGCTCCTATTCTGATGCAGAGCCTGCTTTTGTAACCTGTTTATTATTACCTTACCTGCCTATGTTAAACTGCTTAGTATAGGTTGGTAATGAACCGTCAGTGACCCCCATCACTTTACCCTTGTTGCCTCTGCTTCATCATCGACTACTCGATCAACGTGATCGACGACCAGAGACCGACACATCACCTCACCCCCCCTTAGTTGTATGACTCTGCATAGTTACTATCGAGTGCCGAGGGTGATACCTCGTAACGCACTTCTGATGAATACTCTGCAGTGTAGCTGTTCGGTCGTGGTCATCGAGGGTGATTCCTCTTTCTCCACTTCCGGTACGACTCTGTCGTGCAACCCCTTAGTGTGAACCTCGAGGGTGAATCCTCATACGTTCACCCTGATGATTTCATCGAGTGGAATCCATCGAGGGTGATTCCTCGGGGTTTCCCCCTTGATGTTATGACCACATGGTTACTTTGACCTTTGTTACAGGCGGGTCGACCCTGATGGGTACCCGCAGGGGATCTATGATGTCGGGTGTGCCGGAAGGGCACTCGAGTGTGATATTGTGGCGGAGCTTCAGAAACTCTGATCGTCTCCGCGTGTTACTAAATCAGCCTATCGGATTTGGGTATTTGATCTGAGTGGGTCGACGTGCCCTATACGCACTACCACCACGCGGGATTATGGTTTATGGGGCCCTCTGCGTTGTACGTTTCTCCCGAAAGCGCATCAGACGTCACAGTTCATCGTGCGGGCTGATTGTTGGGGTTGGGCTGGATACTTCACTGACGAGTTCAGTGTCGCGCCTGCTCCCCGACCAGTCTCGCAACGCGCAGGGTGCCTAGGGCGATGGCCCAAGACCTCTAGGTGCATAGGTTAGTCCGGCGTGCTGACCTCTCTGCTGAGCCTAGGTAGGGCGCTGCTTCGTGTTGATCTTCCGAGGCCGGGCATTACCCAGCAAGTGTGACCGGCCAGAGTTGATCGAGCGTGTTGGGTAACAGTAGTGCACCCCTGCAGGGAAGAATAATCTATCGATGGCCGGTCCTACGGTAAAGGACGCTCAGTTTGTGTATCCCGATCTACTACTTGAACTGGATACTTGTTTAATTAATTGAAGCTCTGGGATCGCTTTCTCGCTGGGAGTCGAGGAAGGATCTCTAGGCTTTACTTCAACATGTTTGCTTAATAAAATGCCATTCTACTCTCTTCTATTGCTGCAACATGATGGCTTCATGAAGATGCTAGTCTTCGATAAGACTAGGCCTTCTCTCTATTCTGGCATTTCTACAGCCCAGTCCACATATACAGCCTCTCTTTGATAATGTTGCATATGTAGTGTAGATCCTTGCTTGCTAAGTACTTCGGATGAGTACTCACGGTTGCTTTGTTACTTCTTTTTCCCCCATACCCCATTTGATGTTACCTTAGACGATGGAGCCCAGGAGCCAGATGTCCCCGCAGGAGCTTACTACCAGGAGGGTCCAGACGGCACGTACTACTGGATCGAGCCAGCCGACCAGGAGTAGGATCGGAGGCTCCCAGGCAGGAGGCCTTCGCCTTTCGATCTAGAGTCGTTGTTTGTGCTAGCCTTCATAAGGCAAACCTTGTCAAACTATGTCTGTACTCAGATATTATTTGTATGACTGACTTATGTATTCGGATCTTCGTGATCCCTGGTCTGTAATATTGTGGATCTCCGTTTATTTGTGTTAGAGTTGTGTTGTGATATCTTCCCGTGAGTCCCTGTGCTTGATCGTGCATGTTTGCATGTATGATTAGTGCACGATTGAGTCGGGGGCGTCACAAGTTGGTATCAGAGCCGACTGCTCGTAGGAAGCCCCCTTCCAGTTCCTTGGCCGAAGTTGAGTCTAGACATCCAAAAACTAATGTACTAACTTGGCTGTGTGGCTTACGGGCCCATGTCGGCAACTGGGTGGTATTAGGATCTTTTATTCCTCGTCTATACTCTGGGACTCTGATCTCTCTTCTATTATGGTTAAATGAATTTACTAACGCCGACACTTAGGATCTCGTAAATCTCGTCTACCCGGAGAGCTGGATATCTGTGCTTATTCCTTACCATTGATCTGAATAGTCTGATAATCATTTTCCTTTCCATTGTTTTTGTTTAACCTTTCTCTCTGAGTTGCATTGTACTCCTCATTGTCATTTGACGAGAACAGATTCTGCATCAGAGTGCACATGGAGTGCAGGATTTTCCTGCGACGGCTATTCGTCGTCCGCACTTGCAGTTACCCATTTTCAGTGGTTTTCTCCGACGTTGATGTAGCCTTTGATATGTCTTGTTGTGTACTTCCTTACCGCGTGCCTGCGCGCAGCCTAGCATGTCTAGCTTTTAAATTTTCGCCGTTATGCTGTCCGCATGTACCCAACTTCTTGTATGGATATGTATGTCTTAATTGACTACTGTTAAGTATCTATTACACTGCTTAATTATTGTCGTGTTACATCATGCTTGTCGCTAAACACTCGTAATTGCTTTTACTAAACTACCCTTGTTGAAACTTAGCAGGATGGTTAGACCAGGTGGTCGTGGTCGTGGTCGTGGCCCTGAACACCCACCACCGCCAGACCATATGGCAGCTATGATGCAACAATTCGAGCTCAACCGTCAGTTCATGACTGGGATCATGGCTCAGTTTCCGCATCAGAACAACTAGAACCCTGCTGTAATAACTCTGTCAGAATTTGTGCGTCTTAACCCCACTCAGTTCCGCAACTCTGACAAGCCACTGGATGCTGATGACTGGCTCTGCGACACCACTCGCGAGATGGAGTCTGCTAATGTCGCCCCTGCCAACTTCGTCACCTTCGCATCCTTTTTCTTAAAGGGCCCCGCTGCTCAATGGTGGGACACACACAAGCGTACACTGCCTGTTGGAACAGTCGTTACCTGGCCTGAGTTCCAGGCTGCCTTTCGTGCCCGTTATATTCCTCAAGGAATCATGGACCGGATGAAAACCCAGTTCCGCAACCTCACTCAGGGCAACAAGACTGTCGAAGTCTATCAGCGGGAATTCCTTGACCTGTCCCGCTATGCTGAAGAAGACATCGCCACGGATGCCCGTAGACAAGAGAAGTTTCGTAATGGACTCCACCCAGACATCGAGCTTGCACTTGCTGCTCAAGACTTCAACGACTTTTCTACTCTTGTGAACAAGGCTATTCTGGTTGAGACCGCTCAGATGAAGCATAAGGACTCACAGAAGCGCTATCGTGATGCTGGCTCATCTTCGGGCTCAGCACAGAAGCGTCGAGTCTGGATTCCCAACAACGTGTTCCGTTCAGCTGCCCCTGCACCAAAGAACAACTATGCTGCACCACGTCTGCCTCCTCCACCACCAAGGCAGCCAAGAGCTCAAGCTGCTCCCCCCAATGCTCCTCTTCGTCCTGAAGATGATCTGTGCTTCAAGTGCCGCAAACCAGGTCACCTTGCTAAGGACTGCCGCCAGACTCAGAATCAGTTGGCTTTCCCTCGTACTGGCCGTGGCAATGGTCGTGGCAACAATCAGGCCCGCAACTACAATACTGGGTCTGCTGCTCATGGTCATGGACATGCTTACAACATTGATATTGAAGAAGTCCAGGATCAACCTGCTACTGTGATGGGTACCCTTCTCGTTAACTCAGTACCTGCTTCTGTTTTATTTGATTCAGGAGCATCACATTCGTTCATCTCTGGAAAATTTGCATTCATGCATGGCATTCGGTATGAGAAGATGCATACTCCGTTAGTCGTTAAAACTCCCGGAGGTCATTGTCATGCTGACGTGATAGCACCTGATGTTACCGTCAAAATTAAAGGATTGGAATTCCTTGCCTCACCCATCGTCTTGAAATCTTCCACCATAGACCTCATCCTCGGAATGGATTGGTTGAAGGCTCATACAGCTTCGATCAATTGTGCCACTAAAGCCGTCCAATTTCTTCACTCCTCCGATGAGATAGTGAACTACACCGCCCGAATTACTCGGAATGCTGAAGCTCAGATATATGCTCTGAATGATTTGAACGCCTCACCTCTGGAAGGAATCGAGAACGTTCCTGTCGTTCGAGATTTTCCGGACGTTTTCTCGAAAGAACTTCCAGGAATACCCCCGGTTAGAGCTGTCGAGTTTGTCATTGACTTGAAGCCTGGCACTACCCCTATTGCGAAGCGTCCTTATAAGATGCCGCCGCATGAACTCCTTGAACTTAAGGAAGAAATCGACAAGTCACTTAAGAAAGGTTTCATCCACCCCAGTTCCTCTGCTTGGGGAGCACCTTCACTCTTCGTTAAGAAGGATGGAACTAACCGATTGGTTCAGAATTACCGGCCCATTAACCAAGCCACAATCCAAAATAAATACCCACTGCCCCGGATCAATGATCTTTATGATCAGCTTGCTGGATCCTCTGTCTTCTCGAAACTCGACTTGAGGTTGGGTTATCATCAGATTCGTGTTCGCGATGAGGATATCCCGAAGACTGCCTTTGTTACTCGATATGGCTCTTATGAGTACACCATTATGTCTTTTGGCTTAACAAATGCTCCAGCAACCTTGTCCCGGTTGATGAACTATATCTTCATGGATTACCTCGACAAATTCGTCGTGGTTTATTTGGATGATATCCTTATATATTCCAAGAATGAAGAAGAACATGCTGAACATCTTCGGCTTGTATTGGAGAAGTTTCGAGAACACCAGTTATACGCCAAGTACTCTAAGTGTGAATTTTGGTTATCTAAAGTGACCTACCTTGGTCATGTGATTTCCAAGAATGGCATTGCTGTTAACCCCGAGCGAGTACAGGCTATTCTTGACTGGACTCCCCCGAAGAATGTTAAGCAAGTCAGGAGTTTTCTCGGAATCGCTAGTTATTGCCGTCGGTTCGTTGAGAACTTTTCCAAGATTGCAAAGCCACTGACTGACCTGCTCCACAAAGGTGTTAAGTTTGAGTGGACAGAAAAATGTCAAGAAAGCTTTCAGACGCTAAAAGATAAGTTGACATCTGCCCCAGTGCTAGCACCCCCGGATACTCGCAAGGACTTCGTGATATACTGTGATGCATCTCGTCAAGGATTAGGCCATGTCTTAATGCAAGAGCGCAAAGTGATTGCTTATGGCTCTCGACAATTGCATCCTCACGAAGAAAATTATCCAGTGCATGATCTCGAACTTTCTGCGGTTATTTATGCTCTGAAACTATGGTGACATTACCTTCTCGGTAACCGTTGCGAGATATACACGGATCATCAGAGTTTGAAGTATCTATATACTCAACCAGATCTGAACCTTCGTCAGCAAAGATGGCTCGAGACAATAGACGATTATGATATGAATATCTCATACACCCCTGGCAAGGCTAATGTAATGGCCGATGCTTTGAGTCGCAAGGCTTATTGCAGCAACCTTATGGTTCAGGAAGCACAACCTATGCTTTATGAAGAGCTTCGCAAGTTGAACCTCCATATTGTTCCACAGGGTTATCTCAATACCCTGGTTGTTGAACCAGATTTAGAACACAGCATTAAGACTATGCAACGGTATGACTCTGAAGTTGAAAGGATTAAGCGATACCTCGAAAAAGGAAAGCCGTCGGAATTCCATCTTGATAATGATGGGATCCTATTCTTCCAACGTCGTCTCTTCGTACCCAAATTCAAGGATGAGAGAGAACACGTTATGAAAGAAGCTCATGACACTCCTCTGTCAATTCATCCTGGTAGCACAAAGATGTATCGTGACATTTGTCAGAGATACTGGTGGCCTAATATGAAGCAAGACATTGCTCGTTATGTTTCTGAGTGTGACGTTTGCCGTCGCATTAAAGCAGAACATCAAAGACCTACTAGAACTCTGCAACCCCTTGATATTCCTGAATGGAAATGGGACAAGGTCCAGATGGATTTCATTACTGGTTTTCCTAGATCTCAAAAGGGTCATGATGCTATCTTTGTCGTCATTGACCATTTCTCAAAGGTTGCTCATTTTCTGCCAGTCAAGGAGACAATCACTGCTAGTCAGTTAGCAAACTTGTATGTTTCCCGAATTGTGTCACTCCACGGTGTTCCGTTGGAGATTAGTTCGGATCGTGGCAGCCTCTTTACCTCCAAATTCTGGCAAAGTTTCCAAGAAGCTATGGGAACTCATCTGTCCTTCAGCACCGCCTTTCACCCTCAGTCTCAGGGTCAAGTCGAACGAGTTAATCAAGTGCTCGAAGATATGCTTCGAGCTTGCGTCATCTCTTTCGGTAAGAAATGGGAGGAATCTCTCCCGTATGCCGAATTCTCTTACAACAATAGCTATTAAGCTAGTTTGAAGATGGCACCGTTTGAAGTTCTATACGGACGTAAGTGTCGAACCCCTCTGAATTGGTCAGAAACTGGGGAACGCTCACTCGTCGGACCGGACATTATCCAACAAGCTGAAGAAAAAGTCTGCATCGTCCGTGAACATCTGAAAGCTGCTCAGTCTCGTCAGAAGAGCAACTATGACCGAAAGCAAAAGGAAATGGTCTATCAGCCTGGCGAGCAAGCTTACCTTTGCATCACTCCATTCAAAGGTACTCATCGGTTCAGAATCAAAGGCAAGTTAGCTCCTCGCTACATTGGCCCGTTCCGTATTCTTGCACGTCGAGGAGAAGTAGCATATCAGTTGCAATTGCCGCCAAACCTTTCTCAAGTGCATGATGTCTTTCATGTATCCCAACTTCGTCGCTGCTTCAAGGATCCTATTTGAGCTGTGGATCATGAAATGCTTGAATTGCGGGAAGATCTATCTTATCCATAATATCCCATCCGCATTCTCGATCAAGCTGAACGTCGAACTCGTCAGAAGTCAATGAAGTTCCTGAAAGTGCAGTGGACGAATCATTCTGAAGATGAAGCCACTTGGGAACGCGAGGATCGTCTTCGTGAAGAATACCCCGCTTTCTTTCAGTCTTCCTCTTAATTCTCGGGACGAGAATTCTTGTTAGATGAGGAGAATTATAACACCCCATGTAATTAGCCACAGTGATCACCCTTAGTTAATGCCATGTCAGCAAGTTTAACAGTGCCTAGTCATCATTTGCATCACATTGCATTTCAAACTCCAAAATTCAAACTTCAATTGAATTCAAAGTGAAAATAAAAGTTGCTCCAAATTGGAAACTAAAATGTTCATTAAATAGCAAGTAATTCAGAGGCAATTCTAAAATTATAACCAATAATTAATAAATTAATTAAGTGGCTCTAACAATACCAAAACAGCAAGGTTTAATACATATTATTTAATGCAAAATTTGTGCGAACTCCATTAGCCTCCAAACCAATTTTTAGCAGTACTAACTAATGCACTGTATTTATTGGAACAAGTTACCTATTTTACAACACAGTGTTTGAGGCCACACATTATTGCAAAAATAGAAACAAAAGAAAAACAGAAAAGAAAAGAAAGAAAGAGAAAAAGGCCGAGCAGCTGGGCCTAAGTGACTACAGCAACGGCCCAGCCCACCCCGCACCTCCTCCCTCCTCCCGCACTGCTCACGCCGCTCGCTGTCGAGCACCTGGAGCGTGCACAGCCAGGCCCCCCCTCCGTGTGGTCGACAGCGTGCCGCGCTCGTCGGGGAGGATAAGAGCAACTCCTCGCACCCCCTGGCAAACCCTAGCGCCCACCAGTTCCCCTCTCGTCCCCTCCCTCACTCTTGTTCGATATGCCCGAGCGCCACCCTTGCCGCCGTTCGCCGTAGCCGCGGCCACCATCGCCCGTTCGACGCTCCGACAACTCCTGGAGCACCGCCGTGGGCTTCTTCTTCGACTACGCAGCCGGATCGAGCCCGGGAGCCCCTCGCGACGCCGCATTCTTCCTCGCCGCCGCCCTCGGCCACCGCACGAACTCGCCGTCGATCTGCATCACCGGACTTCCCCGAGCCCTCTGCCTAGACCCCACGCTCCCGCGGTGAGCTCCTACGCGGAACGCGCCTTCCCCTGCCCCTCTAGCTGCCCGTAGCGCCCGCTCCGTGTTTGCCCGAACCGCTCCGCCACCTGGCCTCGTCGCCAGCATGGCCACGGCGACCATTTGGTCCCGTGCGTGCCTCCGTTGTGTTTGCCGCATCGCGTAGGCCTCGCTTCGCCCTTTAGATCGCTCGAACGCGCGCTGTTTTATCGATCCCGTACCTCGCCCGAAGCACCTCGCCGCCGGCGAGCTCGTGGCGCTCAGCTCAGGCCACCACAGCCTCTCGCACCACCACCGTTCGACGCGCGACGCCGAGCCACGTCGAACGCGCCCAACCGCAGCCCCGCAGACCCCCTGTGGTCGAATCCCGATCGCCTCCCGTGCCGCGCCGCCGTTAGAATGGTCGCCGGCGTTGCGCCGGCCGCCGCGCTGACCTGGCACCGGTGGGCCCCGCATCTGTGTCACTGACCGCGGGCCCCCTGGGCCCTAGTTGACCCAGTTGACTGGGTCAACTGCTGACTGGGCGCCCCTGTCCCACTGACATGTGGGTCCCGCCTGAAATAAATGAATTAAGTTAAATAGATAATTAGTTAATTAAAATCCTAAACACTCACTGACCAGTAGGCCCCACCCACTAATTAACCTATTTAATTAAACTAACCCCTCTGATTAAAGCCACTGCCACTGACATGTGGGTCCCACTGGACCAACCTGTCAGGTTTGACCGGTCAATCGACCAATTGACCTGCTGACATCACTCTAACGTCATGCTTGCATCACCATTCACTATTTCGGAGAATTCTAATTTAAATAATTAAATAAATTCATAAAATGATTAAAACTTTAGAAAATCATATAAAATAAACCGTAGCTCAGATGAAAATAATTTATATATGAAAGTTGCTCAGAATTTTGAGACAAATCCGAATACATGGTCCGTTCATCTGTCAGATGCCCCTAGCTACCTGAACATGGAACTTTTTGCCTGATTTCAATAAATGAATAGTGCTCAACTTTAACTAAATAAATCCAAATAAATTCCTAAAATAACTAAATCATTTAGTTAGACAGTAGAACACCTCTGCATATCATTTAGGTATGTCATGCATATTGTTTGCATCTTTGCCGTGAATTTATTGTTTCTTTCCCCCCCTCCTCTCTCGATAGACGCCGAGACCGACGCCGTTGCAGCTGAGTACGACTACGCTCCAGACGAGCAGCCCGTTGACGACCCCTCCTTCTTGCCGAGCAACCAGGCAAGCCCCCCCCTTGAGCATCCAGATATCGCCCATTCCATTTCTCCTGCTTGCATTAGATTTTGCTACTGTTAATGTTTGCTCCTATTCTGATGCATAGCCTGTTGGAAATATGCCCTAGAGGCAATAATAAAGTGGTTATTATTATATTTTCTTGTTCATGATAATTGTCTATTGTTCATGCTATAATTGTATTAACCGGATACCGTAATACATGTGTGAATACATAGACCACAACATGCCCCTAGTGAGCCTCTAGTTGACTAGCTCGTTGATCAATAGATGGTTACGGTTTCCTGACCATGGACATTGGATGTCGTTGATAACGGGATCACATCATTAGGAGAATGATGTGATGGACAAGACCTAATCCTAAGCATAGCACAAGATCGTGTAGTTCGTTTGCTAGAGCTTTTCTAATGTCAAGTATCATTTCCTTAGACCATGAGATTGTGCAACTCCCGGATACCGTAGGAATGCTTTGGGTGTATCAAACGTCACAACGTAACTGGGTGACCATAAAGGTGCACTACAGGTATCTCCGAAAGTGTCTGTCGGGTTGGCACGAATCGAGACTGGGATTTGTCACTCCGTATGACGGAGAGGTATCTCTGGACCCACTCGGTAATGCATCATCATAATGAGCTCAATGTGACTAAAGAGTTAGCCACGGGATCATGCGTTACGGAACGAGTAAAGAGACTTGCCAGTAACGAGATTGAACGAGGTATGGGGATACCGACGATCGAATCTCGGGCAAGTAACATACCGATGGATGAAGGGAATTGTATACGGGATTGATTGAATCCTCGACATCGTGGTTCATCCGATGAGATCATCGTGGAACATGTGGGAGCCAACATGGGTATCCAGATCCCGCTGTTGGTTATTGGCCGGAGAGATGTCTCGGTCATGTCTACATGGTTCCCGAACCTGTAGGGTCTACACACTTAAGGTTCGGTGACGCTAGGGTTGTTATGGGAAATAGTATATGGTTACCGAATGTTGTTCAGAGTCCCGGATGAGATCCCGGACGTCACGAGGAGTTCCGGAATGGTCTGGAGGTGAAGATTTATATATGGGAAGTCATCATACGGTCACCGGAAGTATTCGGGGGTTTGCCGGTATTGTACCGGGACCACCGAAGGGGTTCCGGGGGTCCACCGGGAGGATCCACCTGCCCCGGAGGGCCCTATGGGCTGTATGTGGAAGGGAACCAGCCCCTAAGTGGGCTGGGCGCCATCCCCCACTAGGGCGCATGCGCCTAGGGTTGGGGGGAAACCCTAAAGGGGGCGCCCCCTCCCCTTGGCCGCCGCCCCCCCTCTAGATCTCATCTAGAGGGGCCGTCCCCCTACCCCCTTGGCCCTATAAATAGAGGGGAGGAGGGAGGGCAGCAGCACCTCATCCAAGGCGCAGCCCTCCCCCTCTCCAACACCCCCTCCTCCTCCGTTGAGCTTGGCGAAGCCCTGCCGGAGAACTGCAAGCTCCACCACCACGCCGTCGTGCTGCCGGAGTTGCCTTCCCCAACCTCTCCCTCCTCCTTGCTGGATCAAGGCGCGGGAGACGTCACCGGGCTGCACGTGTGTTGAACGCGGAGGCGCCGTTGTTCGGCGCTTAGATCGAAATCGACCGCGATCTGAATCGCTGCGTGTACGACTCCTCCAACCGCGTTCTTGCAACGCTTCCGCATCGTGATCTTCAAGGGTATGAAGATGCACTCCTCTCTCTCTCGGTGCTAGTCTCTCCATAGATTGATCTTGGTGATGCGTAGAATTTTTTTTTGATTTACTACTACGTTCCCCAACATAGCCTGCTTTTGTAACCTGTTTATTGTTACCTTACCTGCCTATGTTAAACTGCTTAGTATAGGTTGGTAATGAATCGTCAGTGACCCCCATCACTTTACCCTTGTTGCCTCTGCTTCATCATCGACTACTCGATCAACGTGATCGACGACCAGAGACCGACACATCACCTCACGCCCCCTTAGTTGTATGACTCTGCATAGTTACTATCGAGTGCCGAGGGTGATACCTCATAACGCACTCCTGATGAATACTCTGTAGTGTAGGTGTTCAGTCATGGTCATTGAGGGTGATTCCTCCTTCTCCACTTCCGATACGACTCTGTCGTGCAACCCCTCAGTGTGAACCTCGAGGGTGAATCCTCATACGTTCACCCTGATGATTTCATCGAGTGGAATCCATCGAGGGTGATTCCTTGGGGTTTCCCCCTTGATGTTATGACCACACGGTTACTTTGACCTTTGTTACAGGCGGGTCGACCCTGATGGGTACCCGCAGGGGATCTATGATGTCAGGTGTGCCGGAAGGGCACTCGAGTGTGATATTGTGGCGGAGCTTCAGAAACTCTGATCGTCTCCGCGTGTTACTAAATCAGCCTATCGGATTTGGGTATTTGATCTGAGTGGGTCGACGTGCCCTATACGCACTACCATCATGCGGGATTATGGTTTATGGGGCCCTCTGCGTTGTACGTTTCTCCCGAAAGCGCATCAGACGTCATAGTTCACCGTGCGGGCTGATTGTTGGGGTTGGGCTGGATACTTCACTGACGAGTTCAGTGTCGCGCCTGCTCCCCGACCAGTCTCGCAACGCGCAGGGTGCCTAGGGCGATAGCCCAAGACCTCTGGGTGCATAGGTTAGTCCGGCGTGCTGACCTCTCTGCTGAGCCTAGGTAGGGCGCTGCTTCGTGTTGATCTTCCGAGGCCGGGCATTACCCAGCAAGTGTGACCGGCCAGAGTTGATCGAGCGTGTTGGGTAACAGTAGTGCACCCCTGCAGGGAAGAATAATCTATCAATAGCCGGTCCTACGGTAAAGGACGCTCAGTTTGTGTATCCCGATCTACTACTTGAACTGGATACTTGTTTAATTAATTGAAGCTATGGGATCGCTTTCTCGCTGGGAGTCGAGGAAGGATCTCTAGGCTTTACTTCAACATGTTTGCTTAATAAAATGCTATTCTACTCTTTTCTATTGCTGCAAGATGATGGCTTCATGAAGATGCTACTCTTCGATAGGACTAGGCCTTCTCTCTATTCTGGCATTTCTGCAGCCCAGTCCACATATACAGTCTCTCTTTGATAATGTTGTATATGTAGTGTAGATCCTTGCTTGCTGAGTACTTCGGATGAGTACTCACGGTTGCTTTGTTACTTCTTTTTCCCCCATACCCCATTTGATGTTACCTCAGACGATGGAGCCCAGGAGCCAGATGTCCCCGCAGGAGCTTACTACCAGGAGGGTCCAGACGGCACGTACTACTGGATCGAGCCAGCCGACCAGGAGTAGGATCGGAGGCTCCCAGGCAGGAGGCCTTCGCCTTTCGATCTAGAGTCGTTGTTTGTGCTAGCCTTAATAAGGCAAACCTTGTCTAACTATGTCTGTACTCAGATATTATTTGTATGACTGACTTATGTATTCGGATCTTCGTGATCCCTGGTCTGTAATATTGTGGATCTCCGTTTATTTGTATTAGAGTTGTGTTGTGATATCTTCCCGTGATTCCATGTGCTTGATCGTGCATGTTTGCATGTATGATTAGTGCACGATTGAGTCGGGGGCGTCACAAAAAATGAAGGACGTCGCTCGGTGCTAGTCAGCCAGAGTCAACGGCTCGCGGGCCATCCGCCGGCCGAGGCGTAGCATGTCCCAAAAAATTCCACTAAAAATGTTAATAAAAAATTGAAATCAATTTAAAATATTAAAAAAATCGGATACAAGTCCAGTCGTTCATCGCCATGTTTTTCGTTTATAAAGACATGAAAGAATATACGAGTGAGTAGGCAACACATAGAAATATCCAAATTAAATTATGACAGCACCATGCAAAAGCTATCCCAAAAACTAAAATTGCTTCGCTTTTAAGCCAATTGGCCAAATCATAAATCCATTCTCATAGTTGTGTTCCTCACAATGAGATCTTCAAAATTAAATCACAGATGGAAATGTTCCGATGTGTATTTCAGAAAAGCAACTTCTGGCAACAAGTTTTTGATAGTAGAACTTATGGAGGAGGGAGTACAAAAAGTTACAAATTATTTTGAATAAAACTAGGCCCCACATGATTTATTATATTTTTATGCTTCCTTCTACATTGCTTTGAAGAAACTAGTACATGATCACAGAGACAACTTTAATTATATGCAAGAAACTACATTCACGAAGGAAAGGATGACATAAAAAATGAGTGTGATGAAAAACAGGTTTCTAATAAAAACTTTATTATTCATACTAATTTGCATTTGAGAAACTAGTATGTTCTGCGAAAATTGTACAAAAGCAATTTGACGATATGCAAACATCTATATACAAGAAATTTGCCTTTTACCATTGGCTACTCACAACATATGGTGGGCTTATCAAATTCTTGTGGAAAAATATGTTTGTAGCACAAATTTGATTTCCGTAACACACTTAAAGAAAATATCGTTGGCCTTCAAAAATTGAAAAATGCAGATTTTAAAGACCATTTTAATGAGATGCATTCAACTATATACTAAAAGTCCGCTTGAGATTTAGTCCAAGCAATTCTTCACTTATGGGGCTCACATGGAAAAGCATATATGTACCACAAACTCATGTGAGAAAGTTGTTTTTCAAAAAAAAAAATGTAGGAACACGTCAATATTGAATCTAGTTTTGAAGACCTTGTTACGAGGAGCATAACGGTGAAGACGAAATTTGATTTCAATGCTCGCTTCAAAAGTAATTTCTTTTTAAAAATTTGTAATACATTGCAGTACGTCACTGCCATCATATATTTTTGTTTGTATGTGATACCACACTGATTTTCCTGCTGCATGTGAGAGACGTTGTGTGCGCGAGGAAAGTGAAAAGTGCACGTGCACTTGTTAGGCCATGTACAACGCAGGTGCTTACACAGGTGCCTCGAAGAAAAAGTGGCTTTTTTCTCCGCAAGTTCTTACACAGGTGCTTAGAAGTGGGACGGAAGCAAACTTTGGCTTTCGGTGCCAGCTGATGCTTAGGGAGATAACTGCTCTCCTTCCCTCACGGGTGCGATAGGTTTAAAGCAACTAAGCACCGATCTGAAGCACTCTCCATTATGTGACAAAATTTCTTTGAGATGCAACAATACTCTCTTTAAGCACCGGTGCACAAGCATCTAGCATTGTACAAGACCTTAGCTTACGAGTGTGGTGGCAAAGTTTTTCTCAAGAGGAGATGAAAATAAGAGGAAGATGCACTGGATAAAGTGAAAGGAGATAGCTATTCCTAAATCGGAGGGTGGAATGGGGTTTTGAGATTTTTCTGAGTTTTAACCAGGCTTTGCTCACTAAACAAGCTTGGAGGTTGCTAACTAACCCCAATTCCTTGTGTGCCAGGGTACTAAAAGGGAAATATTTCAACAACTATCAATTAATGGAAGCAAAAAAACAGAAGGGAAAGTTCACATATGTGGAGAGCTATTCTACATGGTCGTGAGGCACTGCATGTTGGTCTGACTAAGAGGGTAGGGGATAGTTCATTGATAAGGATCCATGGATTCCTGATAACCCCGGGCTGAAGCCAGTGGTGAAGAACTAGAACTCTAGTCCATAGAGTTAGCGAGTTAATTCAAGAGGAGTCGGGAGAATGTAACATTGATTAGTTAGAAACAAATTTCCTTCCGCCCAGGATGCCCTTAGGGAGAGACATGGAAGATACATGGGGATGGAACCTTGAGAAAAATGTGAGCTTCTCGGTTTTGTCGGCCTACAGAGCAGTAATCGCTAATCAAAGAGAGATGCTTCCAGGTGGACCAGGGGGAGATGTTCAAGGCTTTTGGAATAAACTATATATGGGGATTGCTAGTATCCCCAAGGCGAGGAATTTGTGGCGGCGAGTTACCAAAAACTATATTCCATGCAAAGCTATATTGAAAGCACGGCATATAGAATATATTGATTTTTGTGAGGATTGTGGAGCTCAAGAGACAACATATCACACGTCGCTTGAGTGCAATTGGGCACGTTTGTTTTGGCAGGTGTCAAGGTACTGTCTAGGGCTGCAAGAAAAGCTCGAGGCTCGTGAGCCGCTCGAGATCGACTTGTTTTTTGGCTCGACTCGAGATCGGTTCGAAAAGAAACGAGCTGAATTTGAACACTTTATGTAGTTCGACCGAGAAACGAGCTGATCTTTAGCCAATACTAGCTCGCTCGATTTTAGCTCGATAGCTTGATATAATATCATTATGTTACATGATCATGCCATATATTAAATATAAATAAGATAATTTGTTACCATGTGATGTCTATGATTATTCTCCATTTTATTTACCAGCAAACATGGAGGCTTAATTAAGTGCAGAGAGGATTTAGACCTAATTATGGTACATGGTCGACTATGTTTTAAATATCCTATTATTTTTGGCAAAATTTCCCAGCATATGTATCTTTGTTTTCTTGTTTTTCATTCAGGAAGACCACCACCTATTGCTAGTTCGCCCAAGGGACCAAGATGAGCTCTTCCGAGGACAACAAGATGGTTGTACCTTCGACTGAAGTAAGCCTTTTTCACTTTCATGTTATCTAGTTGGTATTGTATTTCATAAATAAATGAATGATTTTTAAATATGTTGGTTGTTCCTTTCCTAGATTCAAGTTATAGTTAGACTAATCACGTGTAAATTACTCTTGGATACGTCACCATAGTTTTATAATTTGTACCATCTCATTTAGCTTGAAATTAGCTCGAGATCGACTCGAGATCGTTACAAGCTGAGCACAAGTCATGTTCTACAGCTCGACCTTGAGCTTCACTCAGTTTGAGCTCGCTCGAATTTTAATATGAGTTGAGCTGAGCAAACTCCAACTCGCTCGAGCTCGACTCGTTTGCAGCCCTAGTACTGTCTCTTCACCCAGACTCTTGTGCTATGAACATTATCGAAGGAGTCTTGATCACACAGACAAATGTGTGCATGATTTAATATGGATGTTGGGCAATCTAGCCGGAACGCAATGCACGTCGCCATGGCGAAAGAGGCCGAGATATTTTGGCCTCAATCCGATGGGCGATTGATACTACCTCCGACTTGTCTTCAGTAGGAAATGAGCTACGAATTAAAGAACCAAAGACTCAATAAAAATGGACACCTTCATGTAGCAGACACAAAAATCAACGTGTCGATGCGACATTTTTGGAGGAGTCAAGAATGGGCGCAACGGGTGTGGTTTGGAGAGATAACACATGCAAGTTCTTGTGTGCGCGGGCATTGTACGTGGTATGAAAATGCAGCTAATGCCACGATCACTGAAGCACAAGCTGTTCAGGACGGTGTTGGGATGGCCATGGAATGAGCTCTACAAAATGTGCACATAGAGACACGCATTAAAGTAGTGATCTAACCGCTCTTATATTTCTTTTAGGGGGGAGTATGATAGAGAAAGCTTTGAGAAGGTAACAAGTATGATAGAGAAGTGGGTGCTCTTCTGCATGAAGTTAAGGCACTGAGTGCAAAATTTAGTTCTTTACGTTTTAACTTTGTTCGTATGTATGCTAATGTTGCGGCGCATCTTTGTGCTCAGAGAGCGAGCAAGTCAATGCTTAGATGTCTTTGGCTTAATTATACACAGTAGCTTCTTTTCTTTCCGAGGTTTTAAGGCAAGATTGTAATCAAAACTCTTGATCAAAAGCTCACTGATTTTTAAGAAAAAGAGCATTGCGGTAATCAAACACACACGCCGGCGAAAAGAAAAGAAAAAGATCAAGCACACACAACCTTACGATTAGCGTTCATGGTCGGCTCCACCACCTCGTCACGCGACAACCCGCACGCTGACCCCATGCACCCCAGCAGGCCGCCGCCTTTCTTCTGCGCGCCGCCGGGCTTCGCCGCCGTCTTCCCCTTGCCGTCCGCCGTGAAGCTGACACGTTTCTTGCTCCCGGTCAACGCCGACTCCGTGCCACCCATGGATGAGCTCAACACCGGCGACGCCACCTGGCTGCTGCCCGCTGAAGACCGCACGGCGGGGAACTGGTGCGCCCGGAGCTGGCCGGCCGAGAACACCATGCTGGCGGGCGACGCCGAGCTGTTGCTGATCGCGGCGCTGAACTCGAAGCTGGTGTCGGCCTCCGTCGACGACGCGGGCGGGGTCTGAGGCACCGCCACCACTACCGGCGCGGGCTGACGGCTGCGGCTGCAGCTCCCACGGCGTCGGGACGCCACGTTAGCTGCGTCGAGGTCCGCCGCTGCAAGGCCGGCGTCCACGGCCGTCATCAGCTCGAGGAGTGGCCGTGGCTTGCTCATGGTTGCAGAAACCCCAGTGATGCAACTTGCCAAGTGATAGAAACCTCATGGCTTAACCTTGGATATAAATACGGGCATCGCGAGCACAAGCATACAAAGATGTGCGTGGTTTTAGCAGCAAGGGTGGTGATAGAAACAAAGAGTTTACTATGGGTGTCGGGGCGTTGGTATTAACGATGTCGTGCACTAGCTCGTTGGCACGGTAGGAGCCATGGCCGCCAGGTTTGGATATCAGTGGGCAACACAAGCGCTAGCTAACTGGAAGGCTTGGCGCCGTGTCTTTTGCGGTTTGTCGCGTGAGAAGTGGACCGGGTGGTGATGTGGCCAGCTTTTTTAGACGGCCAACGTTTAGTTTCTCAGATGAGAGTGAAGAAGAAGATGTCAAAGTTGGAACTTAGGATATCTCCAAGGCGGGCCCGTAAACCTCCCGCAACCGTTCAGACCGCGCTGTCCGGACTGCGAAAGCCATCCAACGCCGATCTGTATCGGTCCGCGAAGCGGTCTGGATGCGATTTCTACCGTAAACCAGAGACAAGCGTGGGGAGGTTTGCGGGAGTCCGAACCGATCCCAAGCCCGTTTTCTGAACGCCCTGGCCCACCAAAAACCTCACCACCTCCCGTGCGCGCTCCCGCCCGTCGTCAGCTGCCCGCATTCATGCCGCTGTAGAGCGCACCATTCAATATTGAAGATGGCTTAGGCCGGACGCGACGCGTCTCCGTTGTCCGCGCCTGTTCAATGCAAGAGACGCGTGACTGGACGGGACGGGACGGATATCTGCTACTTGTGAGTTGCGTTAGAATTTTCCCGAAGAGAAGAGCATGATGCGGTACAGTAGAGATAAATATTTTCCTAAGTTAAGAAAATCAAGGTTATCAATCCAGTAGGAGAACCACACAGAACCTCGTGAATAACACCTGCACACACAAAAGCAAATACTTGCACCCAACGCGAACAAACAGATTGTCAATCCCCTCGGCGGTTACTTGCAAGGATTAAATCTTGTAGTGGCAGATAGTAAAGTAAATTACAAAATAAAATAAATTACAGCAATGTATTTTTGTGTTTTTATATATGATAAAAGTAGACCCGGGGGCCATACTTTTCACTAGAGACTTATCTTTCGAGCACATAACATACGGTAGGTGAACAAATTACTATTGGATAATTGGTAGAAAATTGCATAGTTATAACGATATTTAAAGCACTGATCATATATATAGGCATCACGTTCAAGACAAGTAGACCGACTCCTACCTGCATCTACTACTATTACTGCACCAATCGAACGCTATCCATCATACATCTATGGTATTAATTATAAAACAGAGTAACGCCTTAAGCAAGATGACATGATGTAGACAAAGTAAACCCAATCAATATTAATAAACTCCGTCGTTTTATTCTTAATGGCAACAATACAAATACGTGTCTTATCCCCAACTTTGTCACTGGGATATAGAGCACTGCAAGATTGAACCCATCACAAATCATCTCTCCCATTGAAAGATAAATCAATTTAGTTGTCCAAACCAAACAGATAGATCAGAGAGAAATACAAAGTTATAACAATCATATATAATAAAGTTCAGAGAAGACTCATTTAATATTTGTGAATAATCTGATCATAAACCCATAATTCATCAGATCCTAACAAACACACCACAAAAGAAGATTACATCGGGTAGAACTCTAAAAGCATCGAGGAGAACATTGTATTAAAAATCAAAGAGAGGGAAGAAGCTATCTAGCTACTAGCTATGAACCCGTAGGTCTGTGGTGAACTACTCACACATCATCGGAAGGCAGCAAGGATGATGAAGAAGCCCTCCGTGATGGAGTCCCACTCCGGCAGATTACCAGAAAAGGCCTCCAGATGGAATCGCGGAAGAACATAAACTTGCGGCGGCGGAAAAAGTATTTTGGGTGGCTCTTTGTTGCTTTCCCGATTTTAGAGAATTTATGAAGGTGAAATTAGGTCAGACGGAGCCACGAGGGGCCCACAAGGCATCAGGGCGCGCCTACCCCCTGGCGCGCCATGTTGCATTGCCGTCTCCTCATTTTCCTTCTGTTCTCCTCCCGAATCTTCCAGGGTCTCTCTTGTCCAGAAAAAATATCATCAAAAAGTTTCATAGCGTTTGGACTCTATTTGGTACTGATTTCCTGAAAAACTAAAAATAGACAAAAAGTAGCAACTCGCACTAGGCACTGGTTAATAGATTAGTCCCATAAAATGATATAAAATAGCATATAATTGCATATAAAACATCAAAGATTGATACTATAATAGTATGTAACAATTATAAATTATAGATACGTTGGAGACGTATCAAGCATCCCAAAGCTTAATTCCTACTCGTTCTCGAGTAGGTAAATGGTAAAACAGAATTTTTGATATGGAATGCTACCGAAGAGCATCTCTAGCAGACCCCTTAAACCGCGGAACTGAAAACCATGTTTTCAGTTCGCAGAAAACGCGTTTTAAGGGTCGGTTTGTGTTGGAAATATGCCCTAGAGGCAATAATAAAATGGTTATTATTATATTTCCTTGTTCATGATAATTGTCTATTGTTCATGCTATAATTGTATTAACCGGATACCGTAATACATATGTGAATACATAGATCACATCATGTCCCTAGCAAGCCTCTAGTTGACTAGCTCGTTGATCAATAGATGGTTATGGTTTCCTAACCATGGACATTGGATGTCATTGATAACGGGATCACATCATTAGGAGAATGATGTGATGGACAAGACCCAATCCTAAGCATAGCACAAGATCGTATAGTTCGTTTGCTAGAGCTTTTCTAATGTCAAGTATCATTTCCTTAGACCATGAGATTGTGCAACTTCCAGATACCGTAGGAATGCTTTGGGTGTATTAAACGTCACAACATAACTGGGTGACCATAAATGTGCACTACAGGTATCTCTGAAAGTGTCTGTTGGGTTGGCACGAATTGAGACTGGGATTTGTCACTCCGTATGACGGAGAGGTATCTCTGGGCCCACTCGGAAATGCATCATCATAATGAGCTCAATGTGACTAAAGAGTTAGCCACGGGATCATGCGTTACGGAACGAGTAAAGAGACTTGCTGGTAACGAGATTGAACGAGGTATGGGGATACCGACGATCGAATCTCGGGCAAGTAACATACCGATGGACAAAGGGAATTGTATACGGGATTGATTGAATCCTCGACATCGTGGTTCATCCGATGAGATCATCGTGGAACATGTGGGAGCCAACATGGGTATCCAGATCCCGCTGTTGGTTATTGGTCGGAGAGATGTCTCGGTCATGTCTGCATGGTTCCCGAACCCGTAGGGTCTACACACTTAAGGTTCGGTGACGCTAGAGTTGTTATGGGAAATAGTATGTGGTTACTGAATGTTGTTCGGAGTCCCGGATGAGATCCCGGACGTCACGAGGAGTTCCGGAATGGTCCGGAGGTGAAGATTTATATATGGGAAGTCATTATACGGTCACCGAAAGTATTCGGGGGTTTGCCGGTATTGTACCGGGACCACCGAAGGGGTTCCGGGGGTCCACCTGCCCCGGAGGGCCCTATGGGCTGTATGTGGAAGGGAACCAGCCCCTAAGTGGGCTGGGCGCCATCCCCCCTAGGGCCCATGCGCCTAGGGTTTGGGGGAAACCCTAAAGGGGGCGCTCCCCTTGGCCGCCGCCCCCCCTCTAGATCTCATCTAGAGGGGCCGGCCCCCTTCCCCCTTCACCCTATAAATAGAGGGGAGGAGGGAGGGCAGCAGCACCTCATCCAAGGCGCAGCCCTCCCCCTCTCCAACACCCCCTCCTCCTCCGTTGAGCTTGGCGAAGCCCTGCCAGAGAACTGCAAGCTCCACCACCACGCCGTCGTGCTGCTGGAGTTGTCTTCCCCAACCTCTCCCTCCTCCTTGCTTGATCAAGGCGCGGGAGACGTCACCGGGCTGCACGTGTGTTGAACGCGGAGGCGCCGTTGTTCGGCGCTTAGATCGGAATCGACCGCGATCTGAATCATTGCGTGTACGAAACCGCGTTCTTGCAACGCTTCCGCATCGCGATCTTCAAGGGTATGAAGATGCACTCCCCTCTCTCTCGTTGCTAGTCTCTTCATAGATTGATCTTGGTGATGCGTAGAATTTTTTTTTGATTTACTACTACGTTCCCCAACAGTTTGATCTGCGGCCGAACAGACCCCTTAAACGTAAACTGTAAAACCGAATATTCGCTTATATTCTTTCCCCACGTCTTCTTCTTCCTCTCGCCCGTGTCCACGGTCAACTAGCTCGCTCCTACGAAGCCGACAGACAACGCATAAAATGTCCAAATACGAAGCCGTCGGCGTCCACGACGACTCGCGCGAAGCTAGCTAGCTCAAATCAATCCAAACAACCAAATACGGAGACCAAATACAGAGCCGTCGTCGCTGTAGCTAGCTGAATCAATCCAGCAGCTAGCTAGCTAGCTGAATCGATTCGAGCGGACTGAGCTAGCTAGCTAGGAATCAATTCGCAGCGGCTGGGGCGAGTGCAGCGGCCGGATCGATTCGTGCTGAGGCAGCGGTCGGGGCGGGCGGCGGGCGGTGGCTGAGGCCGGCGGCCGGGGTCCGGGGACAGGCGGGGCGGCGCGGACGGCGGATGCGGACGTTTCAGTGGCAGTTGGGCTCCCGCTAACTGCTTTCTCCCGATACATGGCACCGTAGAAGCAGACGTGAAACCTTTGTTTTTGTGGATCAGGAGGAGTTTTTTACCGCGCCCCCTAAATTTTTTTACAGGTCGGAGTCGTTTACGGGTTCTATTCGGGTCGCTTTTTCCGCCTAAAACTGTAAATTGACGGTTATTTTACAGTTTCGTGCGTTTTAAGGGGTCTGCTAGAGATGCTCTAACATGTTCGTCATGTAATCTTTCTTTTATGGTATGAATATTAAGATCTAAATGGTTCAAAGCAATAGTCTATAATTTGACATAAAGACATCAATACTCATGCATACCAACAAACAATCATGCCTTTTAAAATAAAAATGATAAAGAATGTTATCCCTATAAAATCAATATCCCTACAAAATTATATAGCCTTGTTACGCTTCATCTTCTTAACACAAAAAATAAATCATGTATAACCCGAATGTCAGCCAAGAAATTGGTTCATACTTTTTAACGCTTTAGCTTTTTCAAATCCCAGGCAATACATGAGCGTAAGCCATGGACATATAGCACTATGGGTGGAATAGAATGCGGTGATAGAGATTAATAAGGGGAAGACAAAAAAGGAAGATAGTCTCATATCGACGCGGCTAATCAATGGGCTATGGAGATGCCCATCAATTGATGTCAATAAGAGGAGTAGGGATTGTCATGCAACAGATGCACTAAGAGCTATAATTGTATGAAAGCTCAAACTGAAAACTAAGTTCGTGTGCATCCAACTTGCTTGCTCATGAAGACGTCGGACATTTGAGGAAGCCCATCATTGAAATATACAAGCCAAGTTCTATAATGAAAAAATCCCCCTAGTATATAAAAGTGACGACATATGAGACTCTCTATGAACATGGTGCTACTTTGAAGCACAAGTGTGGAAAAGGATAGTAACATTGCCCCTTCTCTCTTTTTCTCTCATTTTTTCGGGGGTTCTTTTTGGCATCTTTTTTTCCCTTTTTTATTTTATTTCCTCATTGGGACAATGCTCTAATAATGATGATCATCACACTTCTATTTACTTACAACTTAATATTACAACTTGATAAAACTGAAATATATGACTCTATATGAACTAGTAAAATGCCCGTGCGTTGCCACGGGCTTTTATATATTTTTACCGTTTGCATACATAAACATAATGCATATCAAGTTTTACATGTAAACATAATTGAAATCCACATATGAAAAACGTTTACATCGTCAAAATTACAGGAAAATGAATCAAACTGATGACTACATGAGTGAAGTTTTCAAATTTATATCGCCTTTTATTAATTTCTTTAGTGGATACTAAGAGAGCAACTATGCACCAGTCGCCTGTTTTTTTCAGTGGTAAAATTTTGTGATCGTCCACTTCTTCCTCCTCTTCATCTTCCTTTTTTCCCCCATGGCCCATCCTCCGACACTGGTCGCTGCCGGTGCTGATGTCATGCGCCACCCTACATGAGCCGCCTTCTTCCTCCGTTCACTGTTGCCCTAACACTGGTCGCAGCCAGTGACAAAGTTGCCCCGCCCGAGCTACCTTGTCGGCCAGTCACCATTGGCACCGTTCCACCCACAGACACTGGTCGTGACTGGTGCCGATGTCCCCGTGAACGACAAGCTGATCAGGAGCCCCAGAAGCGCAAGGTGATAGGGTGATTTTTCAAACGCAAGGGTGGTGAACGACAAGCTGATCAAGAGCCACATAAGCCCGATTCATAATTCAATCAATCGATCTCCTCTAGTGCTCATGCTTGAGGGCGCCACTCTGAAGCTCCTATGCAGCGGCAAAACCCTCGAAGTTTGGAGGCTCTCCTATGTAGCGAGATCGATCCTTACCTGTTTTGCGGTGTTGTGTCGTCAGATCCATCTTCATCTCTTGCCGCATTGGAGAGGATAGGAGAACTGTGGCGATGGGAGAGATGGGTTCGCCAGAGAAGAGAGAATAGAGAAGAGGAAGGCGACCAGGCAAGCCGATCGTGTGTGTTACTTTTTTCCTTTCCCCTCAGCGGATGGTATATGTGTAGGTCAAATTTGCCACGATACAATAAAACATATAGTAGTATACCATTGTTTTTCAAACATATTGCTAAATATCTCTCATCGTGTATATTTGTCTAGTCAAACTCACCGTTCTCCTCCAACATCCATGCACAGGGAAGCGGATGCGGACTCAATTCTTCGATGTTGAGGTCATGGTGGCGTTAGTGATGTCCGAATTTCTCCCTGCCTTGACAGTGTTCACTCTTAACACCAACTCTCACATTTGCCAAGTGAATCCATTCTGCTTCTGTTTCGCCGAACAATATAATTTCACTACATTTGTTTAATCTAAATTTTAAATTTTACAATTTCTAATCATGTACTCCCTCCGTTCCTAAATATAAGTCTTTGGAGAGATTTCACTATAGACCACATACGAAGTAAAATGAATGAATCTACACTCTAAAATGCATCTATGTACATCCGTATGTAGTCCATAGTGAAATCGCTATAAAGACTTATATTTAGGAACGGAGGGAGTAGTTCAGATTCCAGCTCACACAACTTGGAAAATATGGTGTCTATTCTTACTGAAAAACATAGCACTAAACAAATTCAGTTGTAGAATGTTGTATTCGTGCATCGTATGCAATCCTTGACAAGTCAGTTCGTTCTTTCTTTATTAATCTCACAAATGGACATGTACAAGGAGGCATGATGAAAAGGGAAAATTCTTTACACCCAATATGACCAGGCGTCAGTCGCATGCTCACACCAGAATTTTACAACTAAAAGTACATTTTGTTAATATGGTACAAACAACCAATCTACCCACGTCTCCTTATTGCACCCTTCCCATCCCATTCATCACACCTACTATATCCCTCAATTTCAGTTCACAAAATTGATAGATGTTTGGACTACCAGGAAGACCTAACAGAGGCTACTAATTTGTCACCAGCTTAAAGATGATAGTGCTATTTTCTGTAGCTTATAAGATAAGTAACAAAAAACAACTGCAAGTTCCTTATACTGCTTCAAAGTTAAACCAACACGACTTGATCCATCAATATGAAAAAATTGAACTTGTCACCAACAAAGTAGAGACAGAGATAAGTACTTACTTCCACGATTTTTTTAACAGAGCACTTGTGTCATTAGCTATAAGATTATAAGCTATATAATTAGCTAATAATGGATCAAATCCTAAAATTTATCCATCCATAGATGTTTCCAAATCTGGTTCATGGGTCCATCTCCGGAATATTCAGAGGATATTTCTCAGTATTGCCATGGCGTTTCGATGCCTTCAGCCAACAATTCTGCATAACGTCATAAGCTGTTGGACCATCAATTTTCAAATGCAAGTCATGCCATGGTTCCCTTGGGACACGGGCATCATCTGCCTGCAGACAGAGAACAAGGATAATTACTTTCAATTTCCCCAAATAAAACTTTCAGAATAGCAATTCAAATTAACACTAAGCATAGGAGAAGATGCAACTATTCTTCCTGCCCTAAGATGATATCCTTACGATGATTAAGAAGCGAACACAACATAAGTTTCCTACTCCTGTAAAAAATTAGACTCGAGTAACTGTTACATGAGAAGGTGCAAAAATACACAAGTACAAGACAAAGGAGTCGGACACTTACAGCCAAGTTCGGATTGTAGTAATCCTTCTTGTGCAAAGTTTGAAGACACCGAAACAGAGGGTGCCTAGGTATGTCGTATTGTCTACCACATAAATCAAGGCCTCTGATGAAAGTAATTAGTTTTCTCCTATCACCGCCAGCATCAACATCCATGATAACTGTTTCCTGGTGATGACTATAAGCTTTTTCTGTTCCCTAGTTTTCAATACCTTCATGTGATAAATAACTGTCACTAAATATTTGGCATAATACAAGATTACTTCGTAAAATAAATAAATTTTTGCGTGCAGCTATATGTTTTATTTTTCTTGTTAAATAGTCCAAACTGCTATTTTGAAGTATAAGACAACAGCATAATATAACTTCAAGGTTGCAAAAGTTATGGATGACTCACAAACTAAAATCATGCACATTAGCTATGTACACCGAACGTAATACTTTCAGTGTCCAACAAAACATGATCTATAATGACAAATAAGCAAAAGATCTATATGGAATAACAATAGGGATAACCTTTGTCACCCAGCTATGATGTTTCCCAGCAGATCTTTGGCAAAGTAATATTTGAACTGATGAGTGCTTAAAAATCTGCGTATTTCCTTGTCTCCATATCCATATATCCATTCTAAAAGTTAACAAAAGTGATAAGAAGATCTACATCGATTAAAAAGAGGGACAAAAACGCACATATTTGTGTATCTAACAAAAATATATCATAGAAATTTCGGACTATACTTCTCTCGAATAAATTTTTGACAATAGTGAGAAATATCCTCTGAATATTATATATGTCATATCTACATATTTTGCAAAATAGATCAAATCTGCAGGACATCCTAGGCTATGTTGTCCATAGATATAATGGTGAATTTGCAGTACATATTTAATTAAAAAAATCTGTGAACCTTGGCCAACGGGCAACGTGTACATGTACGGCGACCTAGATCAGATGACAGATGTGCTCATGGAGGTGTGTTCGGTGGATCTAAGTACGGAACGACTCAAAACAATTGCCTTCAACCAGTTCATACCGAACGACTCAAAACCAATTGTGCCTTGATCCAGTTCATACATGCCTTGAAAATAAAGGCGTGTATATCATAGCATGTCTTTCTCTCGATTCCTTCCTCTAGTTTTCCATTACTGAACAAAGTTCTATTATTAGCCAGTTTGATGACAGGTAATGCTTTGGGCCCTATAGTGTACTTCTATAATATCTAAGCAAGTAAGCAGAAAAGCAAGTGATAAAACAATGTTTTGTCCAGAAGTGGCACTAACAGAATGGGAGATCTACTTGAAAACTACTGTAATACACACATAAACAATCATCCTTTTGTAATAGTGCCAAAGATGTCACACCTTAAGGAGAATATTTTTTAAGGTAAAATGAATCATCTGAGAACAACAATTAATACAGCCAAGTCGCAAAATATATTATTCAAAGTCAAGGAAATTTACCTCTGAAGCTGTGTATCAGTGAGTCTTCTTTCTCATATCTTCTTCGTATTTAGGAGATACATTCGATTACTTATAGTTGCAACACTTCTTTCCCACGGGCATGGATGAAAATGACAGAAATCCTTGCATTTTCAAGAGGAAGAACAACTGGCATGATTTGCATTTGGAAAGCCACAAGCTAATATCATTGCAAAAGGGATTCATACAGCTAATATAATGTCAAGTAGAAAACAGAATGTGGAAAATGATCCTTTGTTACTGCATGTGATGTTGAAAATTTTTGGTCCCTAAAAGAATGCAAAAGATTATTAGGAGTTGCCAAAAAATTGTTTGTAATATCATAATTAGCGAGGATTTGATTTCCTATGGGAAAGAGGAGAGGAGGCCCTGACCTTAGTAGGCATAGGTTCAGCAAAATGTGTTGCGTACCTTCTCCTCCTGGTAGGCATACTTTCTCCGTGACCTTGTACTAACCCCACCTTGTTTCTGAGAGCACGCAAATTGCTTATTTTTTATAGAAGGAGAAAGCATGTAATGTTACAAGAGAGCTGCCATAATAAAACGAACATCAACAATACATCACTCCTAAATACAAATGGACCTACTTACACGCGCATCAACTCCGGTTCCTCCGGCTAGCTTCGAAAAACGCAGGTCAGATAAGAGATCAGATAAGATTTGAGTGGTCGCAGATTAGTCTTAGTGATACTTCCTAGAGTGTTTGTTTAGTTCCTCCAGCAATGGTAAGTTAAGAAAAACCTAAGAACTCCTGCAAATGTAGGATCAAAACTTTGATGGCATCTTTAAATTGCTTTCGAAGCATGTAGGAGAGGAAAGGGGGTTCTGTTTGTACCTTAGATGGATTGGCCTGAGCCTTCTTCAAGAGCTGGGCCCCCAAGCTTCTGGTGATTGGGCGATTGATCCCCGACGATAGCTGGATCTTGTTGTTGCAGCGAACAAGACCAGATTCAGTTCAGTACAAAGAATGGAGGAACAAAAAATAGAACGGGATTCAATCCTTGCGCTGATTTTCTTACCCGTCGAGGACGTGGGTGTGGACAACGTTGCCGATGTCCCCGAGCACCCGCCTGTTTCCTCCCACATTGGGGCGGCCGGCGCCGACGTTGACGCCCTTCTGCTTCCCTATAGGCCATGCGGCACCTGGATCAAGAAATTGCTGGTTGACGCATGGATAGGGCAAGAAACTTGCTCGCGTCAGATTCTCCATGTTGAAAGCATTATTAAAAATTCGATGTTGGCGAATTAGACTCGTATGAACAGCAGAACTCAAATGAAACAAAGCCGCGAGAAACCCGACGGCGCAGCCAGGAGCAAATCAAGAATCCCTAGAGTGGTCGTTTTGAACACATACACACAAATAATAATGGCAGATTGATGATAAGCTACGAGCACCACTACAATTAACCAAAGCGGTTCTCTCAGTTTCAGTTGGTAATTCTACTTGTCATGGTGATTGAAAAAATGGCTCCACTAAACCAAACAAGGATGTATGAATGATAACATGATGAATCATCATTAACGAGAGCACACAAATCACTATTTTTTAGGATGACTTTTTTCGAAAAAGAGAGAAAGACCTTCGGCCTCAACGTAAGTGATGCACACAACCATAAATATTTTTCAGGATGATAACTTTGTGACTTATGAAGTACAGTGCTGTGAGTTCTTGTTACGAAAAACTACAAAGGCCGCTCAAGAGCAGAAATGACATATAGTAGAATATGGTGTTTTGATTGACCGCTGAGATTTCATCAAGGTTATTCTTTTAACTTATATAATCTCTGTTCCCACATGTTAGAAAAATTTAGAAAGTTTCAATTTCATTAGTTGGCTCTAGGAGTTGCAGAATTCCTAACAGAAAATTCAGCCCTAAATAAATTAAATAGCAATGGTAGCCTATGTTGTGTATCTGTAAATTCGAAAAACTTTATTTTACTCCGTCGTCTAAGTTGGATTCAAATCATGTGATTCCACATCTGCATATTAGTTAGAAGACAAAATAATAAAATTGTAAAACTAAAATCAAAGTTGTTCACCAAGCGCCTCACAAGCAGAGCGCGCCGATAGTTGACTGCCAAACGCCTGAGCGGACAGCCGCGGCGGAGGCAGTTCCCTTAGACAGAGATGATGCAGGATGGCCGCATTGGGCGAGCACGGTGTCAGCGGTGGCCAAGTGAATGACTTAGCTGACAACCACTGTAAAATAATTAGAAGTTCAGGTGCTCTTAACATTTTGCAGCTTTGTTCGTACCTCTATTAAATACTGAACGGAGTGGCAGCCAGATGAACTTCAGGTTGATGGTCTCCAAGAGAACTGCCGGCGGTGTGGATTCCTGAAGAAAAACAAATGGTCCAGAACTATTTGTGCGCAGCTGTGCAGTGGTTCGTCGCTGGGAGATTAATTTCATGTAGATTTGAAAGATGAGAGACAGGGAGTGGCCTCACTGGTCACGTGGAGCGGCCAAAGAAAGAAATGGATACCAGATCGATCTGAGCTTGCTGCGGCTTCTTTCGCCGCTAGATGCCCTCGGCGGCCGACCTCCTCCGCAGAAGTCGTCGCTTCATCTCCACGCATGTACGGTGGCGGGTGCCATCTGCATGGCCCTGGCATCATCTGCTCTTCCCCATCGAGGCTGAATCAGCAGCGGCCGCGGGAGCCTCCCGCTGGCCAACGTCCTCCTGCGCACCCATAGCGGCGGTCTCAGGACGTTCTCGAGTTGCTGCGAGAGTTCCCCCCGATGAAAAGCTTCCCGCCACCGCATATGCCTTCGTCGTGTGGGGCATGAAGCTGCGTGGCATGGGGTCTTCATCCTCAACATTGACGTCGCTTGCTTGCAAAACTTCTTCCCGGCGTGATCTTGGATCTGAATCCGCCACGAGATGATTTGGTAGAGACGAGGGGGGACAGGGCAATTGATATACGGAAGCAGGGAGGACATCCCGCGAGCGCGAGGGATTTCGGGAAGGGTAGCCGGCGATTAAGGAGATTTTTTTACGCATTAGTGCGGCAGCGAGGCGAGGAAGGGAGGCGGACGAAACAGGGACAAGACAGCAGGAAAAGGAACCTTACACATCTTTTAAGTAAACTAGGGATGTGTTCGTGCGTTGCTACGGGAGCTATTTCTTGTAATGCAATAGGAGCATATATGGGGATAAATACTGTTGTTTTAAAAAATAGTTTCTATAATGAAAATCGACGAGAAGGCTTGTTGTTTCCAGAAAAATACTGTCAAATTCTTCGGTTGGTAGAAATGTGGAATGCTACACCAACAGAACTAAATTGTATTAGAGGGGGCATAAATAATGACCTAGTACACATTCTCATTCTAATGAGATGCATACTAATTATGCAAAATTGGATTGTAAAAAAAATTAGCACACTTCAATGTCAATTGAGATGAACTGCTATGCTAAAATCCGTGTCGCATTGTACATCCATATAACTTGCAATACCTTTGTGTTTAGCTACTGATCTAATGGACAATCCCCGATGCAAATGAATTATAAAGATTAACTTCCCTCTTCAATTAAACAGGGCCCAATTCAATCCTTTCTTCCGATTGTGCAGATGGTAAGTTCCGCCATGCCATAGCGTGTGTGGTGATTTTTCTTTAAGGCGAACTTAGTGGATGCTAATTCTTTGACATTAGACAAGATGCAAGAGGGTCTGCATATATAACTGATTAGAATTTTTGGAGAGAGAAAGCAGATTAGAATTGGCTAGCAATGGCTACCACGTAGCAGTACGTACTGCCCTGAAGAGTGCCATCGGTTGGTACATCTGCTGCTTAGCGAAGTTAGAACCTGTCCATCCTTCGTGTTCTTGGTCTTGGCGCAGAGGATGCTAGAGATGTGGCTGAACGGATGGGCCGCATGGATGCTTCACAAAACAAGCAACAACCTCACGCAGACCAAGCCTTGCCAGCAGCACGTTGACGACCCAGTCTGGAAGCAAACATTGAGCGGATGCATTTACGTCATGGCATGCATACACGGGAAGAGAATATCTAACGACCTACATGAAGCAGCGGTGAAAAATCCGATCAAATGAAGGAAACCAACACTCGCTACAGGCAGAGATTCTCCATGCCGTCCAGGCGTGCGGTCGAGGCGTGTGGCGACGACAGCGGCTACATTGGGCGCGTAAGGCAGCAGCATCCATGCATGGAGGTAGGCGTAGTTTAGACTTCGTTGTCGTGGCATCGGAGGTAGCGGATAAGTGGGATAGATGGCGACGATTTGCGACATGATTTTCGGGCAGGTGACTTCAGACGTGATTTTATGGGAAGGTGTGACGCCCATTGGGGCATGTAATTATGGTGATTGCGATTTTTTAAGGGAAGGTGTGACGCCTGGGGCATATAATTATGATGATTGCGATTTTTTAAAGAGAATGTGTGATGCCCATTGAGTCATGTAATTATGGTGATTGAATCGAATCGTCACTTGCCAATCGGGAAAAAAAGATAGGACGGATGGACGAAGGTGGGCAGAACGCGGTTCGTCGGCAGGAAAAGGAACCTTAGGTTCTTTTTAGATAGTAGAGAAAATATATAGAGAAGATGTAATTTTGATGACCTATGGAAAGATTAATCAGTGACGACTCATGATAAAGTTAATTAATTTAGATTTGATTTTTAGATATTGATAGAGATCGACTGTGATTGATTCTTTCACATAAAGACATTACTAAATAATTTGTGTCTGGATGAAAAGTTCTGATCCGTTTGGTTTTCGGTAGGTGGGAAGAAAAAATTAGTGATGACGGGTGATGGAAGGTAAGACGAAAATAAACCGGACGAAAATAAACCAGACAAAAATAAACCAAATGAAAATAAACCTGGACGCAATCCTACCAACTGCTCCATTAGGAGTAGAGATGCCTCTGGCAGTGTACCATGATGTGCAATGATGCTAGCGTAACATGTATGACAATGATAAATGGTGGCCATGCCACAAATACTATGTCAGCTATATGATCATGCAATGCAATATGACAATGATGATGTGTGTCATAATAACGGAATGGTGGAAGTTGCATGGCAATATATCTCGGAATGGCTATAAAATGCCATGATAGGTAGGTATGGTGTTTTTTTAGGAAGATATAAGGAGGCCTATGTGTGATAGAGAGTATCATATCATGGGGTTTGGATGCGCCGGCGAAGTTTGCACCAACTCTCGAAGTGAGAAAGGGCAATGCATGGTACCGAAGAGTCTAGCAAATTGCGGAAAGGTGAGAATGCGTATAATCCATGGACTCACATTAGTCATAAAGAACTCACATACTTATTGCGAAATTCTATTAGCCCCCGAAGCAAAGTGCTACTTGTGAACTGCGTTGGGATTTCCCCTAAGAGGAGAGGATGATGCAGTACAATAGAGATAAGTATTTGCCTTAGTTAAAAACTAAGGTTATCAATCCAGTAGGAGAACCACGCAACACCTCATTAAGAACATCTGCACACAAATAACAAATCCTTGCAACCCAACACAAACAAAGGGTTGTCAATCCCTTGGCGGTTACGTGCAAGATTAAATGGTGTAGTAATTGATAGATATATCAAAAAAATACAAAATAAAATAAATAAAGTAAAATTGCAGCAAGGTATTTTTAGGATTTTATATATGATAAAAGTATACCCAGGGGCCATAGTTTTCACTAGCGGCTTCTCTCTTGAAAATAGCATACAGTGGGTAAACAAATTACTGTTGGGCAATTGATAGAAAATCAAATAATCATGACGATATCCAAGGCAATGATCATGTATATAGGCATCACGTCTGATACAAGTAGACCGAAAAGATTCTGCATCTACTACTATTACTCCACGCATCGATCGCTATCCAGCATGCATCTAGAGTATTAAGTTCATAAAGAACGGAGGAACGCCTTAAGCAAGATGACATGATGTAGACAAGATAAACTTACGCATGAATAAACCCCATCTTTTATCCTTAATGGCAACGATACAAATACGTGTCATGTCCCTTTCTGTCACTAGGATTGAGCACCGCAAGATCGAACCCATTACAAAGCACCTCTCACATTGCAAGAAAAATCAATCTAGTTGGCCAAACTAAATCAATAGATCAGAGAGAAATACGAAGCTATAACAATCATGCATAAAAGAGTTCAGAAAAAACTCAAATAATATTCATGGATAAATCTGATCATAAACCCATAATTCATAGGATCCCGAAAAACACACCGCAAAAGTGATTACATCAAATAGAACTCCAAGAACATCGAGGAGAACATTGTATTGAAGATCAAAGAGAGAGAGAGAGCCATGTAGCTACTAACTATGGACCCGTAGGTCTGTGGTAAACTACTCACACATCATCGTAAGGGCAGCAAGGTTGATGTAGAGCCCCTTCGTGATTGAATCCCCCTCCGGCAGAGTGTCGGAAAGGCCTCCAGATGGGATCTCATGGTTCTGGAACTTGCGGCGGCGGAAAAAGTATTTTGGCTGGCTCTCTGTTGGTTTCACGATTTTAGAGAATTTATAGAGGCGGAGTTAGGTCAAATGAAGACACGTGGGCCCCATGAGCCACCAGGGCACGTCCACCCCCCTAGGCGCGCCCTGGTGCCTCATGGGCCCATGTTTTCATCATCTAGTCTTCTCCTGAAGTTTCTAGTGTCTTTTTTGTCCAGAAAAAAATCTCCAAAAAGTTTCATGGCATTTGGACTTCTTTTGGTACTGATATTCTGAAAAACCAAAAACATGCAAAAAACAGCAACTTGCACTGAGCACTAAGTTATTAGGTTAGTCCCAAAAAATGATATATAATTGCTTGTAAATGTATATAAAATATCCAAGATTGATACTATAATACATGGAACAATAAAAAACTATAGATACGTTGAAGACGTATCAAGCATCCCCAAGCTTAATTCCTGCTCGTCCTCGAGTAGGTAAATGATAAAAACAGAATTTTTGATGTGGAATGCTACCCATCATATTCATCATATAATCTTTTCTTTTGTGGCATGGATATTTGGACTTGATTGATTCAAAGCAATAGTCTATAGTTTGACATGAAAACATAAATACTCAAGCATACCAACAAGCAACCATGTCTTTCAAAATATCAACGCTAAAGAAAGTTATCCCTAGTCCATTATGCTCAGTCATTGATCCATTCATGAAGCACACTCAATATTAACTACACCCAATGCATAGGTATGACAATAATGCTCTCCGGTTGGTGCTTTATAAGAGAAGATGGAGACTCAAAATATTTTTTTTTGCATAAAAGTAAAATAGATAGGCCCTTCGCAGAGGGAAGCAGAGATTTGTAGAGGTGCCACAACTTAGAGTTTAAAATAGAGATAAAATTATTTTTGAGAAGGCATGCTTTTCGTGTCAATGTCACGACCGAAAGTTTTCAATATCTCCCATGCTAGACACATTATAGGCGGTTCCCAAACAGAAAATAAAGTTTATTCCCTTTCCACCATTCTTTCACAAGCCATGGCTAGCCGTATCCACGGGTGCCTTCCAACTTTTCAACTTTCCAAGGAATTTATTATTATTATTATTATTTTCATTTCGGGACTGGGCATCCCTATTACCTTGCCATTATTTTCTCGTGCAATGATAAGTGAATAAACACTCATCTTGAGAATAGCCCATCTAGCATGAAAGATATTAACCACCCCCTGTCGCTTCATGAGCGGTACAGGCATACAAAACAGATTTTTTTTAATGATTAGAGTTGGCACATGCAAATTTACTTGGAACGACATGTAAATACCGCTTATAGGTAAATTTGGGTTTGAGGAGTTGGATGCACAAGCAGTATTTCCGCTTAGTACAAATGAAGTATAGCAAATAGATTGAGAAGCAACCAACCGAAAAACGAAAGCGGTCATAAACATGCATTGAGAATAACTAACACTGAATAATGCACCATGGGTAGGAAGTAACTTCGTTGCATAACTATTGACTTTACGTGCATGCATAGGGAATCACAAACCTTAATACCAATATTCTTACTAAATCACAATTACTCACAAGCATGACTCATATATTATCATCTCCATCTCACAAAACTATTGCAAGGAATCAAACTTATCATATCCAATGATCTACATGAAAATTTATATTATATCCTTCTTGAATATTCATCATATTGGGACCAAATTCATATCTTGTGCAAATTACCATCACTATTATCAACTCTCAAAAAGATATAAGTGAAGCATGAGAGTTCATCTATTTCTTCAAAATATAATCACCGCCGTGCTCAAAAAGATATAAGTCAAGTACTAGAGCAACTGCCTAGCTCAAAATATTTAAGTGAAGCACATAGAGTATTCTAACAAATCATGAATAAGGTGTGTCCCTCTCAAATAGGTGTGTCCAGCAAAGTTGATTGTGACAAACTAAAAAGAAAACAAAGCAATGACTCATATAATACACGATGCTCCAAGCAAAACTCATATCATGTGATGAATAAAAATATAGCTCCAAGTAAAATTACCGATGGTCGGTAGAAGAAAGAGGGGATGCCTTCCGGGGCATCCCCAAGCTTAGTTGCTTGGGAGTCCTTCAATATTACCTTGGGGTGCCTCAGGCATCCCCAAGCTTATGCTCTTTTCACTCCTTATTCCTTCATCCATTGTGATCTCACCCAAAACTTGAAAACTTCGGCACACAAAACGATCCGTTAGTATAATAAAGCAAATCACTACTTTAGGTACTGTTGCAAACCCATTAATATTTTATTATTGCATTATACCTACTGTATTCTAACTTCACCATGGCTTATACCCCCCGATACAATCCATAGATTCATCGAAACAAGCAAACAACGCAACAAAAACAGAATCTGACAAAAACAGATCAGTCTGTAGCAATCCAAACAATGACTATACTTCTGTAACTCCAAAAATTCTGAAAATTTAGGACAAAGTGGGAAACTTGTATATCAATCACATGCAAGAAATTCAGAATTTTTTCAATCTCCAGAAAATTTAAACAATTCTTCTACTGGATGCAAAAGTTTCTGTTTTTTTGCATAGAATCAAAGCAACTATCAACCAAATCATCCCAAAGGCTTTACTTGGCACAAACACTAATTAAAACACAAAAACACAATCATAACAGTAGCATAATTGTGTGCACATAAGAAAAAAGAAAAATTATTGGGTTGTCTCCCAACAAGCTCTTTCTTTATAACCACTAAGATAGGCTTGGAATTTTAACGATGCTCACATGAAAGACAAGAATTGAAGTATTGAGAGAGCATCATAAAACATGTGACAAAAACATTTAAGCCTAACATACTTCCTATGCATAGGCATTTTATAAAAAAACAAATTATCAAGATAAGAAATATCTAGCATATGCAAATAGGAAGAAGGAAGCATTAATAATTTCAACACGAAGAGAGGTGATTTAATAACATGCAAATTTCTACAACCATATTTTCCTCTCTCATAATAATTACATGTAAGATCATACTCAAATTCAACAATATAGCTATCATAAACAATATTCTCTTTATGATCCACATGCAGCTATCATAAACAATATTCTCTTTATGATCCACATGCATAAATTTTTTATAATCTTCCGAGATAGTGGGATTAACATTAACTAAAGTCATGACCTCTCCAAACCCACTTTTATCAAAAATTTCAAAAGGTTGAGCACTCTCCAAATATGTGGGATTCTTTTTTATCTAAAGTTGACGCTCTTCCAAGCCCACTTTCAATATTATTGCAAATGTTATTATCAATATCATATTCATCATGAGGCTTAAATAAATTTTCAAGATGATAAGAAACATTATCACCCCAATCATGATCATTGCAATAAGTAGTAGACATAACAAAATTATCGTGCCTAAACTTGTAGCTTTGCATATCATTAGCACAATTGTCATTAGTAGAACTTGTGATAACATCATTGCAATCATGCTTTTCATTCAAGGGGCAATCAAGTGTGGGTGCAATAGCAATAATTTCATGTTTAACATAAGGAACTATAGCAAGTTCGTCTCCATAAGCATCATTAATATTGGTATCATGCCATAAGAATAGCAAGCATCATGTTCATCAAGGGGGATATTTCAATCAAATCAACGAAATCATAATTATGCATAGATTCATGCATATCATTATTCTCTTCCCAAGCAGCAGACATTCTCCTAATGAATTCACTAACATAGGCATTAGAAGCATATTTTTCATAGCAATATTTAAGTATGGCAAAATTTTCATATTTGTAGAGAGTAATATCATACTTTTCAATCAAAGAAGCAACTTCATAAGCACCATTAAAAGCAACAAATTCTTTGATTTGTTCGATATCATAGTAACTATAAACACCTTTGGCGTAAGAAGATAAGATTTCATTATCATTGAACTCACATAGGTAGGGAAGGTGTTTTTTAGGGTTCTCCGAGCAACAAGTAAAATCATAAATTTCACATAGATTCCAAGCATAGCATAGCAAACAATTTATTTGATTCCATAGAGTCTCCCTTTTTGAGACAAACGGTGACACACAAAATCAGCATGCTCATCTAATGATTTTCCCTCAACTAAACTAGTTGGGGGTTTCAGCACGAACACATATGGATCGAAGATGATCCAAGTAGAAAACTTTAAGTGGATCCATAGCCATCTTAATTTTTCACTTTCATTTTCTGTTTTTAAGTGTGCACAAGAAGGCAAAGAAAACAAGCAAGCAAAAAGGCAAACAGAAAAATATTTTTGTGTTTTTGTGAAAAATGTTTTAGAAGTGGAGGAGATGAAAACGAGAGGCAAATGGAAAATAATGTAAATGCAAGGAGATGAAAGTTTATGCATAGGTACTTGATAGATGTTGATGTTGTCTCCCCAGCAACGACGCCAGAAATTCTTCCTGCTACTTGTGAACTGTGTTTGTATTTCCCCGAAGAGGAGATGATGATGCAGAACAGTAGAGATAAGTATTTTCCTGAGTTAAGAACCAAGGTTATCAATCCAGTAGGAGAACCACGCAACACTTTGTTAATAGCACCTGCACACAAATAACAAATATTTGCAACCCAACGCGAACAAGGGGTTGTCAATCCCTTGGCGGTTACGTGCAAAATTAAATTGCGTAGTAATTGATAGATAGATCAAACAAAAATACAAAATGAAATAAATAAAGTAAAATTGCAACAATGTATTTTTAGGATTTTATATATGATAAAAGTAGACCCCCAGGCCATAGTTTTCACTAGCGTCTTCTCTCTTGAAAATAGCATACGGTGGGTAAACAAATTGCTGTTGGGCAATTGATAGGAAAGCAAATAATCATGACGATATCCAAGGCAATGATCATGTATATAGGCATCACGTCCGAGACAAGTAGAACAAAAATGGCGGATTCAGGGCTTCGCAGACCCAAGAAGGTTCGAACTCTAGGGCGTGTGTGAAGATCTCAACCAGCCCAAGTCTCACGCTCGCTACCCTACGGCCTAGCCTTTCGAGTTCGCGCGAGCGGGGAAGAAGATGAACACGGCAGATTTACCCAGGTTCGGGCCACCTTGCGGTGTAAAACCCTACTCCTGCTTTTGGTGGATTGGCCTCACGAGGAGGCGGAGGATGAACTAGTACAGTGGATGAGCAGCCTCGCGAGGGCTCGAGTGGTGAGGATAGAATGGGTCCGATCCGGGATTCGGTCGGGGATCCCTCTCTACGGTGGTGGCTAGCCTATACTTATCGTGGCCTTGGTCCTCTTCCCCCAAAACTTAGGCGGAAAGGGATCCCACAACAGCCAATTTGAAAGGGGACAAGAAGTACATCCTATCCTGGCAAAAGGTGGTCTTCGCCTGCAAAGCTTCTGGCCATGACGCAACGGTGGGCTTGGTGATGACATCCATCCTGCCAAGCTCGTGGTCTTGGTCTCATTGCACCGGAATGGAAAGCTTTGGGGCCTTCCTTGGGAACCTGCGCCTGTCCTTGCTCCCTTAGCACAAAAAGGGAAACTGTCTCCTCTGCGCCCGCTGGCGGCCGCCTGGCCTTGGTAGTCATGGCTCACATCATCGCAGCCTCGTGAGGCTGGGTACCTGCATAGAAATCTCCGCTCCTCGGGAGGCAGGCTCAGAGAGCTGCCCCTCAGGAGGTCCTGATGTCGTTCTCCTTGTGAGGCCAGGGCCCTCGCGAGGGTCTTGTGCTTGGGGTGTTGTAGCTGGGCCATACCAGGCCGTCGATGAGTCCACGCGCTGGGCAGCAGGCAGGCAGATCTGGGTACCCCCGATCCCAAAACGCCGATAGTAGCCCCTGGGCCCAAGGCGTGCTCGGGCTAGCTTTGAGGCGAAGCCAAGGGGCAAGGGCGAAGCGATGCGGGCCCCAATCACCTACGGGCTAGGCTTGACGCGTGGCGCACGACGGGGCGTGGACGCCTCCACTTCCCCACATCGCCTCGGCAACTGTACTTGCTGACAAAAGCCAGGCGCACGCCGCGAACCATCATTGTCCGCCGCGCGCCCGCCTCCTGCTCCTTCCTTCCCCCGTGAGCTCGCGCTTCCTGCGCCAGATCTTGCGCCCATTCCCATCCGCCTTACCGCCATGGCTCCCAAGAGGAAGAGGGGCAGGGCCTCGACGGCGGCGGAGCCTCAGGCGGGGCCGGAGCCTACGTTGGGCTGGTCCTCCATGCTCAATCTTGAAGGGCTGGACAAGGTCCGGCATGCGATCACCGCTGACTCTAACGAGTGGAAGGCGACGAAGATCTGGCCCGCATCCCGGTCCTTGGCAGATTTGGAGGCCACCAATATCCCCCTTCATCTCCATGCCCTCTTCTCCGGCTTGCTCCCGTCGATCTCCATGCCGTGCTTACGCACTACCAGGTCCACACATTGCACTTCGACCCTGGGTCCATCGTCCTCCTCTCCGCCTTTGAATTCTTGTGCGAGCCCTTTGTGGGCATCGCCCCGTCCGTGGCCCTGCTTCACCACTTCTTCTCCTTCCAGATGGTCGCCGGCGAGCAGCGCTCAGGATGCGTGTCGCTCCGAGCGGTGGACGCGACGGCGGGCACTGGCGTTGACCTCGAGCTTCATCCGGACGCAGAGGGATTCCGGAAGCAGTGGGTGTATGTCGACGCCGCTGTGTACAGCCCCCTGCTCCTGACCCCGACGGCCCCCGCGGAGCCGAGCTCCGGTTGGGAGCACGTGGAGCTCGTCGACCCGTGGCTCACGCGAGTCATGGCCAGGCTGGCCGTCCTGAGGAAGGCGAGTGTGACGATGGTGATGGTGGTGAGGGAGTTCGTCCGGCGGTGCATCGCTCCACTCCAGCGCCACTCCCGCCCAATGTGGGCCTTCATCAACCCCGGGGATACCATGAGGTTTCAGGAGCCCTCCCTTCCTTCCAGCACGCTGTGCGGGGTGCGTCGCCGTGCTTCCTTCGGGAGGGCTCCCCTTGTACAATTATCCTAACGGGGAAGCCTTCGCCAAGAAGATGCCACGCTTCGATGAGTGGTGGCTGCCCCCCGACGACCATGTGGGGCCTCGCGACAACCCCCTGGTGGCCTCAGGACCTGGGGGTCCTGAGGTCTGTGCCCCTCGAGCAGCTGCGGAGGGGCGCTCAGAGCCGCGTGTCCCTCAAGCGTCCGCCTTCGCCCCTCCAAGCAGCGGAGGAGACGCCTCGCCCAGAGGTACGGCCGCCACCCCTGCCGCGGGGGGCCGAGCGCCAGACTCCAGCGTGTCGTCTCCCAGTCCCCGCACACCCTGGAGGAGGAAGGAGCCCTAAGGCCACATCAGCCCTGCCTCGAGGGCCCTGAAGAAGGGGAAGTGGATCTCCATGGATGAGTAAGCGCCCGGCCTCCCTTGATTTCCGCATGGTGTGCTTCTCTGAACTCTTACCCCTCAAGTCCCCTCCCGGCGAAGGAATGAGCGCGCCTCCGCCACCACCTCCCGAGGGCGCTGGCCCCGAAGCAATCTCGTGCCTCGCGAGCCATGTGGTTGCGCGCAAGGAGACACCCGTACTCGGGCCAAGTCTACCCACGGGGGGTCCAGGGCCTGAGTTCTTGGCGTCCTTCCTCAGGCGCGGCCCCCAGCTCGCAGAGACAGTGCCAAGGCCTCCCTCGCTTATTCCTCCTGGCGACTGGATGCCTCGGGCGTCAGCGCCTTCTTCGAGCAGGGGAGGGAGTTCGCACGGGGCCCAGCCCTGAGCTGGAGGGCCAGACGATGGAACCTCAGCCCTCGGGTCTCTGCCGAAGACGGGTGAGCCTTCGCGTGCCTTCCCTGCCGACCGGGGGGCGGGGGAAAACCCCGGTCGAGCGCTGGAGCTCACTTGTGGCCGGAGCACCATCAGGGCGCGATGAGCACGCTAGGTTGCCTTGGGGCAGAGCTCAACGACGTCGACACATACCTTGAGGCGGAGCACTTGCGCCTGGCGCGCGAATGGCGTCGGCTCGAGGTCGCCGTCAACTTCGGTCGCCTGCAACGCGAGCATGCTCACGCAGAAGCTAAGGAATCCCTTGCCGCGGTGAAGGAGGCCCGCGACTGTGCCCTTGAGGAGGCCCGGGCCGCGGACTGCCGGCGCGAGGCTGCAGAGAGGCGCGGGGAGGAGCTTCAAGCTTCGAATGCTGCCCTCGAGCGGCAAGTCCAAGCACGTAAGGCCGCGCTCGCTGCCTCAGCGGGCGGGCCATCCATGGGCGAAGCTAGACTCCGCACCCTCGAAGACACGCTGGCGCTGGAAGCACTGGAGCAAAGCCTGGAACGCGAGCGGCTGGAGGTGATGGAACACCAGGTAGCTGCCGCCGAGGACGCCCTCGCCTCCCGGGAGGCGATGATCCAGGGAGAGGTCGACGAGAGGGTAGCGGGGGTCTGCAGGGCCCTCGCCAAGGACTACCGCCGGAAGCTAAAGCTTCAGGAGTCCCGTTTCTGCAAGCGGCGCGACAAGCTGAAAGGCGAGGCCGATAGCCTCAAGAAGAAACTAGCCGCAACGGAGCGACGCGAGAAAGCTGCGATGGACACCCAGGCCGCAGCCAAGGCCGAGCTGTCATTCCTTTATAAGCAAGTGGAGGATGTCACTTCCCTCATGGAGAAGGCCTTGGACGAGGCGAACCGAGCTCGAGGGCTGCAACACACGCGCTCCCAGATGTTCCAGACCCTTGAGGGAAGGGCACGCCGGGCCCTAAGCAGCATCTGCAACGAGAGCGTCTCCAGTCCGCTCGTTCCTGACGACGCCGGCTACCTTGGCTTCTTCACCAGGATTGTGGAGCTCCTCGAAGGAGGCACAGAGAAGGTACGCCAGCTTGTCGAAGAGAAGGGTCGTGACCTCCTCGCGCGAGCGTCTTCATGCGTCTTCAGCCACCTCCTTCGCTTCGACCCCAACTTTGACTTCGAGGCCGTGACAGCCCCCGTGCCTAAGGTGATTCAAGGCGCCTTGGAGGACTGGGTAGAGGATCACATGGATGACCTGATCGCGGAGTTTGCCACTGCCGGAGCTGAAGACCAGCCTGTGGACGAGGGGTGCCGGGCTGATGGCGGTGATGGCAACAGCAGTGCTGGCGACAGTAGCGATGACGACAACGCATCTCCCTAGGCTGTCTTTTCCTGTTTACCTGTTAAGATTTTGAGTATGACCCCGCGGGGATGTGAAAACCACTTTGGAGAAACTCCTTTATGATGTGTCAAGTAACATTGTAATCCCTTATGCCGCCTTCCCTTTGCTTCTTATGCGTCCGGAGCCCCTGAGCAGGGGTGGATCGTCACCGGTATGCCGGGGCATGATGCCCGGCAAGGCCAGGAGATGAGCGCTCCCGAGGCCAAGGGCTGAGGGCGACATATGCCCACTGGCTCGCTCGAGAGCGTCACGCGAGGATTCGGTCGCTAAGGCCTTGGCGAGGTGCGCGCATGAGCGGGCCTGCCGCTGGCGCGGCCTAGGCCAGCTCAAGCGTACGCACCGTGCCCAGCCCCCACTCGTGGGATGAGATGGAGGGAGCAAGGGGTAGCTGCCACACCTCTTAAAAATGGGATTCAAGAAAGAAAACACTGCAAGGAGAAAAAATTCCCACCCCTTTTCGAATAAAGACGCGAGAACTTCAAACTTCATTCCAAGAAGTGGCAAATTTGGTTACAAGAGCAAGCAAAGAAACAGCCGCGTCCGGTGCCTACACTAGTCTTCTAGTCTTCCCACCAGCGCGGAGCATGGGGCCTCCACTAGGCGTGGGCATAGTCGCTGATTGATCGTGTCGTCCGTCAGCGCGGAGCATGGGGCTTCCACTTGGGCGTGGGTGGGAGCCCCCGCGGGGCCGAGGGGCGGCACGCCGGGAGACTCCGGAGCATGTACAGCCCCACTCATTATTACGTGAGAGTGTCACGGGTAGAGCCTGGGGAGGCATAGGGTGCTCCATGCCTCCAGGGTGGGGGCCCCGTCCCTCGCCCCTAGGCATGCGGTGGCAGGCCTGGGGCATGTGCGGCCCTGAGAGGGTCCTCCGGCATGGGCGGGAGCCCACGAGCGCCCCTCCGGGGAGGACCCGCTTCTGGACGGGGTCCCCGGCCACAAGGGTTTAGAGACAGACGCCGCCGCCGTGGTAGCACCGCGAGTCCTCGCGACGCGGGAGAGACCGGCTCCGGGCTCCCTCGCTGGGTGCGTGGCAGGCCCCAGGCGCGGCGTCCTGGCGCGCCTCGTCAGGGTGCCCAGGTCCGCGGGGAGCCGCTCCTCGTCCTGGGCCAGCGGGGCGCCCCGGCCTCGTAGACGGGGAGGAATGGGGTCCTCGCGAGTGCAGGCCACGGCTCGCCTAGCCAACCCTGCCGCGAGTTCCCAGATTCCTCCTGTGGCCCTCTGGCCTTGGGGCTCCTGAGGGCTCCGCGCCGGCGTGCTCAGTCTGGCTGCCGCTCCGCGAGTGCGCCACCGAAGCATGACCTACCTGTGTTCCAAGGTTAGTGCAATATGTTCTGGAGAGACTGGTTGTAAATGGGGGTCGTCGTCGTCGATGATGCGGCCGGGGGCACCGCATCAGCTCATGAGGGGCCCTGGCCTCGCAAGATCTTGGTGATCTCGAAGGCCAAGCTGCCGAGAATGGCGTGCTCGATCTCCGCCTCTGTCGCGTGAAGAACTTGTGGATGGCGGGACGGGGACAATGGTAGCCACCGCCCCAAAGTCAGCCCCGGGTTCCTCCGCCTTGTCGGCCGCTATCGCCGCCGTCCGGCCACGCCGGCCGGGAGGTGACCTGTGGGGCAACCTACCCTGTCCAGCAACCGGGAAAACGCCTCATGAGCTGGGGGGAGATCCAGCTTGTAGCCTCGCCGCTGTGGGGCCCTCCAGACCATCTCCTGAAAGACGAGCAGACACAGCAAGGGCAAGCGTGGGTCTAGGGCAAGGGCCGCGACTCTGGCAAAAAACGGGAAGGCTCCAAGCCCCCGCAAGCGACGTCGAGCAGCTCGGCAACTCGGTCGAGCCAAGCGTCATAGTCACCATTGGTGGGACGGTAGCGCAAAAGCTCACGCACCACGAGGAGTGTAGCTTGCGTGTTCGTGAGCCTGCAATGAGTGTGAGGGGATGACGTCGTAGCGGGGCTGAAGGGGGGCGCAGCGGCGCGGCCGGCGCATCGCACGAAGGGCGGTGGCGATGGGTCCTGTTGTCGATGAACGGCAGTGCCAGTGGCCGCGTCGGCCGCAGGGTAAGTGGGGCGGCGACGGATACCACGGCCGAGGGACATCGCCTGGGCGCCGTGAGCAGCCCAACGCTCAGCGCGAACTCGGCGATCTTTAGCCATGAATACGGCGGAGCAAGAGCGGAGCATGGTGGATTGAGAAGCGGTGCTTCGACACGCCCCTACCTGGCGCGCCAAATGGCGGATTCAGGGCTCCGCAGACCCCAAGAAGGTTCAAACTCTGGGGTGTGTGCGAAGATCTCAACTAGCCCAAGTCTCACACTCGCTACCCTACGGCCTAGCCACGCCGAGTTCGCGCGAACGGGGAAGAAGATGAACATGGCAGATTTACCCAGGTTCGGGCCATCTTGCGGTGTAAAACCCTACTCCTGCTTTTGGTGGATTGGCCTCACAAGGAGGCGGAGGATGAATTAGTATAGTGGATGAGCGGCCTCGCGAGGGCTCGAGTGGTGAGGATGGAATGGGTCTGATCCGGGATTCGGTCGGGGATCCCTCTCTACGGTGGTGGCTAGCCTATACTTATCGTGGCCTTGGTCCTCTTCCCCCAAAACTTAGGCGGGAAGGGATCCCACAACGGCCAATTTGAAAGGGGACAAGAAGTACATCCTATCCTGGCGAAAGGTGGTCTTCGCCTGCAAAGCTTCTGGCCATGACGCAACGGTGGGCTCGGTGATGACATCCGTCCTGCCGAGCTCGTGGTCTTGGTCTCGTTGGACCGGAATGGAAAGCTTTGGGGCCTTCCTCAGAAACCTGCGCCTGTCCTTGCTCCCTTAGCACCGAAAGGGAAACTGTCTCCTCTGCGCCCGCTGGCACCCGCCTGGCCTTGGTAGTCATGGCTCACGTCATCGCAGCCTCGTGAGGCTGGGTACCTACATAGAAATCTCCGCTCCTCGGGAGGTAGGCTCAGAGAGCTGCCCCTCAGGAGGTCCTGATGTCGTTCTCCTCGCGGGGCCAGGGCCCTCGCGAGGGTCTTGTGCTTGGGGTGTTGTAGCTGGGCTATACCAGGCCATCGATGGGCCCACGCGCTGGGCCACAGGCAGGCAGATCTGGGTACCCCCGATCCCAGAACACCGACAGAAAATATTCTGCATCTACTACTATTACTTCACACATCGACCGCTATCCAACATGCATCTAGAGTATTAAGTTCATAAAGAACGGAGTAACGCCTTAAGCAAAATGACATGATGCAGACAAGATAAACTCACTCATGAATAAACCCCATCTTTTTATCCTTAATGGCAATGATACAAATATGTGTCATGTCCCTTTCTGTCACTGGGATTGAGCACCGCAAGATCGAACCCATTACAAAGCACCTCTCCCATTGCAAGAAAAATTAATGTAGTTGGCCAAACCAAATCAATAGACCGGAGAGAAATATGAAGCTATAACAATGATGCATAAAAGAGTTCAAAGAAAACTCAAATAATATTCACGGATAAATCTGATCATAAACTCACAATTCATCGGATTGCAAGAAACACACCGCAAAAGTGATTACACCGAAGAGAACTCCGAGAACATCGAGGACAACATTGTATTGAAGATCAAAGAGAGAGAGAGAGAGAGAGAGAGCCATCTAGCTACTAATTATGGACTCGTAGGTCTGTGGTAAACTAATCACACATGATCGGAAGGGCAACAAGGTTGATCTAGAGCCCCTCCGTGACCGAGTCCCCCTCCGACAGAGTGCCGAAAAAGGCCTCCAGACAGGATCTCATGGTTTTAGAACTTGCGGTGGCGAAAAAATTATTTTGGATGGCTCTCTTTTGGTTTCACGGTTTTAGAGAATTTATAGAGGCCGAGTTAGGTCAAACGGGGCCATATGGGCCCCACGAGCCAGCAGGGCGTGCCCTGGTGCCTCGTGGGCCCATGTTTCACCATCTGGTCTACTCCCGAAGCTTCTAGTGTCTCTTTTGTCCAGAAAAAAATCTCCAAAAAGTTTTGTGGCATTTGGACTTCGTTTGGTACTAATTTTCTGAAAACCAAAAATAGGCAAAAAACAACAACTTGCAATGGTCACTAAGTTAATAGGTTAGTCCCAAAAAATGATATATAATTGCTTGTAAATGTATATAAAACATCCAAGATTGATACTATAATAGCATGGAACAATCAAAAAATATAGATACATTGGAGACGTATCACAAAGTACTACTACGCATGCCCCTAGGCGGGATTGGTAGGAGTTAACCATCGCGTGCCCCGACCTCCATGCAAAGGAAGACACTCAATAATAAATCATGCTCCAACTTCTTGGCATAACTAAAGACTATACATGCATGCTTCGCGAATCACAAACCTTAACACCAATATTCTTACTAAACCACAATTAGTCACTAGTACCTCCCACATATTACCATCTCTATATTGCAAAACTATTGCAAGGAATCAAACTTATCATATTCAGTGATCTACATGAAAGTTTTATTATATCCCTCTTGAATACCTATCATATCAGGACCAATTTCAAAACCCGTACATGTTGCCATTACTATTCATTAGACTCTCAAAAAGATATAAGTGAAGCATGAGAGTGCAACTATTTCTTTAAAATATAACCACCACCGTGCTCTAAAGGATATAAGTGAAGCACTAGAGCAATTGCCTAGCGCAAAAGATATAAGTGAAGCACAAAGAGTATTCTAACAAATCACGAATAAATGTGTGCCCCTCTCAAAAGGTATTTCTAGCAAAAGATTATTGTGGCAAACTAAAAGGCGAACAAAGCAAAGACTCTTGTAATACACGACGCTCCAAGCAAAACTCATATCATGTGATGAATAAAAATATAGCTCCACGTAATATACCGATGGATTGTTGACAAAAGAGGCGATGTCATCCGGGGCATCCCCAAGCTTAGATGCTTGGTTCTCCTTGAAGATTAACTTGGGGTGCCTTGGGCATCCCCAATCTTAGGGTCTTGCCACTCCTTATTCCTTCATCCATCATGATCTCATCCAAAACTTGAAAACTTTAGCTCACAAAAGTCAACAGAAACCTCGTGAGATACGTTAGTATAACAAGCAAATCATAAACTTTAAGTACTATTGTAAACCCATTCATATTTTATTATTGCATAATAACTACTATATTATAACTTATCCATGACTTATGCCCCCCAGATACAATCCATAGATTCATTAAAACAAGCAAACTATGCAACGAAAATAGAATATGTCAAAAACAGAACAGTTTGTAATGATCTGAACAAACTCAATACTTCTGTAACTCCCAAACTTCTGAAAAATTAGGACAACATAGGCAATTTGTATATCAATAACGTGTAAAAAAATCAGAATTGTATCACGCTCCAGTAAGCCATAGTAATTCAGGTACTGGCCACAAAAGTTTCTGTTTCTTTCACAGAATCAAGTAAAGGCCAATTATTTTTGTGAGAAACTTCCATGAAAAATTCTACATTGTTTCCATTAGCATGAACACAAGTGTTCAAGGTCGACCCTCACTTCTCCAATGCATAACCTTCCAATCACTTCTATTTTTGAAAAAGGTTTTTAAGTTCCCCTCTATATTTTTTTGTTTTTAAACTTTATAAAAGCACTCAACAGAATAAAATGACTCTCTAAACTTCCATGTTGTCTCCCTGGCAGCACTTTCTTTAAAGCCATTAAGCTAGGCATAAAGTGCTCAAGTAATGGATCCACCCGGATCCCAAGGTATATCAAAGCCAATTTTAATTAACAATGATTTGGCATTTAGTAGTGAACACAAAGCAACATATATCGTGCAATGACGAAGTCTAACTCTCTTCCTATGCATCGGCATGTCATAAAAGAACAACTCATGCACATCAAGTAAAGGCCAATACATAGCATAAGCAGTTTCTTGCAATTTTTTCGTGTTGGAAACATAGGGAGGCGGAGATGTAGTTCCTCTCTCATAATAATTGCAAGTAGGAGCAGCAAGCACATGCATATTATATTCATCAAAATTATCATGTGTAACGGTAAAAGGCAACCCATCAATGTAATCCTTAATAAGTGCAAACTTCTCCGATATAGTGTAGTTTGGAGAATTCAAAAAGATAATAGGACTATCATGTGTGGGTGCAATAGCAATAATTTCATTCTCAACATAAGGAATTATAGCAAGTTCATCTCCATAAGCATAATTCGTATTGGCATCATGGCCACAAGCATAGCAATCATCAAGTTCATTAAAAAGGGATATTTCAAATGAATCAACGGGATCACAGCAATTATCATAGCATTCATCCTTCGGTAAGAACGAAGGGATATTAAACAATGTCTGGGATAAAGAGTTACTCTCATTAGAAGGTGGGCACGGGTAGCTAATCCGCTCTTCCTCCTTTTGTTCTTCACTCTCCTCCTTGTCTTTTTCATCTAATGAGCTCACAATTTCATCAATTTCTTCTTCCATAGTTTCCTGCAAAATATTAGTCTCTTCTTGGATAGCGGAGACTTTCTCAATAAACTCATTAATATCGCCATTATATTTATAATTCTCATAGCAATATTTAAGTATAGCAAAATTTTCAGGTCTATAAACTGCATCATCAAAATCTTCATACTTTTCAAACATAGATTCAATTTCATAAGCACCCTTAAAAGCAACAAATTCTTCTATTCATTCCACATCATAGTAATCATATCTACCATTAGCATAAGAAGCCAAGGTTTCATTATCATTAAATTTGCATGAAAATGGAAGGTGTGGAGCCTTCATCCTAGAGCAACAAGTATAATCATATCTCTGGCATAAATTCCAAGCATACTAATGCAGCATATCAATTTGATCCCATAACAGTTTCCCTTCTTGTGTCAAGCGATAATCCCTAAAGTATTCACGTTGATCCAACGTGTCTCCCATTATCAAGTTGAATTGGGTTTTCTCAGGATTATCAAAGTAGTGTTTAATATTTTTCACATAATGAGCATCGAGGGTTTTAGGAGGTTCCCCATCTCCATGAGTAGCAAGTACAACTATTTTTTTTGGTATTTCATGTTCCATATACATAACTAAAGATAGAGAACAACTTAGAACAGAAAATAAAAACTACTTAGTGATAAAGCAAACAAACACACATGAGAATATTCACCCCACGCTATTGCTCCCCGGCAACAGCGCCAGAAAAAGGTCTTGATAACCAACAAGTATAGGGGATCATTTGTAGCCTTTTTCAATAAAGAAGAGTGTCGAACCCAATGAGGAGCTAAAGGCAGAACAAATATTCCGTCAAGTTCTATCGACCACCGATACAACTCTACGCACACTTAACATTTGCTTTACCCAGAACAAGAATAAAACTAGAAGTACTTTGTAGGTGTGGATAGGTTTGCAAGATAATAAAGAACGTGAAAATAGAAGTTAGGTGCTATTCAGATAAAGAAACAATTAAGTTTAGTAAAACGAGTGTGGATTAGTGGTGCTAGGATTTGCGGAATTGTCCCTTAGCAATTGACTACGTTACTAGACCAATAGCAAGTTTTTATGTGGGAGAGGCCACTGCTAGCATGTCGTCCCTTACTTGGAATTCTATGCACTTATCATTGGAACTATTAGCAAGCATCCGCAACTACTAACGTTCATTAAGGTAAAACCCAACCATAGCATTAAGATATATATTGGCCCCCCGTCAATCCCATATGCATCAATTTCTATGGCAGGCTGAAGCTGCTGTCACCCTTGCCCTCCAATGCATAGTCCTATCAACATACAGCTAACCCTATGATGCGATCCACACGTGCGCTCATATGATGGGCACCAAAGGACAGCAACATAACCACAAGCAAATTAAACCAACCATAGCAATTCACCAATTACCGGTGGGACAACAAAAATCTACTCAGACATCATAGGATGGCAACATATCGTTGGATAATAGTATGAAGGATAAAGCACCATGTTCAAGTAGAGGGTGCAGCATGTTGCGAGAGAGTGGACCGCTGAATATAGATGGGGGAAGGTGATGAAGATGTTGGTGAAGACGACGGAGTTGTTGGAGTAGATCGCCTTCACACGATGATTGCCCCGGCGGCGTTCCGGCGCCACCGGGAGAGAGGGGGAGAGAGCCCCCCTCCTTCTTCTTCTTCTTCCTTGGCCTCCCCCTAGATGGTAGAGAGTTCCCCCTCTGGTCCATGGCCTCCATGGCAGCGGAGGGGCGAGAGCCCCTCCGAGATTGGATCTGTCTCTCTGTTCTCTTCTATTCGCGCTCTCCTTTTCTGGCCGAAAACTATTTCTTATATTCCTGGAGATCCGTAACTCCGATTGCGCTGAGATTTTAACACATTTTTTTCCGGATATAAGCTTCTTTGCACCCGAAGTAGATCTCCAACGGACTTACGAGGAGGGTACAAGACACGTGGGTGTGCCTGGGGCCTGGGCGCAGCCTGGTGTATCTTGGGAGCTGTGGGCCCCCGTTTGCGTTGATTCCACCTCCCAAAAATCACAAATATTCCAAAATAGTTCTTCATAAATTTTTATCGCGTTTGGACTTTGTTTGATATGGATATTCTGTGAAACAAAAAACATGCAGCAAATAGGAACTGGCACTGGGCATTGTATCAATAGGTTAGTCCAATAAATCATATAAAATGTTGCCAAAAGTATGTGAAAGTTGTACAATATTGGCATGAAACAATCAAAAATTATAGATACGATGGAGACGTATCAGATGGCAACAAGGAATTTGGTAGACCAGTTCGTCCTTCTGCACTAGGATTGCGTCTGGTTGGAGGGGTTGTGACCTAACACGGAAAATAAACTCTCTTCGCCCTATTATCCTTGACAATTGGTTCGTCAACCAAATGACGATCACTCGTGGTAGATACTTGAGGCGATCTCCAAACCTTTACAGACTTATTCTCCAAGAACCACAATTACTCTTGGTCTCTGAAGAAATTGACACCTAGCCGTCTAGAGAGTTTGCAACTCTCAAGAGTAATAGGCGGAGCGTACTGGACTTAGATTTGAGTGATGTTGAACCAATGATACGTCTCCAACGTATCTATAATTTTTTATTGTTCCATGCTGTTATATTATCATTCTTGGATGTTTTATAATCATTTTATATCATTTTTTGGTACTAACCTATTGACATAGTGCCAAGTGCCAGTTGCTGTTTTCTGCATGTTTTTTACATCGCATGAAATCAATACCAAACGGATTCCAAATGCAGCGAAACTTTTTGTGGATTTTTTTTGGACCAGAAGACATCCAGTGGGCCGAAGAAGCACCTGGGGGTGCTCCGAGGGGAGCACAAACCACCAGGGCGCTCCTGGAGGCCCAGGCGCGCCTTGGTGGGTTGTGCCCACCTCGGGTGCCCCCTGAACAACCTCTTTACTCTATAAATACCCCAATATTCCAGAAACCCTAGGGGAGTCGACAAAAATCAATTCCAGCCGCCGCAAGTTCCAGAAACCACAGATCCAATCTAGACACCATCACAGAGGGGTTCATCATCCTCATTGGTGCCTCTCCGATGATGCGTGAGTAGTTCTTTGTAGACCTACGGGTCTGTAGTTAGTAGCTAGATGGCTTTCTCTCTCTCGTTTGATTCTCAATACAATGGTCTCTTGGAGATCCATATTATGTAACTCTTTTTTGCGGTGTGTTTGTTGGGATCTGATGAACTTTGAGTTTATGATCAGATCTATCTTTTTATCCATGGAGGTGCTTTGTAATGGGTTCGATCTTACGGTGCTTGATCCCAGTGACAGAAAGGGAACCGACACGTATGTATCGTTGCTATTAAGGATAACAAGATGGGGTCTATTTCTACATAAATAGATCTTGTCTACATCATGTCATCGTTCTTATTACATTACTCCGTTTCTCCATGAACTTAATACACTAGATGTATGCTGGATAGCGGTCGATGTGTGGAGTAATAGTAGTAGATGCAGGCAGGAGTCGGTCTACTAATCTTGGACGTGATGCCTATATAATGATCATTGCCTGGATATCGTCATGAGTATTTGAAGTTCTATCAATTTCCCAACAGTAATTTGTTTCCCACCGTTTGCTATTTTTCTCGAGAGAAGCCACTAGTGAAAACTACGGCCCCCGGGTCTCTTCTTTATTATATTTGCCTCCGCGATCTATTTTATTTGCTTTTATTTTCAGATCTATTAAACCAAAAATACAAAAATACTTTGCTGCACTTTATTTTATTTGTGATCTATTTATCCAATCTATTACAACTTTCTCCCGTCCTCGTGCCAATTTCTGGCGCCGTTACTCGAAAGGGATTGACAACCCCTTTAACACGTCGGGTTGCGAGTATTTGTTATTTGTGTGCAGGTGCTGTTTACATAGTGTTGCTTGGTTCTCCTACTGGTTCGATAACCTTGGTCTCATTACTGAGGGAAATACCTACCGTCGCTATGCTGCATCATCCCTTCCTCTTTGGGGAAATACCGACGTAGTTCTAGCTGGCATCAAAAGGAATTTCTGGCGCCGTTGCCGGGGAGACATCATCAACATCTATCAGGTTCCTAATCACAAATCTCATCTCCTTGCAATTTACATTATTTGCCATTTGCCTCTCATTTTCATCTCCCCCATTTCACAAAAAGTTGCCGTTTTATTCGCCCTCTTTTTCGTTCGCCTCTTTCTCGTCAGATCTCATGTTTGCTTGTGTTGCCATGTGCCTTTTATTTGCTTGCATCTTCGCTTGCTAAAAATCTATTGTTATGGATCCTCATCCACTTGCTAATCTTTTCAAAAGATCCAATTATGATGAACCAATTGCTAGTGAATTGAGTTCACTAGATTATCTTTATGAAGTTTTGCTTGAGATTTGTGAATCTGAAAAATGTGATGAAGTGTTAAACGAAGGAATTTATAAAGTGGTTCATGATAGCTCCTTGAATGAAAAGCATGATTGCAATGATGTTATTATAAAATCTATTAATGTCAATTGTGCTAATAATATGCAAAACCCCAAGCTTGGGGATGCTAATTTTGATATGTCCACTACTTATTGCAATGATCATGATTGGGGTGATTCTTCTTATGATCTTGAAAATTTATTTAAGCTTCATGATGAATATGTTATTGATAATAATGTTTGCAATAATATTGAAAGTGGGTTTTGAAGAGTGTCAACTTTAGGTAAAAATAATCCCACATATTTGGAGAGTGTTCAATCTTATGAAATTTTTGATAAAAGTGGGCTTGGAGAGGTCATGACTTTATTTGATGATAATCCCACTATTTTGGAAGAGTGTCAACTTTGCATGCATGTGGATCATGTAGAGAATATGTTATGTGATAGCTATATTGTTGAGTCTGAATATGATCCCACATGTAATTATTATGAGATAGGGAAATATGGTTGTAGAAATTTTCATGTTACTAAATTACCTCTCTTCATGTTGAGATTGCTATTGTTTTCTTCCATGCATATGCTAGATCTTGCTTGTCTTGCTAATTTGTTTTCCTATAAAATTCCTATGCATTGGAAATATGTTAGACTTAAATATGTTTGTCACATGTTTTATGATGCTCTCTTTGTGTTTTCATTATTATCTTTCATGTGAGCATCAATAAAATCTTATGCCTAGCTAGGGGCATAAAACGATGGCGCTTGTTGGGAGGCAACCCAATGAATAGAATTTATTTTTGTCATTTTCTTTCTGTTCTTGAGTGTTTGCACAATTATGCTACTGTTATGATTGTGTTTTTTGTGTTTTAATTAGTGTTTGTGCCAAGCAAAGCCTTTGGGATAGCTTTGGTGATAGTTGATTTGATCTTGTTGGAAAACAGAAACTTTTGCGTCCAGTAAAACAATTTTTAAAATTCACAGAAGAGACGAAAAACTCTGAAGTTTTTACACAACATTGATACACAAATTTCCTCTGTTTTCCTTATTTTTCAGAATTTTTGGATTACAGAAGTATGAGAACAATTCGTATCTTTGCAGACTGTTCTGTTTTTGACAGATTCTGTTTTCTTTGCGTTGTGTGCTTGTTTTGATAATTCTATGGTTTCCTTTGAAGAGTTTTTGCCATAGAAAAGTTAGAATACAGTAGTTATAATGCAAGAACAAAATTTAAATGGGTTTTCTACAGTACTTAAAGTAAATATTGGTTTTCTTATACTAATGGATCTCACGAAGGTTTTGTTGAGTTTTGTGTGATTGAAGTTTTCAAGTTTTGGGTTATGTTATGATGGATGAAGGAATAAGGAGTAAGAAGAGCCTAAGCTTGGGGATGCCCATGGCATGCCAAGCTATTATCCAAAGATAAGCAAGAAACTAAGCTTGGGGATGCCCCGAGTGGCATCCCCTCTTTCTTCTAAATGACCATCGGTATTTTACTCGAAGCTATATTTTTATTCGTCACATATTATGAGTTTTGCTTGGAGCGTCTTGTATGATATGAGTCTTTGCTTGTTTTGATTTTTATTTTAAGTCTTGAATCCTTGCTGGACACACCTTTTTGAGAGAGCCAAAAACTATGCTATGCTTGCTCCTATGCTTCACTTAAATTTTTAGAGCCTTGGAATTGCTCTAGTGCTTCACTTATATCTTTTTGAGCACGGTGTGCTTTAGTATTTTTGAAGAAATGCACTCATGCTTCACTTAGATTTATTTGGGAGTTAGTAAATTTTTTAAGAAATTCTCTCTTGCTTCAATGAAATTAATTTGAGAGAAAGAAATATTATGCTCATGATCTTCACTTATATTTGTTTGAGCTTATCAAAAGCAACACATGAAAATTAGTTCCAAAGTGATAGATATCCAACAAGGATATAATAAAAACTTTCATGAAGATCATTGGACAAAATAAACTTGATTCCGTGTAATAGTTTTGAGATATGATGATGTGATATGTGAGTCATGTTGATTAGTAATTGTGCTTTAGTAAGAATATTGGTGTTAAGGTTTGTGATTCCCTATGCAAGCACGAAAGTCAATAGTCATGCAATGAAATAATATCCTACTTATGGTGCATTATTCGGTGTTAATTATGCTTAATGCTCGCTTATGAGATTATTCGTTTCTTGGTTGGCCGCTTCTCAATCTTTTGCTAGCCTTCATTTTGCGCTAAGCATGATCACTACTTGTGCATCCAAAACCTTTAAACCAGTTTTGCCACATGAGCCCACTATACCTACCTATATGCGGTATTCTTTTGCCGTTCTAAGCAAATTTCCATGTGCCATCTCTAATTTTCAAAATAATTTTCCCTTTTGTGTGCTCGTACCGCTCGCGAGGCGGTGAGGGGTGGCCGATATTTTCCATGCTAGATGTGTTATTCTCACGATGAGTGTTTATTCACTTGTCATTGCACGAGAGTAAGGCAAAGGTATTAGGGGTGCCCAGTCCTGAAATGAAAAAATGAATTTACTTTATGTTGTCAAATAATAAATTCCTTGGAAAGTGTTGGTATGGAGGGCACCCGTGGATACGGTTAGCCATGGAAAGTGAAAGTATGGTGGAAAAAGGAATAAACTTTATTTTCTGTTTGGGAACCGCCTATGATATATCTAGCATGGAAAGTGTGGGGAGCTCTAAGTCATTTTCGTTGGTGGGAAAAGTATGCCTCTCAAAATGTTTTTATCTCTAAGTTTTTCGCTTCGAGCTCTGGCACCTCTACAAATCCCTACTTCCCTCCGCGAAGGGCCTATCTTTACTTTATGCAATTTTTATTTTTAATTTGAGTCTCCATCTTCTCTTATAAAGCACCAACTAAGGGGCACTATGATCATAAGTGAGTATTGGGTGTAGCTAATATGCGAGTGTGTTTCATGAATGGATCAAGGTTTGAGCATGATGGGCTAGGGATAATTTATTTTAGCATTGATATTTTGAAAGACATGGTTGCTTGTTGATATGCTTGAGTATTTAAGTTATCATGTCAAAACTAGAGTATTGCTTTGAACCATATAAAAGTCCAAATGTCCATGCTATAAAGAAAAGAATATGAGATGACATGTTAGGCAGCATTGCACATCAAAAAAATTGTTTTTATCATTTACCTACTCGAGGACGAGCAGGAATTAAGCTTGGGGATGCTGATACGTCTCCAACGTATCTATAATTTTTGATTGTTCCATGCTGTTATATTATCATTCTTGGATGTTTTATAATCATTTTATATCATTTTTTGGTACTAACCTATTGACATAGTGCCAAGTGCCAGTTGTTGTTTTCTGCATGTTTTTTACATCGCAGGAAATCAATACCAAACGGAGTCCAAACGCAGAGAAACTTTTTGTGGATTTTTTTGGACAAGAAGACATCCAGTGGGCCGGAGAAGTGCCTGGGGGGGTGCTCCGAGGGGAGCACAACCCACCAGGGCGCGCCTGGAGGCCCAGGCACGCCCTGGTGGGTTGTGCCCACCTCGGGTGCCCCTGGACCGCCTCTTTACTCTATAAATACCCCAATATTCCAGAAACCCTAGGGGATTCGACGAAAATCAATTCCAGCCGCCACAAGTTCCAGAAACCACAGATCCAATCTATACACCATCACGGAGGGGTTCATCATCCTCATTGGTGCCTCTCCGATGATGGGTGAGTAGTTCTTTGTAGACCTACGGGTCCGTAGTTAGTAGCTAGATGGCTTTCTCTCTCTCGTTTGATTCTCAATACAATGGTCTCTTGGAGATCCATATGATGTAACTCTTTTTTGCGGTGTGTTTGTTGGGATCCGATGAACTTTGAGTTTATGATCAGAGCTATCTTTTTATCCACGAAAGTTATTTGAGTTTTCTTTGATCTCTTATATGCATGATTATTTATAGCCTCGTATTTCTTCTCCGATATTTGGGTTTTGTTTGGCCAACTTGATCTATTTATCTTGCAATGGGAAGAGGTGCTTTGTAATGGGTTCGATCTTACGGTGCTTGATCCCAGTGACAGAAAGGGAACCGACACATATGTATCGTTGCTATTAAGGATAACAAGATGGAGTCTATTTCTACATAAATAGATCTTGTCTACATCATGTCATCGTTCTTATTGCATTACTCCGTTTCTCCATGAACTTAATACACTAGATGCATGCTAGATAGCGGTCGATGTGTGGAGTAATAGTAGTAGATGCAAGCAGGAGTCGGTCTACTAATCTTGGACGTGATGCCTATATAATGATCATTGCCTAGATATCGTCATGAGTATTTGAAGTTCTATCAATTGCCCAATAGTAATTTGTTTCCCACCGTTTGCTATTTTTCTCGAGAGAAGCCACTAGTGAAAACTGCGGCCCCCGGGTCGCTTCTTTGTTATATTTGCCTTCGCGATCTATTTTATTTGCTTTTATTTTCAGATCTATTAAACCAAAAATACAAAAAATACTTTGCTGCACTTTATTTTATTTGCGATCTATTTATCCAATCTATTACAACTTTCTCCCGTCCTCGTGCCAATTTCGGGCGCCGTTACCCAAAAGGGATTGACAACCCCTTTAACACGTCGGGTTGCGAGTATTTGTTATTTGTGTGCAGGTGCTGTTTACGTAGTGTTGCTTGGTTCTCCTACTGGTTCGATAACCTTGGTCTCATCACTGAGGGAAATACCTACCGTCGCTGTGCTGCATCATCCCTTCCTCTTTGGGGAAATACTAACGTAGTTCTAGCAGGCATCAACCACTATCTAATTTTTCGGCTCTAGGGGTTTCCTGTCGGTGGATTTTAAACTCAAATCACTCTAGAGAGAGGGTTTCTCAACAATCATCTCCCAATCAAACAGAGCAGCCACCGGACAACGCCGGCGCGGGGTGGCTATTTATAGCCGTAGCCTTCCCTGGTGGGAAATGACCATTTTGGACACGCGGTCCAGCCAATGGACAACCGACATGTTTAGAACGGTTGGATTTCAAAGAGCAATGGTAACATTACTTGAGGACCAAGTAATGCTAACTCCTTGGTCAGAGACAAATCTCTCGCAGCAAAGAAGATCATAGTCTCCTGCTGGCAAGTATTTGCTCGGAACACAAAGAGATTTCTCTCGCATCTTTCATAGGAATTGGGTTTAGCATCAGAGAATCAAAGCTTCGAATGCTACACCCTTCTTAATAGTACGGTGGTCCTGTGACTCAATAAACAGAAGAGAAACAATGAAACAAATGCTACGTCTTCAATCTTCTCGGTTGCAGTCACTTCCTTCGGACAAGCACCGAACCAATTGCTTCACGTCAGCAATTTTTGAGGGGTCACTCTTGTTATCATAATCTTCGGTGATAACCTTCACTGCCACATAGGGGATTATCTTCGTCGTTTGAATCATACTCCTTTTGATTCCAGGGACCTGTTACTCTGTGTGCACTAGCAAACACATAAGTCCCATACTGTTTATGTCAACAAACTCCAAAACATAAGGAGGCAAATTATTACACCAACAATCTCCCCCTTTTTGGATGACTCTTGACAAAACAGATAATCATCGAAGTGAAGATAGATAAGTGAAAAATAATTCAAACAAGAGTGAACAAGCATTACTTTGCTCGATGATGAAATAGACTCCCCCTAAATGTATGCAGGGATAAAGATATGAGATTAATTCTCCTGCAAATATTGAAGTATACAGAGGAAATTTCAATCATTCGAGACAATGATTCGCGCTGATGACATATAATCCATCGAGATCGTAGTGCAATCATTCATAACTTCCGATAATAATTCCACCTACAAAACAAATGCTTCGAGAGACATAGAGCAGCAGGCAGGGTTATTAACATTATAGCACAGAAGTTTTACAACTTAGAGCAGATAGGCTTAAACTGAAAGTTTTAAACTTGCACAAAAACCAAACCAAAGGAAAACAGAAAGCAAATCTATCGAGACTCGATGTAATTCTCCCCCTTTTGTCAACTAGTGTAAAAAAGGTGACGAATAACATGAGTGCAAAAGCGCAGAACTTGGTTCACTCAGCGGCATCTCCAGTAGAACTGTCTGAGGTGATTTCATCTTCGGAAGTGACTGGATTGGCTTCGGCTTCAGCAGCAGCGGATTTTCCTTCAGGGATAATGGCTTGGGGCTGAGAAGACGATGGCATATCTAGGGTAGCCTCATGAGGAACACGGGATAGCACATTTCCTTCGGCAGGTTTCACAGTTGGTGAGGTGGCTACAGATTATTCAAGTAGTTTGCGAAGCTTGAGATGCAGAAGATCAGTGGTTGGCTCACGAGCAGGTAGAGAAGGGGTACTTCAATCTTGGAAATCTTCGATAGAGAAGCCTTTGTCAATATAATCATAGATCTCTTGGAGATTGACATTGAGGAGTTGTTTCTGAGTAAAGAACTTGCGAAGCAATTTCCAGAGCCTTTTCTTGTTTTCATCTGCAATCAGATGCATGATTCTTCTTCAATTGTTGAGAGCATTTAGCTCGGAGACAAGATGTTCTTTTTCGCGTCGATCCTCAGCGATGTGCTGCAGCAGCAGTTGTTGTGTACGCAAACTGACTTCAAGCTGCAATGGAGGTTGAAGCGAAGTCTTTCGGTCGCACTGAGGTAGACGTGGCCCGTCGAATTTCTTGTGATAATCCTGAGGGCTTGACGCGGGCGATTTACCCAAAGAAATATCTTTCATGATTTGCGAAGTATCGCAAACAGGAGGTATGAAGCTTTTGTGACTTTGCTTCGCCAAATACACTGTGTGCATGGCGTGATCAACAACTTTCTGGATCCATGGCGCATAAACTTTGAAGCAGTTTGGATACTGAGCAGAATCCTTCAGAATATGCAAAACATATCCTCAACATCGAAGATATACCGTTCAGAGATTGCATAGATAGCATTCCGAAGAACATCTGAGATGCATTTATCTATATTCGTCCCGGCCAGAGGGCAAATAGTGTAAGAGAGCATGTGATATAATGTCTGATTCTCGAATGTTAAATGCTCAGGCCTGGGAGGACCAGTGTAGTCACGAATCTTTTCTTCATCCATGGTGCACTGAAAAGTTTCATCTGAAATGACATCTATGTTGTGCAGCCGAATTTCATTATTGCCATGCTCAAAGCGAGGGAAATGGAAGTGCGAGACAAAATCTGTTGAAGTGCATTTGATGCGTTTTCCATCGGTTATCCACTCCATAATCCATTTAAGCTATCAGATTCATCACCAGAGATGTACAGAGTAGCATAGAACTGAAGAATAATCTCTCGGTTCCAAGGATGTTCGAATTCAAATACTTTGGTGAGGCAGAAATCTTCCAGATCTTGTAGCAACTGATTGAAGCAGCCAATATTTTTTATAGCTGGGATGTCCATGTATTCATGTGGGAATGTCTTTTTGCTGTCGTAGAGGACCCGAGTGTAATATATCGCATGTTCCTTTGTCCAGAAGCGAGGCGATTCAGAAGTGTGCGGCCCATTATACGGGCTATCTCGAAAGAATTGGGGATGCACATTCCGATTGAAAAGAGGACCTTTGGCGCCAGCTCCTGCCGAGAACAAAGGCAGTTCTTCATGAGGGTATGGGTATTTGAATTCATCTTCAAGTGCGATAAATTCATCGCCATATACCACTGAGTCAGTATGGCGAGCAGAAACTGATTTCTGTTCGGAGGGACCAGCATCTTGTATTCTTAGCGCTGTGTCGATAGACAACTTGAGTGGTGATCTAGCTGGTGGCACAACAGAGGGAGCTGTAGAGGCAATAGGCAACAGAGCAGATTCCTTTATGGTAGGCACTGGGGGCTAATCAAGTACAGGAGAAGGTTGAGGTTCTTCCACTGGAACCGGTTGTTGTTGAACAGTTGGAGAAACCGAGACTTTTGGTGAGTCATGAGTCAGAGAAGCTTGGGGCTTGGAGTGAGGGATTTCACCTTTCTTAGAAACATTTTGCTGAGATGGAATATCAGCTTGAATAGGGGAGGCCACAGGCACTAATTCAGTTGGCCTTGGTGAGGGAATAGCATCCGAGACTTTTTCTGGGGGTTGTGAAAGAACAACTGGCTCAGGTGATTATTCTTTCTGGGGCTGAGCATCTGGGCGATCTGGTGACTTTTCGGTCGGAGCAGGAGGTACATTCTTCTTCGCATTTTTCTTTCGATGCCTCTTCTTTTGCTGTGCAGTTTGATCAATGTGGCCTTTGACAAGATCATCGTAGCTAGTAACCTTTGCTTGATGCCCAAGATAGATCTTGTGAACAATTTCATCTACATCCGTGTGAAAACGCAACCTTCTGTTTCGGAGGAGAGTCAGGGCACGGTTGATATCCTTGTAGGAATCTTTGAGTGCTTTAATGACAAATTTTGAAGAAGCAATTTTCATTCAATTCTCAAGATCATTCAGTTCAGCAGAAAGAGTGTTGATTTCAATGACATCTTCTCTCATTTCTTGAACAATGGTAGTGGCCTAAGAAATAACTTTAGGAGGGATAGGTAGAGAGTACACTTCACCATCGAAAGGACTATCCACAAATTTATCAAGTTGTTCCATGATGAACACATGATTGTAGTAGTGAGGAGCATCAGACTTAGCAGTTGGAGCAGTTTGCACTGGAATTTTCTCGGAAGGAGGTTTAGAAGCCAACAGCTGAATTAATGTCGAAGCAAACTTAGCAGCCTTCTCCTTCGGAGCAATATCTTGAGGAGCATTCTGCTTGGTAGTAGGCGCCTTTATTTTCCTCAACTCAGGCTTGGGAATCCGTTCGCCTGGCTTTGCACTACTCACAGGGGCGTCAACTAACAAATCCTTCAAATTTATGGCATCTGGATGAGGTGTTGTATTCACATGTTGTTGCATAGTGACAGTGGTAGGTGGAGTTTTCCTGGCAGTGATCTTCTTCGGTGGTGCTTCTAGAATAATAGGGACCCGAAGATCAGGCAACACCGTTGAAGTGGTGATATTCACTTGCTCGCTGAGAGTAGCAGCAACTTCATCCTTTGTGAGCGGAGGATCATCTTCATCTGAAGAATCACTTCTACCTGATTCAGTTGTTCTCTTCTTTGGTGCACTCTTTCGCTTAGATGCAGCAGAACTGGGATCATGCTTGCGTTTAGAGCGACCTTCAGATTTTCCTTCGGGCTTTTTCTTCATGACATCTTCTTGAAGAAGGCGATGGTTTTCCTCTTCATGAGCCTTTTTCTTTTCTTCCCTCTTAGCTCACTTGATGGCATTATTCTGACGCTTAGCAAGCTCATTAGGATAAGATTCGGGTGTGCGAAGGGAAGACTCATGAGCATTTGGTTGTGGCGGCGGTCTCTCCTGGGGATCATTTGGTTTGATGAGACCTATTTCCCGGCAGTCACCCCATGGTGGATGAAATACAAAGTTCTGAGCAAACCAAGGGTGAATAAGTTCATAATTGAACCATTTGTGCACCCAGTGGCATCGAATCCATTGCAGACGCTTATCTCTGTGATGCTTTGTTTCTCCGGGAGTAGTATTATAACGATCATGGGAGATGTATTCAGCTGTGTTTGTATATGGTTGTCTACCACCCTTCTTCTTCTTCGGAGCATTCTCTTCTTGCTCGTCGGCATTTTGCTCGGTTCTCTTACGCTTGCTGGTTGATGGGCCTACCGTTGGTCCCTTGGCATTTGGAGCTTTGGACACATCTGTTGTGCCTAGAATAACATCATCTCCCTCAGCCATGCTCACTGGTCGAGCAGAAACCTCAACTGACTGCATTCACCTGTGAATAAGGATAGATGCGAGGGAAAGTGGGGATAGGGTTACGCATGCTCACAATGAAGTTTTGTGAAAGAAAACATTTTGAAGAAGAATTAGATGCAGACTTTGAGAAATGTTTCGGATGAAAGAAATGTGTAGAACGAACTAGTAGGTTCAAAGAATATACTAGTTAACGTGCTAAGCATTCCATTCATATGAGACATAACACAAACCCTAGATCTGAATTTTTTTGGATGCGAGGGACATCTACAAACCACATCTGCACAAGTTACCTAGTAGTAAAGATCTGATAAATGCGGTAAATACAGGTAATTTCTACCGTGGACGAACTCGAACAGGATGGATGGAAGAACGAGTTCGCACTACACATACCCTAACTCGGTGATGTGCAGCAGCTATGGCGGCGCTGGGAGGAAGATGATCTGCGGCGGCAGGGATGACTCCGGCGACCTCTTTCCGGCAGCAAAGCGATGAAGAAGATCGACGGCGTCGAGCTCAAGGTGGAGCAGTGCGGTAGGGCTTCGAAAAGTGACGGAGGCGAAGAGGAGAAATGAATGAGGGAGCGGTGGCGATGCAGTATATATATGCGAGGAGAAATAACCGCATCGGGTGAATCTGATTGGACGGCTACCGTCAAAGGACTTCTGCGATTCAACGGTCGAGGAAGAACGACAGTTGATGAAGAGCACGTGGCAACCATCATCAAAGATCGTGGTCCTGACTTGGGCGGGAAACCCCAAATTTTGGACGGCTTTCGCCAAAACGAATTAAGTTCGAAATGAACCTTTAACGTGGTCAAGGACACCAGATAAAGTTCCGTTACCAGATGAAATTTGAGCATTCATAATGGAACAACATAGACTGGAAGAGATAGAATAGAGGGAAAACAGGGTCCTAGGCATTTCACTTAGACAAAGAAACACAAACACCCGAGGGAAAAGCTATGAGTGAAATACATTTGGACTTACACAAAATCCTTCAACCGAAAAGCAACTCAACGAGGAGAAATTGTGGTGGTGTGACCCACCGTATAAGAATTGTATGACCCCGAGCGTCGCACAATTATCGTGGCACCCGGTTAGTCTAGTTCTTTATTAATGTATTCACTCTCAGAAAGAAAATTTCACTTTGTCGAAATTTTCAAACTCTTCAAGTGTTGTGCACCCATTCCTTCTAAGATGTGGAAGTGTTGGCACGGGTGCCGAGTCCAGCTTACTGCATGTTTGCGGAATCTAGGATATTTAGCTCACACCGTAACACACAAAATCTTTTCTCATCAAGAGGCTTGGTGAATATATCAGCGAGATTATCTTCAGTATTGACATGACTGATAACAATATCCCCTTGAGCAACATGATCGCGAATGAAATGATGTCTGATGGCAATATGCTTGGTGCGAGAATGCTGCACTGGATTGTGTGCAATTTTGATCGCACTCTCATTGTCGCAATATAGAGGAATCTTATCGACCTTTATGCCATAATCTTTCAGAGTCTGCTTCATCCACAATAACTGAGTGCAACACGCGCCAGCAGCAATATATTCGGCCTCAGCCGTAGAGAGAGATACACAATTATGCTTCCTTGACGACCAACATACCAAAGATCTACCGAGAAAATGGCATGTCCCCAAAGTAGATTTCCTGTTAACCAGGTCACCTGCGTAATCTGAGTCTGAATATCCAACGAGATCAAACTGTGCTCCCTTAGGATACCATAAACCTCAGGTGGGGGTGTGAGCCAAATATCTCAGAATACGCTTGACCGCTTGGTGATGCGATTCTTTCGGTGCAGCTTGATAACGAGCACACATACAAACACTCAACATAATATCATGTCTGGATGCACATAGGTAGAGTAGAGAACTGATCATCGAACGATAAGCTTTCTGATCATAATCCTTACCGTACACATCTACTTCCAGCTTACCATTCATGGGCATTGGAGTATTGTAGCCCTTTAGTTTGCAATCTTGCATTTTGAACTTCTTCAGACAGTCTCTCAGATATTTCTCGTGAGATATAAAAATTCCATTGTCATGTTGATGTATTTGCAGTCTGAGAAAGAACTTAAGTTCACCCATCATAGACATTTGATATTTCTCGGACATCATTCGCCAGAACTCCAAGCTGCAAGCATTGTTAGTACAGCCAAAAATAATATCATCCACATAAATTTGACACACGAATATATCACCCTCAATAGCACGTGTGAAAAGAGTGGAATCAGTGGTCCTAGCTTGAACCCTTTGTCGAGCAGAAACCTTTTCAAGGTATCATACCAAGCAAGAGGGGCTTGCTTCAGCCCATATAGAGCCTTTTTCAACCTGAAAACTTTGTTAGGAAACTAAGGTTTTTCAAAGCCAGGTGGCTGCTTAACATAAACTTCCTCATCGATTTCACCATTAAGGAAAGCACTTTTCACATCCATTTGATAAAGCAGGATATCATTGTAGTTTGGATAAGCGAGAAGAATACGAATTATCACAAGGCGAGCAACAGGAGCATAAGTTTCAACGAAATCAATACCTTCTACCTGTGTATACCCTTGAGCGACAAGACGTGCTTTGTTTCTCACAACAATGCCATTTTCATCTTGCTTATTCCGGAATATCCATTTTGTGCCAATGATGTTGTGTTTCTTAGGATTCGGTTTGTCAACCAATTCCCACACATCATTCAATTCGAATTGCACCAACTCTTCTTGCATGGCATTCATCCAATCAGGATCATTCATGGCTTCCTCATACTTGGTAGGTTCTGTCAATGAGACAAAGGAGAAACTGCCACAATAGTTAGCCAAATGAGTGCGAGAACAAGTTGTGGGTCGATAAACTGGATTCTCGAGATCATTGAGAATTAATGAAGGTTCAACTCAATTAGCCACTCGAGGAAGAGGATTTTCATCTTGATGATCATTTTCATTTTCCTCAGCATCAGCATTGGGATGAGCATTTGTATCGCCATTTTCATCAGGATTGGCATTTTGATTGGCATTTGCATTCTGGTTGCCATTTGTGTTCAGAATGGCATTTTCTTCGGCAGTGGCTTGGCGTGTTCTGCTTCGAGTCATGGGGGCATCATCATCGGAAGATTCAAGTACATTTCCTTCAACTGGCCTGATGCTCCCAATGTCCATTTGCCGAATAGCATCCGAAATCGGTGGTTTATCTATCACATTAGGCAGGTGCTCCTTTTGGGAGCCGTTAGATTCATCAAACCGCACATTTACCGTTTCCATAACTTTCCTGTGGTGAGAGTTATAGACACGATAAGTATGCGAGTTTGAGACATAACTAAGAAGAAAACCTTCATGTGCCTTAGGTGCAAACTTGGAATTATGATTCATGTCACAAATATAGCAAGGTGCACCAAAAACACGTAAATAAGAAACATTTGGTTTCTTGCCAATGATAAACTCATATGAAGTTTTCTTAAGGAACTTGTGAAGATAAACACGATTCACAACATGACAAGCAGTGTTAATAGCATCAACCCAGAAGCGAATAGGAGTTTTATACTCACTGAGCATTGTTCTCACCATTTCGATGAGAGTTCTATTGTTTCGCTCAACAACTCCATTCTGTTGGGGAGTGTATGCGACAAGAACTCATGAGTTATACCATTTTCATCGAGAAAATCTTTGATATGAGTATTTTTTTAACTCAGTACCATTGTCGCTTCTGATATGCTTAATTCGCACATCATATTCATTTTGTGCCTTCTTGGCGAATCTTTTGAAGATATCTTGGGTGCAGGTTTTGTCTTCGAGAAAGAATACCCAAGTGTATCGATAGAAATCATCAACAATAACTAGACCATAATGACTGCCTCCGAAACTTGCATAGTTTTGAGGTCCGAATAAATCCATATGAAGAATTTCCAGAGGTCTTGGTGTGGTCATGACTGTCTTTAACGAATGATGCTTCTTGGCCAATTTTCCGGTCTCACACGCACCACAGAGACGATCCTTGTCGAATTTTACATCAGGAATGCCACTAAGATGATTTTTCTTCATGAGAGTCTGCAAATTTCTCATACCTGCATGACCAAGTCTTCGGTCCCACAGCCATCCTTCGATTGCTTTTGCAAGCAAACAAGTTTGGACTGAGGGACCCTTAGAGAAATCCACAATATATAAATCACCCTTTCTATTTCCCTCGAAGACGAAGGAATTGTCAGAGGCCATAAAGATGATGCATTTGGATATAGAAAATAGAACTAGCATGCCTAGATTACATAGCTTCACTACTGCAGGTTGGTCCAAACGCGATAGTCCAATCAGAGACCCTTTGATGAAACTGTGTGCGATGCATTAATCACAAACAATGATGTAATAAAACCGTCAAAAAAGATACAAAACATTTGTGATGGCGGAGACATCAAACACGATTCATATTAGAGTTGTGTGTGCGATGTGTGGCATACGGTTAATCCAGCATAACTATTTGCGATGAGGCAGAATAGAAACGGGCAACCAGATGAGGGTGTGTGCGATATATGGCATACAGTTCATTAGGTTGAACTGTGTGTGATTAGGCAACACAATAGAAACGGTAAGCCAGATCAAGGTGTGTGTGATGGAGGGCATACAGTTCACTCGGATGAACTGTTTGCAATCAGCCAAGACAACAGAAACAATTTAACTGAACAAGATGTGTGTGATACGCGGTAAACAGGCCTGTAATCAGAAATGTGTGCGAAGACCAATAATAACACTGACGATTGCTGCTAATAAGCCGTGTGCTTTGCTCTGTCTACAGAAGAATAATATATATATATATATAACTAAAATAAACATCCAATTACATAAGTGACTATACAGATCATTCGCACACACCTCAATAAACAATTGCATGCATTCTAAACTAGGAGAAATGATCGTTTAGTCATCTACTTCTTGTGACGATCCTGCCACTGCTCTGTGGCTCGATCCCTCGTCTGGGGCAGGACAAAGACACTTCCTCATGTCAACGATCCGCCTGTACATCTCGTAGCTTGTGTATGCATCCTTGGCCGCGTACTTGACGTGTTCTTCATCCAGTCTCTGATGCCAGGCAGTGTGCCATGCGTTCCTGTCCTTCTTGCTCTCATCCTTCATCTTCATGTAGTAGGGGTCGATCATGGCCGAGGCGAGGTCAACCAGGGAGTTCTGTTTGTTGTTGTCACTGCCCCAGACCTTGTAGTGGTCACGGATGTTGACAAGATTCTGGCAGGTCAAGCCCGAAACCTTGAGCACTTTTAGATCGTTGGTGGTGTCCACCGTAGCGAAACTGTAGTCAGAGCTGTTGATAAACCTGGAGCAATGCTCGCAAGGACTTGTGGCTAGGTGGTAGTGGTAGACGAGGACGTCATGTCGCACGCACAACTGGGCGACAACAACCTTCTGATCGTGCTCGGCATGACCGCTGGTGAACTCGAGGTCGAAGCCGACCACTTGGTACTTGTCCTCAGCAAGCAACAGCTCCATAGTTTGGATGGAGCTCTCCACCGAGACCGGCTCGTTCGTGTAAACCACTGAGAGTTCCTTCCCCTTCACGTGGGTGTCCACTACGTGATGCATGGTGAACTGCCCCCCGTTGTCATCGTCGGCCGCTTGGAGCGCCATTGGAGCCACGGGGAGCGCCATTGGAACCGCTGGATGTCCTCTCTGTATGTGTCATCGTGGGTGTGCTTATTGTGCCGTGTGGCGCGAGAGATGAAGGTAAATGGCCGCAGGAATAAATGGGGGCCGGTCGGCCTGGATTCTCGGCGCGTCTGCATGGCAGTTTTTGCAGCGGGTAACTGCATCGTGGCGCCGCGCCCGGCGCAACTGCATGCATAATGGCAGCACGAACGTACGTGATCGTGCACCGGCCCCAAACACTGGCAGTGCGCGTGGAGGGATGAAGGAAGAGCGCCCGAAGCGACGCGAGAGCAGAGCGCGCGCGACAGGATGCGAGTAGAGCGTGCCGCGGGTGCCTCAACCACGAGTAACCACACGCATAGAGCAGTTGAACATGCAGGGAATGGTCGTCTACAAGCCGGCCGGCAGTTGCGACGCTACGTAGAGAGCGGCCGTGTGCTACTACCTCCGTCTTGGTCTATTAATCCCCTTTATATTCTATGCCATATTTTGACCTTAAATTTAACTAACAAAATGTTAATGCATGTTATAAAAATTATATAATTGGAAACTATGTTCAAATACGAATCCAATGATATAATCTTTGGCGACATGCATTCGTATTTTATTAGTTAAATCTCTAGTCAAAATTTGGCACAAAAATACAAAGACGACTTATAAACCAGGACGAGAGTAGTAGGTAATTAAATCGCAAACGTTTTTTTACTAACGGTATGTGTACATGTCCTTTCGTCCTCCTCTCGCACGTCTTGTCACCCCGCTGCCATAGACGGCTTCGAGCGCAAGCTTGAGCAGCGCGCGGGGGTGTTCTTTTGGCCAAACGGTGGCTCGAAGTGGCGCCAATGAATCGTCGGTGAGCCTGTTCCCACGCATGCTTCCCTCCCGACTCGATGAAATCCCCCAAAATCCCAATGCTTACCGGCCTGCTATATAAACCCTCACGGCCGGCGAGTCCTGCATCGCATTTTCCCCTCCCTCCCTGTAGCTTATCTCGTCTACTTCTCCCTGATACGTCTCCATCGTATCTATAATTTTTTATTGTTCCATGCCAATATTATACAACTTTCACATACTTTTGGCAACATTTTATATGATTTATTGGACTAACATATTGACCCAGTGCCCAGTGCCAGTTCCTGTTTTTTGCATGTTTTTTGCTTCGCAGAATATCCATATCAAACAAAGTCCAAACGCAATAAAAATTTATGAAGAATTCTTTTGGAATATTTGTGATTTTTGGGAAGTGGAATCATCACAAACGGGGGCCCACAGCCACCACAAGACACCTGGGCGCGCCAGGCAGCCCAGGCGCGTGGTGGTGGGTTGTGCCCTCCTCGTACGTCGGTTGGAGCTCTACTTTAGACGTAAGGAAGCTTATATCTGGAAAAAAATCATGTTAAAATCTCAGCGCAATCGGAGTTATAGATCTCTGGGAATATAAGAAACGGTTTTCGGCCAGAAAATAGGAACCCGAAACAGAAGAGAACAGAGAGGGAGATCCAATCTCGAAGGGGCTCCCGCCCCTCCGCCACCATGGAGGCCATGGACCAGAGGGGGAACTATCCTCCCATCTAGGGGGGAGGCCAAGGAAGAATAAGAAGGAGGGGGGCTCTCTCCCCCTCTCTCCCGGTAGCGCCGGAGCGCCGCCGGGGCAAGGATCGTGACGGCGATCTACATCAACAATCTTGCTACCGTCAACACCAACTTTCTTCCCCTCTATGCAGCGGTGTAACACCTTTTCTCCCCACTGTAATCTATACTTAAACATGGTGCTCAGCACTATATATTATTTCCCAATGATATGTGGTTATCCTATGATGTTTGTGTAGATCCGTTTTATCCTATGGGTTGATAGATGATCATGATTGGTTTGAGTTGTATATTTTATTTTGGTGCTATCCTACGGTGCCCTCTGTGTCGCGCAAACGGAGGTATCCCCACTGTAGGGTGTTGCAATATGTTCATGGTTCTCTTATGGTGGGTGGTGTGAGTGACAGAAGCACAAACCCGAGTATGGGGGTCATTGCGTATGGGATAAAGAGGACATGATACTTAATGCTATGGTTGGGTTTTACGACCTTAATGATCTTTAGTAGTTGCGGATGCTTGCTAGAGTTCCAATCATAAGTGCATATGATCCAAGTAGAGAAAGTATGTTAGCTCATGCCTCTCCCTCATGTAAAATTGCAAGAATGATTACCGGTCTAGTTATCAATTGCCTAGGGACAAATGACTTTCTTGTTGACAAAAGCTATCTACTTTGATTACATTGTAATTTATTCGTAGTTTTATTCTTGCAAAGTACTCATAGTTTTATTCTTGCAAAATAGTTTCATACTTGTTTTAGGTAAAGCAAACGTCAAGTGTGCGTAGAGTTGTATCGGTGGTCGATAGAACTTGAGGGAATATTTGTTCTACCTTTAGCTCCTCGTTAGGTTCGACACTCTTATTTATCGAAGAAGGCTACAAACGATCCCCTATACTTGTGGGTTATCAAGACCTTTTTCTGGCGCCGTTGCCGAGGAGCAATAGCGTGGGGTGAATATTCTCGTGTGTGCTTGTTTGCTTTACCACTAAGTAGTTTTTATTTTTTGCTCTTGTTTTCTATCTTTAGTTATGGGCAGGAAACATAAAATACCAAAAAAATTAGTTGTACCTACTAAACCAGTGTTTGAAGAACCACGCAAAATCTATCATACTGCTGAAGCTTTTTACTTGGATCATCTTCGATCCCTATGTGCTCGTGCTGAAACCCCAACTAGCTTAGTTGAGGGAAAATCATTAGATGAGCATGCTTGTTTTGTGCGACACCGCTTATCTCAAAAAGGGAAACTTTTATGGCATCAAATTAATACTATGCAATTCTATGCTTGGAATTTATGTGAATTATATGATTTTACTTGTTGTTCCGAAGACCCTAAGAAACACCTTCCCTACCATTGTGGGTTTAGTGATAATGGAATATTATCTTCTTATGCCAAGGGTGTTTATAATTACTATGATATTGAACAAATTGAAGAATTTGTTGCTTTTAAGGGTGCTTATGAAATTGCTTCTTTGATTGAAAAGTATGATGCTACTCTTTACAAATCTGAAAATTTTGCCGTACTTAAATATTGCTATGAAAATTATTCTTCTAATGCTTATATTAAACCATATATTGAGGACTTCTCCGCTCTCCAAGAAGAGACTAATATTTTGCAGGAGTCTATGGAAGAAGAAATTGATGAAACTGTGAGCTCATTGGATGAAAAAGATGATGAAGAGAGTGAAGAACAAAAGGAGGAAGAGCGGATTAGCTACCCATGCCCACCTTCTAATGAGAGTAACTCTTCAACTCATACATTGTTTAATATCCCTTCGTTCTTACCGAAGGGTGAATGCTATGATAATTGCTATGATCCCGTTGATTCATTTGAAATATCCCTTTTTGATGAACTTGATGCTTGCTATGCTTGTGGCCAAGATGCCAATATGAATTATGCTTATGGAGATGAACTTGCTATAGTTCCTTATGTTAAGAATGAAATTTTTGCTATTTCACCCACACATGATAGTCCTATTATCTTTTTGAATTCTCCAAACTACACTATATCGGAAAAGTTTGCACTTATTACGGATTACATTGATGGGTTACCTTTTACTGTTGCACATGATGATTTTGATGAATATAATATGCATGTGCTTGCTGCTCCTACTTGCAATTATTATGAGAGAGGAAATATATCTCCACCTCTCTATGTTTCCAACACGATAGAATTGCAAGAAACTACTTATGCTATGTATTGGCCTTTACTTGATGTGCATGAATTGTTCTTTTATGACATGCCGATGCATAGGAAGAGAGTTAGACTTCGTCATTGCATGATATATGTTGCTTTGTGCTCACTACTAAATTTCTAATTAAAATTGGCTTTGATATACCTTGGGATCCGGGTGGATCCATTATTTGAGCACTTTATGGCTAGCTTAATGGATTTAAAGAAAGCGCTACCAGGGAGACAACCTGGAAGTTTTAGGAAGTCATTTTATTCTGTTGAGTGCTTTTATACAGTTTAAAAATAAAAAATATAGAGGCGAACTTAAAACTTCACAAAAAGAAAAGTGAAAGTGAGAAAGACGAGCACCGTGGAAGCGAGAGGATGCTTTGAACTTTGTTCATGCCCATGGAAACTTTGTGAATCTTCAACTACAGAAACTTTTCAAAAAAAATAATTATCCCCATGTACAAATCCATTGTATTATAAAAATAATGTGCCAAGATTTGCCTTTAGGATGATTAGATTGCTTGTTGGTATGTGCGGTGCAAAAACAGAAACTTTGGCTGTAGTGCGTGATTTTACATTTTTTACTGAAACGTCAAAAGTTTCTAAAACTTTTTGCACAGTATTTATATACAATTTTTTTATTTTTTCCTAATGTTTCAGAATTTTTAGAGTTACATAAGTATGGTGAATGTTCAGATTACTACAGACTGTCCTGTTTTTGATAGATTCTGTTTTTGATGCATTGTTTTGCTTGTTTTGATGAAACTATCGATTGTATCGGTGGTATAAGCCATGGAAAAGTTATAATACAGTAGCTAAAATGAAAAAACAAAATATGAATGGGTCTTCAACAATACTTAAAGTAGTGATTTGCATTATTATACTAACGGATCTCACGGGGTTTCGGTTGAGTTTTGTGTGGATGAAGTGATCAAAGATCGAGGAGGTCTCGATATGAGGAGAAGGAGGAGAGGCAAGAGCTCAAGCTTGGGGATGCCCAAGGTACCCCAAGTAAATATCCAAGGAGACTCAAGCATCTAATCTTGGGGATGCCCCGGAAGGCATCCCATCTTTCTTCAACAAGTATCGGTATGTTTTCGTTTTCGTTTCGTTCATGTGATATGTGTAAATCTTGGAGCGTCTTTTGTGTTTAGTTTTCACTTTTCTTTTATGCACCATGCTGGTATGAGATAGTCCATGGTTGATTTATATAATGCTCATTCCACTTCACTTATATCTTTTTAGTATGGCCTTATAGAATGCTTCATGTGCTTCACTTATATCATTTGAAGTTTGGATTGCCTGTTTCTCTTCACATAGAAAACCGTTATTTGTAGAATGCTCTTTTGCTTCACTTATACTTATTAGAGCATGTTATTTTGTAGAAAGAATTAAATTCTCATGCTTCACTTATATCTATTTAGAGAGTCAACAGGAATTGGTCATTGCATGGTTAGTCATGAAATCCTACATAAAACTTGTGGATCACTGAATATGATATGTTTGATTCCTTGTAGTAGTTTTGCGATATAGAGATGATAATATGTGGGAGGTACTAGTAAACGGTTGTGGTCAGTAGGAATATTGGTTTTAAGGTTTGTGATTCCCGAAGCATGCACATATAGTCTCTCGTTATGCTATGAAGTTGGAGCATGATTTATTATTGATTGTCTTCCTTAGGAGTGGCGGTCGGGGACGAGCGATGGTGTTTTCCTACCAATCTATCCCCCTAGGGGCATGTGTAGTAGTACTTTGCTTCGAGGGCTAATAAACATTTGCAATAAGTATATGAGTTCTTTATGACTAATGTGAGTCCATGGAATATACGCACTCTTACCTTTCCGCAATTTGCTAGCCTCTACGGTACCGTGCATTGCCCTTTCTCACCTCGAGAGTCAGTGCAAACTTCACCGGTGCATCCAAACCCTGTGATATGATACGCTCTATCACACATAAGCCTTATTATATCTTCCTCAAAACAGCCACCATACCTACCTATTATGGCCTTTCCATAGCCATTCCGAGATATATTGCCATGCAACTTCCACCGCTTCCGTTTTGATGACTTGAGCATTCATTGTCATATTGCTTTGCATGATCATATAGCTGACATAGTAGTTGTGGCTCAGCCACCGTTCATCATTTTTTATACATGTTACGCTAGATCATTGCACATCCTGGTACACTGCCAGAGGCATTCATATAGAGTCATATTTTGTTCTAGGTATCGAGTTATAATATTGAGTTGTAAGTAAATAGAAGTGTGATGATCATCATTATTCATTATTAGAGCATTGTCCCAGTGAGGAATGGATGATGGAGACTATGATTCCCCCACAAGTCGTGATGAGACTCCGGACCAAAAGAAAAAAAAAGAAAAGAAAAAAAAGAAAAAAAAGAAAAAAGAAAAAGAAAAAGAAAAAGAAAAAGAATGAAAGAAGAAAGGAAGAGAAGGGGCATGCTAGTTCCACACTTGTGCTTCAAATTAGCACCTTGTTTTTCATATGGAGAGTCTCCTATGTTGTCACTTTCATATACTAGTGGGAATTTTTCATTATAGGATTAGATGCACACCCACTTAGTTTTCATGTTGAGTTTTCATACACTTATAGCTCTTAGTGCATTCGTTGCATGGCAATCCCTACTCCTCGCATTGATATCAATTGATGGGCATCTCCATAGCCCGTTGGTTAGCCGCGTTGATGTGAGACTTTCTTACTTTTTTGTCTTCTCTATATTTACCCCTATCATCATACTCTATTCCACCCATAGTGCTATATCCATGGCTCGCGCTCATGTATTGCGTGGGAGTTGAAAAAGCTGAAGCGCATTAAAAAGTATGAACCAATTGCTCGGCTTGTCATCGGGGTTGTGCATGACAAATACTTTGTGTTAAGAAGACAGAGCATGACAAGGCTATATGATTTTGTAGGGATAGCTTTCTTTAGCATTGATATTTTGAAAGACATGATTGTTTGTTGGGATGCCTGAGTATTGACGTCTTTATGTCAAATTATAGACTATTGATTTGAATCACTTATGTCTTAATATTCATGCCATGATTAGATATATGACCAAGATTATGCTAGGTAGCATTCCACATCAAAAATTATCTTTTTTATCATTTACCTACTCGAGGACGAGCAGGAATTAAGCTTGGGGATGCTGATACGTCTCCGTCGTATCTATAATTTTTTATTGTTCCATGCCAATATTATACAACTTTCACATACTTTTGGCAACATTTTATATGATTTATTGGACTAACATATTGATCCAGTGCCCAAAGCCAGTTCCTGTTTTTTGAATGTTTTTTGCTTCGCAGAATATCCATATCAAACGAAGTCCAAATGCGATAAAAATTTACGGAGAATTATTTTGGAATATTTGTGATTTTTGGGAGGTGGAATCACCGCAAACGGGGGCCCACAGCCACCACAAGACACCTTGGCGCGCCAGGCAGCCCAGGTGCATGATGGTGGGTTGTGCCCTCCTCGTACGTCGGTTGGAGCTCTACTTCAGGTGCAAGGAAGCTTATATCCGAAAAAAATCGTGTTAAAATCTTAGCGCAATCGGAGTTACGGATCTTCGGGAATATAAGAAACGGTTTTTGGCAAGAAAACAGGAACGCGAAACAGAAGAGAATAGAGAGGGAGATCCAATCTCGGAGGGGCTCCCGCCCCTCCGCCGCCATGGAGGCCTTGGACCAGATGGGGAACTCTCCTCCCATCTAGGGGGGAGGCCAAGGAAGAAGAAGAAGGAGGGGCTCTCTCCCCCTCTCTCCCGGTGGCGGCGGAGCGCCGCCGGGGCAAGGATCGTGACGGCGATCTACATCAACAATCTTGCTACCGTCAACACCAACTTTCTCCCTCTCTATGCAGCGGTGTAACACCTTTTCTCCCCGCTATAATCTCTACTTAAACATGGTGCTCAACACTATATATTATTTCCCAATGATATGTGGTTATCCTATGATGTTTGAGTAGATCTGTTTTGTCCTATGGGTTGATAGATGATCATGATTGGTTTGAGTTGTATATTTTATTTTGGTGTTGTCCTATGGTGCCCTCCGTGTCGCGCAAATGAAGGGATCCCCGCTATAGGGTGTTGCAATACGTTCATGGTTCTCTTATGGAGGGTGGCGTGAGTGACAGAAGCACAGACCCGAGTTTGGGGGTCATCGCGTACGGGATAAAGAGGACTTGATACTTAATGCTATTGTTGGGTTTTACGACCTTAATGATCTTTAGTAGTTGCGGATCCTTGCTAGAGTTCCAATCATAAGTGCATATGATCCAAGTAGAGAAAGTAAGTTAGCTCATGCTTCTCCCTCATGTAAAATTGCAAGAATGATTACCGGTCTAGTTATCAATTGCCTAGGGACAAATGACTTTCCTGTTGACAAAAGCTATCTACTTTGATTACCTTGCAATTTATTCGTAGTTTTATTCTTGCAAAATAGTTTCATACTTGTTTTAGGTAAAGCAAACATCAAGTGTGCGTAGAGTTGTATCGGTGGTCGATAGAAATTGAGGGAATATTTGTTCTACCTTTAGCTCCTCGTTGGGTTCGACACTCTTATTTATAGAACAAGGCTACAAACGATCCCCTATACTTGTGGGTTATCACTCCCACAATCGCCAATGGCACTCATCTGTCGTCGTCGGTCAGCCCCTCCGCCGTCATCAGAGGACAGCTCCAGCTGGGAGGCTACACCGCAGTGGCGGCGCAGTCCCCGGTGTAGTGTAGTGCGCGTGGCGTCTCTGTTGGGTGTGCGCGGAACACCCACCACACGCTCCGCCGCTGCCCGTCGGCAGCTGTTGCTGGCCGCCGTTGCCACCACCCCATCGTCTGCCGCCGTGGCCGCCACAGCATCGTCGAAAGCCAGGGCCATCGCTGGCTCCGCCGCCGTGGCTCGAAGGCGGGAGGTGGCCGTCGTGGCCGCCACCCCACTATCGGCCACCGTGGCCATCACCCGCTCCGCCACCGCGGCCCGAAGGCGGGAGGTGGTGGTCGTGGCCGCCACCGCATCGTCGGCCGCCGTGGCCGCCAGCCCACCGTCGACTGCTGGGGTCATCACCCGCTCCGCCACCACCGCCTGAAGGAGGGAGGCGGAGGTGGAGGCCTGCACATGCGTCAGCGACCTTGCACGCTATATCGAGTTCCTGCGGGAGGAGGAGGAGCGCCTCGTCGAGCACGCAAAGAGCCTTACGGCTGCCGTGGCCGTAGCACATGCCGCTGCAGAGGCGAGGAATTAGGAGATCTACGAGGAGTCCCACCGCTTTGAGAGGGGTTGTCTGGAGCAGCAGAGGGCGTTCGAGGTGAGTGTCACTGAAGGTGCAGCAGCGGCAGGCACCGTATTGCAGTTGTCCATCTCATCGGTAGGCTCCTCCTCCTCTGCCTCTTACTGAGTGCGCTTGGCAGAGGAGAGGCTGCCAGAAGTAGTACAAAGCCCCTCCGTAGTAGTAGTATTTAGGGGCTATTTTGTTCAGTTCATCTGACTATAGATGTGGTTGATCTGTACTACGTACTTAAAATTAGCTAGTATATATAGTTGAACTAGCTATTTCAGTATGTGGTTGGCAACAATTGGGGAAAAGTTTGGTCGGTTCAGCTGTCAAGTTGAACTATCTGTATAAAGAACGACTGCTTAATCTATGAATGAAATCTATGCTTACTGAATTTCAGTTGCAAAATTAGATAGTGCTAGCAATTTTTAGCTGCATATTTTGACAAATGGCAGGGTTACAAGGTTGACAAAGGGCAATGTTACTAAATCAACAAATGTCAATCATTCCAGTTTGACAAATGGCAATATACCCAATATGACAGATGCAAATCTGTCAAATTGTCTGTACGTGGTTGCATACAGATCATCTGAAAAAACCATTTGCGTTGAAGGGATGTACAAATCCTGTGTGCCAAATTTTCTCTTGGCTTAGCGGCGAAGTCTCGCTTTGCATACCGTATTCAATCTGAACCGTTTGCGTTGAAGAGATGCACAAATCCTGCGCGACGAATTTTCCCTTGGCTTACTGGGGAAGACCATAGCTCTCACTTTGCATACGGGTGTTCTATCTAAAACGGTTGCGATGAAGAGCTACACAAATCCTGCTCGGCACATTTTCCCTTGGCTTACTGGGGAAGCTATCGGTTTGCATACGGGTGTTCTATCTAAAACGTTTACGATCAAGAGCTACAGAAATCCTGCTCAGCACATTTTCCCTTGGCTTCCTAGGGAAGCTGTCAGTTTGCATACGGGTGTTATATCAAAAACGTGTGCGATGAGTGTTTTATATTTAAAACCCATTGACGTTTTTTAAAGAAAATTGTTTGATAAGTCTGTACATTCAGAGAGAAAAACTCAAGTTCGTTCAAACCATATCTTTCATTCAGTCACACTGCAAATTTATATTCATATGATCGAGATACAGTATTAAACCCAAAAAAACTAATTCTGGTGGCGGAGGCGGCGTGCCGCGCCGGCGTTATCGTTATCGTCCTCTAGGACGTCGTTGTTGAAGTCTTCAAGGCAGCACAAAATGTTCTTCACTTGGAAATCAAACATCATGTCATCGCGTGATCGACGGGTGGGGCGCAGGAGGACGGCAACTCGCGGCACTGCAAGGTAGCGGTCGATGGCGACGTCCCATGCCGCTGAGGGGGGCGCGCGCATGGGCACGGGCACGGCGGGTGCAGGCAAACGCACGGGGACCGGCGCCGCGGTGGGTGCAGGGGCGCGCACGGGCATGGGCACGGGTGCTGGCATGTACACGAGCTCGCGCAGGTCCGCGGAGACCTCGCTGATGCCCGTGGCTTCCAGCTCTGCGATAGTACTCGGCGACCTGCCCGTCAATGCTACGGGGATGGTTGCTGGCATGGGCGGGGGGATGGGAGCTGGGACGGGTGCGGGGGCACCAACCGCCGCGGCCAGCTCGTTCAGGGCCATGTCCATGATGCCCCATTCCTCCTTATTTTCTATCTCGTCCGGCTTGGAGTCGACTTCACCAAACTGGAAGACTAGTGGCAGATGATCCTTCTGCGCCATGGCGTTGCTGGAGGTCTGCTGGAGGGGAATGGGAGGCGAACAGTAAGGCCGCCCGTATTAAACAGCAGCTCGGGAGCCATTAATGGAGAGGATGCGAGCAAGGCAGGAGGCCATGGAAGTCAAAGGGCTCGCTTCCCAGTGAGCATGTGCAGTGTACAGCTCACACGCTTCCCAGTGAGCCTGCGCATTGGAGGACAGCTTGCACGCCTCTCGGTCAGCCTGCGCAGCGTACTGCGCTCACACGCCTCCCGTTCAGTCAAGCAGTTGTCCGCACGACACCTCCTAGCCATTAAAAGAGTGACGCGTGGCGTCACGTGAATGGTTAACAGAACGCACACGATTTAAATTATACAAAATGTTTGAGATGTTAAAGTGGCAGCTATTTGTTTCAAAATGCCTTTGTTGGATGTTATTCGAGTGCATCTTCTCTCAAAATGGACACAAAAAATACCACAGCATGTCGGGTGCCATTCCATGATAGCATGTCAAGTTTCATGAATTTCAGATGAGTGTTGGATTTACTAGAATTTAAAAACAAAGTATCTCAATGTTTTGCCGGCAATCAACAGTGCCCTGATGTTTGAAATTCATTCCCATTTCTTGCATGGGACCTAAGCATGCACCCAAGGACACACATTTGATATGTCAACCCATTTTTCTGCACTGGAGCATGTGCATGTAGTTCAAATTTGAATTATGCACATAAAATGCCTAGAAAACTCAGTTAATGTATAAAAATATCCAAACGAACCCCGAAATTGCAAATTTTAACACGACACTCATGTGGCTCTATGTTGCCACTAGGAAAAAAATTGAAAATAGGAAGAGGCAACGAATATTGTTTCATCCACCAAGGAGGCACATTCCCTACCGGAACCATGAGGCTTGTTGTCAAAAGCTCTGGTATGTGAGAAGCTTATACCCAAACCTGCCTCAAATGGAACAAATTTTTAACCACACCATGTTGATGCCGTTCCATGATAGCATGCCAAGTTTCATGAATTTTAGACGAATTTTGGATTTACTAGAATTTAAAAACCATGTATCTCAATGTTTGCGGCCGAGTGACGGTGGCAAGGCGTTTGACATTCATTCCCATTTCTTGCATGGGACCTAAGCATGCAACCAAGACACAGATTTGATTTTTCAGCCAATTTATATGCACTGGAGCATGTGCATGTAGTTCAAATTTGAATTATGCACATAAATGCATAGAAAACTCAGTTAATGTATAAAAATGTCCAAACGAACCCCGAAAAATACCAGAATTTAACACAACACTCCTGTTGTTCTATGTTGACACTAGAAAAAAAATTGAAATCAAGAAGAGGCAACGGATATCGTTTCGTCCAGAAAGGTGAAACGTTCCCTATCGTAACCATGAGGCTTGTTGTGAGATGCTCTGGTTTGTGAGAAGCTTATACCCCAACCTGCCCCAAATGGGACAATATTTTTACCATGGCATGTTGATGCCGTTCCATGATAGCATGTCAAGTTTCATAAATTTCAGACGTGTTTTCGATTTACTAGAATTTAAAAACCATGTATCTCAATGTTAGCGGCCGAGCGACGGTGGCAAGGTGTTTTACATTCATTCCCATTTCTTGCATGGGACCTAAGCATGCAACCAAGGACACACATTTGAATTTTGAACCCATTTATATGCACTAGAGCATGTGGATAGTTCAAATTTGAATTATGCACATAAATGCATAGAAAACTTAGTTAATGTATAAAAATGTCCAAGCGAACCCCTAAAAATCCCAAAAAATGACACAACACTCCTGTTGTTCTATGTTGACACTAGAAAAAATTTGAAAGCAAGAAGAGGCAACGGATATCATTTCGTCCACAAAGGTGGCACGTTCCCTACCGAAACCATCAGGCTTGTTGTGAGAAGCTCTGGTTTGTGAGAAGCTTATACCCAAACCTGCCCCAAATGGGACAATATTTTTACCACGGCATGTTGATGTCGTTCCATGATATCATGTCAAGTTTCATGAATTTCAGACGAGTTTTTGATTTACTAGAATTTTAAAACCATGTATCTCAATGTTAGCGGCCGAGCGACAGTGTCAAGGTGTTTGACATTCATTCTCATTTCTTGCATGTGACAAAGCATGCAACCAAGGACACACATTTGATTTTTCAACCCATTTTTATGCACTGGAGCATGTGCATGTAGCTCAAATTTGAATTATGCACATAAATGCCTAGAATACTCAGTTAACGTATAAAAATGTCCAAACGAACCCCAAAAATTTCCAAAATTTAACACGACACTCCTATTGTTCTATGTTGACACCAAAAAAAATTGAAAGCAAGAAGAGGCGACGGATATCGTTTTGTCCACAAAGGTGACACGTTTCCCTACCGGAACCATGAAGCTTCTTGTGAGAAGCTCTGGTTTGTGAGAAGCTTATACCATAACCTGCCCCAAATGTGACAATATTTTTTACCCCAGCATGTTGATGCCATTCCATGATAGCATGCCAAGGTTCATGAATTTCAGACGAGTTTTGGATTTACTAGAATTACAAAAGCAAGTACCTCAACGTTTGGCGGAGAGCCATGGTGCCGTGGTGTTTGAAATTCATCCCCATTTCTTGCATGGGACATAAGCATCAACCCATGGACACATATATGATTTTACAACCCATTTTGGTGCACCGGAGCATGTGCGTGTAGTTTAGTTTTGAATTGTGCACCTGAAATGCCTAGAAAACCAAGTTAATGTATAAAAATGTCCAAACGAACCCTGAATAATTCCAATTTTTTTGACGACACACCTATAGTTGCATGTTCACTGCAGATAAAAGTTCTAGCAACTCAAACACCCTCCTTTACCGCTGTGACCCCATTATGTAATTCAAATCAAGACGAAAAATCAAGTAGATCGCACAGAGTTTATTATCACCAACCGTGTGAGATGCAGCACAAAATATCTTGGAGCACCGTCGGAGTATAGTACGCATATGGCTTAGGTGAGAAGGTGCGTCGGCTACAGTCCACAGCCGGCGTGTCAAGCACACTAGCTCGCTCCCCAAATATGATTTCAGTGTTCAATCATCGCCGGTGAAAGATGGGGACGTGGACCCGCGTCGTGAGGGCAACTTTGGCGGCCCACTCTGGTGAGAGCGCAGCCGCAGCCGCCATGCGCGTGCTAACAAGCTGCATGAGCGCGGCCGCAATCTGCGACCGGCCGGCCAAGGTAGCCCAAACGGCCGTTGTTGCTTCTCAGGTGGCAGCAGCAACATCTGCCTCGGGGATAGCAACTGGAGAGAGCCGCACAGCAGCTATACATTCCGCAGCGGCGGCCTTATCCCTGATGTAGGCCGCCCATGACCATGTCGAGGCCGTCCACGCCCAGCTCGTGGCGGTCACCACACAAATCGAACGAAGCTTCTCTGACAATGGTCGGCAACCCACGGCCGAAGAGTTGGCAATCGCCAAGAGCGTTCGAGCATCCGTCCGTTCCTTCGCGGCATACCTTGCCACGACAGATCCCGTCCAAGCCCAGATTGTGGCCACCCATGCCCAGCTCGTGGTGGCCTTTTCCAAAGCGATGGCGGACACAGATGGCGAGATGCTTGCCGAGTATGGTGCGATTGATGCCATGGAGCCCCTTCCCCAGGAGATCGTCGGGCGTGAGCTGGACATGGAGGAGGCGGCGGAGATAGACGAGCGCCAGCCGGAGTAGTACACTTTGTTTAATTTAGAGTGCCAGTCTTTAATTTGTTAGGTTAATGTTTAGGTCAGCTAGCTCTGTTTAATTGCTGAACTTGCTCGATTAAGAAGTGTGGGTGTGCTGTAGGCTCCTTTGTGTACCCAAATTATACAATGACGTGGATGACCACTATAACTAGGGATATTCGGACCAAAATTTGCACGTTCAAACTCATCACACACGGGGTAAGCTATATGAATCATTTGTGATGTTCACATATCGTACACAGTGCTGAATAAGGGACCGTGTCTAATGACACTTTGCGTGCCAGTTTTTTCGCTGCACCGATCCAAAATTTTCGGCTTCTGCGGAAATATCTACCTCCCCGCCCCCTCCCCTTTTTCCGCCTTCCTTTCCAAGTTGAAACCTTCACTCCTTGCTTGCAACGCCGCCTCCTCGCCGGTGACCCTCCTTCACACTGCTCAGCCTCGTCGATCCAGGCAGGTAATCCACACCCGACCCCCATCCTCCTCCTCCTTCCACATCCCACATGCCCCGACCGCTGGTGCGACACCTTCCACCCAAATCATCGACCCCTCCCCCAAATAAGCGCTGCCCTAAGCCATGGTGCACGCAGTATAGCCAGGAGCTCAAGGAGCATTTGGAAGCAAAGAACCAAATCACGTCCGCACGAGCGGATGAGGCCGCGATGGCTGCCATTCGTGCCGACCCCCAGATCTTGGAGGAGCACCTCGCCGTCGAGGCCACCATCGACACCTCACGCGCCGACACCGTGACGCGGTTGTCTACTTTAAACAATAGTTCGTGGCGTTTTCTCGAGGCCACCGTCGGTGCCTTCGACGAAGACTGCGAGGAGTTTTCTCAGCATGCCCGTGCTTACCTAGACTCGAGAGCCAGCAGGTTGGTGCCCGGAGTGGCTCAGGCAACTCACCACTACGACGAGGGCACCCACGATGTGGAGGCCTTGCCCTCTTCCATGTCCAAGGAGACAATCATCATCGATATCTCCGACGATGAGGAGTAGCTTGTCTTATTAGCTCACTATAGGGACTTATGTTTAGTTTGCTAGCTACGCCGGTTAAGCATGCTCGGTTTACCCGTTGCATGTGCTGCTCCTGCCTTTCCTTAACAAATTCTAGTGAATTGTCCTATCTACTTTTACCATGCAATCTGTTGCTCTAGTGTATATGTTCTATATGTCGTGCAATGTGGTGCTCACTTATTAACTGTTTGGTTAATTAGTTGTCGTGTTCAGTTAGCTATTTGGTTCAATTCTACAAATATGATGTTCAATTCTTCAGGGTGCAATTTTGTATTGTCTTCCATGTGAGAAATAAATCGAATTTATCTGTTCAAAGTACATGAGAAACAAATACAATTGCTATATTTCCAAGTTGTCAAGCATGCTTGGTTTGGTTAACTGTCTGATCTTCTAGTATGTTATATATTGTGCAATATGGTGCTCAGTTAATGTTTGGTTCATTTGTTGTGGTGTTTAGTTAACTGTTTGGTTCAATTCTGCAATGCAATGTTCAATTGTTGTGGGTGCATTTTGTTATTGTATACCATGTGAGAAATATATTGAATTTGGCTATACTAAATACATGAGAAAAAATTACAATTGCTATATTTCCAAGTTGTTAAGCATGCTTGGTTTGGTTAACTGTCTGATCTTCTATTAGGAGTATGTTATATTGTGCAATGTGGTGCTCAGTTAATGTTTGGTTCATTTGTTGCGGTGTTTAGTTAACTGCTTGGTTCAATTCTGCAATGCGATGTCCAATTGTCGTTGGTAGAATTTTGTATTGTTGTGCATGTGAAGAATAAACCGAATTTGGCTGCACTTAATACATGAGAAACATATACAATTGCTATATTTCCTAGTTCTTAATCATGCTTGGTTTGGATAAATTGGTTTTCCATGTGGCTCGAATTAATCTGATGAATCTGCAATGTGCTTATTTTTCATCAACATATTTTACTGATAGCATGCGAACCTTCACTTAACCTGATCACTAACTACCTTATATGTGTTGCAGTGAAACAATGGGAAGCACTAAGGTTTACAATCGAGGTTTGCACATGCTTGGTCCTTTGTCTAATAGCACATTATTGTGCAATTCCAGGAACCATTCTAATATTTAGGTTTTTAACAATTTGGTCTTGCACATGTAGGTCCTGTTGTCATAGGTTTTGACCCACTGTTCGACCCTTTTTGCATGTGGGGAAATGAGTTATCCATGAATATCAGTCAAGTCAAGAAACTCAGAAATATTGTTAGGATAAAGAAAGTAGCGACAAAAAACAACAAGATCTTTGTCTGCACAATGAAGAAGACATCAGTTCACTACATGATGGTACTAACTATTATACCTTCCTTTTTTATTCCTTTGCCCCATTTCCAATCTAGAGAAGATATTTATGCACATCCTTGTTTTCAGGCCTTTCCAAAGCAGTTCACTTATGATTACCTCTCAAACCACCTGTATGGTCAAGAGGCGAGGAAGGTATTCATACAACACCCACGGTTCGATATTGAAGTGTTCCTGAAGAGGACGAAGGATGGACAGTCAATCATCCACAGGAACTGGCCTAAAGTTGCAAAGACCTTCAACATCAATGAAGGCTCAATATTCGCCTTCCGCTTCAGCAGTTTTCTAGATGAGATTCATCTGTCTATGTATTGTCTATGATGCTAATTTTGAAAGGTTATAGATGTTGCATGTGAAACTTGGTGCTGGTGCAGTTGCGTAATGGGGTAGCTGAGTGCTGAAGCTATATGATGTTGTACTCTAATGTATTTCAATTATGAAATCCTGCTTCCTTAATACAAAAATGAAATATATTGTGTGCTTCATATGAAATGTCAATTAGATTAATAAATGGATTATTAATAATAGGACAATTAGCCTACTAATTGGGGTTTTTCTATTGCAAACAGTTATTGAGAAAACACCGTGGGTGTTGGTGATATGACTCCGAGGTGTGACCTGCCCAGGAGGGGCCGGGTTACACCATTGGTGACTTACTATGAAGAAGGCCCAAGAAAGGTTCAAGAAGACGAAGCATAAAGATAGGCAGCGGCTTAAGAGGCGGGCCTGGTGGAGGCCCAAGACCCGGAGGTGTGAGCCGCCCGATGGTGACTTGCCTGGCAAGGCAAGGCGACTTAAAAACTGAGCTGGTCACGTTGTGTGATCCGGCTTGGACTCTTGTAAGCCCCGGAGCCTCGACCTGTATATATAAAGGCGAGACCCAGCAGCGGGTTAACTGAAGAAAGCAACGGTTCGATAGCTAAGTCAAGCGTGATCGCTCCCTTGTAATCGATACTCAAGCAATACAACTAGAAGCAGGACGTAGGCTTTTACCTCGTTGTGAGGGGCCGAACCTGGGTAAACCTTTGTGTCCTTTGTCCCATTCAACCCCTTCGAGCTAACCTACATTGCGATGGCTCCACACCTAAGTCCTTTCACAAGGGCATCTGCCGTGTTAATTTCACGACAGTTGGCGCCCACCGTGGGGCTAGAGCATGGTGGTTTCGAGTTCTTGAAGGGCAACTTCTCAGGGATCGAAGGATATGCTGTGGGCCGGATGACTAAGAGTCGCCACGGCAAGATCTACATCGACGACGCTGGCTGGGGCCCCGAGGCCGACTCAATCGAGTACGGGTACCGGGTCCCCTTTGGCGGAATTCATGTCTTCATCAGCAAGATCGGCGAGTCAGAACCTGCGCCGGACACCTGCACCAACATCATCGAGACGGCTCAGTGCGCGTGACCCGCCAGGGGTCAACCCGACCGGAAGCACATCTTTGTTGGCTTTGTTCATGGGGCGGATCTTGAGGAAGGTTCTGTATCTAATGGAGAGACGGCCATCTATTCAGGTGATGAGTCATCGACCGGAGAAACCAAATCAATCTATCAGCTTCAGGATGGCGGGCTTGGGGGCTATTCCGATGGTGACAGTATTCCGGACCCTTATGAGCCACCGAGCAGGGCTACTATTTTTATGGCTGGTACTCAACCAATGGTAAACTCATCAACAGCTGCTGCCATGACATCCGGTTCAACTGCTGTTGCGACAGCAGGGGCGGGCGGCTCTGTTCGGTCGCCGACTCAGGTTTTATCTAAGCTCTTGGGCACCCTGACGACTCTGTTAGCCATGGTGGTGACTCCAGCGAATCAAGCACAGCATAATGCAGAAGTTGCAAAGGTGCGAGATGAGGTGGCCAAAGCCCAAGAGGATCTTAATGCAGAGAACGCCAGGATGGCAACGGAGCGAGCTTTGATGGATGCTGAGTCACAGCGGATAAGGGCAGAAGCTTTACGCCTAAGTCTAAATCAGAATGCGTCCAATGTTATTTTTCGAAGAAGGCACCAGAGCCGTTTGCCTTCGCAGTTTGAGGGGCGGAATCTTTTTAACACACCCGGGGCAGGAACGAGTAACCCGCCCGTTGTAACCCGGGCTGCTGAGGCGCCGGGGACCGGGGTGGCGGCCCAGCCTCGTGTGCCAGACCCGCCTCGTAGGGATCTGACCCCACCTCAACGGGTTCGAACACCCTCTGGCCATTATTCTAACCCAGTGGATAACATGATAGCAGCGGCCACATGGCTGGCGGCCATCCTGATCGAAGGTGAGTCTCCAGTGGCGATAGAGACTCAGAACGCGGTGGAACTTCTTTAGACGGCTGTAGCGCAGCAGGCGGCTTATTCGTATAGTCGTGAGCGGGTTCACTCAACTCCCCGCCCAAGTCGAAGCTATAGCCGGCGTATTGAGTCGCCGGCGATTTCCAGCAGTGAATAGCGTCGTAACCCACCTCGTAATGACCCGCCCCATGGACATAACCCGCCCCGTGATGATAATATGCTGAACAATGCTTAGGCCCTTGTGGATCAGGCGAGAACCCGTCGTGAGGCGGAGTTGGCGGCTCAACGAGGGGCTCAACTAGGGGCTCATCAGCAGTTTCCAGTAAACCCTTCGGCGTCTGTTGAGGCTGGGACGACTTCCAGAACAGTTGGTGTGCCGTGTCTAGTGCCGGCTCTACGCAATGAACGTTTACCCAAGGATTTTAAGGGCCCTCATAAGGTGCCTAACTATGCAGCTGATCTTCCACCTGAGGCTTGGATTGAGAGCTATGAGTTGGCTATGGAGATGCTAGATGTTAATGATGTTGTATGTGCCAAGTACTTCACCATGATGTTAGATGGACCGGCTCGAACCTGGTTGAAAGGTTTACCCGCCAATTCCATCAATTCATGGGCTGAGTTGAAAACGCGTTTCATCCAGAACTTTAAGGGAACTTGTAAGCAGCCTCTAATGATTATTGATCTAGATAACTGTGTACAGTGGGAGGACGAGTCGGCCCACCATTGGGTCTGCCGGGTTTCAGCTATTATCCATTCATCTGATATCATTGCGGCAGGTTCAGCTGTCCTGGTCTTGGAGAAGAATTGTCACTTTACCCCCCCCCCTTAAGTAGAAGCTTGGGCGGCTTAAGCGTCACTGTAATGACATGGGAGAGCTCATGGTGGCTCTCATCAAGTATGCCGACTCTGATACCACCAAAGATCCTGGATCTGATGATGAAAAATCCAACAAGGGAAAGAAGAGTGGTAATGGTAAGGGTCAGCAGCAGAACATGACAGGCCATAATGGTCACAACCAGGGTAACGATGGTAAGCGCAGACAACCCGATGGTGGGTCAGATCTTGTAGCTAACACCAACACTGGATATAAAAGCCAGCGCCATAATGGCAATGGTAAGCAGGCCTTTGGAGGGCCAAAATTTAATATTGAGGCGAGGATGAACGAACCTTGCCCAAAACATAGTCTACCCAATAAACCGGCGGCTCATGCTTGGAAGGACTGTTTCATCATGAGAGAGTACAGGAATTCCAACTTCAATCAGAATCATGGCAACAATAATGGCCCGCTTGGCAGGTCAGGATCCGGCTCACAGGGGCCCGGCTTTGGTGGTGGCGGCTCAATTTCTGGGTATCAAGGACAGGGTAACCAGGGTGGTTATAACCAACAGTCTGGTCAGGGTAACCAGCAGCATCAGTCAGGATACCAGAGTAATCCAAAGCAACCATGTTTTTACCATGAGTCTCTGCAAACGAGATCAGAAGGTTCATAAACGCGCGGTCAGTGCGATTGAGCCGGTGGTACCTCAATACTTGCGGTGGTCAGAGCAACCAATCACATGGAGTCGAGAGGATCACCCGCCCCGGGTTGACAACCCGGGTCAACTAGCATTGGTGGTAGCCCCTCAGGTTGGGGGTTATAAATTCACCAAAGTGCTCATGGACGGTGGCAGCAGTATCAATATCCTTTATTATGATACCTTTCGCCGGATGAATTTAACTGATAAGCAGCTTAAGCCGTCCTCTATAGTTTTTCATGGTGTGGTACCTGGTAAGTCGGCATATCCAGTTGGTAAGATTGCTTTGGAAGTGGCTTTTGGTGACGACAATGACTACAGAGCAGAGACGTTATGGTTTGAAGTGGTTAAAATCAAGAGTCCTTATCATGCCTTGTTTGGACGGCCGGCTTATGCCAAGTTTATGGCACGGCCTTGTTATGTTTATTTGCAGCTTAAGATGCCAGGACGTAAGGGTACTATTACAGTCCATGGCAATCGAAGGATTGCTTTGGAATGTGAAGAAGGAGATGCTGCCTATGCTGAATCAGCCTGTGCTACTGAGGAACTTAAATTTTATAAAGATAATGTTGACCCGGCCGATATGACCCCTTTGAAGAAGCCCACCACCGAGCAAGACCCTTTGTTGAAATTTAAGTCGGCTGATGATACTAAGCAAATTGACTTTGTCCCTGGCGACTCATCTCAGCAGTTCACAGTGGGGGCTAACATGGATCCTAAATAGGAAAGCGCGCTCATCGAGTTCATCCGTGAGAATCGGGACATTTTTGCATGGAAGCCTTCTGACACGCCGGGTGTATCGAGAGAATTCGCTGAGCACACTCTTAATGTGGATCCTAAATTTAAGTCGGTTAAACAGTTTCTTCGTCGTTTCAATGAGGAGCGACGTAAGGCCATTGGAGAAGAAGTGGCCCGACTCTTGGCAGCCGGGTTCATTGTGGAATTCTTTCATCCGGAGTGGTTGGCTAACCCGGTGCTGGTGCTTAAGAAGAATGGCACTTGGCGTATGTGTGTTGACTACACAGATCTTAACAAAGCTTGTCCAGCTAATCCGTTTGCTCTTCCCCGTATTGACCAGATTATTGATGCCATGGTGGGTTGTGAAAGTTTATGTTTCCTGGATGCTTATTCTGGTTATTATCAGATCAAGATGGTTGTTAAAGACCAAGAGAAGACGTCTTTTATCACCCCTTTTGGAACCTTCTGCTATGTCTCTATGCCTTTTGGGCTTAAGAGTGCCCAGGCGACTTATCAGCGCTGTGTTCAGAATTGTTTTCACAGTCAAATTGGGCGTAATGTGCATGCTTATGTGGATGATATTGTGGTCAAATCCAGGAAAAAGGGGACGCTCTTGGATGATCTAAGGGAGATTTTTGACAATCTTCGGGTCTATAAGATGATGCTTAACCCAACCAAATGTGTTTTCGGTGTACCTGCAAGCAAGCTCTTGGGTTTTCTGGTCTCCGAGAGGGGTATTGAAGCTAACCCGGAGAAGATTAAAGCTATCACTTCATTGGCTAAGCCGACGTGTGTCAATGACGTCCAGCGCCTGGCGGGTCGTATCGCGGCCTTAAGCCGGTTCATAAGCTGCCTGGGAGAGAAGGCAAATCCTTTATACCAGATGATGAAGAAGACAGATCATTTTGTCTGGAGTGACACTGCTGATACGGCGTTTGAGGCACTCAAAAAGCAGTTAGCTGAGCCGCCCATCCTTGCGGCTCCCATTGAGAAAGAACCTTTGCTACTGTATGTGGCGGCTAATAGTAAGGCTGTCAGTGTGGTGATTGTGGTGGAGTGTAAAGAGATAGGTAAGGAATACCCAGTCCAGAGGCCGGCTTATTATGTCGGTGAGGTGTTGATTGAGTCCAAGCAACGGTATCCGCATTGGCAGAAATTAGTATATGGAGTGTTCATCGCGAGTCGTAAGCTGAAGCATTATTTTCTTGGTCATCCTATTACTGTGGTCAGCTCTGCTCCTTTAGAAGACATTATTCAAAACAGGGATGCCACAGGCCGGGTTGCTAAGTGGGCAATAGAACTCGGCCCTCATGGTTTGAAATATATGCCAAGAAGAGCTATCAAATCTCAAGCTCTGGTGGATTTCATCAATGACTGGACAGAATTGCAGACGCTCGAGGAGAAGCCTGATAACACATTGGACGATCCACTTTGATGGGTCCAGGCAGCTGGAAGGCTCAGGGGCTGGAGTTATTTTGACTTCCCCATGAGGTGACAAATTTTGTTATGTTTTAAGCCCGATGTTTCCTTGTACTAACAATGCAGCAGAATATGAGGCTTTACTCCACGGCCTTCGAATGGCCAAAGGGATGAATTTAAGCCGGGTCAGGTGTTTTGGTGACTCAGACCTGGTGGCTCAGCAGGTTACAGGCACATGGGATTCCAAAGACCCGCTCATGGCGGCTTATCGCCGGGCGGTTGACAACATTGCTGGTCACTTCAAGGGGTACCAGGTGGAGCATCTGGATCGACGAAAGAATGAGGCGGCCGATGCCTTGAGCTGGCTTGGGTCTCAATGTAATCCGATGCCTCCTAATGTGTTTCTTGATGTATTACATAATCCCTTAGTCAATTTACCATCAGAAGAGGATCTTGCTATTCCTGACCCGGAGGCGTAGTTGGTGGCGGCTCTCTATGTTATTCCTGATTGGACGCTTCCCTACTTGGCTTATATGACCCGGGGTGAGTTACCTGAGGATGAAACTTTGGCAAGGCAAATCACCAGGAGGTCTAAGTCTATGACTATTGTCAATGGCGAGTTACACCGTTGCAGTGTGACAGGCGTGTTCCAACGATGTGTTTCACCCGAAGAGGGCCGTGAAATTTTAAGAGAGATTCATGAAGGTGATTGTGGTCATCATGCTGGCTCTAAGTCTTTAGTGGCTAAAGCTTTTCGTCATGGGTTTTATTGGTTAACGCTCATGCTGATGCAGAGGATATCGTTAGTGAGTGTGATGGATGTCAGAAATTTTCTCGACGGGCTCATGTGCCGGCTCAAGAGTTGAGGATGATTCCAATTACTTGGCCGTTTGCAGTCTGGGGGCTTGATATGGTTGGACCTTTCAAGAGGTCTAAGGATAAGAAAACCCACCTCTTGGTGGCGGTTGACAAATTTACCAAGTGGGTTGAAGCAGAGCCGGTCAGCAAGTGTGATGCGGTGACCGCAGTCTAGTTTGTTAAAAAATTGATCTTCTGTTTTGGTTACCCTCATAGTATCATCACGGATAATGGCACTAATTTGTCTAAAGGTGCTATGAAGGAGTTCTGTCAACGAGAGCATATTTTTCTTGATGTTTCTTCTGTGCCTCATCCACACTCTAATGGTCAAGCTGAGAGGGCTAACCAAGAAATTTTGAGAGGTATCAAGCCCCGGCTTATGGTTCCTTTGAAGCGAACGTCAGGTTGTTGGGTTGAGGAGTTACCTTCAGTACTCTAGAGTATCAATACCACCCCTAACAGGTCAACAGGCTATACGCCTTTCTTCATGGTCTATGGTGCAGAGGCGGTTCTTCCAAGTGATATCCGTCATGACTCACCCCGCGTGGCGGCTTATGTGGAAGCTGATAATGAGATAGCACGTCAAAACGCAGTCGATGCTTTGGATGAGGAGCGTGACCTTGCGGCGGCTCGTTCAGCGATATATCAACAAGACTTGCGTCACTATCATAGCCGCAGAGTTAAAACTCAAGCATTTCAAGAAGGTGACTTGGTACTCCGTCTGATTCAAGATCAGACTGATATGCATAATTTATCACCTCCTTGGGAAGGGCCCTTTGTGGTCAGGAAAAATCTGAATAACGGGTCTTATTACCTCATTGATATACGGGAACATAAGGATTCACGCAAATCGGAGGAGGAGACCCACCGGCCCTGGAATATTGCTCATCTTCGGCCTTATTACACCTGAGCCAATGGCTCTCGTCTTTGTACATACATTTGTCAGTGTATATATATATATTTTTTTATGATCAATATAATAAAGCCGGCATCCCTGTAAAAATTCAGGGCCTCTGTCATTTCATTTCTGTGTATCTGAGTCTTTATTATTTGATCATAAGGTCACTTGGGGGCTTCCAACCCACCGGGTTTAGCTTTCATACCCTCTTGACCAGGCGTGGACGCCAAATTCTGAGTTTTCCTGCCTGTTTGCAACTTGCTACTCCACCAGATGACCCGCCGAACTCTTAACAGTTAGTCTTTTTCAGACCCTGAACTCGTTAAGGTTAAAACGGCGGCTTGTGTCACGTGAGAGCCGGCTTACAGTGAGTTAGAATTAACTCAACGGTTGTGCGGCCCTTGAAAGCACATGGCCCTGTGAGCCAACTTGTTTGGTCATGCTTTGGTAAGCCGGCCAGGCAATTATTTGAAATTATTTGTATTTTTTCTTTTGAGTCCTTTGGATTTGTTTCTCCTAAAGATTGTTTCTGTTACGTGAATTTTGACAATCCGGGTGATCAAGCTCCGATTGTATGACTCATATTTTGTTTTTGGTAACCCGCCCTGGCTATGGACTTTAAGTCGCCAGTATAATTTGGTTTGAACAATCGCGGTCATGCGATTGCAAGTCATTGGGTTGTCACCCACACTGGATATTGATGTTTAAGTCGTCAGTATGATCCAAATCTACAGGTATGTTTTTAATTGTTATATGAATATTCGGGTTTGGTAACCCGACCTGGTTTTTGACTTTACGTTGTCAATATATTTTGACTTGAATGGCCTTGATTATAGTGTCAATAATCATATTAGGCTATATATGTTTGGGTTGTCACCCGCCCTGGTTTTTGACCTTAAGTCGCCAGGACATATGTTTAACCTTTTTTGGCAGGACATGCAAAGTTTTACGCACAAATAAGAAGTACTGTTATGACTCGTATGAATGATCAGATCAAGCCTAGCATAAAGATTTAAAACTGGTGGTTCAAAAGTTAAGATCAACATGCACGAAGGCATGACATGGCGGGTCATTGTTTTAAACTAGCCTATTACAAGGCTTTCATGAGCCCACAGGGTTGAAACAAAGTATTTCTGGAGCTGCACTCTTACAAGCCCAGCTTGAAAGCCGCCTGAATCGTCATTGCTGTGAATCAGTTCTCTTCTTGGCGAGTTGACGACTCCGGGTCATCCCGCACCAGCTCTTCTTCTTCGGCCATCTGAAGGTCAGGTGACGTCCAGTAGATGCCGGTTAAGGCCTCGAATATGGCTTCATTATTTATAATTGGAGCAGGGTGAATGTTAGGAGCAAAAGTATGCTTACGCTTCGGTGGAGTTAGCTCTATGGCATTATGAGTCGGCACTTTAACTCGGACATTGTCATTGTCATAAGCTGACTGGTATTTTGTTAAATCTGCCTCCTTTTCTAGTTTACACGCCAAAGGGCGTATCTCTCTCACGCATTTGGCAAAATCAGCTTCATCAAAGGGTGACCCGTCTTCTTTCTATTCGGGGCAGCCATCTGCCACTTCAACCGGGTCTAGCTCCGATTGCCATGCCTTGGCCAGGCTGAGTGCTGAAATCGCTCCTGCGTGGGCGGCTAATAATTTCAACTCTTCGATCTGCCCTGGCACTGTGGATAACTGATCCAACCCAGTTTTGATAAGAGTGGGCGGCTGTTTTCCGTTGGAGATGGCTAGAAGCGTCCGTTGCGTGCCAGTGTATAGTTGTTCCACCAAAGCATACACAGCTTTCAGCTTCATCAACATGTCTTGGCCAAGACTAGAGCTTCTGGGACCTGCTCAACAAAATGGCGCAAGAGTCGTCAGGCGGGTTAAAGAACAAATAGTTAAAAGTCACCAAACAAGCTAGGGTACTTAATGTTAGGTTCTACTTACCAAATATGGCGGCTGTCATTCGGGAGATGCGTTGTTTCAGGCCAGTCAACTCTTCAGTTGTGCTCTTAAACGAACCTTCCGCAGCCTCTGCTCTTTGCAGCAATATGGTTTTTTCATTCTGCCAGGCGGCTCTTTCAGTAGTAAGGCTGGACTTGAGTTTTTCCGTTTCTTCCAAAGAAACTCTGAGCTTGGATTCAGCTTTGAGAGTCTCCGCTTCTTGATGCTTAATATTCTTCCTTAACTCGTTTAGCTGCGGGTCTTGAAGATTCACAGTTTCCTGCAGTAAGGATTTGTAGTCATCGATACAGTTTGGTATTAAAGGAACAAGAAAAATTGGTAAGTCCCAAGCATATTGCCAGTAATATACATGGCACTTGGGGGCTAATGTAGGTCATTTTAAGTTCCTATTATGACCCGGCTTATCTTGTCAGATTAAGCCGGCCCTTGGGGGCTACAAGTTTGGTTCTACTTAAAGGTCATTAAAAGACCCAGTTTATCTTATCAGATTAAGCCGGCCCTTGGGGGCTACAGTTTTGATGCATAAGGTTTCAGTCAGGGTTAATGATTTGAAGACCCGGCTCATCCTTGGAAGGATAGGCTGGACCTTGGGGGTTACACAACTATACGCATCTGAACAAGTGGAAAGGAGTTTAGTTTGTACCTCATACTTCTGCTTCATTAGATTAACCAGGCCAGCCTCCATTTCACGGCTTGTGTGCAGGCGGCTTAGGTAGCCTGCGTGCAACTCACCTGCGCTAAAATCGACATAGTTCTGCTGATCCAGCTTCAATTTGCCCTTGTCTGCGGCTGGCGGCTCTTCTTTGGCGCTATGTTTGGCCAAGACAGTACAATTCCCCGGCTCGGTATAGCCTGTGCCAGTGATGATGACATCTTCAGCGGCCTTGTCAGAAGGAATTTCTTCAGTAAGCTTGGCAGGGCTGGGCGGTTTAGGACTTGGCGGGTCATGTGTGATGGCCGGGTCAACCTCAATATTCATTGGATCAAAAGTTGTGGTATCAGCTTGGGGCGGCGGGTCATTAATAAGGCCCTCAGGATTTTGAGGTGAAGCCCCTGAGACTTCTGGCGCTTGTTTCTCCGGTTCAGCAACTTTAGGGTCCTTTGAAGAACCGCCCACTTTTACTTTCTTGCCTGCCTTTGCTATGCCCCTATGACAAAGATATAAGGATTCATGAGTATATATCAATACAAGACATTTATGAACAAGAAGCACTGACCCTTGGGCGACTTTGAAGACAGGCAGTTGAGTCCCAGTAGAGTCACGGGATGATGGGGGTGTTCCCTGATAATTTGAGTCGGAAGATTTAAAAGGTTAACGAAAGAGACCAGCCTTTGGAAGAGAAAGGGTTGGGCTATGAGGTACCTCGTTCCAACGTTTGCAAGGGACAGGAGTGTTGGGAAGGCCGGAGCTGAGGTCTTGGGAACCATCACTCCGGGTGGTGCGTCTTGAGTCATGCTACTGTTTCTTCAAAAGAAAATCGGGGTCCAATTGAGCAAGAGGATGAGAAAATCTTACTTTTCGGATGACCGCCGAGGTTTCTTTCTTGGCAAAGGATTTGAGTCGGAGGACACAAATATTACCTCTGCTGCATTTGCCTGGCTTGTCTCCGTGTCATCCTGTGAAGAGTCGGCATCAATAAGTTGCATAAAAAGGCGACCAAGGGAATCGAGTTCTACCTCCGAGTCATCTAGTTTGAGAAGATCTTAGGCTGGTTGCCTTTTACGGCGACCCGGAGCATGGGTTTTGGCCTTAGGTTTTTTTACCGAGGTGACGGCTGGTGGTTTCCTGGTCTAGAAGGCAGAGTCAGCCTGTATAAGTATAAAAAGAGATTAAAACAAAGCACAAGGCAGAGTTAACTTGCATTGAACATCATGAAGGGAAACACTTACTGGTGGAGTCGGGTTTTGTTTATAAAATGGTGGCAGGCCAACTTTATTACAGTTCTCCTGAGACTCATCAAGAAGGGTCCTCATGGTTTTAAAGATTTCTTTGGCAGTAAAGTTGTCTGTCGTGAACCGTTGAGGGTCATTTGCTTCGCCAGAATATTCATACATTAAGCCGGGGAGTATCTTCCAAGAGACCCAGCATCGGGTCAAGTCAACTCCAAGTAATCCATGAGCCAACAAGGCTTTAGCGGAGGGCCACGACATGCTCTTCTGGAATAATCTTGCTTGGCGGGTCAAAATTCAGTGGAAGACGCTCAGCTCTAAACCCGGGCAAAGGGTTTTCTGTGGCTGGAGCGGTGTTTTTACAGTAAAACCAAGTGGTTACCCATCCCTTGGGGTGACTGGGTAAGACGGTGGAGGGGAAGCTGTTGTCTCTCCGTCTTTGAATGGAGATTCCACCTAACTCTTGACTTGGGCCGTTTTTGCATTCAGTCTGGCGGTTTATATAAAAGAACTCCTTGAAGAGGGAAATTGTGGGTGCTGTTTGAAGATAAACTTCGCAGAAGATTTGGAAGTGGCAAATATTGGACACTGAGTTCGGCCCTATATCTTGAGGGTGCAGATTGAAATAGTGAAGGAGATCTCGGGAGAATTTAGAGCCGGGTGGAGTAAACCCTCTGAGTATGTGATTAGTAAAGACTACAATCTCATCTTCTGCAGCAGCAGGGATTACTTCCCCATTGCTGACTCGCCATCCAATTTGTTGTTGAGTCGACAATAAGCCTTGGCTTACATAATCATCAAGAATGTTTTTGGTGACCAGAGAGTGTTCCCAATTGACTACAGTCATTTTTGGCGGCTAAAGAACTACGGCCTGGAAACGTAAGGATGAAGCTATTATCAAGATAAGAGCAGTATATTGCATTAAATACAGAGGCATGAATCGACAGCATATTGGTGGAATACAGGTTCATGATTAAGCTGGCCAGTGGTTGGCGGGTTATCAAGTTAAATCGCCCTGTCAACAGTGGGCGGGGTAGTTATTTATAGATCTAAAATTGATGAAATTCTGCTAAGTGTGAGACAAACAAGTTTCTCAATTTATTCCTATAATTTTGGATCTACTACAGCTCTGAAAATAAAAGAAAATGGTAAACCTAAAACATGGCAGTGCAAGAACATATAGGCTGGAGATTGAATCTCAGGGAGAAGGGATGCGTCTATGATTTGAAGCAAATACCAAAACTACCACCGCAAGGTTTTAGTATCGTTTTGTGGATTGAACTAAGCGGCATGGTGGATGAGCTGTGATGAACTTGCATGAACTCTGATGAACCCTATGAACAGGATCAATCTAATGTGGATCTAGGTCAAGGAAAGAACGTTACCTGGGTGCTTGACTGAAGAGCGGAGGAGCACCGCGATCTCTTGTCCCGGTCAGGTTGACGCAGCGGCCTGGTTGGAGTCGATGGTGAGGAACGACAGCGGCGGAGCTTCGGCGGCGGCGGACAACGCGAGGAGGAAGAAGAAGAGAGAAGGGTGGGGGTAAAAAGTGAAAATAGGGGCCCCCGTCGCTATTTATAAGGAAACAGTAAAATGGCATGTGCGGAAATCGAGGAGGCAACATGATTATCTCAACAGTGCAGGCACCTCGATTCTCGGACGACTAGTTAATGCAAAAGATCCATTGTGATGTCATGGATTTTTTATAGATTTGCTTTGCGTGACGTCATGGCGGGTTATAATAATTTGTTCAAGGTTAAGCATTGAAAGGATGACTCGCCAGCTGAAGCAGTGAAGATTGACATTAACAAGTTCAAATCAATCCGGGGCCTAATGTTGGGGATATGACTCTGAGGTGTGACCCGCCCAGGAGGGGCCGGGTTACACCATTGGCGACTTACTATGAAGAAGGCCCAAGAAAGGTTCAAGAAGACGAAGCATAAAGATATGCGGCGGCTTAAGAGGCAGGCCTGGTGGAGGCCCAAGACCCGGAGGTGTGAGCCGCCCGATGGTGACTTGCCTGGCAAGGCAAGGCGACTTCGAAACCGAGCTAGTCACGTTGTGTGATCCGGTTTGGACTCTTGTAAGCCCCGGAGCCTCGACATGTATATATAAAGGCAAGACCCGACGATGGGTTAACTGAAGAAAGCAACGGATCGATAGCTAAGTCAAGCGTGATTGCTCCCTTGTAATCGATACTCAAGTAATACAACTAGAAGCAGGACGTAGGCTTTTACCTCGTTGTGTGGGGCCGAACCTGGGTAAACCTTTGTGTCCTTTGTCCCGTTCAACCCCTTCGAGCTAACCTACGTTGCGATGGCTCCACACCTAAGTCCTTTCACAAGGGCATCTGCCGTGTTAAATCCACGACAGTGGGCGATGACCTCAGACAACGCACACAGTTTCTAGGAATAAAATGTGTTGGATCAATGAACAATCACACACGACTTCCTCTTGAAAACTGTTTGTGTTAGGCCACCTTGCGCAAACATTTACCACATAAAAAGTGTGTGTGATGGACAGCCTATGCCACACAGTTTCTTCTACGCACCGTGTGTGATGCATTCAATAACGCAAACGATAAAACTGTTAATATCGTCTGCAATGGCAATACTATCACAAACGATTTAATGGGGAAAACTACGTGTGATGTACGTACGAACGGAAAGGTTTTCCCTGGATTGACTGTGTGGGATGTACATATGAACAGAAACATACTTCTTGGATTGACTGTGTGGGATGTACATACGAACAGAAACGTATTCCTTGGATTGACTGTGTGGAATGTACATACGTACGGAAACGTTTGTCTGGGACTGACTGTGTGGGATGTACTGACGAACGGAAGCGATTGGGCCTGTATAATTGTATTTTTTAACACAATTGTACGTATAACCGTATTTGATCGCTCGCCCGTCGCACACGAGCTCATTTTGCCCAGCGTGTGTGACCGGAGGGCCTATCCCCGATGGTTTCTGGGTCGTGTGGGAAGGACCCCCCTATCGCCCACACTCACTTGGCGATGGCTCAAAATATCGCCGCGGAAAGGGGTTAAAAACTGTTTGTATAGCACCTCGTTGTACCAGTGCTTGCCAACTAACATAAGATTGAATCCAAGAGAGTGAACAAGTAAAACATCATCAATAGTCTTGTCTTTGGATATAGCAACTTTACCTAACTCAATTACCTTTCCTTTGTTGTTGTCGCCAAAAGTAATATACTTCAGAGATGAAGAAATTAAGTTGGGGTCAACAAACAATGACTTGTCTCCGGTCATATGACTAGTGCATCCACTATCCATTATCCATTCGGTACACCCGGAGACATAGTACTGCAGAGGAGTTAGGCTTTCTTAACCACACACATCTTTGTAGGTGGCTTTGAAACAATAGAGCGAGCAAGATATGATTTATTTCAATAAACATGATTGTTATTCGAAGAGGTGCGAGCATAATCGAAGGAATAGGCATTGAAATTCTTTCCAGACGAATGAGTATAGTGATTGAATGAGGTATGCATGTACTCATTCTGTCGAACAAAGTAACGAGCATTTTCTGCTTGCATGGTTAGTGATGAAGTAACAGGCAAAGCATCGATAGTTTTCCTGGGCACCCATATAGCTTTCTTTGGGGGGGCACTCCTGCTGTTTGGTCCAACATAGCGAGCAAAAGCCTCACCATATTGGTTTTTGAACAACTTATAGTTGTCCAGAGAATCATCAAGAGAGTATTCAGGGATAGGAGAGTCATATCCCGAAAGCAAAGCTGGATCAAGCGTTTTGCTCTTGGCATGCACCCACACAGTGCGAGGATATTGATCAGGTTCCCAGTAGGTGCCATTTTCATTCAGTTTCCTTTCGAAACCGATACCTTCTTTCCTGGGATTTTTGTGAAGAATGGATTTCTTCAGAACATCACAAAGTGTTTGATGCCCTTTGAGAGACTTGAACATTCCTGTCTGCATAAGTTCCTTCAACCTAGCATTCTTATCAGACACAGAACTATTTTCCTCGACAGAGGGGTTAGCATTCACAGAAGATTCAACATTTGATTCAACATTGCTACGTTCAAGGAATTTTAAGCAAGGTGGTGTAAACACTTCAGGTTTCTCTTTGAGTTGTTGGGTGAGAAGAGATTTTTCTCTGATCAAGTCATCATGACCCTCTCTCAGCGACTCGAGTTCCTATTTCCTTTTCAGGTAATCATAAGTCAATCTTTCGTGGTCGACCGAGAAAAAATCATGACGATTTGATAGTTCTTCCATTCGTGACTTGAGAGCGGAATATTCTTCTGTCAACGACTGGTTTTTCTCCATCTCCTCAACCAACAACCCTTCAGATTTCCTGAGGGTTTTCTCAATTTTCTCCAGAGAGTTTTGTTGTATATTAGCAATTTTGATCAGTTTGGCATGGTCATCCTCATCCGAAGAATATTGATCACTGGAGTGAACCTTGTGATGTTTGGAGGATACCTTTTCTTTCGAAGCTTTGGCCATGAAGTAGTAGGTAGGAGATTCGTTGTTGCTTGAATGTTTCTGGAAGAAGTTTGATGCAGGGGTGGAGGCACAAGCTATACCAGCCATGCCGGAATCAGTATCCTCATTGGATTCATCAACTTCTTCAGAGTCAGATGACTCTTCTTCATCGGAGTCCATCTCCTTGCCGATGTATGCCTTGGCCTTGCGAGAGGTATTCTTGTGGTTGGAGGAGGACTTGGAGGGATTCCTTGAGGAAGATCTTGACGAAGACTTTGAGGCGGAGCCGTCCTTCTTCTTAAAGAACTTCTTCGTTTTCTTCTCATCATCGGAATCGTAGTTCTTGCTCTTGCTTTTGCCGCAATAGTTGCCTAAATCATATCTTCCACTGGCATGGATTTCAGCTTCCCAGAGAGGGCAGTTTGAAATGAAATGTCCTGGCTTTTTGCACTTGAAGCAGGTGTAATCTCCAGTAGGTTTTGATGAAGATTTTGAACCGCCAGAATTGCTTGATCCTTTCTTCTAAAACTGGTTCTTTCTGTGAAGGCGCTGGAATCTTTTCGTGATTAATGTGAGATCTTTGCTGATCCTTTCTGGGTCATCTGAATCATCTTCGGCATTTCCTTCTGAGGAAGAATCAGTCACAGCCTTGAGAGCATGACTTTTGCGGTGACTTGAGCCATAAAGATCTCTCTTTTCTTCTTCTTGTTACTCGTGGGTGTTTAGCCTTTCCATGATATCAACAGAGTTGAGATATTTGAAATCAGCTCGTTCCCTAATCATCAGAACCAGTGTGTCGAATGAGCTGTCAAGAGATATGAGCAGTTTCTTCACAACTTCGTGATCAGTGATGTCTTTCGCGCCGAGACTTTGCAGCTCGTTTGCAATGTCACCCAGACGATCGAAGGTTTGCTAACAACTTTCATTTCTGATTCGCTTGAACCGATTAAACTTAGCCCAAAGAGTATCAATGCGAGCTTCTTTCTGAGTTGAAACACCCTCATTTATCTTTTCGAGAATGTCCCATGGTTCCTTTGCAGTTTCATACTGACGATAGCGAAGGAAGTGAGCACGAGAGAGATGGCCACCAATTTCATCTTTTGCTTGAGCATCCAACTGAATGAGTCTCTTCTCGCGGTCAGTGGGGACCTGGGGCACTTCAACCGTGACTCCAATCTGCACCACGTACCACATATCATCATCAATAGGTCAGAGACGGATCTTCATCTTCTCTTTCCAGAAGGGATAGTCCGTCCCATCGAAGATGGAAATCTTGAGATGTGACTTGTAGCTCACTGAACACATACTTAAACTCCAAGGTGGTTGGACCAAAATGAGCAGAGTCAAGGAGTACCTTGCTCTGATACCAATTGTAGGAACAAAGTATGTCTACCAGAGGGGGGTGAATGGGAGTTTTAAATTTTCTTCGGAAATATCAAAACTCTTGGAACCCAACAACGAAGCGAATGAAAACAGTGTACAGTGAGCGAATACAAACTACCGAATGGAAACTGAAAACATGCATCGAGACAAATCACATGATTGAAACAGTTCGAATGTAAAGGGGTGGATCAGAGGTAACCAGTGATGCTCGATGGCGACAAGGAATTTGGTAGACCAGTTTGTCCTTCTGCACAAGGACTACGTCTAGTTGGAGGGGTTGTGACTTAACACAAAAGATAAACTCTCTTCGCCCTATTCTCCTCGACAATTGGTTCATCAACCAATGTCGATCACTCATGGTAGATACTTGAGGCGATCTCCGAACCTTTACAGACTTCTTCTTCGAGAACCATAATTACTCTTGGTCTCTGAAGAAATTGGCACCTAGCCGTCTAGAGAGTTTGCAGCTCTCAAGAGTAATAGGCGGAGCGTACTGGACTTAGATTCCAGTGATGCTGAACCACTATCTAATTTTTCGGCTCTAGGGGTTTTCTTTCGGTGGATTTTAAACTCAAATCACTCTGGAGAGGGTTGTTCAAAAATCATCTCACAATCAAACAGAGCAGCCACCGGACAACGCCGACACGGGGTGGCTATTTATAGCCGCAGCCTTCCCTGGTGGGAAATGGCCATTTTGGACATGCGGTCCAGCCAATGGCCAACCGGCACGTTTACAATGGTCGGATTTCAAAGAGCAATGGTAACATTACTTGAGGACCAAGTAATGCTAAATCCTCGGTCAGAGAAAAATCTGTCGCAGCGAAGAAGATCGCAGTCTCTTGCTGGCAAGTATTTGCTCGGAACACAAAGAGATTTCTCTCGCATCTTTCATAGGAACTGGTTTAGCATCAGAGAATCAAAGCTTCAAACGCTACACCCCTCTTAATAGTACGATGGTCCTGTGACTCAATAAAGAGAAGAGAAACAACGAAACAAATGCTACGTCTTCACTTCGTCTTCAATCTTCTCGGTTGCAGTCACTTCCTTCGGACAAGCACCGAACCAATTGCTTCGCGTCAGGAATTTTATAGGGGTCACTCTTGTTATCATAATCTTCGGTGATAATCTTCACTGCCACGCAGGGGATTATCTTCGTCGTTTGAATCGAACTCCTCTTGATTCCAGGGACCTGTTACTCTGTGTGCACTAGCAAACACATAAGTCCCATACTGTTTATGTCAACAAACTCCAAAACATAAGGAGGCAAATTATTGTACCAACACACCGCAAAAGAAGATTACATCGGGTAGAACTCCAAGAATATCGAGGAGAATATTGTATTGAAGATCAAAGAGAGACAAGAAGTCATCTAGCTACTAGCTATGTGTTGGGGACACACATAACAGGTAGGCCCACGAAGGGTCAAAATATATTAAAGCATGGGGTCCACACATCAGGTGGGTCTAGATAAATTTCATACAGACATACTATCCACTCGGACAAGCAACGTACCATCCACTCAAATGATAGTCCACCACTCGGCCGTATGACTCACTCGGGTATGCGAAGACCAGCAGGCAGCAAGGCAGTCAAAGCATCATTCTCATAGTGGAGGCTTCGTAGTGGGCTGGCATTATGGCATTCATGCCCCACTTTGTAACATAAGAGGTGAGGGGGTGGCGCACTCTATATAAGCCACCCCCACCACGTAGCTAAGGGGGCAGACCCTCATTTCTTCCCCTCGCACTCATCTCTCTCGCCACTAGTCTCAGGACATAGCTCAGACATGGAGATCCGTTCTCCTCTCTCTCTCAAATACACCATGTAACTCCATGTTCATGACAGATAAAGGAAAGCCTCTCCGGAGCACGAGACGTAGGGTTGTTATCTCCACCGTGAGAGGCCCAAACTCGCTAAAACCACTGTGCCACCCATTTGCATCTCGATAGATCATGCTCCTTTATCCTACCCCTCTCTCATTGTCGGAATCATTCTCACGACACTATGGACCCGTAGGTCTGTGCTGAACTACTCACACATCATCGAAAGGCGGCAAGGATGATGAAGAAGCCCTCCATGATCGATTCCCCCTCTGGCAGAGTACCGGAAAAGGCCTCTAGATGGGATAGCGAAAAAACAGAAACTTGCAGCGGTGAAAAAAGTATTTTGGGTGGCTCTCTGTTGGTGTCCCGATTTTAGAGAATTTATGGAGGTGGAATTAGGTCAGACAGAGCCACGAGGGGCCCACAAGGCATTAGGGTGCGCCTACCCCCTGGGCGCACCCTGTTGCCTTGTCATCTCCTCGTTTGCCTTCTGGTCTCCTCCCAAAGCTTTCCGGGTCTCTCTTGTCCAGAAAAAATTGTTAAAAAGTTTCATAGCCTTTGGACTCCATTTGGTGCTGATTTCCTGGAAAAAACAAAAACAGGCAAAAAAAACAGCAACTCGCACTAGTCACTAGTTTAATAGGTTAGTCCCATAAATGATATAAAATAGCATATAATTGCATATAAAATATCCAAGATTGATACTATAATAGCATGGAACAATAAAAAATTATAGATACACTGGAGATGTATCAATATCTACCACGCACGTTCAATGCCGCTGTCCGTCCGTCTACCACCATTAAGCAAGCTTGCTGGATGAGAAATCCACTCCGGTGCCGCGCATTGATGCACCCGGACGCCTGGCCTCACCGGAATCCGCTATATAAAGGAGACCATACCTGGCTAACTCCACACCACAATACCAGCCCCTCCACATCCTCCTCCCTTGCACTGCATCCGCCATGACCGCCAGCAGGAAAGCACTATGGGACAGTCTGTCGCCGGAGATGAAGCACGTGGTGGCTGCCTAGCATAGCGGCCGTGCCAGGCGGATCCAGGCCGGCTTGCCGGCCAGCTCGCCCGAGGTCTCTGACGATGAGGACGACAACACAATGGAGACGGGCTCCGATGACTCCACCCCAGCTCCCGCGCCTCCTATGCACGCCGGCTTCACCATGTAGCAGGCACAGGCGCAGTTCAACGCTGCTATGGCGGAGTTGCAGCCTGCACCATCGCCTTTATCGGCGTTCCAGCAGGCGCAAGAGGAACAACGGTACAACTTGTTCCTCCTGGAGCAGCACCGGATGGTGGAGGGCTAGATCTATGGTGAGCGCGCGAGCGAGGAGAGGCCGTGGCGGACATGGCCGCGGTGAACCAAAATTTCGTCACAGAGCACCGTGACATCTACGATGCCATCCGCACTCAAGCTGCTGCTCGGCAGGAAGCGGCAGCCACGGAGGCGCAGTTGCAGGCGATCGCGGAGGAGAACATAGCCAGCTACCCCTCCTATGTGTCGCCGACGAGCCATCAGCCGGCCCGGTGGGACGACGACAGCCAAGGTGCCACCATTTCCCTCATGGACCTCACGTCCACTGGTAACGGACAAGGCGCGGACTCCTCCGACGATGAGTAGGTCACGGGAGGCGGCAGGACCTAGTGTCCCATGTGGACCGGTCTGTCTCCCGTGTTCTATTCTTCCTCGCCGGAGACCACACCTTCACATCATCGGTCTTATCACTGGTGCTCACTGAGATGGTGGAAGGAGGACGATACGGGCTTGGACGTTGGGCGCCGCCGTCGTAGGATAGGTTTAGTGGCGGGTCTTTTTTTGTTCTAAATGTTCGAAATGTAGTTAAATCCGACGTGTTTGTATGAATCCGTCATGTTTGTATGAAATCCACCCGTGTTTGCATGAATTTCATCCGGTTTGTTGAAAAATAGTTTGAAATGTATGCGGCTAGCGTTGGATGGCTGCCTCCTGCATCCATGTCCACGGACTGGTCCCCCTGTTTCCACGGGCGGATGTGGGAGGTTTTTTGCGGGTTGCCGTTGGAGGTGCCCTTACCCCAACATGGTGATAAAACTTACCCAAAATGTGGCATACATAAACTTAGCTTTTTATTCCTGTTCTATAGTTGTTTTCTATCTGTAGTCACCGATAGAAAACGTAAAATACCAAAAAAGCTAATTGTACTTGCTATACCCAAAATCCTTTTTATCTGACATTAATTTGGAACTGCGTGCATCTAAGGCGGTGAGTGCTGGAATCCTGCAACACCTCACTACTAGGCATGCCACATCGAGTGTCTCGCTCTTTGCGGACGACGTGGTTGTTTTCTGCAACCCGGATCATGGTGATCTTGCTGCCATTCGCGTAATTCTGCAGGCGTTTGGCAAGGCTTTTGGCTTGTGCATGAATTTTGCTAAATGCTCCACCACTCCAATTCGATGTTGCCAGCAAACTACCGACGAAATTGGTGCCTCCCTATCCTTTCCGGTGACGACCTTCCCCATCCAATATTCTTGTCCATACGCAAAGTCTCTTCGACCGCACTTATGCCCTTGGTGGACAAACTCATCCACAAGCTAGCTACCTGGAAAGCGTTGCTACTCCCACATGGGGAAAGACTGGCCCTTGCCTGGCATGTTCTCACTATTATGCCCACGCACATCCTTACGGCGATGGCGATCTCCCCGCTCATTCTCAAGAAAATTGCAAGGGTGATTCGCGACATTCTCTCGCAAGGATGCAAGGATACCAAAGCAGGGTCTTGCCTGGTCAGCTGGGCGAAGACTTACCGGCCGCTCGAACTCGACGACATTGGTGTCTGGGATCTGCAGCGCATGGGCATCGCCCTGCGCGCGCTGGTTGTGGCTTCAGGCAACGAACAATTCCCGGGCTTGGCGACATCTACACTTGCCCTGTGAGCCCGAGGTGCGAGATGTCTATCGCGCATCAACGATCTGGACCTGGGAGATGGTCATTCCTGTTGTTCTGGGATCGGCCATTGGATTGATGATCTCTCCATCTATCGCTGCTCCCGTTCCTCACGGACGAAAACGCCCTCGGCTGGTCTGTGAAGCGCTTGATCACCTTATCAGGATGGGAGACATCCACGGTGCCATGGTGGAATTCGTCGACTTGTGGTGGCGGATCTAGCAAGTCAGCCTCACCACCGTGCCAGACAAGATCTCCTGGTGTTGGACTGACAATGGGTCGTACTATGCTAAATCATGCTACACCGCATTGTTCCTTGGATCGACCACGGCCCCTTCTGGCGCTTGATCTGGCGCAACTGGGCGCCCCTCAATGTCAAGTTTTTCATCTGGTTGGCCTCCCAAAAAAGGTGTTGGGCCGTAGATCGCCTTGCTTCACGAGGTCTGCAACACGAGCCTCTATGCGTTATGTTCTTGCATGAAGAGGAAACTCTGCACCACTTGCTTGTCGGATGCGTCTTCTCCAGGAACATGTGGCATGAAATTCTATCCTGGAGCCATCTCGCCTATGATCCACCTGATGGCACTCTCAACTTCTTCCAATGGTGGTCTGAGGCCATGGATTCTTCTCCCCCCAAGCATGCATAAAGGTTTGGCATTGATCGTCATTCTCACTGCTTGGAAACCTGGAAGCACCGCAACACCATTATCTTAGATGGTGCGCGCCCCTCCACAGCTAGGCTTACTGTTGTAATCATTGACGAGGCACACCACCAGGCATCCACTAACGCCAAAGGACTAGGCCGACTATTGCACGTAACCCTTTGTACTTTGGGTCTGAGCACACCCTTCCGCTGCTCATTTTGCATCCTCGATGACGTCTATCTGTGTACGCCATCTGAGGATTGCACCATGTAACTTCTCCCCTTCTATCAATGCAAGGATATGCATCCATCGTATTAGAGAAAAAAACGTTGTATGCAAATCTAGAGCAATAACATGATGAACCAAGAAATCCCTAGGTCCTATTGTTAGGAAAAGTGAATTACTGTTCTGATAAACAACATTCAACCATCAGGGCAACCATAGGCTTCGACCCAAACCTGGGAAGCGCCACATACGTGGTCCCCTTGGGTAGTTTCTGATATCATCTTCTTTAGTTGCTAAGAATGAAAGAGGGAAAATCATTCCTATCGCGAAGAGAAGGCTCAAAAAGTTGAAATACAAACCATATGTAGGGAAATACAGGTCTCTCAAACCATCAACTATAGTTGTGTACATGCCACCTTCACCAAATCTTTGTACTCGTGTTACGCAAGAAACAACCAAATATAAAGCCAACGTATATATAAGTACATCAAAAGGAATATTATCAGGATTAACCATAGTGATCAATATAGGGTAGAAGTTACAACCAGAACACATTTTATACTTATGATATATTAACCGTAATTACCATGTCTTAATACACCAAAAAAATTGTTCATGCTTAAAATAGCATGCTTAGAAAAAAAATGTTTGTAAGATTTTAAAGGTGTTCTTGTCTTACAAAAAATGTTCAAGTAAGTTTTAAAAGTAGTTATGTACTTCAAAAATATTTAACATGCTGGTCAAATAAATTTATATTTCCTTTATCAAAGCAACAAAAACTCATTTAAATGGAAATAAAAATGCAACAGAAAATCGAAACAAACAGTAAAACTGAGAAGAAAAAACAAAAAATTCAAAGAATCATAATATAAAGAAAAACTTTGGCGATCCACTGCTATACGCAGCTACAGAGTTCTTGTACGACCGGTGTATTTAAACGCAAAGACTATATCATGCCCTCCGCGGGATAGAAACAGCGTCGCCTTTGAAGCTTCAGATTGCGGCCCACCAGCGCGGCTTTCCTTCCGTTTTTTTCCCGTTTTATTTTCCTAATTTAGGTTTCTTTTTTATTTTTCTGGTTATTCCATGGTTTTCGAATCCTTTTTGTTACTTATATTGTTTTTTGTATTTCATGTTTCGGTTTTTTATTTTTCTTGTTCTTCCCCTTTTTCTTTTTATTATTTTTTCCTAATTTTGTTTTTTATGTTTGGAAAATACATGAATGTTTATAATAATGTTTGTATAACTAAAATAATATTAATTAATTGTAATTATTAAAATAATTTAATCTTTCTAAATTATGCAAATATTTTTAATCAGAAACACTATTTATTTATATGATTTTCTAAAATAAATTGGTGAATATCATGGTAAATAAGTTATTTTATTCATATATATAATAACTCGGTGAATATCATGGTAAATAAGTTATTTTATTATAACTAGCAAAAAGGCCCGTGCGTTGCAACAGGAGAAAAATATACCACACGCTCTTAATTTACAAAAAACGGTCTATAATTCGAGAATTTGTAGCTACAGCCCAAACAAAGATGGTCTTAACCTATAAAAGTGCAATTTAAGATTCTACATGTGTTCTATTTCAACACGGCTTGCATGTAGATTTAATCCGTAAAAAGAAACAGGCAAGTGATCATGCATTTATTCATGTCATGTTCGGAATGGGGTGTTGTCACGGGCGAGTAAAGAAAAACGACAAAAACAAACGATGACACATTAACACACTACGGAGACATGTGTGCATCAATGGCAGTTTTCAGTTTAAGAATCACCAACTTATGATAACTCTTGAACACTTTTTTTCACATGCATATTTCTTAAATACATGAAGAGTTGTTAAAAAGGTTCTTAAAAAGATATATGATTTTTTAATCATAAAAAGAGTTTTTTTTTGTCTGGAAAACAACATTTTTGTAAGGTCTCATGTGGACGCAGGTACTTGCGCCCCAATTTCATCACTATTTCTTGCCATACATGTCATAGGTATTGATCCCTGTTTCATCACTATTTATATCTTATCAAACTTGTCTTTTATTTTTATTTTTTTGTAATGCATGCCTCCTTTTTACATTTTTTCATGCATGTCCTCTTTTTTTCTTCTTATATATAGGAGAATAGCGCAACATCTCATCTTTATCGGATCTCCTCTGCATTTTCTCTTTTATTTCTTTTATAGCGGATATCCCATCTTTATTGGATTATTCTTTTATTTCTTGTCATGCATGTCCTTATTTATTGGGTGTCTCTAGCAAATTTATCTTCAATTTCATGTCCAATCCTGATTTTGCTGAGGTGTTTATCCCCAATCTGAATCAGTACCGGTATGAAAAAAAGACAGATAATGCATGGTTGATTAACATTGCAGCCTAGATAGTATTTTTTTAAAATAATGTTAACAAGTAAAATAACATCATATTCAGATTTCACATATTTTTCTAATCAAATTACATATATAACATGTTAAATTTGGAGTTACGGTTTAGAAGATACGAGTATTTAAAAAAATTATTTGATATGTACTACGGGTTTAATGTCAGAAACATTAGGGGGTTTTCTATAAAATGACAAAACGGACTAAAAATATCTATTTTTTATTAGTAGGTATAGATATAGATTATCATTTACGTACTTTACACAAATTCTTAAAAATAAAAGAAAGCTAACATGTGCAACATGGAGTGCACGGACTGCAACCCATTTAAACCAGAAGGGCGAGTTCCCTTACTACATTAAGCCTTCTTATGCTTAGCGTACATCAAAACTTGGGAGCAACTATCCAAGGGTTATCCCTTGCGGGGCTCCTGCAAGGGTCATTTTCTTGGTGTGCGAGCACACCAAGTGATGTGCCCAGCTCCGTCACGTATCGCGTGTTGGGCATTTCATCTGAATTTTGTTTTTTTATTTTTCTTACGCGTTATCAGAATTTATTTCCCCTTTTTTGTTTCCTTGGCTTTTCGGTTTTTGCTCGATTTTCCCTACATTTTGGAGCAATTTTTTGTGATGCTCTGCTTCTCGAAAAAGGAAAAAAGATATGTGCTTTAATGAGAAACGCGGATTTTTCTTTTGCAAGTGCTTCTCGAAAAGGAAAGACAATATGTGCTTCCACGAGAAGTATAGAGATTTGGTTCTGCGGCTGCTTCTTGAAAAAATAAATCTTTGCTTCCACGGGAAGCACATATTTGTTTCTCGTGGAACCACAGGTTTGCTTTCGCGAGAAGTATAGTCATGCTTCTCGAAAAGGAAAAAATATATGATTCTACGAGAAGCATAGTTTTTCTTCTCATGGAGTACATATTTGCTCCCACGATTTGTTTCTCAGAAAAAAATGTGCTTCTCGAAAAGGGGAAAATAAATATGAAATTTTTTAACCGTGCTTCATGGCCCCGGTTTTTTTTCCTTATGATGTTTTAGTATTCGTTTTTTGGTTGCCGGTTTTTTTTGTTTTCATTTTTTTTGGTTTTTTATTAGAAAAAGTTCATTGAAACCGATTAACATGAGATCCATTTTGAAGATCTCGACGCGAGAAATTCAACGATGAAAACGGCTCAAGATTTGGACGCACGGTTGAAGATATTTTTTTTAATGAACGAATTTATGAAAAAGAAAAAAACACTCAGGTTGAGACAAGTGACACACATATAGTGCGTCATTTTGTCAGCGGTGAGAAGGTGAGGGTGACCTTTGCAAGGGTACCCCTTGACTACCAATTTCATCAAAACTTGTGTGCTGCGGTGGCTTGCTCTGGCCGTTGCGTAGCTTGAGGTCACCGGTTTGAGTCTGGCAGCCACCATTTTTCGTGTAATTTTTTTCTTTCTACCGACATGTGGGCCTCACTGGTCATAGAGGCTTATACCGAACAAGTCATTCGTTGGAAGTGGGTCCTATCCTATGCCACGTGCACGCCACCTGAAGATGGGATTAACATCGTATTTGTACACTCGTGTAAAGTTTTATAACCAGTTTAATGTATTTTTTAAGTTCACACTTAAAAATGAATATCAGTGGCAAGTTTAAACAATTACCTCTTTTTGTGAATTTCAATTTATTCATCAGTCCAGCTCTGGACCTGACAGTCTATTCGTGGGATTGTTTCTGCAGTTCAAGGTCAATTAGTTCACCCTGGTCGATGCTGATACGGGAAGCTGTGCCCTTTTGAGCTTTTGGGTGGCGTGCTGACGCGGTTTCGCGTCCAAACCGTGTGTGTTGGTCAGGTCCGCTCCCTCCTTTGGTACGCCTTCCCGCCTCATCTTATCTTGGTCGGGTCGCTTTCCGTCGCCCGTCCGGCGGTGTAGCAGAGGCCCATGTTGCCGCGGCGGTGGACCATGATGCATCGGGAGAGACGTGCTGCGCACTTCTCTGTCGTCGTTGGGCTCCATCGGTGGTTGTCTGCGCCAGCCACACTTGCAGTCAAACTCGCACGCCGTTACTTATTCGTTCCTATATTTTCTAGAAGCATCAAAGCATGTATAGTATCTATCGGCAAAAAAAAAAAACGGCTGGTGTGATTGTATGTTCGGATGGTGCTAGGATGTTCCAGTTCTAAACGCATGTCATATGAACAAATGAAGAAACTTGCCGTCAAAAAAGCAAATCAAGAAACATGTAGTACAATTTCTGCGCAAGCAAAGCATAGATCCGTGTAGTGTAGCCAAGGCTCCAGAAATCCTTGCATTTATTTATTTACCGGCCTAAGTTTGGATAGGTTTTGAATGAATGCAAAGAAAAACCATTAATCATAATTTCCATTCCTTCGTAACAAAGAAAACCAAAAGTGAACCCGACGTCTGGATGAGCAAAAGTAGAAGCAGTGCAGTTTTGGTGAAGGAAAATGATAATAAACCTGAAGAAACTGAATACATTTTACCCGTTCGTCCCAAGGCGCCCCGCAGCCCACCGGCAGAGAACTTCCAGAAACAGCACCATCGGATAGATGCCGCGCGCTCCTATTTATACCCGACCCGCTAAGCTCATTCGCCTCCACCACCCAACAGCACTCAAGCAGAGCACAGCAGAGCATCGCATTCGCCATTGTAGCTAGCACTCGCGGCGTGCGGTCAGGAGCACGGCGAGCATGGGTTCGAGGTACGAGGTGGAGGTGACGGTGGGCTCGGCGCGGGACCTCAAGAACGTCAACTGGCGCAACGGCGACCTGCAGCCCTACGCCGTGCTCTGGGTCGACGACGGCCCCAAGTGCTCCTCCCGCGTCGACCTGGTCAACGGCGAGAGCCCCGAGTGGGACGAGAAGCTGACGGTCCCGCTCCCGCCCTCCACCACCCGCCTCGAGGACGCCGTCCTCCACATCGACGTCGTCCACGCCAACGCCGCCGAGGGCACCAAGCCGCTCGTCGGGTCCGCGCGCCTGCCGCTGCGCGACGTCCTCGACGACGCCGGGCTCGGCGGCCGCGCGTCCCGCTCGCTCCGCCTCAAGCGGCCCTCGGGCCGGCCCCAGGGCCGCGTCGACGTCCGCGTCGCCGTCCGCGAGGCCGCCCGCTACTACGACCCCGCCTACCCGCCGCCCTACGGCCAGAGCCAGTCCGCCCGCGACCCCTACGCGGCCCCGGCGCCGTACGGCTCGGGCGGGTACGGGTACGGCCAGCAGCAGCCGCCGTACGCCGCGCCTCCGTCGGACTACCCGGGCGCCTACGGCGCCGGCGTGCCCCCGCAGTCCGCCGGGTACCCTGCGGTCTACGGCGGCGCGCCACAGGCGCAGCCGGCGTACGGCGCGGCTCCTGCCCCCGCGTACGGGTCGGGCGGGTACGGGTCGGGGTCGGTGAATGACCCTGCGAAGAAGAAGGGGATGGGGATGGGGGCGGGGCTGGCGGTGGGCGCGGCGGCGGGGGTGCTGGGCGGGCTGGCGCTGGCGGAAGGGGCGAGCTACCTGGAGGACAAGATCGAGGACGACGTGGCGGAGAAGGTGGAGGACGACCTGGCCGGCGGCGGCTACGACGACGACGACTACTAGTCGAGAAAATGAGACCGAGAGATTGTTGTATGCGGGGGTGCTGACTAGCCAGCATCTTCTTTGCTATTCTGGCCCGATTTGTTGAATAAAGACGCGAAAGAAATTAACAATGAGTGTAGCAACAGATCGAATTCAACTTTTTTATGTGCCGTCCTTTGAATCTTTGATACGTCTCGAGGTTGATTGCTGTGGCTTCCCAACAACTGCAGAAGCATCCATCCATCCATCTACCTCGGCCGTTTAAGCCTGGTCGATTTGGAGAAGGAAGCATCCCCTGCTGCGGTCCAGCACCAATCCTCTGGCACCGACAAATTGTTCAACACAGCAACGTTGCCTAGACAGGCTCTCCTTTTATTGTGTTTGTATAATCTTGACTCACATTCTGCAGTCTTAACGATGACATAGATATATGGTGTCTAATCCTTGACCTCACCTCTCAATGTCGTACTACCATGGTACTCCAACTCCAACCGGACGATCCATTTCCTCCGTCTGTGTCCGATTGGGTCATCGCGGACAAAAATGTTGGCCCAGCGTGCCGATCCATTCCTAAAATGCGTCCGCGCGGATCCATTCCCAACCCAAATTTGCGCCTGAAATATGTCGGGGCGGACGCAAAGCGGATCCGCCGCGCGTCCCCTCGGTGTCCGCCGCGGCCCTACTTGTCGGCCGGCCATCCACCACCCGCGTCTTATTAAATGTCATCACCTACCTCGGGGCCCGCCTGGCAGTGGGTGGAAGGTCTGCATGCCCATTCTTTTTAATGGAAGCGTGCGGCGGGGCCAGCCTCATCTACTTCCAACCCCCGTCCACATCTGGCCACGTGGGGCTCCCTCGTCGGCGACCAGAAATCCTAGCACGACCAAACCCTAGCCACCATGGGGGTATTTCGACGGGAAGGGGAAGGGGAAGGGGAAGCTCAGCGCCGACGAGGCCTCTTCCCGCGGGCTTCCTCCTCCTCCGTCGCCGCCTGCTAGACGCGGCTCGCCACCGGAGCAGGATCGTCTGTACATACCAGTCCACCAGGCACGGTGGCACCACCGGCCACTGCAGTATCCGAATGTCAGCCTGCCGCACGGTTGTCATCTGGATCCGCAGCAGTTCCCCATTCCGGCAGTGCCGCGCACGGCACATGGGCGCACACCGAGGAGGTTCCCCGGCGTCGCGAGGTCCTCACTCCGGAGCAGCAGGCGATGCGTGCCTACGTGCCAGACTCCCCCAACCGCGAGCGTTGGTTCGCGCTAGAGCACGAGGAGGAGCGCCGTCGGGGCGTCCACGTCGACCACGACGTTCCTCCGCCGCCGCCTGAGGTTCTACCGGAGGAGGAGGATGAAGAGGCGGCGTACCAAGCTGCCCTCGAGCTAGCCCTGCAGCACGCGCTGGAGGCAAGCAGGATCGAGGAGGAGGCCCAATGGGATGGGCTGGAGCACACCCTCGCCTTGTCGGCTGCGGGGGACTCCGCCCCGCCTCCTCACCGTCACCGCCGCAGCCCACCGTCGAGCCCAAGGCGGTGCCGGAGCCCACGCCGACGCGGAAGCGCTCCTTGCCTCCGCCCACTTGGCGGAGGAGTCTTACACGTGGACCGGCAAGCTCTGCGAGTGGGTGAGCGCGCCTCCGGTCCACTACGTAGTGACGCTGGAGGAGTAGGCGACCCACCTTGAGCGCTGGAAGGTGCACTGGCTCGCCGAGGAGGAGGCCGACGGCCAGCGGTAGATGCACTGGGAGCAGAAGGAAGAGGTACTGCGCCTTGAGGAGGAGGAGCGCGCCCGGCGAGCCGCAATGCCGCCGCCGCAACAGACGCCGGAGGAGGCTGCCCTGGCAGCCTACCAAGCGGCGTTCGGGTGGGCTGGGCCGCCTCCCGTCTTCATCGACCTCACCGACGGCGATGGCGATGGCAAGGGCAAGGGCAAGGCAAATGTCTAGGGCAGTGCGTGGGCGTGGGTTTTTTTAGTTTTAATTGTGTTTTAAGTGGACTTTGGCCGGCGGTTGACCGACCACTTTATGTTTAATTATGCTTAATTAAGTTTCTGTTATGTTTATCTGTGCCACGTGTTTACCAATTTTTGTTTTTTTACGTGGGCAAATTTGGGTCTGCCTCCCGTTAGGCGCACCAGCCGACCCAAATGAAAAAGCGGACGCGTCCGTCCGCCTGGCCGACCCGAACAGACAAAAGACAGACAAAGCACGTGTCCGTTTGGGTCGGCGCGTTGGAGTTGCTCTAAGGATTGAACATTGCATTCAATAAGTACAATAACAGATGAAATGAGTTAGATGGAATTGATGATAAAGGGGGCGTAAAATGCAAGTATAATCCGGAACATAGGACATAATATGTCTGGATTCGTGATGTTTTCAAGTACCACTTGGCTTGGAGCCGATTGTTATCATATTGTCTTGTGCATACCTATTTCCAAAAGCTCGGAGAACAAAAAAAAAATCTTAGGGCTCAAGCATGAACTCTGAAAGAGGCTCACTTGACCAAAAATTTCTAAAGCTCTGCTTTGAAGGCTACTTATCCTACTAACCTCATATGTATATAATAGCTTGACAATGAGAAAGAAGGACATCTCAAACATTCTATTAAGTAACACGTAGGGTTGCCGAAATTGTGCTACCAAAATAAATATTAACTTTCTTACATGATCACAAATAGCATCTAAATCAGAGATTCAAAAGTGAATGCCAAAAAAAAAACCTATGCACAAACAACATGAGGGAGATGGATTATCCTTTGTCTACATTATGAAAATTACATTAGCTCAACTCAGTTGCAGCCTGTTTCGGTTTTTATCTAATACCTTGTTAACATGACAAAATAAAGATCTACACAAACGCCATGACAGTAAGTGATTTAATATTAATGGACTAATGCAGCCCCAGGATGTTGGTATTGCTGATGAAAACAAAAAACAAATAGTAATAAGAAAGGTAAAATAATAAACAATGTCCAAAATCAATCTAAATGAATTGCAGCAGCACAAACCATACAACAAAAACTATATTCAGTTCCCTTAGTGTGTGACAAAGCCTGCCTAAATTTGGTCACTTCTCTTGAGTGTTTTCTTGTCTCAAAGTTGTACCTCATGTCCAGGTTAAATGTCCCGAGCATCACCTTCTGATCCCTCCAGTTCAAAAAGGAAGAATGTTATTTACGGGGAAAATGTAGCCCAGCTTGCAGACGATGGAATGAGAGGAAGTTGTACCACATCATCCAGGCGGCCATCGAGAGACAAAAAGTCACTCGTGGCATGTCTTGTTGTTGACGTTGCCTTCCTCCTTGCGAGCAGTCCTTTCGTCCACCTTGCAACTCTTCCTATAGCGGCTGGCGAACACGAGGTACAAAGCGAAGTTTACCAGGGATAGCATGCCGAGAAGGAAGATCCAGCCCGGGCCCAAACCCACATTGTTGGACTTGGTGACCGTGCTGACGATGATGTCCTGGAAGTAGTTGTCGAGCGACTCGGGTGACATGCACAACACGGTCCCGATGCTCTTGAATCCGTTGGCTAGTGGCAGAGCTTAGTGAGGGCCAAAGGGGGCTATGCCCCCCCCCCCCCTCAACCAAATTTATTTGTTCTCATAGACACATAACTTTCAACTATTTGGGCCAGATTTAACATAATATTTAACATTAGGATGTGCAGCTCGCTTCTATTTGCGGTGGCCGTGCTGGCCTTCCTGAAGTGCTCGACCAGGTCAGCGATGGCCATGGCCATTACATCGAGGACCAGGCAAAGGCGTCCAATGATCCGTGCCGGGAATTGGCAGATGGTCCGCTCGTACAAGAAGATGGTGGTTGTGACCATGAGGACGTTGAAGACTCGCATGCTGGATATGCCAAGATTGAAAAACCGCGCCTAGCTAGGTGTGGTTCGCGCACCGCGGTTCCCTACACGACGGTGAGCAACGCCAGCTGGGTGTAAATAACGGAGTAGAGCCAGACAGGGAGGGTCCGTAGGATGCTCTTCACTTGATAAGAGGTGTGAGGCATTTGGGAAAGCTCTGCGGAATTGGTTAGGAGAGGTGGTGAAGGTCGATGTGGAGCAAGATGGGTTTGCACGAGGAAAGCACCTTCGGGTTAGAGCTAAGATGGGGGTGACTGAACCACTAAAAAGGGGATTTTTCTGCGATCTTCGTGGGAGGATAAGCAAGGGACATGGTTTGATTTCACATATGAAAAAAAAATCCCCACTTTTTTTTGGATTGTGAGGGACTCATGCATGCCAATGGTAGATGTGTGTAATGACCCGAACCTGATAATATTCGATGTCTCTGTGCTTATCGTGCTAGTCCCTGGATCGATTCGCTAGCACACACACATAGTACATAGGAATATCAAAGTACAAGTGCATCATTTACTACAATGTATGATCCAGAATTTATAAAGTATTACAAACTGAGTAGCACATAGCTAGCTTTATTCAATAATAACAGCAAAAATGTAACATAATAAACGATGAGTCCCATCAATGCCCACTGGCGAAATGCTGAGTGAAGACTCGCGACCCTACTGTATCTCACTGATCATCTGAAAATCTTGCAACATGATAAGTTGCAGCCACAATGGTCAATACATTGAATGTATTGGCAAATCACAAAATATGATATAGCAAACCTACATCCACAAAGCAATGTATGACAAACAACACACTCAAATTGGTTTGCAGAAGAATGTCTTCACCTACCTCCACTAACTGAACTTACACCCGCCTCTAATATATTCGTCCAAGATAACCCCAAAGATTCTAAGTAAACATGACAAGAACTTCAGAAGTCTCTCAAGTGCGCTCTGTCAGTGGCGCATTCTCTAGGAACAATAGAGCGCTCTGCCAAGGACGCATTCACCTGATTTATGTTTTGAAAGCTATACCTCGGCTCATGTGCGCTCTGTCAATGGCGCATTCTCTAGGGACAATAGAGCGCTCTGCCAGTGACGCATTCACCTGGTTAATAATCCCGAGCCTACGGCTATAAACACTCACCACTTTCATGGATCACTCGACACATGCCCACCTCTACCATAGCAAGTTGATCACACCATCACATAACACAATCAATACCAAAACATGACAACACAGGATACACATATCAGGCCAAACATATATCATAGCATAAAACCACACATGCATAGCAGAATATAGGATGAGCAAAGTCAAAAAGTGCAAACTTGCCTTGAACGGTGTTGAAGTACTCTAACGATTAATTCCGATCCGCTTCGCACTCCGGACAATCTATACGATTAATGAAGGCACCGATAAATAAACCGTACTCACATAACACCACAATAAAGTCAATAGCAAGGAATTCAAATAAAAACTTAATTAACAGAACGTAACAGTAGGTATATATTATCTACATGCTAATAGGATCATAATGCAAAAAGAATCAACTAATTTGGATCAACGGTTTAAAAGATATGGCCTCCGGAAGATAAATTTTAAATTTGAGCAAATTCAAATTTAAAAGTTTCAAAAATTATATTGGATATGTGTGCTGGATAGAGGGGATCATGATGAAGAATTTGGCATTGGTTTCATCAAATTTGGACAAACGATGCAAAAGTTATGAAGGTTTGAAAAAAGGGACAAATCTGTCCTTTTTCTATTTAAAACAAAATACCTGACACGTGGCGCACTGTGATAGGCTGAAGAGTGTTTGCTGTTACAGCTAACCGATGGTCGGCCACTAATTAGTGCATACCGGTTCGAAGGAAAAAAAAACTTAACTGATCTAATCCTAGCGCTCCATCATAGATCGAACGAACGGAGGAGCTCACCGGTGAACAAAGGCAAGGTGGCCGCCGGACTTGGACAAAAGGGCGGCGCGGCAGCTCGGGCGGGAATGGTGGCGCCTGCTACGGTGGTCTCCAGACTCCGGCGGGTAGCGTACGGGGCGCGGAGCTCTACTGCGGTCTCGCAGACGTCCTCAGCGGCGTCGGTGGCGAGCGGGAACGACGGCAGAGGGTGGCTGGAGCTCGGGCGGTGGGCGATCTGCTCCTGGTCGAGGTTGCAGCGCTCGGTTCGGTGAATCCCTGCGCAACTAAGAGGTGAGGTCGAGACAGAAGCTCGAGGCGATCAAGAATAGGTTAACAGAGGTGCTGGGGACCGACGGTGGCGACGAAACGCTCCAGCAGAAGCTTCAGGGCTGGCGGTCTCCGGCAAGATCGGGACGACTTGATAGGGCACGGGAGATGGTGATTTTGGCAAAAATCGAACGAGTAGGACACAGGGAGTATTTATATGGGGTCATGCGTGTACTAGGGGCAACAGACCAGTCGATTGGATGAGGATTTAGATCGGGACAGTGAAGAACTCATGCGCGTGCAGGAGTTCGTCTCCAGGATGAAGACGACCTGGCGGGACCCAGCGTCAGTGCCAGAGAGGGGAAAGAAGAAAAAAAAAACAGAAGGAGAGGCTTGCGGGGTGGGCTCTCCGGTCGCACCGGAATGGGCCGCCGGCCTGCTAGCGGTTGCTGCTGCGCTGCTGCTTAGCGCGCGCGGGCGAGGAATAGCTGGGCCGCTGTGCAGCCCGACTGCACAGTAAAAGTTGGGAACTAAAACATTATTACTATATGTACAGAACATAGTGTGACTAAAATAAGATACCTAGTGACTTACTAAAAATACCGCAACACAAATTAAAACATTATTACTACTATATAAAACAGTGAACATTTTTACAACACAAATGCATTTTTGGAAAAATTATTTTATGCAATACAAGCACATAAAGAGCATTATAACAACTCTAAAATAACTTTGAGTTTCAACAAAGACAAAATAATTTATGTAGACTCCAGAATATATTCTTAGAATTTTTTCAAATATAATTAACAGGGGAGAAGTCATATTATCTCCACTAAAAAAAATTGCCTTGAGTTGAAAAACACTTTGAATATTCAGAAAATTCAAATATGCATAGAAATCATGTTGAAAAAGAATGATCCTATTAACATTCTAAATTTAGAAAATTTGGGATGTTACAATGTGAACCCTCGGTTGGATATTCTGCTCAGTGGGCGCTTATTATCATCCGATACTCCGAGGTGGATATTATCAACCTAAAGTTCCTCCTAATGTGTTTCGATGCAATCTCGGGGCTAAAGATAAGTTTCGCAAGAGTGAAGCGATGATCGTGGGATGTAAATGGAGGACCAACTAAGGGTTGCACATATGATGAACTACAAGTTAGGTTGATTGCTGTGGCTTCCGGACAGTTGCAGAAGCATCCATCCATCTACCTCAGCCGTTCAAGTCTGGTCGATTTGGAGAAGGAAGCATCCCCTGTTGCGGTCCAGACAAATCCTCCATGAGCTTGAGACGAGGACGGTGAGACCTTGGCAACGACAAATTGTCGAACACACGAGACCCCTGAGTGTACTGTCTAAAACAACGTCTGTGACAAGCTTGGTGTCGATCAGGTGAGAACGAGGGCATCAGAAATCCATATTGTGGTTTAGGATCAATGGCAGCCCTACCCTACGGGTACGGCGTTAAACACCACACACACATAATTAGATTTGGCCAACTGTTCCTGCACCACCAGCCCATCACAGTGTTTATCACTTGGGTTATAACTGATCACTAGAGGGTGACGCGTGTTGTACATCATATTGATCATAGTGTTGTCATTCGTGAGTTAGTCGGCTATTACGGTTAGAGGTGAGTATTTTGACACCGAAAGTGGAAGAACTGAACTTGACCGATATTCCTGGTTATTCGGTTCCCTGTTTTCATCACTAGTTGTTTGTGTTCATCGAAAGTTTTCATTCTAAACTAATCGAATTGACCATCGGACCATATACACTAAAATGTTCCTCCTTTTTTCTCTAACGTCCTTACTTTAGTGGCACATGTAGGCCCATGTACGATGCACATCCCCCACAAAACCCAGTTCACTCGTGTATTTGCCTCTCGGAATTACTCTCACTGCACTACTTTTCATCCCAAAAGGACTCAATCTCTCAACCTAGTCGTCTTTCGACCTTGAGGTTAGATCTATTGCCACAAGTACTAGCTACAACGGCTCTACAACACGTGCTCATGTCGGCTTGGATCTCCAGCGCCTAGTCTTTCGATTCTAACTCTCCCCCAATGCTAGCACAACGCTAGTCATCCACCATGAATCCACCATCCGAGAAGCCCGAAGGAAAGACAAATCGAGAAAGCAGCTACCTAACAGCTCAGCACAAAACCAACAAGCTAGCGCCACTCCCTCACTACTGCACAAAGTAGAAAACCTTCATGGCGGATAGTCCTGTTTGTGAAGCAAGTGACACATCAACGCTGTGTATTGGATATTTAATGGTCGGAACTACATCCTTTTCAGTTTTGCATGTGAAACTAATGTGTGTATATTAAGGGGTGTAAAGAAGCTAAGGTAATACCACAACTTTAAAGTGACGGTAATTAGAAAGAGATTGGAAAATAAATTGAGGCATCGTAGGGGCGGTGAAAACTAGCCGGAAGAGAATGGAGAGAAAGAGAGGGGAAAGAAATAAAATGCAATAAGTAAACATAAATACAATGAAAATAATAATTAAAACATTAATTTAGGATATCTAATGAAGTTTTGTTAAAAAGATAGATAAATTATAGGCCGAGTGTATTATGCCGGGCGCTCCACTTATATTTACTATAAGCCAAGCAATTTAGAGTGCGAATTTTTGGAGGCCGAGCTCCAGTGAGCTCTTTATTTTGAAAATATCAAAAAGCATAATTAAAATGTTTCGAAAAATTCTGAAAAAAAATCCATGGAAACATATATGTATTCCGCTGGAACGTGTTGAATTTCGGCGAAAAATGTTGTGATTTGTAGGCTGTACAAAAAAAACAAAATTCCGGCCCAATAACAAAAATAAAAGGCCCGTTTAAAAATGCGTATTTGTCTTTTTTCTGTATGCCACATGTAAAAGTATAATGCCATAAAATTTTGCACATACGTAGTATACATGTGCATTTGTGTTCACAAATAAATTTGGAATTTTTCGGGCTCCGAAAAAATAAAATTTGAAAAAGAGCTCACTGGAGCTCGACCTTCGTTGGCATTTTTGGAAGCAATTTAGGCCTACACTCGCTTATAGTGTACGTCGTCACAGCAACCACATCCATGATTGCCACATGGCAGAAAATTGTACCGAGTATTTCTGAAAGCCGTAATCCTTCTTGGCTATATGCCTAGTTTCATCTATAAACGGGGTGTGTCTTAGAGCCGAACTCGGCTTTTTGTCAGGTACGCGGCGGAAGGACTTCACACACGACACTGGCACGATGGCAAATCCAGCCGTTTGCTACTGTTTTATACTTGCCCATGGACGGTGTGATACGCAAGTCGTGCAATTATCCGCTGGTAAACGTCGTCCCTGTAGCAGTGCTCGGTAGCCGAGATCTCATTTTTTTTACCATGTGTTTTATATTGTGTACTCAGTTAAGTGTCCTCTAAGCCAAATATCATCTGATAAAAGACTCTCGCCTTACCTCTTGGTACAACAAATGTATTTCTAGTAATGAATCAATTCAAGATAAATATACAATTGATATGTTGCCACGCATATTGCAGGCCACTGTGCTACCTGGTTTGAAATACGAATGGGGATGTCCGTGGTGTTGATTTCGCCGCCGCACTTTAATTAAACCAGGTTGGAGAGAAAAGTATGCATTACTGGAATATGCGTGGCAACATATTATTCTCAAGCCAAAATAAACAGCACTACATCCAGAACGCAACGGGTGAAAAGGACCTGAGGTGCTTAGACACCGGACAGGACCTAGTGGTGCGGTCGAAGATCTCCAGCTCTCCCTTGCGGCTGTGCCTAAGTCGAAACGTGGTGATCTGGAGCATGCGGCCATGGAACTCAACTCCCTTGACACAGTCCACAAGGCAGAATCTGGCATTGCCCATGGCAGTGAGAGTAGGCCCGGGATCAGCCGCCTGCTGTTCCTCACTCCACAGCTTGTCCTTGGCCATCTTCCAGTCGAGCTGCTGCTGCATGGCCATGGCACCTACTGCTGTGCTGCTACGGGAGACGACCTGGCAGGTGCCAATGTGGCCGTCCTTGTCGAGCCCAACCCAAGCATCCAGGTCACCGTCGAAGTAGCCTTGGCCCTTGAAAGGCAACGCCCACTCCCCGTGGCACCTCCATTCGCCGTCGCCGGTGTTGAAGGAGAAGGTGCGGGCGCATGGACCGCCGGTGCGGCGACACGGCCCTTGGAAGGCGGACACGAAGACGGTGCGTCCGTCAGGGTGCGTGGCGTAGGAGTTTACCCTTTCGTCGACGTCGAAAGGCGAAGGCGCGACGCTTCTCCATGACCAGTCATGGCTTGGGATCACACGGCTCGGGTCCTTGGCGGAGGAGGACATCACCTCGACGGACTGAGGCCGTGACTTGAAGTAGTAGGCGAACGCGCACAGCGCATCGGCGGCAGGCACGAAGACGTTGGCGGCGCGGAGCAGCGCGTCCGGCAGGGAAGGGCCGGCGGCAAGTCCGGCGGTTTGCGTGTCGTACGCGAGGGTTGCTGGGTGTTGGCTGCTCACCGCGAGGATGTGGGTGCCCATGGAGGTGAAGGTCATGCGAACACAAGGTGCCGGCGAGACCAGGCGTCAGGGTGGACACGGTCCGGGCCGGTCCGGTCCCGGTCCGAGCCGTCGTTTGGACCGGCCGCCGGCGGTCCGGGCTGGACCGGACCGAGCAGCATCACGGTCCTGATCTCAGGGACCGGACCGGCGGCGACGAAGCCCGGGCCAGACCGAATGCACCGAAGGGACCGAATGGGCGGGGTCGATGTGTGCGGGTGCAGCGGCAAGTTGGGCGGCGTGCGTGAGTGATGGGACGAACTGGACGACGTGCGCGAGTTGGGCGACGTGCGCGAGTGAAACTGACGAACTGAATTTTCTGAAACTGACGAAACTGAATTTTCTGAAAATTTGACAGCACGTATTTAACTGACAATCTTCGCGCTCGTCCAGAAGAAGCACAGAAACGCATCGAACAACAGCTGCTGCTTCACCATCAGAGCGTTCGGGATCGTGCCCCAGTACTTCCTGGTGGCGCCGGCGAGGCGCAGAGCGTTCGGATTGTGTCCTTTAGAGCTGGTGCCCGGTGTGCATGTTTACTGCTTAATTTTCCTTTAGTGCAGAAATCACTCGCCATGCAACGTGTGCATGTCCACCTCCTCGATTAGTTTCAGGTTAGTTAGATGAGGCCATTGTGGGAGCTCGTGGCATGGCACGATTTGAGCTCATGCAGCGGCAACATAGCTGCGTACTGGTGGACGTTGGATGGCATGGCCGCAATACTCGTTCCTGGCTATTCTTTCGTTCCATTCAGTTGCAAGAAAAACGTCTTGACCCGCAGCTCGTGTCATGGCACGATTTCAGCTCATGCAGCCGCAATACCCGCAGGAATTGGTGCCACGGTTGGGGTCGATGCCATGTTCGAGAACTCCAGATCGGCGGGAATGCACGCACGACAGCGATGGCGACCGGCGGCAAGAGGATACGGCGCACGGGGAGGAGAGGAAGGAAGGAGAGGGGAAGCTCGGAGACATGGTGGTTCACCCGGAGGCTGCCGGTGGCCGCGACGACGAAGAATGGCAGCGGCGGTGACTGCGTTTTCTCGGTCCGACCGAGCGGCTCGGTGAAAGGCCGGACCGGACCGACATTTTTTCGGGCCAAATATTGCAGCCCGGACCGTCCAGCTTGCCTACCGGTCCTGGACCGTACGGTCCGGTCCTGAACGGGCCACGAGCGGGCCGAAAAGCCCGCTCGTTCCGTCCAGCCCTAACCAGGCGTACGGCAGGATGGTCGCTGAGGATGAGATCGGGGCTACTGTCGTCGTCGTCGTCGAGGTCGATCTTGCGGATGGTGTAGCCACCGTCCCAGTCGTCCAGCACCAGGTAGAGGTGCTTCTGCCGCTTGTGCTTCTTCAACTTGGTGCTCGGCTGCCCTTGCGCCTGCTGCCGCTTATACATCCTGGTTTCTCCTCCCATGATCAACTCGCCGGAGCTCATCTTCTCATGGCTCGTCATTGAGCCGAGATCCAATTTTGATTTTTGAGACGCCTGCCAATCAATCAAAAACAATGCGAGATCTGAAATAGGTGCGTGGTGGGCTTTGCAGTTGATCTGAAGTAATCTGCCGACGGAGTGGTGTATTTGTGGAGCCTGCTTGCTTGCCTAGTTCAAATCGAAGTCGGAGAGAATTCCGAAACCGTCTGTGCTTGCCTATAGTTAGAAGTTTTTATCATTTATGCCACCAGTTGTATTCCACTACTCAGTTTTGCCATTAGAAGTTACAACCGCTCAAAAATGCCATCAATTCATGAAATGCTTACTCAAAAATGCCATTAGATATCTCAAAAATACCATCGTTTCGTTAGATGTTTGCTCAAAAATGCCATTAGACATTGTTATTTTCACGTCAAACCTGTTGACCATGCTATATGATAAAAATAAGCCTAGACCCACATTTCAGTTCTCTCTATCTCACAATGATACGTGGGGCCTCACTTGTAAGGAGTAAGCAAGCGAATAATTTTACAGGAAAATAAGAATGTTGTTGGGATCAAGTGGGCCCCACACTTTATTGTAGTGAGATAGAGGGAGAGCTGGCATGTTGGTCCATAGGTATTTATGTCATTATAACATGGCAAAAGAGATTTGAGATCACAATAATGATGTCCAGTGGTATTTTTGAGCATGTGTCTAACGAAGCGATGGCATTTTTGAGCAGTTGAAATTCCTAGTGGCAAAACTGAGTAGTTGAACACAACTAGTTAGAATCCAACGACGATCAGCGAAACCGGTGGAAGCCTTCCAAAACCGGGAACGCCAGTACGCGAAAATGGGGAGCTCCTAATCGGCGCTCTCAGAGCATCTCTAGCCGTTCGGCCCCTCAGGGGCTTGAAATAGTGTCGCTTGGGGACCAACCTATGGTAAATTCGGCGTGGGGGGCTCGGGTTTTCAGCTGACCCCCCAAGTTCGCCCCCCAGCCGATTTCGGCCCAAATTCGACGCAAATTAGGCTCAAATTCGGCCCAAATTCAGCGTGCTTCGGCACAAATTCAACAAAAACTCAAATAGGTCATCACAGAAATCAATACAAATTCGGCCCAAATTCGACGTTCATCACAAAAATCAATACAAATCAAATAGTTCAAGGAAGCAAACTCATATTTCAAACACAAATTAAAACTCATAGTTCATCACACGTCGAACTAGGCGTTGTCCTTGAGCCTCCGTAGATGCTCCACCAGATCATGCTGCAGTTCTTGATGCACCTGTGGGTCTCGGATCTCCTGACGCATATTGAGGAAGGCAGCCCATGATGCCGGTACCTGGTGATCAACTTGGGCAAGAGGATCCTGCTTGTAATACGGTTCAATGTCAAACACTGGCTCTTCCTGCTCGCTCTCAATGATCATGTTGTGCAAGATGACACAGCAAGTCATGACTTCCCACATTTGATCTTTCGACCAGATCAGAGCGGGGTACCGGACAACAGCAAATCGAGATTGGAGCACACCAAATGCCCGCTCGACATCCTTCCTGCAAGCCTCCTGACACTTGGCAAAGTAGGAGTTCTTGCCTCCTGGCACAGGGTTTGAGATAGTCTTCACAAACGTGGACCATCTCGGATAGATGTCATCTGCTAGGTAGTATCCCTTATTGTACTGGCGTCCATTGACCTCGAAGTTCACCGGAGGAGCATGACCTTCAACAAGCTTGGCAAAGACATTCAAGCACTGCAGTACGTTGATGTCATTGTGAGTTCCTGGCATACCAAAGAAGGAGTGCCAAATCCAGAGGTCCTGTGTGGCCACTGCCTCAAGTACCACACTGCAAACTCCTTTGGCGCCTTTGTACATCCCCTGTCAAGCAAATGGACAGTTTTTCCATGCCCAATGCATGCAGTCGATGCTTCCAAGCATCCCAGAAAATCCTCTTGCTGCATTCTGTGCTACGATCTGAGCGGTGTATTCAGCATTGGGTGATCGCAAGTATTGTGGTCCAAACACTCCACCACTGCCCTGCAGAACTTGTACAAACACTCAATGGTGGTGGACTCGACCATGCGTCCATATTCTTCTAGTATATCACCGGGAGTTCCGTATGCAAGCATCCTCATAGCTGTCGTGCACTTCTGGAGTGAGAAGAATCCAACTGTGCCGGTGCAATCCTTCTTGCAAATGAAGTAGCTGTCGAAATCCCGGATGTCATTCACAATCCCGAGGAAGAACTTTCGGCTCATCCGATAACGACGCCGAAATACTTTCTTGCCATGTAGGGGAACGTCGGCGAAGTAGTCGGCGTAGAGCAAGCAATAGCCCCCCAGTCGATGCCTCTGCTTGCTCTTACGGCGGCCCAATGCCGAGCCACCACGCCGCGGCTTTGCATTCCTCGTGAACAGGCCGGCCAGAGCGGCGAGGATCATGAGGTGCTATTCGTCCTGGGTGTCGGTCTCGACTTCCTCCTCCAGCAGGGCCGCGAACGCCTCCTCGTCGTCGGAGTCCATCGCCGAACAGGCAAATCACCAAACATATGGTGGGCATGGTGGGTGCGCAGCCGCCGGTATCCCCCGGCCTGCGTGGTCGGGGCGCTGGAAAGCTCGCCCAGGAGCAGGATGGAAGCTGCCGCTGCGAAACCCTCTCTTTCCGGCGGGGAAATGGCCTTTATAGTGGCGAAGCAGCGGCTGTGGGAAGGTGGGCGGCGCCGGGATCGGCACGGCGGCGAAAGGGGAAGTGGCGTCCTACAGCGCTCGGGGTCGAATCTGGGCGGGGAAAAGTCGTTTCTCGCCTGACAGTGGTGGCCCACGCGCCACTTTTCCTTCCGCCGGAGCCCCCAAGTGCCCCCCAGTGCGCTGGGTTCGGCCTAGGATCGCCGGGCCAAAAAATGGGCCGAACCGGCGGAATTTGGCGTCCTGGGGGCGACTAGGGTTTTTTTCCGGCGCCGGCGAAAGAAAAGGCGTCCTAGGGGGCCTGTTGGGGAGGGGGGGGGCGAGTGGAGATGCTCTAAGCGCCGGTTCCTTGTACGAGCGCCCGAAGGCGATGTGACTGGGCCGGCCCAGCAAAATTCAATCGGTACAGCTCGGGTCATGGGTAGCGCGAAAAAAGCGAAAAAAACACCCCAGAATTGGGTGTCAGCGAGGATCGAACTCGCGTCGTACAACGGTGAACGAGTATGGCTAACAACCTGACCTACGAGGCGCTACTGATCGATTCCAGGGAGAACTTTTTAAGTACATTCGTAGCCGCGCAATTTGTTACACATATAAATGTTTACTGTAGAGATTTCATTTTTAAAAAAATGAATTTTTTTGGAAAAAGTTCATGAATTACAGAAAATTGCATTTTTTTGAAAGTAATCAATTTGGAAAAAAGTTCATGATTTTGAGAAAAATGTCTACCGATTTTGAAAAAGGTTCATCGGTTTGAAAAATAGTTCACAAATCTTGAGAAAAAAGTTCACAGATATGAAAAAAGTTCATCGATTTTGGGAAAGTTCATCATTATTTTATAAATTTTGTCGATCTTGAAAGAGAGTTCATCGAATTTGAAAAAAAAAGAAAAAAAGTTCATCAATTTTGTGTAAAAGTTCATCGATTTTGAAAGAAAGTTCATTCAATTTGAAAAAAGTTCATTGAATTTAAAAAAAGTTCATCGAATTTGAAAAAAAATCTTCAAAATAAAAAAATAATCGATTTTAAAAACTTTATAAAATTGACAAAATGTTGAGCAATGTTGAAGAAAAACTCGCTAGTTTGGAAAAAGAAAAAAGAAAGAATAAACGGAAAAAGAAAAATAAAGGGAAGGAACAAAGGAGGGAAGAATGTGTACCTGATCAAATAATGTGTTTTGGGCGAGTTGGTTATCGCGTTTACAGTCAACCGCTGTGGCGCGGGTTGGATCCCTATCACAGGTCGCGGTTTTTTGGAGCAGTATTTTGCTGGAAAAGAATAGGAAAATGGGCTCGGCCCACCATGGACGAGGGGGATGTGTGCTTAGAGCGCCGTTTAGGATTTGCCGCGAAAATGGGACGCCTCCAAGCGTTTCCGTCCATAACGGGCCGGTATGCCATGTACGTCCTATTCGGCGCCTGAAGCCCGCAGGCGAGGTGAGTTAAGCCGGCCCAGTTCCGGGGTTCGCTGGGCTGCTGCTATTGTTTCGTTTGCTGCGCTGCTGCAGTTCTTTTTTTGTCATTCCTCAAAAAAAGAAGTTCTTTTTTTTCTGTTGTACTTTTTTTGCCAGGTCTTCTCTTCTGGTTATTTTTCTTTCTTTTTTCTTTCTTTATCTTTCCTTTATATTATTATTTTCTCCTTTCCTTTCTTTAACACATGGTGTTAGTTTTTTATCATTCGGGACGGTTATTCTTCCGAAGTTTTTATTTTTAATAATTTTCTGCACTATAAGCATTTTTATAATAACAAGTAATGTTTGCTATATTCACAATGAACATTATTAAAATATATGGTGAATATATTTTTATCTAAGAAATTTTTGTTTTTCTGTTTATTTTTCGTTTTTTGTTTTTACCTATTTTCAAGTTTTATTTTAATTTTTAAAAATATGTTTTGTTCTAAAATGAATCATAAATTCATTTTTTGGAAATTTGAAACACTGTTAGTGTGTTTCAGGAAAAAAATAGAATTTTCAGAACATGTTACCTTTTTCAATTTTTTGTTCACAAATTCAAAAAATGTTTGTGTTTTTAAAAAGTGTTCAGAAATTCAAAAATATTCCCGTTTTCAAATTTTCTTTCAGAAACTTTTGTCATTTTCCATTTTTTGGAATATTTGAAGTTTTTTTGCATTTTTAGATTTTTTTTTAAATTTCAGAAAAATATTTAAAATATTTTTTCCCTTTTTTTTGTTAACAAAGTTCGATATTTCTAAGGGTGTTTGCATCTTTAAGCAAACACTTGAATATTACTCCATGATACATTCATTAAATTTTCATCGTGTATTAGAAGCAAGGCTTATAACGTATCTAAAAATGTGTATTGTGTTTTGAAATTTCATCGTGTATTTATAAAAATAATCATGCATTTTGAAAGGTATTTATTTTGAAAATGAACATTTTAATCTATTTGTCGTGTATTTTAAATATGCTCATCATGTACCAATTTTAGTACGATCCCATGAGGAATCGAGGTGAGTGTTATTATTCATGTTTCGGTTGTACTTGAGGTGTCACTGAGCTGAAGTGAATTGACTATTTGAGTACCTACAAGAATTAGGAAGCAATGATAGTTGTAAAACAAAGGATTAAAGATTAACTAAGGTCATAAGAAAGTAATTAATGTTATGAAGCAATGACAATGAGATAGTTAAGCTTAAGACAATTCATTTTACGGTACATAATGGTAATTGTCTCTCGCCGAATGGTAATGTGACATTAATCCTTGTGTGGCTTGTTCGACACCGTTGTCCCTCGTCCCCACTACTATAGGATCAGAAAAAAATTGACCCCATCACTGACCGCCCACTGGCCACTGGTCAAAGATGAGGCTCTTCACTGGCAGGCTGCGAAATGTGCATCACTGATGACTATCATCACTGACCGCTAGTTCAGGGGGTCACTGATGACAAGTCATCATCGACCGCCTATATTATAGACTGGTCACTATTGACTCGTGAGTCATGCATCATTGAATGGCCTCAACATTAGGTGGTAGTCATCGGTGACCGACCTGTTTTACAGAGTGGTCACTGATGACTCATACTTTATCATTGACCAGCCGTTCCAAGTGGAGGTCACTGATGACATGTCATCACCGGCCTTTTTAGTGACTGATCAATGTTGACATTTTAATTAAATATTCGCTAATGCATAGAAATGTACTAAATGACTTAAATAGCGGTTCGGCGCATCGCGGTCACAACATAATCTATCAAAACCGAGAGTATGTACGTGTTGCACGTAGTATATAAGAATATTTGGGTAGTATATATCTCACTTTTTAGGTATTATGTACTATTTTTATGGTGGTGGTTGCCACCGTGAGTATGTTGAAGACTGACATGCTGGATGCCAGGATTGAAAAGCTGCGCCAAGGTGTGGTTAGGCGCATCGTGGTTCTCTGCACGACGATGAGTGACACCATCTGGCTGTAAACGGAGGAGTAGAGCCAGATAGGGAGGGTCCTTAGGATGCTCTTCACTTGATCCACCTATGTCACCGTGCACAACTTCCACTTCTCGCGCGTTTGGCTACAAGTGGCGAGCTTGGAGTTGGTGTCTGCGGTTGTGAGGGCCGCTTTGTTGAGGAACTTGAAGCCTTTTGTGTGCAGAATACGTCTTCCTCCCCGCCCTCGTGCCATTTGTGCGAAACTTCGTTGCATCAGAGTCCTTCTTCTCATCGCCTTCGTACAGGATCTGCATGTCGAACGACATGCTAGGCTTCCAGTTTCTGCAAGCGGCGGATGCGACCTGGCAGATGTTGTGGATCATGTTGTCGTAGGGATTCGCGTGGCGGTATTATCGAGGAATAGTAGCAAGGCGATGGTCGCGACGACGCAGGAGATCGAGAAGGCTAACACCCACTGGCCGTTCTCCTCTAAGTAGCTCAAGAAGGTGTCCGAGAAGATCGAGACGACAGTGTGTGCCAGGTAGAAGTAGCTGAAGAAGGACCTCTCGGAGTGCTCCTTTATGGGGTCCTCCTTTTTGAACTAGTCGGTTTTGAAGGTGGTGATCTCGGGCTCGTAGCGAAGGGCCATTGCCCCTCCCCCCCAAAACAAATTTATTGCTTCACATAAATACATAATATTTAGCACTATTTGAGCCAAATTTAACTTAATACACTACATTAATACTCAACTACTCACAATGTCGAGGCTGGTCGTGCAAGTTAGCCACAAAACACTATTTGAGCTAAATTTAACATAATATACTAGATTAATACACTAAATCGGAAATATCACTTATATGACCCCGTCAGCTTTCTGTAGGCCAAAGATGTACTTTTCGGTCAAGCCGAAGATGAAGAGTGCTTTTCGTGCGCCGAAGAGCATTCTTCTGTCTACCGTAGGTAGAAGAGTGTCTTGGGTCCATTAACTAATGGCCGAAACCAAACCTATACCCCTCTAGTAAACATAGCGCGTACTAAGCTAGCAACTCGAGGACTGGACATCAGCACGTACTAAGCTAGCAACGAATTATTTTATTTTGTTTGTGCTACCACATTCTCATAGCAAGAAATGTATCACTTCTAATCGGAAGGGACACTGGAAGACAAATTTTTACTATTATAGGAAAACACGACTATATAATTATTTTCCTAATGTGTAACCAAACAAAATTTTCCAATCGTCTAACCTTTATGTATGAAGTACCATCTATTATTCTTATTGAAAATGGGGAATATACTACAAATTTTCTGGTCATATAGTACTAGTCCGCTCAGTAGCACGGGTTGATGAGTAGTAAAACAAATTTTAGGTCACACAAAGCACAGTGCAGAATGTATAAGAAATAACTATCACACTAAAATATTATTCTATACTTTTTCAGTATTACCTTTTCCCACTAAATAACAATTGTTTTTCCAAAAGAATGCTTAATTTAATTGAATCTGGCCAAGTTCTTGACAGTCGTGATTATAAGGAGATGTGTTGTTGTCGTGCTATTTGCTAGTTTCAACTTCCAAAGCCTATAATTTAATATAGATTTTTTTCTTCTTTGCCAAAAGAAAAGTTTCAAATATATTGATATAAGACATAACATGAGTATGTTAATTAGAACGGAATCATTTGTTGCTATAAGAACATGGTAGCACAAAAAAAAATTAGTCGATAACTTAGGCGCTGCTGTCCGATCCTTGTTTTCGTACATCAGTTGCTAGCTTAGTGTACCTAAGACACTCTTTGGCCATTAGTTAGTGGACCCAAGACACTCTTCGGTCTACGGTAGACAAAAGAGCACTCTACGGCCAACGTAGACAGAAGAGTGTTCTTCGGCTCAGAAACACCACGCTTCGGTCCATGGGAGGACGAAAAGCACACTTGGGCTTCGGCTAGACTGGAAAGTACATACCTCTTCGGCCTACCGAAGGCCGACAAGGTCGTATGTGATATTTTCAATTTAGGTCATATATTATTGCAATTTTTATCATAATAATATTTTAAAAGGCCAGTACTCTAAAATGGGACGCCTCCAAGCGTTTCGGTTCACAACGGGCTAATATGCCATTTACGTACTATATCCCGGTGCCTTAAGCCCGCATGCGCGGTTAGTTAAGCCGGCCCAGTTCGGGGGTTAGCTCGGCTTCTATTTCGTTTGCGGGAGGTCTTATGTGCGGAAATCCCTATTCGACGCATTATGTGTCAAACTGTCAAGCAATCGCACACACAGCGCTACCGAGCGAGCGATTGGGAATCTTCTAGAGGGTTCCAGTGGTTTCTATCGGGTTTGGGAACCTTCTAGAAGGTTCCTGTACCGGTTTATTCCATTTTACCTTTTCTATTTCTTTTTTGTCTCTGATTATTTTTTCCTTTTTCTTTTTTTGTTGCCTTTTCATTTTCTCATTTTCCTTTTTTGATTTTTTGTTTTTGTTTTCTTTCCTGTTTCTTTTGTTAAAAAATTACAAATATTTGTTCTAAATTTTAAAAAATGTTGTCCTGTTCAAAATTTTCTTCACAATTTTCAAAAATGTTTGTGTTCCAATAAATGTTCAGGAATTCCAAAAATTGTTCTTGCTTTCTAATTTTATCCACAATATCAAAAATATATTCATCTTTCAAAAATTGTTCTCATTTTCCAACTTAGTTCAAGATTTCAAAAATTGTTCGTGTTTCAAAAAAACTTGTTTTCAGAATTTTCTCGTGTTTTCCAAACATGTTCATGTTGCAAATAATATTCAGGGATTTCAAAACATATTCTTGTTTACAAAATTTATCATAATGTTCGTGTTTCAAAACATGTTCAGCAATTTAAAAAATTGTTCTTGTTTTCAAAATTTGTTCACAATTAAAAACAATGTTCATGTTTCAAAAAATGTTTAGGGATTTCAAAAAATGTTCATGCTTTAAGCATTTTGTTCATAACTTCAAATAATGTGCCCATGTTTCAAAAAAAATATTCAAACTTTCCAAAAAATGTTGAATTTAAAAAAAATCTTCTTTTTACAAACAATGTTCAGAAATTATAAAAATCAGTGTAATTTTTGTTCCTGTAATTGAAAAATTATTTTAGAATTTTTATTTTTGTCACATTTTCCAATAAAAATTCATGTTTTTTTAAAATGTGTACGAAACAACTGAATAATCTGTACGACACTAGTGTGAATATGGCGTTATAGTTAAAAATGATTCATGGTATAATCTGTCAACATCGGCCATAAGGTGTAGTGGCTTGCAACACGTGTTTGTTATTTCTACATCACGAGTTCGGTCCCAGCAGCAATGCACTTCTATTTTGTGATTTTACTACGCTATATATGGCCGGCCCAGTGGGAGGCGCTCCTGTGCGTGAGGCCGACTGTTTGCCGCAGTTAGCGTCGTATAGGAGCTCCCCCTATGTGCTGCATTTTGCGACGAATAGCTAGCACGACCCATAGGAGGCGTGCGACTGGGCCGGCCCACTATGAGGACCCCGAGCTGTGTCTATAGTGATAAAAAATGGGCGCGACTATTACTCGCGTTCAGCGAGACAGGGGCGACCCTCGCCGAAGGCAAACGCCAGATGGGCCAGCCCATGCGCGCGGGATACACCAACCTTGAATGAATATTACAAAAAACACTCTTCAAAATACACATTGAAAAATGTTGAATGAAGATTTGAAAAATGTTGAATAAGCATTAAAAATGTAAAACGAGTATTTGAAAAATGTTGACCAACTTTTTGAAAATATTGAATGAGTATTAACAATGATGAACATGTATTTAAAACAATGTTGAACAAGTATTTAAAAAATATTGAAATAAGTATTTAAAATGTTGAACTAGTATTTAAAAAATGCCAAATAAATAATAAAAATGTTGAACGAGTAATTATGAAAAAATGTAGAACGAGTATTTGAAAAAAAAATGAACAAGTATTTTAAAAAAATTGAACGAGTATTTGGAAAATGTTGTTGATCATGTGTATAAATATATTGAACAAGTATTTGAAAAAAAATGTTGACCATGTATAAAAGAATTTTGAATGAAAAACAAAAAGAAATGAAAGAAAAATTGAAAAAAAACGGAGAGTAAAAAAGAAATAAAAAATGAAAACAAAGAAAAAAAAGTGGAAAACCCGGCTCAGATCGCCTCTAGTAGGACGCGATCCTTCTAGTAAGATGTAACTAGAAGCTCGCGCATATAGATTTAGTCTCCATTTTTTCAATCTTATTTTTTGTACGTGTATGTAGCATATATATTTGAATAGATGAACAAATTTGGAAAAGTTGGAACATGTTTCAATCTTATTTTCTGTACGTGAATTCTAGCAAATAGATTTGAATAGATGAAAAATTTGGAAAAGTTGGAACATGTTTCAATCTTATTTTCTGTACGTGAATTGTAGCATATAGATTTGAATAGATGAACAAATTTGGAAAAGTTGGAACATGTTTTGACATTCCTGAATATTTTTTAAAGTTGTGAACAAAATTTGACAACGAAAACATTTTTTGAAATTACGAACATTTTTTTCAAAGCACGAACAATTTTTGAAATTATGAATTGTTTGAAACACAATTTTTTAAAAAATTCAAAATATATGAATATTTTTTGAATATGTGAACAAAATTGGAGAAGCTGGAACATTTTTTCAAATTACAGAACATTTCTTGAATTTATGACAAAATTTTAGAAATGAGAATATTTTTTCTAATTCCTTAAACATATTCTGAGTTTGCGAACCAATTTTCAAAAACATGATTTGTTTCAAATTTGTGAACATATTTTGAAAGTTGGATTTTTTTTCTTTGGAATTCCCGACCATTTTGTGAATTTTTGAATAAAAAGATAAAGTATGAATAATTTTTGAAATTCTGCACATTTTCTGAAAAGTTGTCAACAAAATGAACCAAAACATTCCGAACATATTTAGAATAACCACAACATTTTTTTAATATCCCAAACAATATTTTAAAAGCGAACATTTTTTGAATTTATGTTCAAAATTTGAACTCCCGAACATTTTGATAAAAATTTCGAACAGTTTTCGAAAATGTGAAAAAATGAAGAAAGAAAAATTAAACATGAAAAAGGAAAAAGAAAAAATAAATAAACAGAGAACGGGGAAAAGAAGAAGAAGAATAATAAAGAAGTAAGAAGAAAAAGAAACAGAAAAGTAAAAAAAAGAAATGAAAAAACGAAGAAAAAAATAAAGAAAAGGGAAGAACGGAAAAAGAAAGAAAAACAGTTCAGGAAACCTTCTAGAAGATTCCAAAAACCGGATAATGTTGTAGGTGAACTGTGTACGCAAAATGGGCCGGCCCATGACGTCGGTCGTTAGTCGTTCCCTTCGCCTGTGCGAAGCCCTGGCAGTTTGACGCAGCGAGCGTCGAATAGGGTCTTCCTCCGTTTTCGCCCTGCTGCAGTTTATATTTTCTTTTTTCTGTTTTATTTTTTGTTGTTATTTAGATTTTACCTTATTTCTTTCGGTTTTTATTTCTTTATCTTTCATTTTTTCTAAATATTATATCTTTTCAATTTTCTTTTCCTTTAATCAACACATGGTGTTAGTTATTTTTTTTTCTTTCGGGCAGGTTTTTCTTTGCAGTTTTTATTTTTGACAGTTTTCTACAATATAACATTTTAATTATAAAAAATACTGTTTTTAAATTCACAACAAACAATATTATAATATATGGTGAAAATATTTTTATATACAGTGAACTTTTTATTTTTTTTACTTTTCTTTTCATTTTTTGTTTTCACCTTTTCTTTTCCAAGTATATTTTTAGTTTGTAAATTAGGTTTTTGTTTAAAAATAATAATTCTTCTTGGAAATTACAAAATATGTTCGTGTTTTCAGAAAAAATGAGAATTCTCAAGAAAATAACATATTTTAAAGTTATTGGGGATTTAAAAAAATATTAGCACTTTTCTAAAATTGCTCAGAATTTCAAAGAATGTTCTCATTTTCAAAATTTTCACAAATTTAAAATATATCATTGTTTTTCCAAAAACGATTAGGAATTTTCGAAAAACATTTGTGTTTTAGAATTGTTTGACATTTCGAAAAAGTTGTTTGTCTTCTAAAAAAAGAGTAAAATTGAAAATTAGTTAACTTTTTGTAAAAAAATGTTCAGAAAACCAGTTTGCACCTTAAAAATCTTTATATATTAAGCCATTATATATTATTAAATTTTCATTGTATATTAGAATCAAGGTTTACGGCTATCTAGAAATGTGTATTATGTATTTCAAATTTCATCGTGTATTTATAATAATAATCATGCATTTTTTAAAATTATTTTATTTTGAAAATGTACATTTTAAAATGTTTGTTGTGTATTTTAAATACGCTCATCGTGTACCAGTTTTAGGGCCGATCCCGTGAGGAATCGAGGTGAATGTTATTGTTGATGTTTCGGTCATACTTGAGGTGTTATTGGGCTGAAGTGAATTGACTATTTGAGTACCTACTAGAATTACAAAGTAGTGATAGTTGCAAAACCAAGGATTAATGATTAATTAAGGTCATAAGAAAGTAATTGATGTTACGAAGCAATGGCAATGAGATGGTTAAGCGTAAGACGATCCTTTCACGGTAAATAGTGGTAATTGCCTTTGGTTGAATGTTAATGTGACATTACTCCTTGTGTGGCTTGTTCGATAACGTTGTCCCGTCTCCCCACTACTACAGGCGCGAACAACATTGACCCCATCACTGACTGGCCAACGTCCACTGGTCCAAGATGAGGCTCTTCACTAGCAGGCCACGAAATGTGATGGCTATCATCACCTGACCAGACAGTTCAGGGGGCACTGATGACAAGTCATCATCGACCGCCTGTATTATAGACCGGTCACTATTGACTCGTGAGTCATCACTGAATGGCCTCAACATTAGGTGGTAGTCATCAGTGACCGGTTAGTTTACATAGTGGTCAATGATGACTCGTACTTTATCACTAACCGTCCGTTCCAAGTGGAGGTCATTGATGACACGTCATGACTGACCGACCATTTTTAGTGACCGGTCACTGTGAAATTTTGATTATACATTCACTAAATGAAATGCACTAAATGACTAAATATAGCAAATGAAGCCCCAAAAATGTCAAATTATAACATGGGACATCTAATGTTGTATGCTGAGTGTAGAGAAAAAAATTAAAGCCAAAGTATGAAGTAGCGGTCGCTTCGCCTTCAAACCCAACCCACCCCGTCTCAAAACAACGGTTCTTCCTCAGAGATGGTGTGATTTCTAAGCAATATATGTAACAACTTTTTCAAACAGTTCTTAAATTTTTTACCTCAACCTCTAGGGATCATATAATGATAAAATGTCAGAATATGTGTTTTTCAGACTTAGTATGCATTTTTTGGAATAAAAGCTAATAACATCCATGTTTGGGGTCGAGTTTTGGCACTCTAATGTTTGAAGTACTTTCCTTTTATTGGATAAGGCTTAAAATTGACTTCAGAGCACAAATATGAATTTTCAACCATATTTTATCAAAAATAATAATGTACTTGTAGTTGAAATTTTAATTATATTCACTAAATGCCTTGGAATGCATTAATCAAATATGGCAAATGAACAGTGAAAAATGCCAAATTTTGATAAGGAGCATGTTATATTGTATGTTGCATGTAGAAAAAATATCAAGGCCAACAAATGAAGTAGCGGTCACTTCGCATCCAAACCTGACTCGTTCCCTCTTGAAACATGATTATTCCTCAAAGATAGTTTGGTTTCTAAGCTATGTAAGTCATAAGTTTTGAGAAACCTTCTCAAAAAATTTACCAGAACTTTTAGAGATCATATAATGAAACCATGCCAGGTTCCATGTTTTCCAGACTTTGTTTGCATTTTATGGTATTAAAAAACAAATAAGCTCCATCTCGTAATATTAATGTATTTTTTTAGTTTGGCATTTATTAAGATATAGATAAACTCATTTACACGTGCACCCATGCTTTTTTTGGAAAAAGATCAGATCTATTATAAAGATTCACCGAAAGTACAAAACAGCTCAAACATAATAAAAATTACATCAAGGTCCATGGACCATCGAACGGCCATTGTTGCCGCCAGAATGAGTCGTCGACGCGCCGTTGTCTTCGCTCCCATATCGGAGCCGGCCTGAGCTTGTCGATGACAGCCGAGAAGTTTTCGTGCACGTGCCCCTAAGGACCAGCGTCCCAGAGCTGCAGTCGTCACCGTTGAATCATTGAATGGATCTAAATAATTTGACACCAATAATCGCTCTTGCGTACGCATGGCGAGAAACCCTAACCTCGCTGCCCCGAGGAGCTGGCAGAAATCTGCGTCGGAGCTCCGTCTAATCCGTCCCAGCGGACGAACTTGAGGAGGATCAGCGCCCGGAAGACTGACTCGAAGAAGAAGCGCCACCATCTATCCAAACGCTGCCTCTGCGACAACTAAAACCCCACTTATCTACTAGCCGGAGACAAGGCACCAGAAATCCCCTCTCCGCCACTGGCCGCCGAAGCGGCAGGTGGAGGGGAGGCGAGTCCATGGGCTCGCCGGTGGAGATTGAGGGGAGGAAGGCTTTCCCTAGTCACCTTGCGAGAGGGGAAAGAAAGGAGTGCTACCGATGGTTGCGTCGCACCCATGCTTTTCAAAAGAGCTTAACAGCTTATCGTGCAATGAACATAATTGATCTTATTGCAAAATCAACGTCCAGTTGCTTCTCGTGGCTTTTCATTATCTTGTTGCGGACGCGTGAGATAATTCCCCCCCTCCAAATATCATATTGAGAAAATATGTTCAACTATTACCCAAAAAAAGTGAAAAATATAATAGCGAAGGAAAAAGCAGGAAAAAAAGATGTTCATGCCAAAAATTTCACTTGCCTTTTTCTTTCTTTCTTGTGGTGTTGTGTTGAGATGTATCATTGGTTGTAAGAGCTTCATTAATTTAAAGCCGGACTCTAGCCTTTTCCCTAAAGAGAAACCAACTTCACTCCAATTATAACAGGATGCAAGTACCCAAAAGTTTTGCTTCATCACCTCTTAGCTCCAAAAATCTGCTCAACTTAGATTCTAAGTACACTGGGTGAAATGTTTTGGGCGGATTTAAAAACCAGTCTCCGCGGGAGCTTCAACCCCGCTGATTGTGATGATTTTTATCTTGCCCTTCCGGTATATGCATGGTGTGGTACTGGTACCTTCTAAACCCCACCATGCACAGAGACAATTTGCTACCTTCCCTTTATTAATATTAGTAAAAGTGTACATGGAAGTATGCAACACACATTAATATTGGGGAGAAAATTAATTGCACATTGATATTATGTAGGATATTAATTACACGTCAATTATGTGATTAACACAGATGTTGATACTGTGTTTGGTATGCTATTACTTGAGTGTTAAACATGTTGAGCGCTCACCATTGGAGCAATCTAGGTCGTTGGATTGACATGGTTTAATGACCGAGATCAACTGAATCTACCCCTTTGGTTCTTTTTATATTGATATAGAGGTATAGATATAGATTATATATATAATCATAATTAATCCCTAAAAATGATATAAACATAGATGACATTATAGTTGTACAACATGCTTATTCTTTAGTTGTACCACATCATCCAGGCGGCCATCGAGAGACACAAGGTCACTCATGGCATGTCTTGTTGTCGACGTTGCCTTCCTCCTCGCCAGCAGTCCTTTTGTCCACCTTGCAGCTCTTCCTGTAGCGGCTAGCGAACACGAGCTACAACACGAAGTCTACCAGGGATAGCATGCCGAGAAGGAATATGAACTTGTTGGCGTGGTCCTTGTTCAAGTCAATGGGGATCCAGCCCGGCCGCACGCCCACAGTGTTGGACTCGGTGACCGTGCTGACACTGATGTCGTTGAAGTAGTTGTCAAGCGACTCGGATGACATGCACAACGCGGCCCCGAAGCTCTTGAATCCGTTGGCCAGTGGCAAAGCTTAGTGAGGGCCAAAGGGGGCTATTGCCCCCAACCAAATTTATTTGTTTGCATAGACACATAACTTTTAACACTATTTGGGCCAAATTTAACATAATATTTAACAGTGCATCTTGAATCCGAGCTGCGGTGGTCGCGCTGGCCTTTCTGAAGTGCTCGACCGTGTTGGCGGTGGCAATGGTCATTGCGTCGAGGACCAGGCAAAGGCCCATCCTCTAGAGCTTGGTGGGTCTGGTCGGGCGTCCAATGAGCCGTGCCAGGAATTGGCAAATGGCCCGCTCGTACAAGAAGATGGTGGCTGCGACCGTGATCGAGGATGTTGAAAATTGGCATGCTGGATATGCCAAGATTGAAAAACCGTGCCAAGGTGTGGTTTGGCGCATCGCGGTTCCCTACACGACAGTGAGCAATGCCAACTGGGTGTAAATAACGGAGTAGAGCCAGACAGGGAGGGTCCATAGGATGTTCTTCACTTGATAAGAGGTGTGAGGCATTTGGGAAGGCTCTACGGAATTGGTTAGGAGATGTGGTGAAGGTCGATGTGGATCAAGATGGGTTTGCATGAGGAAAGCACCTTCGGGTTAGAGCTAAGGTGGGGGTGATTGAACCACTACAAAGGGGATTTTTCTACAATCTTCACCGGAGGATAAGCAAGGGACATGGTTTGATTTCACATATGAAATAACTTCCCCACTTTTGTTTGGATTGCGAGAGACTCATGCATGCCAATGGTAGATGCGAACCCTCGGTTGGATATTCTGCTCAGTGGGTAGACACGCTTATTATCATCCGATACTCCGAGGCGGATATTATCAACCTAAAGTTCCTCCTAGTGTGTATCGATGCAATGTCGGGGCTAGAGATAAATTTCGACAAGGGTGAAGCGATGATTGTGGGATGTAAATTGGAGGAACAACTGAGGGTTGCACATATGATGAACTACAAGTTAGGTGAATTACCCGTCAAATACCTTGGAATGACAATTTCGAATAAAGCCCTTCGCATTGAGGATTTTGATCTGGTTGTCGAAGAAGTGGATAGTGGGGTGGAGCCGTGGCAAGGGCGGTTAATGGCATCACCAAGACATCATCAAGCACAAGGCTTGTCTCGTGGCGAAGGGATATGCACATCACCAAGGCATTGACTTCGAAGAGGTTTTCGCCCCAGTCATGCGTCTGGAGACGGTGCGGTTGCTACTCGTGGTGGCGGCGCACCAGGGTTGGAGCGTGCACCACATGGACGTGCGATCGGACTTCCTCAATGGCGAGCTGGAGGAGGAGGTATATGCGCACCAACCAGCAGGTTTCGTCGACGACAACAATCCTCAGAAAATGCTCAAGCTCAGGAAGGCACTATATGGACTCAGGCAGGCCCCGCGTGCTTGGAATGCTAAGTTGGACATCACGCTGCAGTCGCTTGGCTTCGCGCGGTGCCAGCTGGATCACGCCCTGTACCAGCACGGTGACGACACTGATTACCTGTTGGTGGGGGTGTACGTGGATGACCTGATGATACGTCTCCAACGTATCCATATTTTTGATTGTTCCATGCTGTTATATTATCATTCTTGGATGTTTTACAATCATTTTATAGCAATTTTATATCATTTTTTGGGACTAACCTATTGACATAGTGCCCAGTGCCAGTTGCTGTTTTTTGCTTGTTTTTTACTTCGCAGAATATCAGTACCAAACGGAGTCCAAACACAGCGAAACTTTTTGGAGAATTTTCATGGACCAGAAGTAACAATATGGGCCAAAGAAGTACCAGAGGGGTGCTCCGAGGGGGGCACAACCCACCTGGGTGTGCCCTGGTGGGTTGTGCCCACCTCGGTGGCCTCCCGCACCGCCTCTTCACCCTATAAATTCCCAAATATTCCAAAACCCCCAAAATAACCCTAGATCAGAAGTTCCGCCACCGCAAGCCTCTGTAGCCACGAAAAACCAATCAAGACCCCATTCCGATGTAACACCCCTGTGTAACTACCACTGTGATCAACTGCTAATATTGCCAAGTCATACCATTTTGTAGTGCCAAGTCACATGGGTTAAGGATCCAATTCAAATTCAATTATGGAAATCAACTCAAATTCAAAAGTGCAAAATAAGTTTGCTCAAGCACCTTTGGAAAAATATTCACTAATTAGCAAATATTCCAAGAGCACACATAAAAATAACACCAGTAGCACTTGGACTAATTAAATGACTTAAACAAATTGAAACAGCACCAAAACAGCAATATTAAATCCAATTAAAATCATTTCAATTTAAAATGGAATCCAAATCTGTCCAAACCAGTTTTTGGTGAAGGGTAATATTGCAATACATTATTTGGGCCAAGTCCTACATTTTACAAAAGTGTAAAGGTGCCCTAATTAATCAAAATAGAAAAGAATAAAAGAAAAAGAGGAACAGAAACAGAGAAATAAAAACGAGGCACTGTGCACTGGGCCTTAGTGCACAGTGCCCCGAACCCCGGCCCAGCAGGCCCACCTCACCTCTCTCCCTCGCGCTGTCGCCCTCCCGCTGGCCGAGCCCGCGCGCGCCGGCGCGGCGCCGACACGTCGCCGCCACCGACGAAACAGGAGCCGCGGAGGGGATAAGGAGGAGACCGTCCATTCCCCCTGGCCTCTCCATCCATTTCCCCTCCTTCTCCGTCGCTCGCCTCCTCCGATTCATCGACGTCCGAGCGAAACCATGGCCGCGTCGCCGTCGACCGCGTAGCCACTGCGCTCTTCGCACCTCGCCAGGACGTCTACACGCTCCGTCGAGCTCCGCTACGGTCTCCCCGACCTCGAGCTCGAACTCTGCGACTCCGTAGCCGCGGATCGAACCCGCCTTCTTCCTCGGATCGCCGGCGTTCCTCCGGCGAACGTCGACGTTCTGCTGCTCCTAAACTGTCAACGGTCTTTCGTGACCACCCGGTGAGCTTCCCTCTTTCCTCTCTGCCGCCTTGCGTTGCCTGTCATCGCCGTAGCTAGTTGCCGCCGCACTCAAGCTCTGCCTGCCGCCGACGAGCTCGTGGCCGTGGCCATGGCCTTTGCTGCTCTCACCTGAGGCCATCATTGAGCTCCTGGTGCTCTCAGGAGTTCGACGAGCTCGCGAACGAGCCTCTACGTGCCTCCTAACCTAGCTCCCGACGAGGTCCTGATCGCGCTGCCGCATAAGCTCGTCGCCGGCCACTTTTCCGGCGACCATTCGGTCCGGCGCCACCGCCAGTCGACGCGGAGCATTACGGCCGTTCGAACGCAAGCTCCCGCGCGTGGTTTGGTGGTGTATAGAGTAAACCCGACGCCCTCCGGCGACGCGCCGCCGCGTTTGAGGTCGCCGGAGCTGTCTCCGGCCGGCCGCTGATGTGGCACAGGCGGGACCCACCTATGGGTCGCTAACTGCGGGCCCGTGGGACCCAGTTGACTGAGTTGACTCAGTCAACTCTGCTGACTGGGCACTCTGTGCCTATGACATGTGGGCCCCGCTACTGATTAGTTTAAATAAAACATTTTCTAAATTAAAACTAATTAGTTAACCTAATCTCTCACTGACACACGGGGCCCACACCCCTAATTAACCCAGTTAATTAAATTAATTCACTGTTAGCTTAAACAGGGACTGACATGTGGGTCCCACTGGACCCACATGTCAGATTTGACTCTGGACAGCCGCTGTTGACTTGCTGATGTCAGCATGGCCTCATGCTGACGTCATAATTTATTTTCTGTAAATAAAATAATTCCAGAAAATTATTTAAACTTTAAAAATTAATAACTTTTAAACCGTAGCTCAGATCAAAAAAGTTAAAACATGAAAGTTGCTCAGAACGACGAGACGAGTCTGATCGTGCCGTCTATTTCCTTGTCGGAACCCCCTACGTAGAAGAACTCAAAACTCCGGGCCCGAATCCGGCAAGTGAATAGTGCACGCACACGGGTTAATAAATCCTAGATTAATTCTAAAAATAACTAAAATGACTTAGAAGCATACTTAGGCAACCTGCACTGCATCATAGCATCGCACGCACTGTGTTGCATCTGATTGCATTATATTTACTTGTTTCCTCCCCCTCCTCTCTTTCGATAGACCCCGACGATGACGTAGCTCCTGAGGCAGACGCCGCTCCGGAGTACGACTATGTCCCCGACGACCCTGCCCTTGCCGTCGAGCAGACAGGCAAGCACCCCCATTTTGAGCATTCCGATATCACCTATTCTCTTCCCTCTTATGCTTGCATTAGATGTTACTGCTACTGTCACCATCCTATATCTGTTGCATAGCCTGTTTAATTGTAGCCTACTGTTGATACCTGCCTGTTATCCTAAACTGTTTAGATAGGATGGGTAGAGCCTGATCAGAGACCCACTTGTCCCGACTGCCCCGCTGGACTCTCAGAAGACCCGAGCAACGGGATTGAAGATTAGAACCTGGCACCGCACGTCACTTCCCCTAAGATGCTCGACACTACTGGGTTACTATCGAGTGCCGAGGGTGATACCTCGTCAGCACTTATGATGATAACCTTGTAGGTTAGTTAATCGGTCGTGGTAAGCGAGGGTGATTCCTCCTACACCACCCCCGATACCGATGCCGTCGCGCAATCTCTCAAGTGTGGACCTCGAGGGTGAACCTCCTTCGTTCACCTTGATGATAACATCGAGCGGGAATTCCATCGAGGGTGATTCCTCAGGGTTCCCTTCGGTGTCAGACACACAACTACCTTGGATATTATGACTTGACTATGAACCATGATACTAAAGACGGGTCGGCCCTGAGGGGTACCCGCGCGAGCATGAATGCGAAGTGATGTGGAGTCGGGTTGACCTGAGAGGTGCCCGCGAGATAACTATGAGGCGGGGCCGGGCATTCTTAGCCCTTGCCGCAAGTCCTCGAGACGGGGCGACGGGGTCACATCGATCATGAGTCTCTGCTCGTTTCCGCGCGCTCCTAATCCACTACGGTTTGGATATTTGATCTGAGGGGCCTCTGGCCTGATAGCACTAACCATCACGTGGGCATAGTATGGGCGTTCTGCGTCGTATACTTCAGCCAAAGCTTAATAGACGTCAGCAACTGAGCGGCACACGCTGGGTTGGACTGGGAACGCAACCGCGCTTGTATAAGGGGTTGCTAGGTCTGCTCACCGGCGGTGTACGCAACGTGCAGGAGCGTCCGGGGCGATGGCCCAAGACCCCTGGGGGCATAGGTTAGTCCGGCGTGCTGACCTCTCTGTTAAGTATTTGGTCGGGTTGCGGCGTGTTGCTTAGCTGAGGCCGGACATGACCCAGAAAAGTGTGTCCGGCCGGAGTTAAGCGAGCGTGGTGGGTAAGTTGGTGCACCCCTGCAGGGAAGAAACTTCTATCGATAGCCTGTCCTACGGTAACGGACACTCGGAGTTGTATCCCGATCGGTACAACTAGAACATGACTTGAGATGAAATGGATAGTACGGCTCTGGGATTGCTTTCTCGCAGGGAGTCGAGGAAGAATCCCCGGCCGAGGTTGATGACATTACTGCTATACTTTACATTATGTTGGTCTGCTCTCTTCTAATGCTGCGAGACCGTTGAAGATGCTGAAGATGCTAGTCTTCGATAGGACTAGGCTTTCCCCCTCTATTCTGGCATTTCTGCAGCCCAGTCCACACATACAGCCCCCTTTGAAAATGTTGCATATGTAGTGTAGATCCTTGCTTGCTGAGTACTTCGGATGAGTACTCACGTTTGCTTTATTTTCTTCTTTCCCCCTTTATCCATTTGTCGCATCCAGACGACGGAGCCCCGGAGCCTGATGTCCCCGTCGACGACCACTACTACTACCAGCCCGGAGAGTACTACTACTACGAGGAGCCGTCTGACGACCAGGAGTAGGATCGGAGGGTCCAGGGCAGGAGGCCAACGCCTTTTCGATCGTAGTTTTCATTTTACCCCGCCTCTGTGAAGGCTTATCTCTATGTTCTGTAATATATCTGTACCCATATATCTGATGCTTCCGCTGACACTTATATGCCATCGAGCTATGTATCCGAGCCCTCGAGGCCCTGGCTTGTAATATTTAGCTTGTATGAATTTATTTATGTTTTAGAGTTGTGTTGTGATATCTTCAAGTGAGTCCTTAGGCTTGATCGTGTGCATTTGCGTGTATGATTAGTGCACGATTAAGCCGGGGTCATCACAGGTTGGTATCAGAGCCGACTGCCTCTAGAAGTCCCCCTATCCAACTCTTTGGCCGAAGTTGAGTCTAGACGTCAAAAACTGTTTTACTAACTTGGCTATGTGGCTTACGGGCCCACGTCACCAACTGGGTGGTATTAGGATCTTTTATTCCTCGTCTTTACTCCGGGATTCTAATCTCTCATCTATTCGGGTTTAATAAATTTACTAACACCGACACTTAGGATCTCGTTAATTCTATCCACCCGGAGAGCTGGATTCAGTGCGATTTCCCTGTCTTTGATCTGATTAGTCTGATAATCATTTCCTTTCCATTGTTTTGTTTAAATTTTCCATTCGAGATCTGTTATGTTTCTCGTCGTCGAATGGCAATCCTGAATCTTCTCTGTTTCAGATGGACCGTCTGTTTCCACCTCGCCCTGCGACACAGCTTGTGCTTCGCACCTGTGCTCGAGACGTCCCTGGGTTTCCAGCTGTTCTGATCGCCCTCTTGATCAGGCTGGGATACCGCTGGTGCCCAGAGTACATGGTCTACGAGGTTTATCGTGAGTTCAACCAGGAGCAGTACTATGCTGATGTTCGCATCTACGATCAGCAGGATGACTCAGATACTGAGCTACACCGTTTTCACGGTATCGGCGTGACGATTGAGATGGCAGTCCATGATGCCGCCTACTCTGTTGTCGCACGTCTTCGAGGACAGTTCAGTGCTGACTTGGATGCCTCAGAGTATCGTTATATTCCGTATGCCCCTGCTGGAGATGCTTCTGGATTCTACACAGCTGTCTGTGCCCCTTACGAGCCTCGTCGTTACGATCAACGAGTTCTGATTCACTGTACTCAGGCTCTGGATCGCACTGTTCGGGCTCTTGCTGTCGAGTTGTTCGCCACTCGAGCACGACTCTACGAGGCTATGACGCAGTTGTTACCAGCTGTTCGTGCAGGGATACACCCGGAGCACATTCTTTACCCGAGCAGGACCGAGATGCCATCAGGGATCGATTGGCCTGCTGTGGGAGGTCACACGCCTGCACGTGGACCTCTTCTTACAGTTCGAGACCGGGTTCTGCATCAGAGTGCACATGGAGCGCAGGATCCTTCTGCGACAAACGTCCGTCGTCCACACTTGCAGCTACCCCGTTTCAGTGGTTTTCTCCGACGTTGATGTAGCCTTTGCTATGTCTCGTTGTGTACTTCCTTACCGCGTGCCTGTGCGCCGTCTAGCATGTCTAGCTTTTGAATTTGCGCCGTTGTGCTGCCCGAATGTAACCGACTCTGTATGGTTCTGTATGACTTAATGACTACTATTAAGCATCTGCTGTACTATTTAAATTCCGTCGCATTACATCATGCATGTCGCTAAACACTCGCATTGGCTTCTGCTAAATTACCCCTGTCGATTTAGCAGGATGGCTGACAACAATCCACCACCGCCGCCGCCACCTGACTATATGGCAGCGATGATGCAACAGTTCAAACTCAACCGCCAATTCATGACGGGGATTATGCAGCAATTCCCCCGTCCCAATGCCGACCAGCCGCTACCTTCCATCACCTTGCCAGAATTTATGCGGCTCAACCCGTCGTTCTTCCGCAACACCGTCAACCCACTGGATGCCGATGATTGGCTGCGTGACATCTCCCATGAGATGGAGTCTGCTGGTGTCGCCCAGGTCAACTATGTCACCTTTGCGACATACCTTATGAAGGGTCCCGCATCACAATGGTGGGCTACTCACCGTCAGACCTTACCACCTGGTACCGTCGTCACCTGGGCTGAATTCAAGATTGCTTTCCACGCCCGCTATATTCCTCAAGCTGTCATAGCTCGGAAGAAGGCCGAGTTCCGCAGTCTCGTTCAGGGCAACAAGTCTGTGGAAGTATATCAGCGCGAGTTTCTGGACTTGTCTCGCTACGCTGAAGAGGACATTCCCACTGATGAACGAAGGTAGGAGAAATTCCGAGAAGGGCTGCACGATGACATTCAGTTAGCCCTGCTTGTTCAAGGCTACCCTGATTTCGCCACCTTGGTGAATAAGACTATTATGGTCGAGACTGGATTGAAGAAGCACAAGGAATCTACCCGACGCACTCGTGAGACGGGCTCATCTTCGGGCTCGTCTTCCCAGAAGCGCCGTATCTGGATCCCTCAGAGTATGTATCGTCCAGCAGCACCAGTGCACAGGCCTTCCTATGCTGCACCACGTCTGCCTCCTACACCACCAAGACAGCCTCTGCAAGCTCCAGCACCTCGAGCTACTGCACCACGTCCTGACAATGGATTATGCTTCAAGTGTGGCCAGTCAGGTCACCGCGCCAGAGATTGCTCTCAGAGTCAGAATCAGTTGGCCCTTCCCTCTGCTGGCCGTGGAATTGGTCGTGGTATTCCTCAGCAACGCAACTATAATGCCAGACCTTCTTATGGTCGTGGGCAGGCCTTCCATGTCAACATGAATGAAGACCCCGAACAACCAGCAACCGTGATGGGTACACTTCTTGTTAATTCAGTTCCTGCAACTGTTTTATTTGATTCAGGAGCATCGCATTCATTCATGTCAGAACATTTTGCACTCCTGCATGACGTTAAGTGCGAAACACTACACCATCTGTTAGTTGTAAACACTCCCGCGGGTCGGTGCCAAGCCACCATATTCAGCCCCGACGTCACTATTGTGATTGAAGAGAGAAAGTTTCAGGCCTTCCCCATAATTCTGAATAATTCCAACATTGATCTCATTCTGGGAATGGATTGGTTGAAGGCTCATTACGCCTCAATCAATTGCGCCACTAAGGTTGTACATCTCTTTCATCCATCAGATGAGTTAGTGAATTATCAAGCTCATATCACTCAGAACGCCGAGGTTCAGATTTATGCCTTGAACGCGTTGAATGCTTCTCCGCTTGAGGGGATCGAGAACATCCCAGTTGTCTGTGACTTCCCGGATGTTTTTCCAGAAGAACTTCCAGGAATACCCCCTGCTAGAGCTGTCGAGTTCGTCATTGACTTGAAGCCTGGCACCACTCCTATTGCGAAGCGTCCCTACAAGATGCCTCCGCACCATCTTATCGAGCTTAAGGAAGAGATTGATAAATCCTTAAGGAAAGGTTTCATTCGCCCTAGTTCCTCTGCCTGGGGAGCACCGTCTCTTTTTGTCAAGAAGAAAGATGGTACGAATAGGTTGGTCCAAGATTACCGTCCTATCAACCAGGCAACCATTCAGAATAAATATCCACTTCCCCGGATCAACGACTTATACGATCAACTTGCTGGATCTTCGGTGTTCTCTAAACTCGACTTGAGGTTGGGTTATCACCAGATCCGTGTCCGTGAAGAGGATATTCCAAAGACCGCATTCGTTACTCGTTATGGTTCTTATGAATACACCGTCATGTCATTCGGCCTAACAAATGCCCCCGACCTCTACATTTTCACCAAAACGCCTGCGTTACGAGTAGTTTCTGCCGCTGTTCAAACGTAGTACGTGTGCGTCCATCATTTCCGTACATGCACTAGTCTTATTTTTCTCTGGAATTTTAGATTTTCTGTACGTGTGCACAAGCTACCATCTTCTTTCCTCATCATGAGATGAAACTAGTACGTATGTACCTACTACTAACTACATCGGACGTGGCCACGTACACATCACGCACTACAGCACGGTAGACATTAGGAGGCATTTTTAAATCACTGCAGATACCAAGCTCCCAAGAAATGAGAGCGTTTGGTGCATTAGGGCTGTTTTGGCGGTAAGTGGGCCCAGTTTCGTGGATAGTCGGTTTTAAATGGGCTTGTTAAGAAGATCAACCATCGCTGAAAAAAAGGGATCGACAGCTATCTCCTCCTCTTCCTCCTCCCGTTTCCAGCGCCGCTCTGCCGTCCGCGTCCCCAACCCGCCGCGGCATCCCCTCCCCCCTCCCTCGATGGTGCGTGCCATGATGGGGCGTCGAAGGGGGCAGGATTGCCAGAGGAATTGGCGGCAATGACGCAATCTTCGGCGCACCCCTCTCTCTCCTGGTTCCCCTCCCGGCCGCGCCTGTCCTTTCTCCACCACGGGTCGAAGGCGGGCCAGACATGGCGTCGGCGACTGTGGACGAGGATGGCACCGTCGAGCTGCAGCGTAGGAGGGCATGGAAGGAGGCGACACTAGGGTTTCTGCGCGCTCCTGTACATGGACAGTGGCGTGGGCGTGATCTGGGAGATGGGCGAAGTGTCGATGGCACTCGGACGTGACGAGGTTGGCGGCGATAATTTCGGTGTTGGACTGAAGCTTGGTTTAATGTTTTCAGGTATATACCTTTCTTTATGATGCCACTTCCTCATGAAGGGTGCTCAATTAGTCACTCTAGAAATTAGGGATCTGGGAGATTTAATTATGGGCAGCAGTAAATTGCAGATGCAGCAACTATGGCATATGGGTCAAAGGGAACCTGCTGCAGTTCGATGGCAACTCCAGCCGGCCTCTTTCTAGGTTTCCTACTCATGTATTTGTGTAGGGATTGTTTTGTTTGATGTCCATGGATTCAATTCTATAGAGGTGCGGTAGTACTACTTTGAGATGAAATTTAGCTTCTTTGCTAGATTGGTCCTCTCTCATTACTGTTTAAGCAAGAAAATCCACTGCCATGCAAAGTTCTTGAACCAAATATTTTTGGGTGTGCAACTAAGATTGATTTTCATAATTATTCATTGTCAATGGACAATACTATTCTACATAACCGGCATGGAAGACGAGAAATCGTAGGAGATGAGAGTTATGCTGGTCAGGATCACTTGGTCCCAAATTCTGTTTTGGCTTTGTGATTCCGTTTCTTGCTAATACCAGTTAATCAGCAGTTGGTCGAGTCCATCTCTTGCTTACAGTTTACCGGTGGGACTATGGGTGTTGGCAGGTGGCTGATAGCGGGGTCGATGGACTGAGGAAGCATGCTGCTGGAGATGTAAAGATAATGATCTTGGTGAGCAGTTTGCTGCTTTACAAGTTAAACTATTAATTTGGTTGTTAAGTCGAAATGGTGTTTCTATTTTATTTCTTATTGATGATGCACTTGATCAGCCACCCTTCATTTTAGAAAAATTCAACTCAAATATTCTTCTGTTCTGTTTCGGGATGTAAACTTATCTGGACTTCTGCAATTGTCACATTCTAACTTACTGACAATAGTAGAGAAAGAAACAAAGTATGTTCCTCATCACATGTAGGTAATCTTATTACATACAGATTATTTCTTGCCACTTCATTTGACATTCATTTAATAAGGCAACATGAATACGAAGCGTAGATAACAAATGAAGATTCACAAAGCTAGCCGCGGTCCTTCTTTGTGCCACGGTAGATTTCGCTTCAGCTGGCAACCTCATCAAAAGTTTTCCCCTGCCATATATCTTGGTATCCATATCAGGTGAATTAGAATCTTCTTCACCACTCAACATTTTTCCTTCTAATGCAGAAGTAGCAGCTTTAGTGGACCAGAAAACATGATGAATATCGTGCTCTTTGAAATAATCTACCCATCTCTTTCTGTATGTAGGCCAAATTTAGAAGGACGGCATTTCATACAGTCAAACTATATAGTACAGCAAATAGATCACAATGGACATGGTGCAGACCTGATATTTAGAGGTAGTAAATCAGCCTTGTTGACAAGGAGCATTGTTTACTTGTGTTCATCAAGTTCTTTTGCATATACCTGGCATATACAGGTTATATCGTCAGATCAAGAAACGGCTGCAGAATCTGCAATAAAATGCTTTAGGTGCAACAACTGATTTTGATGTCAAACACATAAATCTGGCAAGGAAGCACAACTTCATATTAACATGGTTTACATTTGTAGCAGAGAACATGGCAAGTTCATCCTAATATGGAGAAAAGAAAAACAAGACGGATCATGCTAGCAAACTAATTTTAGCAGAGAAGATATATGAGAAGGCTGAATTCTACATGGTTGCTCATGATAAGGATGCGGAAAGATGTTAAGTGGATCCCCAAATATTCCTTCAAGTCGAATAGATCCTTACCGGCATGTCTTTAAAAAAATGCATTACCAAGTGACTACTCATTTTTATTCCTGTTCTTTATTTTTCCTTCACCAGATTTGTTTTTGTTTTAGGCTGTGTGACAAAGTGGAGTTGCAGAACTCTTTTATGTATACACACTGGAAGTGCAGTTTCAATAATTCTTTGGTCATGCCTGCTGATGGTAGTACCATCGTATAACCAGGGAAATCTACAGTGTAGGTTATTTGGTTCCCCTTTCATGCATGAGTTGGCAGCGGCATAGCCATTCCTTCCATGTGCTATTACCAGTTGTCAAAGTGTCAAACACAACTACACAAGTATGCTTTCTTAATGTAGTTCTAACTTTATGTTTCTATGACACCCTAATAAACTCTTACCCCATTAACTTATAGGAGTATGCTTGCATAAGATGGATGAGAGAGTTAACTCACGACTAAAAAAATGGCGCAGCAACGCGCGCTATCACACACTAGTGCCTTGGAAAGCTCACAAAATGCCTTCAAAGAGCTAACGTGGCGCTTCCAAAAATTGCTACGGATGGTCTCGAAGGGAAAGGTGTTTGTTGGAACTTTTCGAGAACGCCTCGGATGGTCTAATGTCGAGGTGATTTTAGAAAATGCCTCCAAAGATCAGAGCGCCTGCAAAACTAAAACTGGACAGGGCAAGTAAATATATTCAGAGTAAAGCAAGGTTCAGACTCTTCCTACTGCACACGATCTTGTAAGGCCGAAACTTGTTCCTCAAATGGATGTATCTAGCACTAACTTGTTAATTAGTTGAGCTGTCGTGAAGCACTTAGGCCCCATTTGGTTCTAATGGATCCCGAGGCCTTTTCCCCGGGTGGGCAAACCACGGGCTAATTGGGCCCAGGTAAGTAAACAGACCCATTTGGTAGGATGCGAGGGGAGAAGATCCCTGGCCTTACCACGACCCGTCCCCGGGTCAGATCTCCCGGCGTCGACAGGTCAGGGAGAAAACCCTGGGTGCTCCTAATCAGCGCTGCAAGCGCCGGTTGGGGCTAACAGCGCCTGCAGCGAAAGCTAGCGGGCCGGCCCATTCATGGGAGGAAAAATCTGCAAAAATAAGGAGAACTGGGAATCGAACTTTTCACCTGCGAAGAGAAAACCTGACGTCGGAACCACCACACCAAGCTGCCTTGCTTGTCCACTGTAAGAAACGAGCTCTATTTGACCCTACTGTCGAGATCTATTATATACCCTTCCGAAAAAAAAGAGATATATTATATACCTAGAATTAATTATTTCAATATAAATTCACAAAAATATATTTAAAAAATGAATTCTGGAAAAGGTTAAAAAATTAGAAAGAGCTCCAGTAAAATGGAAAAGTACGTCAATTTGAAAAAAAGTTCATCCATTTGAAAAAAAGTTCACCGAGTTTAAAAATAGTTCATCAAATTTGAAAAAAGTTCATCGAATTTGAAAAAAAGTTCATGGATTTAGAATTTTTTTTATAGATTTAAAAAACATCAAATTTAAAATAAAATTCATCAAATTTTTAAAAAGTTCATCAAAATTCAAAAAATGTTCACAATTTTGGAAAAAGTTCATTGGATTTGGAAAAAGGTTCATCAAATTCGGAAAAAAGGTTCATCAAATTTGCAAAAAAATCATCGATTTTATAAAAAAAGTTCATTAAATTCAAAAAAGTTCATTGAATTTGAAAAGGTTCATCGAATTTTAAAAAACTTCAATGAATTTGAAAATAGTTCATCGCATTTGAAAAAAAAGATCAAATATTTGAAAAAAGTTCATCATTTAAAAAAATAGAAGGAACAAATTCAATGAAAAAAAAGAACACATATTTAAAAAAAACCCGAATGAAACTGCCCCGGAAATGACCAACGAGCCGTGAAAAAACCGGCTTGGGAAGTTTTTTGAGGCTTCCCAAAACCAAAGGATTCCCGCGATTGAAGATACAAATAAAAAAACAGTAAGTTACGAAGCAGAAGTTGTTCGATGGCCTAGTGGTAACTGTGTTCGTGTCGCTGCAACTGATCGCGAGTTCGAACCACCTCGGCCGCACATTTTTTGAACGTAACAAGAAGATATACATGGGCCGGCCCAGCTCGCAGAAGCTGCAGGCGCCCTTTAAGGGCTCCTGCAGCGCTAAATAGAAATGCCGAAAACCCTCGCCTCGTTAGCTCGCGACTCTCTCCTCGCAACCGACGGACCGAGAGCCGATGGCCTCCGCTTGCAGCCTCCGTGCTTCCTCGTCCGATGATTGGAAAGCGACACCCCCGCAGCCACGCTCAAGAAGCGCCTCCACGCGCCGCTCCTCCGGCACCGGCGACGGCGACAGACCGGTTCGTCATCCAACCAACCCCCTAAGCCTGAAGCTTTTCTAGCATTTTTTTCCGGGTCATGATCTTCTTCCCTCTCCCCTATCGTCCAAACTGACGTGCTGATATCCCCTTGGTGGTTGGTGGGAGGAGAGGATCCCATACGTCTATGGAAATGCCCCCGTGGGGAATTAGAGCCCTGGGTTACCTCCCCATTGCAACCAAATTAGGCCTTAGAGGTCATTACCATCAGCCCTCTTTAAGATCACTACTGCAAGATGCTGCTAACGCGACACTACGATCAGAGACCCTTTGATGAAACTGTGTGCGATGCATTAATCGCAAACGGGGATGTAAAAAAACCGTCAAAAAAGATGCAAAATATTACGTGTGCGATGCTGGGCATACGGTTGATCCCTATGAACTGTTTGCGATTAGACAGAACAACAGAAACGGGCAGCCATATCAATGTGTGTGCGATATACGGCATACAGTTCACTCCGATGAACTGTTTGCTATTAGGGAATGCAATAGAAACGGTCAGCCAGATCAAGATGTGTGTGATATACGGCATACGGTTCACTCGGACGAACTGTTTTCGATTAGGGAACACAACAGAAACGGTTCAACTTAACAAGATGTGTGTGATATGCGGTAGATAGTTCACATAGATGAACTATTTGCGATGAGCCAAAAAAACACAAACGATTCGTGTAAACAAGATGTGTATGATACGCGGCAAACAGCCCATTCAGATGAACTGTTTGCGATGAGAAAATATAACACACACGGTTACTAGAGTTAATTCATGTGCACTTATGTGTGTACTAGAGTTAATTATTGCATATAGCAGATGAACATAGCCGGGAATAACCGTCCAACAATATTATTTTCGATGACATGCATTAATATATTCTTAGTTAAATCTAAGGTCAAAGTTTGGTACTACAAAATACGAAGGGGGCCAATAAAGAATAAACCACGACAGAGGTAGTACCTATAGGAACACAGACGCCCAGTATGAAAGAAAATATGGGTCAAACCCTAGTTGAAAAGGGCAACAATGTCTAACTCAGCTTACAAAAGGTACAAAAGCACGAGGATTAATTGTTCATCAGGTTTACACATAACCCGGATTGAACAGGACAATGACATCTAACTCAATCAAAGTTTTCGGCAGTTACAATCAAATGGATCAGTCTGATCCATAAAATCAAGATCCCAGTACAATAATTCTACTGCTCCATAATGACCACAAGCTGTTGTAAATAGAAGCCGAACACGATCAGAAGCCCTTAGGTCCATCTGAAACTTCTTTTTATGCTGTTCAACACTTGCAGCCGTGAGTAATTTCTTGTTGAAAAACTTAATCCTCACGGACAATAGTGCCCTCACATTCAACATGAAGAATATGACAAAACTAGTGTTTGCACTGTTGAATGAATATTGTTCCAGCGTTACTGTCTTCAAACGAATGTCATGAGATCTGAGAAAATCCCCGTGCTTCATCAACCATCGATTGGTTATTACTTTTTCTCCATGTGTTGTTGCCTAAATAGAGATGAAGATTGAAAACAGTTAATGTCTAAAAAAGATTATGTTGAAAGAGTGATAGCTGAACGATTAATTATAGTACATTACATACGGGCTTTCAATGTGCGTGAAATCATCATCTTTATATACAAATTCTCCAGACATGAAAAGCATTGCAGCAAGGCAATAATGATGTTGAGATCAAAACACCACATACTGATATATAAGGTCTTGACAGAATCCACCACCACTGATAGGATGGACAAGCGCTTCATTGAGCATAGAACATAATATTAGCACTGAAAGTGTACTCCAAGATGATACTTAACTTATGCGCACAAATGAAAAATACAAATTACAAAAGTGTACATGAATAATATACAGTACCTCAATAGGTGTGGAGGCAAACACCATCTCGAACCATTTAAACGGATCACGAATTGCACCCAAGGTCTCCAGTTTAGGCGCAGAGACCACAGTTATTTGCGAAGGTTTATAACAACAATCAAGGACCAACCTTTGAAGTGAAAGGGCATCTTCGACGATGAGCTCCTGTCCTTCAAAACTAATTCCAATGCTTACAAGGTGAGGCGACTTTATTTTGAGACAAGGGATATCGATTCCTGCTCCAAAAACAAGCACCAAACGCTCCAGTGCAGGGCAGCTGGAGTGGATGATGCTGTGCAGTGAGGCCTCCGACAGATGAACCAACACAAGCGCAAGTTTTTTCAGCAGTGGCAGTCGAAGCATTTGTACCAGATTGTCTGCTAGATGGCACCGGGTCAAGGTGGCGGTGTGGAGAGAGGAGGAAAACCATGAGATGGGCATCGGTGGTGAGGGCACAGATGCAGCTATTGGTGGTAACCTATCGCTTTAGTAATGGTAGAACTCAAGCTGCTGGAGTTTATCGAATTGACGGGATGTCAGCCAGGCGGCCACCGTGCAGGGTATGTCCAGCAGGTAGCATGCCGGGATGCAGATGCGTTGAATGGAGCCCTGGTGGGAGGAGATGATGGCTCCGGGGAGTTTAGAATCATCATCGACAGATAACTGACGACAGTCGAGATTAAGAGGCGTAGTGCGCCACCGAGATGCGAGGACTTGTGTGCGGCAGCCATCCTTGGTGGGGAGAAGGGAGATGATCTCCCCAAGGCTGCCGTCCAGGAGATCGCTGATACGGTCCGCCGAAGATTCTACTGGTTCCTCAGGTCCAGGGGGCGTGGCCGCTTCTGGCCGCGCAGCCGGGTCCAAGATCTACATCCTGCGGCGGCGCTGGCCGGAGCCTCATCTGTGTACATGCCAATCTAAAAGAAAAAAATGGCAGAAACATACATGTAGGACATTCAAAATCAATTCTCAAGATCTAGAAGAAAAAAGACACAAACATATATGTAGGACATTCAAAATCAATTCTCAAGATCTGGCCACGAATTATTAGCACGCAAGCTAACCCTAGTCGGATTATTAGCAAAAATCATTTGTACAGAACAAACAATTAATCACTAACTCTATACGGATAACATTCAAACAATCAATACACTACATGCATCTAACGGATCTTAATTACTCTGATTTCATGGACTGAGAGAACATAACCATAGGATTTGTATTAAAAAAATTATAGAGGGGGGGAGTAACCAGAGAAAACACATGATATGTTTGCCGCACAAATAGGTATATAGATGACTAACCGGTTTTCCGTTGGAGTCGCAGTCGTTGCCGGAGTTGCTGTTGACCTTCGGCTCCGACTGGGGGGGGGGGGGGGGGGGCACGACGGCGCCAACGAAGTCAAGGTCGTGCTGCTGCCCGCGCGAGACCTCGTCGGCGGCGACGGCAACCTCTGTGCCCAGCTTCACGCGTTGCGCGGGTGATTCACCAGCCCCGGCGTCGCCACTCCCTCCGATGGTGTGCTTCGGCGGCATCCTCATACACTCCAGAGTCCAGACGTTGGTGACCACTATGGACCGGGGGTGCGGCCGCCTATTATGGCCGGCGGCTCGGGCGCGCAATTAATACGAACCAGTGGGAGCGAGGCGGGCGGCGGTCAAAGGCTGTCTCGCCTCCCGGTGAGCCTGTGCGGCGGACTTCTGCCATTCCTACCATCATTTCACATAGCTACTCGCACGCCTCCCGTCAATACGCACACCTGCACGCACGCCTCCCGGTATGCCTGCACGGCGGACTGCTCGCATGCGTCCCGTCAACTCATGCCTGCTGGCACGGCACACAGGGCATGTGGCAGCACGTATATTTTTTGGGTTTATTGATGATTCATTCTATCGCTTTACTGCTTAACCGAAGCATGGCACGGTCTAACACACACGGTCCGAATAAATAATCCGTATGAGATATTGGTTGCCAATTTTTAATAATCTCCCGTTTGTAAGAAGATTATATCAAAACGGGTCTCAAATTTGACGAAAAAAATACAATATCACAGTCTACTGGTGTCCATATATGACACCACGACAAGTTTCATGAATTTCAACTAAGTTTTGGATTTACTGAATTTTAAAAATCTATATTCTCATTGTTTTGAAATCTCTTGCACAGGGAAACATGCACCCAGGGACACATATGATTTTGCAATCCATTTTGGTGCACATGTAGCTCAAATTTGATTTTAGCACATTAAATCCCTAGGAAATCAATCAATGTATAAAAACGGTCGAATGATGTCTATTTTTTTTTAAAATTTTAACACGACACTCCGCCTTTGGTCACATGTTCACTGCAGAAAAAGTTTAACATGCCTCAGAGTGGCTATGGTGGTGCGGGATGTGTGTGTCTGTGTGTGTGTGGGGGGGGGGGGGAGGGTCCGCTTAACACTACGAGTCGTGAACCTCCATGTGGGATTATTGATCATTTTGTGAGTCATATATATATGCCATATCAAAGTCGTGAATTGGTTATTTAAAGCATTACACAACCCTTTCATACATACATGTTCGGGCCACATGCATGCATTGGTGGTCCTCTCGGACACTCTCCCTCGTGCGGTTATCAACGACGTGCCCATTCGTTAGCCCGCAAAGGTTTTCAGTTTCCACCAACAACGAGAGGCATTTGACCAAAAGGTGGATTCATCTTGGCATGTGTGTGGTGTGGATCATGGTGAGATTCCATATCAAAGTTCGAGCACGTGCGTACACACCCTCCCACCGGCTTAAAGTGAGGGGGCTACACGCATCATGGTGTAGTGCGTTTCCGGTTTGCGAAGCATGTGCCACGTCAAAATTGTGCATTGGGTAGTATTCAAACATCACATAACACACAGGCGCATGCACGTGGTGGTTTTGTCCTATGACATCACTCGCGTGTGCCTCTCTCTGTGGGCCCACGAGGTCGTCATCGACCAGTTGAACGTACAACGAGAGAGAGGTTAATTTGACCAACAAGGATGGTTCGTTTTTGGTTTGTGTTACGTATATGCATGGTAGGAGTATGTACATGTCAAAGAGGGGCAACATGAATACTCTATATATATGCGTGTCATAACCTCGCTCCATGTGGGGACTTTCCGGTTCCCGAGGCAGGTGCCACATCAAAGTTGTACATTATATTGGTATTCAAACATCACGCAATACCATGTAGGCGGTGGTTGCCCTATAGGAACTCACTCGCGTGTGGCGCTTCCGTCCGTGGGCATGCGAGGTTGTCCTCCATCACTTTGACCCAACGAGAGAGAGGTTAATTTGACCATCAAGGAATGGTTCTTTTTTGATTTGTGCTATACAGTAGAAGTACATATATACCACGCGTCGAATAAGGGTGTACATATAGCACATACCATGCATCATGAACCTCATGCTCTCTGTGGGGACTTTTTGGTTTCCTATATATGTGGTGCCACATCAAAGTTGTGCATTGCGTATTCAAAAACATCACACAAACACCTCTTTAGGCCACATCAGACGGTGGTACGTAGTCCTATATAGGATGATCACTCGCGTGCGACGTACGCTTCGCTTCTGTGCTGGGCCCACGAGTTCGTCGTCCATCACTTTGACCCAGCGAGAGAGAGGTACGTTTGACGAACAAGGAGGATTGATTCTTTTAGGGCTGTGTTACTAGGTGTATAGTACGTGTCGAAGGGGGGGGGGTGGCCAGCATATATATATATATATACTAGGTGTCACATGAACCTCACTCTGTGTGGGGACTTTGCGGTTTTTGAGGAAAATGCCACATCAAAGTTGTGCATTAATTAGGTATTCAAAACATCACAACACACCTCTTCATATATATGTTCTGGCACACATGCAATCGCGATGGTTGTTGTCCTATATATGGCACTCACTCACGCGGTTATCGGTGATGCTTCCATCTGTCGGCCCACTTGGTCCATCACTTTCACCGACAGCGCGAGAGAGCTTAACTAATTTGACTTAGGAGGGGATTAAGTTTTTGTTTTGTCTCATGATATAGATCATGATGTGAGATTACATATATAATAGCATGCGTTGAAAATCGCAGAGGTCCTCACACAGAGCAAGAGGTCATTCATGACGTGTCGTGTGCTTGCCCCCCCTTCGATCCAGCGGGATGGATTCATGTGTACACCACATCAATGTTGTGCATTGGGTCGGGTATTCAACACATATGCATGCATCACACACCTCCATAAATATGTTCGGGACACACGCATGCAATGGTTATCTTTGGACACACTCTCACTCGCTTGGTTATGGGCGGCAAGCCTATATATATTCGTGGGCCCGCGTGGACGTCCATCATTTCGACCAACGATGAGAAAGGTTACCAGGGTGGATTCTTCTTCTTTGCTTCGATTTACCGTATAGTAGGTCGACCATTCCAAGCCTAATTAAGTTTGAGCGCATGCTACGCGTCGTGAACCCTCGCTCAGTGTGGGGATTTTACGGTTCCAAAGCATGGTGCCACATCAAATTTGCGCATTGGGTATTCAAACACCACACACACCACTTCCATATACATACTTGGGCCACATGCACAGAGTGGGTTTGTCTTCATACAGTACTCCCTCGCGAGGTTATCGGCGACAAGCTAGCCCATTTTGCGGGGCCGTGTGGACGTCCATCACTTTGACCAACAACGAGCGGGAGAGGTTGTACGACCAAGTTGGATTCTGCTTGGTCCGTGTTACAGTACGTCTTGGTGAGATGCCCTCCCCCCGATGTGTGTGTGTGTGTGTAGGGGGGGGGCTACTTCGCGCTACCTGCAACCTCCGTGGGGTCGGGGAAGTCCGGTTAATTTGCGAGGCACACGTGTCACATCAAAATTGTGAATGGTAGTTAAATATCACACCACACCCTTTTCATACATATAGTAGGGCCACCCGCATGTGGTTCGTATGTGGTCTCACCCATCTCGCGCCACAAGCACACATTTGTGGGTCGGCACACGGTCCACCTTTGTCGGGAAGCGAAAGGGGAAGTTTGACCATATATATATGATGGACTCCTATAGGTTTTGTTTTACGGTAGGGTGAGATTTCAGACCTAGCTATTTGGGGGCATGCATTCATAGCTAGGATTCCCTTACCACCGACACGAAGTGGGGTTCGTAGGGGGTGGCTGACTAGCAATACTATGCTTTTGTGTGACAGGTACCACATCAAAGTTGTGCATTGGGTATTCGAACATCAAACCATCCTTTTCATACATATATTTGGTCCACATGCAAGTGTGTTCGTGTTCTGACCCTCTCCCGCGTTATTCTTTTTGCCAAATTTATAAACAGCACATGAGTTGGATGTAGAAACCGTCTGCGATTGGGTACACAACAGACACGGTTCGGTCAGACTACCCGTGTGCCACGCCCGTGCCCTGCAGTCCCTCACATCAGCACAGTTAGATTGGGCTCCACGAGGCTTGCCTCTCGGTCTCGAAAATATCTACTGCCTCGTAATCTCAAAAATATCTATCGCCTGGAAGGTTTTAATGTTTGATAGCACACGATTAGCATGTGCGGACCGTGTGCGATGTCTGTTACTCCCGCTCTGCTTTAGTCCCTTGATTCAAATTTTCAGTAGCCCCGGCATTTTACTGCCGCCTCTGCATTCCTCGCAATCTCAAAAATATCTGCTCGCCCTTGATTCAAATTTTCAGTAGCCTCGCCTTGTTACTCCCGCCTCTGCATCCCTCGCAATCTCAATAATATCTGCTCGCCCTTGATTCAAATTTTTAGTAGCCCCGGCATTTTACTCCCGCCTTTACATCCCTCGCAATCTCAAAAATATCTGCTCACCCTTGATCCAAATTTTCAGTAGCCCCGCCTTGTTACTCCCGCCTAGTAAAATTTTCAGTTGCCGCGGTATTTCCTCAAACACCACCTTGCCCCCCCTCCACACACACCACACACTCCCCAAAACCTCCGCTCACAAATACACACACCACCCCTCCCTCACTCGAAACCATTGGTAGGTCTCCGCCATCGCCGCCGCCGCTGCCTCCATCCTCAACCTCTGCCTGTGTACCGGGGAGCTCGAGGAGCCAATGGCCAAAAAGAGGTTTATCGCGGCCTCTTCGTCCAACGCCGGCGAGGTGGCCGCCGAGGTGTCCCCGTCGTTCTCCGCAGGCTCTTTATCGATCCGTCGTCGCCGGTCGCCCGATCCACCCGCCACCGGGCCCCTACGCCGGTTCAAGGACTTCCCCATCCTCCCTCGGGCCCGGCCGCCGACGAGGTCCTACCTTGGGGTCCGACAGCGGCGGTGGGGGACGTGGGTCACCGAGATTACGGATCGGGAGACCCACACCCGCCGAGCTCGCGGCCATGGAGTACGACCGCTGGCAGGTTCGCTACCACGGCGCGGCGGCTAGGCTCAATTTCCCATTCGGCACACATCCGGTCAACCTTGTTCTGCCGGAGCCAGGGGTGGTGAGCTCGGCTATGGTGCGGGAGGACCGCGAGGCGTGGGAGCGCCTCAAGGCCGAGGCCGCCGAATGGCTGCATCAACAATCTGAGGCCTGGTACCCCCTTCAATAACCGACAATATCTGTCTAAGATCCTCTCCTAGAACCATGATCAATCCACCAAATGGGAGGTCCGCACGTGATGCATCATGTGCGGAAAGAATATCACGCAACGTCCTATCCACAGCCTCAAAACACTTCCTATGTGTCATAAGCGCCTCATCCCAAATAACCAAAGACGCTGCCTCAAACAACTTGCAAAGGCGAGAACCTCTCTTAATATCACACAACATATCATCATCGATGTTAATTGGTATTTTAAAATGGGGATGGGCGGTTCTCCCACCGGGCAACAGCAGAGACGCAATCCCCGACGATGCAACAGTAAGCACTATCTTTCTCTCGCCTCTAAGCAAAGCACATATTGAACTCCAAAGATAGGTTTTCCCAGTACCTCCATAACCAGAAACAAAGAAAAAACTTGGTTTGCCCGACCGAACGCAATCAACAATCGTGTTATAGGCGGCTACTTAATCAACATTTAAACTACGGAACATAACAGGTGCCTCTCTAGCCAACGAAACGACATCTTACGACATCTCCTCATGAATTAACCTGTTATCAATGAAGGCATCACCATCATCAATTGTGAGGGACGGCAAGTTGAAATTATGTACATCAGAACCATGCTTTAAAAATATGCCAGTCAGTTCATCAAGAAGCATGTTTCTAAGCCTATCAACGGGGACCTCGTAGGCCCGATTATGTAACACAGAGCACACCATGTGCTGGATATCATCAGCCATACTCAACCAATAGCGTTCAAAAAAATCCCTCTCATCCCTAACATGACAGTTTATAAGCATAGTGACAAACAACTGTCTAAGACGGTTTCCAAATCCCCAGATCACAGCCTCATCAAACGCCATGTACCATTCACTGTCATTTCCTAATAAACCCCTAGCATCACAAGCATCTTTAAAATTATCGTACACACGCCCATCATACGTCCTAAGGTCTATAAAAGACCTAGCACCCTTAACAATCATTAGGAGCATGCGCAAGTAGTACAATTCACCTTTCGTAGGACAAACATAATATATGCGACCAATTTTGTCACCACCGCCTCTCTCGTGCCATGATCTATTCACAGGGTCCCAGGTCCATTTAATTGGAAAATCACAATAAGTTGATGACCGAGCATGTTCATGCAATTCATTTGCAACAAACCATTCAGTCAGCATAGTTTTTTTCAACTTTTCAGAATTAGCAACTTTGGTAAGATCAACACCAGGAAAATAACGGATAACATTCATGCCAGGCAGGTGAACGACTAATCTCTCCACAGAAGTCACCCTACAATGTATCTGGAAACCAAATATACGTCATAACGCATCATACTCACAAATGTAACGACATCACAAATATTCCTGGACCTCATCCACGGGACCATCACCATACACACCTGCTTTCTTAAAACGCTCTAACATTACTTTAGCATAATCAGCGCCCTTTGTAACATATTTAAACAAGTATTTCATCACCTGAGTCTTATTACACCACTCTACATTAATGTGGGCCTGAAACTTCTTAAGCAAAGCCATGTTATAAGGAACCACATGCCTATTATCAAGATAATGGCCATTTTTAAAGATGGTTCGGTCATTGTTACGACGTCGATATAAGGCAAATCCCTTTTCATCTACGATTGTTTCGTCTCTAAACTCTTTTGGGAAATGCTTAGAACAAGAACCCTTTTTCATGCAGACACATTTATCATTCATTTTTCCACAGGGCCCATGCATCATGAACTCAGAAACCAACACATAACCCAGGGGGTCCGCTAACGGATCAGGTATTTCAGCAGAGATAAAGGAATCTATACTTTCAACACCAATCTCACCTTGGCCTCCTATCCACCAAACCAGTATGTGAGCGTGTGGCAGACCCCTCTTTTGGAACTCAACGGTATGCAGCACTGAAAAGAGACACATAAAAGATTTGTGAGAAGCCAAGCATATCATACAACACAATGGAGGGAAAAAAATTAATCACAAATGACAGCACATGCATCAAAATCATACAGAAAGACAAAACAAGTACCAGCCTTGACGGGACCATAAGCCTTTCCACACTTGATCTCTTCTAAGTACTCCACAAGCTTCATACGGTACACCCTAACAATAACATCCGCCCTATCAGAGGGCTGCTGCCCTGGCTCCAACGCTGCAGTGATTTCAGGCCACTTGGGGTTACAGGTGAAAGTAGTAAATACATCAGGAGCACCATGCACCCGACATATATATAGCAAGCCCATCTTGGAAATTTTCCTTGTAATAACGGGGACCAGCGGTGTGGCTGGATGGCAATATGGTTCTCTTTCCAATAAGAGTGTTATCAACACATCCATCATTAATGGCATCAGTGATACCTTGCAAATGTTCAGCCCTAAGCATGTCCTGGTTTCTCAGTATATACCAAAGCCTATTCTCATCGATACATGCATGTGCATCCACAACGGACTGAGAAGACAACATGCCATAGCACAAGTATGGATTAGGCTGATCACCCTTATAATGACACATAAAACGATAATAATCTTGCATAGTCATCCTGTTCTTCTTCCCACCGTCAGGAGACTGATCAACTGGGACATCAGTAGACCCCGTATTGGACACAGGAAGCTGACCATCTGGGACACCTGAAGCAGACCCTGCATCTGACACGGGAGGATGACCGCCTGAGAGACCAGAAGTAGACCCTATATCCGACTGAGCAGGCCGACCACTCGGGAGACCAGAAGTAGACCCTATATCCGATGGAAGAGGCTGACCATTGGGGATACCAGAAGTAGACCCTATGTCTAATGTATTATCATGGATAGGATCAACCAGAACATCACCCTCACCATCATCACCTACAGGGACAATCAAATGAGGAACATCTATCTGGAACCCCCTCTCTCCGTAAGGAAAAAGCAACGGGTATTAAAAAGGCATAAAAGCAGTGTTCAAAGAAGAGATCCTCTGAAGACCTTCTGAACGGCTAGAAATTATTATATACCGGGATGACCTCTCTCCTGTAAAGTCGCCAACAACCAAAGCAGCAAGCCCAGCAGTAGTAGGGAGACTATACTATGGACCGTCACCCTCCGAAGGACCAATTATGTGAATTGAAATTTCCTCAACACGTCCATCACCAGGATTCTCTATAATACTACTTGCCTCTCTAAAGGTCTTAACTAATGGATTGGAGTAGTTAAGCATGTCTCTTAGACCAACTACTACACTCCTATCAATACCCCCCTCAGGCTTATCCTCTGGATTCAAAGCACGTATTCTATGGTCAATCTCGTTAGACGGGTCATGTATATACATCTCAGCAAATTTAGGGTCATCGTCGCCTTTTGGCAGGAGCGAACCTACACGATGGGTTACCTGGCCACTTATTTTGAAGATCTTAGGCCCGCGAGTACCATCAAATGAACGATCAACAGTAGCACCCATGGAAGTGAAAGCGAACATACAATTGTACTGACGTATGTTTCGGAGGAATTTTTTTGCACGAGCGGTTCCATCAAAGCGAAGAAGCTCCCGGAGATAAGCCGGGGGATCCTTGAAAGGAGGAATGTAAACCTTAGCACCTTTACAGCAGAGATAGTAAACCATCTCGCGCTTCATCCAAGAAGACTTTGACTTCACCCGTTCGTTATACCAGAAAGAGGCACCACAATACCGACACAAGAAATCTGGAGGGCCATAGTATGATTTATCTGCATAGGAAGCTAACAACCCCAAAGAGGCATGAAAGAAAAAAAAATCCATAAAGCACAGGACAATAGACACACATATATCAACATACTAATCATGCCAGACCCAAGAACCGATGACTAATACCTTTAAGGGACTCAGCAAACGCAATGGAGTAACCTTGCCAATCTTCTGGCATGGGACCATAAACAGTGTGCTCTATAACGAAACAACCAAACTAACATGAGACAACAAACGGCACAAATAAACAACCAACAATAGAACTACAACAACAAAAGCACCTTCATATCCAGAACGAAGTAAGTCAAGGTTCACCCTACGCTTCCTGCGGTTTGAGGTCGTTTCAGCCGAACTTAAATAAGGAAACCAACTATCACCTAAGAAGGGCAGGCAACATAAAAAACATGGAAGGATCAGCACATGAAAACAATACCCCAGGAAACGTAAAATCTCTGAAATAAGGAATCGGGACGCACGTTTACGCTTTCAAGGAGGAAATCCAGGAGGCACACGCGGCGTGTACAACTTAGCAACAGCAGCACGGCCTCGCACGGGAGCAGCAGCAGGCACACGAGCAGAGCCATGGCCTCGCGCAGCAGCAGCGGGAGCGGCATGGCCAGAGCCGCGGCCTCGCGCAGCAGCGGCGGGAGGGGCACGACTAGCCCGGCGGCCTCGGGCAGCAGCAGCGGGAGGGGCACGACCAGACCCACGGGCTCGCACAGAAGCAGCAACACCCCGTCCACCCCCGCGTGGACAAGCAACATCACCTTGCCCAATAATGACACCACCTTGTTCGCGTCCGTTAACAACGCCTATAGTCAGCATCGCAAGACCCGGGGCAAGCATACGTCCGCGGGCACCCCCATGACTAATCACAGGGCTGCATGCAGAGGGGCCCTCCCGTCCAGAGGCACCCCCCCTTCCTGAGCCATGGCCACGTCCAACGGCAACACCACCACCCGGGCCAGCACCGGTGCATCCGTAGGTAGCTCCTCTCCCACAGCCCTCGCCTCGCCTACGACCAACCCCTCCTCCATGACCATCGGCACCCTCATCCGCCATACAAACACCTCCTTAGACAACAGCACACCCACGGACAAGAGCTCCACTACACGATAACATGGCAACCCAAGACTGGATAACACGAAACAGCAAAAAAGGAACATCATCATCCAGATAGACCGCATAATAAAGCATCATCAGTCAGTAGTAAGATCAACACATACGCCAAGACACAGTATATAGATACGAAAGGTTGAACCAGAACTATAAAATATGAAACAACAGGAGTTAACAACGACTTTATTGAACGCCGGTGAGTACAGATGAACATTATCATTGAAGAGTACAACATCTCAGCAGCATATACATCACGACTCAAATACACAACACCCAGGCCAAGAAAAAAATAAACCACTGGAAAAGAAAACTAAAGAAACCATACACCAGTGCTATAAAGCACATGCCATCGTGACCAAGGCAGCATGCAGCATCTGCCGTTGCGCAGCAACATCGAAGTCACCCACAACGGCAGACCCATCGGCATGGGCAACAGGCGGTGTGGTCCGGACCAACGACGCAGCCAAAACCACCGCAGAGCGAGCAAGCTCTCGATAAGTAGACATACTCTTATAATTGTAATCCATCACAATGAACCCATACACACCCTGCAAAAAACAGATTGCCTGGAAAGCAGCATTTTCATAAATGGACAGGCCCACACTGGAATGGGACCAGAAAAATCTCCTGACTGTCAATGCACCACTCCCAGTAACAGAAACCTCGGTCTCAACTCCACCAAGCAAATCACCATCTTCCATAACCTCTCGCATGTATGAGTGAAACGGCAAACGGCATCGAGAGGCGATGGCATCCAACAGGTGCACGTACGAACAACTCACAGCAAACATCCTGCCACATATAATACCCATCAAAAAGTAAACCCACTCCACACAAGAAAGAGGAAAAAAACAGAAACATACGTTAGATCCTCCGGTTCAGAAAACCAACACAAAGCACGCAGCCAGGAACAACACATACAAAAGATGCATATCACACAAACAGAAAGCCCTATAACCAGGAATCAACACACCAATAAACAAAACGCACGATTCACTGTGTCCAGCACGCTGCACCTTTAGGACCTGACAAGCATTCATCCTATCTAGCCTGTCAACACACATGAATTAAAGATCATCAATTATTGGGTTCAGTATACCCTAGAACACAACATCCACCCATCACCATAGACTGAAAACATACTCCAGTCAGAGCAAAACCGCATACCCAACCTTGTACCAACCATATACCCTAGCGGCCTAGCCTGAACCAACACTATATCTAAACGCATGGCCTGCACAAATCCATAGCCGAAAATTAGCCTAAAATGAAACATCAGCTTTAACCACCAAAGCCTCTGAACCACAGTCACGAACAGAAAGAACCATCGAAGGCCACTAATCAACATATGGAAACCCTAACCAATCAACATATGAACCATCCATATATGAATCTCTCATGACCCAAGACCTGAACAGAGCCCCAGAACCTAACCCAAGGCCTAAACAAAGCCCCAAAACCTCTGTCAACGGCACGAAGCATCATAACTAGCAAACAACGGGGCCGCCAAAATACCCACACGAAATACATCTACTCATACAGATCCATCACGATAAGCAAGGGAGCAAGTAGACAGCACAGAGAAAGAATCCAGCAACGAACCTGCTCCAGGACCGTCGACAGCCACCCCAGCAAGAATCAACCACACCAGATGCAATCCCTTGGAAGCCGAAGACGAGGACGACGCCGCAACCGAAGACCAAGGGCCAACCCTAACCCCAATCCTGCGCATCGGTCAGAAACAAATTAAACCAAGAAACAGGAGACCACGAATCGAGCGTAAAGCAGAGCACAGCGTCATAGACTAGCTCATCCATCGCAATCAACCAGGCGAAGAACCGGGATGCATCGTCCACAGTAGAAATCGAACCCTAGACGTCGACTCAATCAACAAACAACAACACCGCATCAGATGACAGGCACACAGATCTTAGCCACGAAACGACGGCCGGAAACGCGGACCAGACCTGAGGTTCGACGGCGGGAGAGGCAGCAAGAAGACGGCGCCGAACGCAAGAGAGGAAGAGGGGAATGGAGAAACAGGGAGGAAGGCTAGGGTTCTGTCCCAGCTAGTCGGGTCCTCGGCTTTACCCACAGGAGCCATCCATAGGTGAAGCGCCACGCAAGGGGGACGGCATGGAATGTCGAAAACACCCTCGGTGGGCGAGGTAAATATCAGGCGGTGGCACCGCACCCGCCCAGACACGGCCACGCACCGGCAACAGTGCCCACCAAAGCCACTGACGGACGTGACCCACAGCGCCTTGCCCCCTCGTGTCAGCGTGTAACGCGAAGGAAGCGAGAGTGTAAAAGCGCGAGATACTATTCATTGTAGCAGTGTCGGGTTCGATCGGACGGACAGAATCGAGCGCGGGGCTCGATCAAACGGCCAGAATCGCTCCACCCGGAGATCCGACGGACAAGATGCGTTCGGGAGCGCGATCCGACGGTTGTGAGGGCACATGGCCTGAGATTGCTTCATTTTTCCTCAGACTCTAACAATGGGATTTGGTCATTGTGTAGGCTAAGTTTGTTTCCCTTGTTGTCCTCATTAATTTTTTGTTGTTCAATTAGGAGCATCAGGCGCCCTCCATGGATGAGGATGACGACCGGGACCTAATAATGAGAGATCTGAAACTATCTTACCATCTCTGACAGGCAAGGTGTGCGGTGGTAGGCTCGACCCCGGCGTCTTCCGTTGGACGGACCCCCTGCCGTTGTTTGGCATCGGCACGGTGAGCTCCTCTCCCTCCTGTGCTCCCTGCCTCCGGCTGATGATGCTTGTGGCCTTCGAGCCACGGCTATGGTGGTCGCTCTGGGTTCATGGCCGTCGTTCCATGGCTATGTCTGGTTAGGCTGCTAGAGTCCTTGCATAATCATCATGCTACTGTTTGTTTGTTCATCTGCTCATTTATCTGTGTGGCAATTAAACTATGCTAAATACATACATGTACCTCTTCGATCAACAACTGATAGAATAAATTTGTAGCTTCTGTTCATGTGTACAACACACCCAAGCATGGTGATAAGTATGTCATGTACATGTGCTCTTTGATTAACCACACTCTTCTACCTGGATAATTTTGTGATGTATCGAGTGACCTGCTATTCGCTCGCATTGGTACATAATTCACTATTAAACCTTGAATGCACACTGTTTTGGTTATTCTTTGCTTAGCAGGTCTGCTTGTGTTATTGATTATCAGAAATCAAATTGTTTTCCATGCGATCCAGCTTGTGCTGCGGATTTTTAGACAGTTAGGTGTATATATAGAAACGAAAGCTTCAGATTTCTCATATACAGAGTGTGTGTAGTTAAAGTAAAATGGGGATGCTGTGCTTGGGTTGAGAGGCTTTATGTCATACAGGTACAACATTTGTTTATGCAAGAAAAACACTAATCCACGGTAACCATTTTGCAAAAGACATTGATGGCTCTCTAAGCGCATTAAGACACTGTTTCTGACGCGCGGAGCGCAAATCATAATTTACATAAAAAAGGATAGACACATATTTTTTTTTGACACTACATTATCGGACGGAGGGAGTACTATGCATTGCATGCGACTAATTATCCAAGCCAAATAAACAGCAGATGACTACTACATCCAGAACGCCACCGGTGAAAATGTGTGGAGGCGCTTAGACACCGGACAGGACCTAGCGTTGCGGTCGAAGATCTCCAGCTCTCCCCTGCGACTGTACCTAAGCCGAAACGTGGTGATCTGGAGCAAGCAGCCATGGAGCTCAACTCCCTTGACGCAATCCACAAGGCAGAATCTGGCATTGCCCATGGCAGTGAGAGTTGGCCCATCAGCCGCCTGCTGCTCCTCACTCCACAGCTTGTCCTTGGCCATCTTCCAGTCGAGCTGCTCCTGCATGGCACTTGCTGTTGTGCTGCTGCTGCTGCTGCTGCTACGGGAGACGACCTGGCAGGTGCCGATGTGGCCGTCCTCGTCAAGCCCGACCCAGGCGTCCAGGTCGCCGTCGAAGTAGCCTTGGCCCTCGAACGGCAGCGCCCATTCCCCATGGCACCTCCACTCGCAGTCACCATCCCCGGTGGCGTTGAAGGAGAAGGTACGCCTGCGTGGACTGCCGGTGCTGCATAAGAAAGCGGACACGAAGACGGTGCGCCCGTTCGGGTGCGGCGTAGGAGCATATCCTTTCGTGTGAACGGCGACGGCGCGACGCTCCTCCATGACCAGTCCTTGCTCGAGATCAAGCGCCTCGGGTTCTCTTGAGAGGAGGACATCACCTCAACAGATTGAGGCCTTTCCGTAGCAGCGCGTCCGGCAGGGAAGGGCCGGCGGCCAGCCCCCCGGTGTCCGTGTCGTACACAAGGGTCACGGGGTGCCGGTTGCTCGCCGCGAGGATGTGGCTGCCCAGGGAGGTGAAGATCATGCGAACAGAAGGTGCCGGCGAGACTAGGCGTAGGGCAGGAGGGTCGCTGAGGGTGAGGGCTGGGCTGCCGGCGTCGTCGTCGTCGTCGTCGTCGACGTCGATCTTGCGGATGGTGTAGCCTCTGTCCCAATCGTCCAGCACCAGATACAGGTGCCTCTGCCGCTTGTGCTTCTTCGACTTGGTGCTCGGCTGCCCTTGCGCCCGCTGCCGCTTATGCATCCCACTTTCGCCTCGCCGGAGCTCATCTTCTCCGGGGAGTCGAGATCCGATTTTTGAGACGACTGCCGATGAAAAACAATACGAGATCTGAAATCGGATGTGATCTGCCAATGTGGTGAGAGGGCCGTGTATTTGTAGGGCCTGCTTGATAATCGGAGCCGGACGGATTTCCTAAACCAAAACGATGGTACTATCTCCATAAAGAAATAGAAGAGCATCTAGATAACTTATGCAGTGATCTAAATGTTCTTATATTTCTTTACAGAGGAAATACTTTTTTTTAAATCCAAAAGATGGTAATACTTCCTCATACACTATTTTTAAAAATTTCGATAAGGGACTACATACGAAGCATAATGAGTGAATCTATACTCTAAAATATGTCTATATACATTTGTATGTAGTTTATATAGTTTATAGTGAAATCTCTAAAACGATTTATATTTAGTGAGTACTTATGTAGACGACATATGTAGCCGACTAATTAGTTTGTTTTAGGCAACAGCGGATTGATTACGTACGGTCAGGGCGCGGAGCCAGGCCCGGTGCTGCTACCGGGCTGCGCACCGGTCCAGCCCGAAAACCGTGCACCCCATCATTCTGGCACCCACAGGCCACGACTCAGTCGTGCGACAAAAAGTTACTGGTTCCTGTACACATGTTCCTTTGTTTTTTTACTTGCATATTAGGATTATCTCAAGTCAAACTTTCTGAAGTTTGATTAAGAGTTCTTTTGCGGGGAAAGCTTGACCGTGTTTATGATCAAGCAAGGAATGTATTTTCACAACCTATTGAATTGATTTGTTGTTGTTGATTTTATATAAATTTGGTCAAACTTTATAAAGTTTTAACTTGATAAAATTCTAAATTGCGGAGTAAAAGGAAAACGATACTCTGCGCCCGGGGGCGCTCCTTTTCTTTTCTTTTCTTTTTCACTTTCACTTTTTTATTTCCTTCATTTTAAATAAACCAATTCTTAAATTTAAACTTAAATTCCGTTTGTCTGTGTCATGCAATCAACACCAGGTAGTGGAGAGAGATATAGCAACCGCGGCAGCCTCATGGCACCGTCCCGAGACTGCAAACGCCAGCCCCCGCGCCGTCGCCATGGAGGCGTCCGGCAGCGGACCAGTGAAACCCTAGTCGCCAAGGGACTTGCCTCTCCCGTAAGAAAACGCTTCAACATGCCTACACATTCTAGCTGTTCAACACCAAACACATCTGACATAAATCTTACAATTCCTCATCATATTCTAGATTTTCATAAAATTTAATTTGATTTAAGTTAGGAGGTGAAGGCAAGAAAAGTTTGATTTATGTGAGGTTTTGGTAAGATTTGATTTGGCCATGAGTAAAGGAAGGCACAGAAAGATTTTATCCGGTTGAGGTTTTAGTAAGATTGATTTGATTGAGTTAATGCATAACGTGGGAAGGAAGAACGTAAGAGGGGTGGAGGCGAACGTAAAACGATCAAGTATAACTTCTTTTTGTCATTTCAAAGGACTTTGAATTTTTTTTGACTGAATGAATATATGATTATGTTGCTTAGAAATAGCAAAATAATATATTATAAAATACCTTTCACAAAAACCCTAATGATACTTATTTGATTTTTCTCAGTAACCACATATTAAGCTCGTGAAACTACGAAAACACCAATGAAAATAACTAGCAAAGCCACTGGACCGCTAGATCAATTGTGGCCTCATCTTGTACTCTCGTAATAATCAGGCCTAGGTCCTCCTTTCATAACCATATCTTACTATTCTTCTTCGATGCATGCGCAGCGTACCTTGGCCCCGCCAATGAAGCCACAGTTGCTAGCCAACCCGTATCTTATATAGCCGACTAATTACAGTTTGTTTTACCCGTAAAAAAATACAATTTGTTTTAGGCAATAGTGGATTGATTACGTACACCGATCCAGCACGAGAGCAACTAATTGAGAAGCGCACCTTCGGAAACCTCCCCAACGATCATATAGGGTGGGCTGAGAGCGCGCTATCAGCCGCCGCCACGTGTCGCGCTCTGACGCTCCCTTTGGATTTTGTTTTTTTTTCGCATGCGTTTTTGGCTTTTAGATGTTTTTTTCCAGTTTTTTTTGACTTTTCGGTTTTTCATCGGTCTTTCTTAGCTTTTCGACAAAAAAATCATGAAAAAACACGCATTTTTTCTTTCGTGAGAGGCATGGTTCCGTGCCTCTCGGAAATGAAAAAAATATGTTTTCTCTTAATTTTTTTCTTCCGTGAGAGACACAGTTTTGCTTCCGCGAGAGGCACGGCCGTGCCTTTTGGAAATGAAAAAAATGTGTTCTCTCTTTTTTCTTCTTTCACGAGAGGTATGATTTTGCTTCCGCGAGAGGCATCCGCGAGAGGCACGGTCATGCCTCTCGGAAACGGCTTCCGGAAAGGGAAAAAAGTGCTCATGGTTCGGTTGTTTCGTCCGTTTTTTTTCATGAAAATTAAGTTCGTCAAAACCTATCAATATGGGATGTAATTTTGAAGATCTTGACACGAGAAATCCAACGGTGAAAACGGTTTGAGATTTGGACGCACGGTTTAAGAAATAAAATGTTTTGTATAAACGAGTGTACGAAAAAAGGGTAAACTTCCAGATTGCGATGAGTGGCACACATGCAACGTGCCACTTATCACAACCTGAGAAGGTGGAAGTGATCTTTGGAAGGAGTACTCCTGAATTAGTGATTTCAGTCTGGCACGAAAGCCATGCACCCCATCATTCTGGCATCCCCAGGCCACGGCCCAGTCGTGCAACGAAAAGTTGCTGGTTCCTGTACACATGTTTCTTTTTTTTTTTACTTCGCATATTAGGATTATGTCAAGTCAAATTTTCTGAAGTTTGGTTATGTTAAAAAAAAGGAACTTTTTGAAGTTTGATTAAGAGTTCTTTTGCGGGGAAAGCTTGACCATGTTTATGATCAAGCAAGGGCTGCATTTTCGCAACTTTTTTTTGGAAAAGGAGGTTAAATCCCCTGCCTCTGCATCAATCGATGTATATGGCTATCTTTATTAATTATTCCACAAAGGTTTGACAAAAACATACATCAAGCCACCCGAAGCCACCACTCACACCTGCAAATTTGATAATGCGCAGTGCTCCCACTCCTCATATCTATAACCGATGTCGTCGCCGATCCATCCATATAACGTATCGGAACCAACAACCGGTGGGGCAGACCTAAAGCGTAAACCACATGTACACGTTTTAGCGCCATCATCATCGAACCGCTGTCCCATCTTCAGGAGAGAGATCCGCATCATCCTTGTCAATCCAACCAACCATCGACGCCACCACGGCGCCCAACGACGCCACCGCCCTGCGCTCGTCCATCCCGACGCGGAGACTCTAGAAGATCTGTCATGCGTAGCACCTGCCGACTAGGCATGACAGAGCGTAGCACCTGTTGGCCAGGCATGACTTGACATGTCAACCAAAGCTCCGTTCAAGACGAAGCCGCTCCACCTCCTGCCTCTGCCTTCCAGCACTGCTCCACAAATGATACTCCCAATAGAGAAACGACACCGTACCACTAGTGCAGAACCGGGCTTTAGCACCGGTTCATTAGGCCCTTTAGTGCCGGTTCTGTAGCCGGCACTAAAGGGTGGGGACTAAAGCCCCCCCCCTTTAGTACCGGTTCAACACGAACCGCCACTAAAGGGCCACCACGTGGCACGAGCCAGCGCCGGGGGCTGGGAGACCTTTAGTACCGGTTGGTAACACCAACCGGTACTAAAAGGTTGGGGGGTTTTGGGTTTATGATTTATTTTTCCTTTAGTTTTGTGTTTTTCATTTAATTCTTTTTCATTTGCTGGTATTTTACGATACTACATATTGTACACGTTATGCATATATATAAATAGAATTTCTCATAGAACCGATCATATATATATATATATATCATCGAATGTCTCGCACGACCATTCACACATACACATGTATATATGCAATTTGGTATATACAATTTCTTCTACATGGAGAGGCATTACTGCGGTAGCGGCTAATGGAATTCTCCTTTGGGATCTATGACCTGGTCGAGCAAAAATCCCGCTATTTCCTCATGAATTGCTCGTACGTGATCCGTTGGTAGGAGCTTATCCCGCATCTCGTTGAACTTTAAAGAAGGAGATCAAATATGCATGTATTAGTTGTGTGTATATATATTAGATATCGATAATGATGTAAAAATTGTGAATAGTGTTCTGGCAAACGTACCCATATCTGTCTATCAGATCTGCTTCTTTCGGACGCCATCATGCGAATGTTCTCGCAAACGTAGTATGCACATAAATCAGTCCCCCGCGCCTGCTTCATGGCCTTTACGAGAATAGAATTCAATCAGATAATAATTAATCAAGCATGATAATTAATGGCATTGAAACTAGAATTAAAGAGATGGTAGCTAGCTAGTACTCTACTTAATTAACTAGTAGAATGCTCGTGCGTTGCTACGGGCTACAATGCACATAAATGAATCAAATAAATGATTAAGGTCGTCTTCAAAGTTGAAGCTCATTTCTCCCTCATACGTACGGTGCCCAACGGGCTCCCCGAAATTCAACCGTCTGGACAGTCTGGACTTCCCCAAATCCATATCATATGTGGGGGAGAAATGTCATTGTCCGGACTATCTGCCATTTGTTATCTTCAACCCGCGGGCGCAACACAAAAACCCCATCCCACGACACAAACTTCCTTTTTCCTATCGGACCCTCCCCTTCCCGCTCGGTTTCCCATTGTAGTGGGACGTTTCTCGCTGGACATCTCTTGCTCTCCCACACAGCTAGCCAGCCGTTGGGCGTTTGCCGCATCATACCCCCCAAGCTATCAAACAGTATTGCTGACACCTGCATATTTGGCTTCACACAAAACTTTAGATCTCATGTTGAATCTAACATCATAAAGTGAGTATGAAAACATTTAGAAACATGTTGATACTAATGATAATATAATATATGATTCTGTCTACACCCGAGCATCCTCTCTAGCAGAATGCTCGGGCGTTGCCATAGAGTAATATAAGAGAAATGCATCCAACTAAGTGTTTCATCTTAAAATAGGTATAATGCAAGGGACGGTGATATGCCCCAATAGCAACATGTGTCATTGGTTGGTCGATGTGTGAAGTGTGATACTCTTGTTCTTATCTATGTCTTCAATAATGTAGATCGAAGTCCTCACTTCCTCCTTCTATGCGCATCACATCTCTTTATCCTCGTGGGTTTACTCTTCTATGTCCAACATCTCTTTCACCTCATTGTGTCTCCTACATCATCACCTCTTCAGGTGACTCGTGCTTGTCTCCTAGTTTTTTTACTTTTCGCGAAACCCTTGGTGTGCACTCATATATTCATAGTAAAATTAAGGGATAGTGTACGAATGGCGAAAAACACATCGTAATTTCCACAGATGATTGTTGGGTAAAATAAGAAACCATACATAGTTGCATGAGACCAAGAAAATTGTAGAACCAGAGCTTGTTTTACGAATTAGTCATTCCATTCCATAGAGGGCATGTCAGCTTACATATTTTGACACACCAAATCGCTCCGCAGTTGTTCGCTAAAAAAAGTATCCAGTAATTACATGTTGTTTCCCAACCACTGGACTTTCCTTGTTGCGAAGTAAGTTCCTCATTGTAGATGAATTCCTTAATCGTCATCTTCAAAATTCAATTAATACAAGATATAGAGCGTAACTGCAGAAACAACGTTAAAGCAAAAACCTGGTGCATAACAGGGGTAGATTCTTTTGAGCACATATCACCTAGCTTCCTTGTCAAATAGACTTAATTGGACCTTCAAGGGTTCATGTTAAATTACTAAATACTATATTTGCAACAAAAGAATCAACAACTTTGAATATGTTTAGGAATGTACACTGACATCAGAAAATGCAAGAAGGAAACAGCTAAAGACGACACTAATACTATGAACACAACTTATATGTTAAGTACTATATGCCGTAAACTTGAATAGCATGTGAAACTACGAGAAAGTAGTGACATTAAGCCATGCATGTGCACTTAAGATTACATCAGAGGCGGTGATGGACGCTGTTTTATTTCATGAAATTCATTGCATAAAAAGGAGATATCTATCTACTGATATTATTCATTGTGCGATATGATGGAGAAATAAACACACAGTGGAATCTTTGATCAAGCTAAATGTCAAGACTTCGTGCAAGATACTGATTTAAATAATTGTAGTTATAAATTATAAATCATGTGACCATGAGCAGCAGTAAGACATGGTTCTGGAGATCAGATAATAATTCAACATTGAGCATGAATCCATGAACCGCAAAAACGGCATGTTTCTTTTACTAACAGGAAAACTCAAGTCAACACATAGAAAGTTGTGGTAAGCATACTTCATACCCGAGTGGTTTGCGTTAGCCTGATAGTATGCGGTTCTAATAGATAATGCTTACCTCTCATGTCAATTGATGCTCTCCTTTAGCTTAGGGCCTTCCATTTTCTCGTGCCACCACACGTCACCTAAATCCAAATGGATGAAATACTGTTCAAGGGAATACATTCTTCATAAGATGGACGACGAAAGTAACACTAATATAAAATATTTGTAAGCCTAATTGGGAACTATGTTAGAAATAAAATAAAGTCACCACTCTTGTATTCTATTTCTTGGTATGCAAGATGGCATGTAAACAGTCGATGATATATTAGAAGTGATAAAAATATACGTGTAGATCTAGTCAAGTTTGTCCTATTTGCATGGCATGCATGTGCAGTTTATTAATCTCGACAGATATTAAAAGCGATTATATTGACATTGTAAGCAAGATCTGACCTTGAATTAAGGCTTTGAATTAACACTGTAAGCAAGATAATGTTTATATAAGAGCATATCATATTGCTATGCTCCTGGGAGCAAACACACCTACATGTGATAGATAGTTTCATGTCGGCAAATAAATATGTATTCAATAGTACAATAGTTGGTATTCTGACTTGGATTCCAAGTTTTACTTACTTTATTATTGAATCTCTAAAATGAAGTGATGAATGTGTTCTCTTTTTGAATAGTATGTTATCTGATTTAGCAATGCCCGTCACTTTGGAACCTATTGTTACCCAGAAATACTACAGAAATCTCAAAACTGCCATTTCCTTTTTGTTTTTTATGTTTTCCCTGACAAAAGGTTAGCACCTTCTTATTGTGAAAGTCCTTTGCACCCACCAGATTCCAAAATATAATTAGCTACTGAATAATAAGATAGTAGGAGGAAGAACACGCTAAAAATAAATTAGCAAACATAAGTACATTTGATCAAGCCAAGGGCGCATGATTTCTTTGATCGATGCAAGCCTCATAATAAGGTAAGAAACTGAACATTTAAAACTAGACAAAGTACTACAGAAAATAATCCAAGCAATCCTACTTTACTATTGAGGCACACATATAAGCGGTTGTTCTCATGCAAACTGAAGTAGTATATATATCCACTTCACCAGCTACTATTACTAGATGGCCAAGCCTTTGTTAATCGGATGAACATGATCCAGGCAAGGAGGGCATTAACTAAGAATATTAGTCAGATAAACATGCTCTAGGCTAGGAGGACATTAGCTAAGAAACTTAATATAGCAAAGAAAAGAGGGATAAACTTATTATCTTTCAAAAGAAACTCCTGTTTAAGAAGATATCTGAACCAAAAGAGCTCCTATATGTTCTCAGCTCATATTTTTCATTAATTAAAATGTGTCATTGGCCTAATGTAGGTCTGACCGAAAGTGTAGTAGTCCAATATTCTCTGATGACCTTGTGATAAGATTGAAATGTAAATGATTTCTGCAAAAAGAAAGAAACATGAAAAATCTATTAGATAACAATTACCTTGCATATTGCCAAATGGGACTATATCCGAATTCTAAGTGCACATGCATTCTGCAGTTTTCTATGGACAAACAGGTATTTCCAAAACCAACATACATCCTCCTGCCCTCCTGCATAAAGCTATCAATTTTAAGCCCCAGACCAACCAAGCAGTAAAACACTCTTTTATTGTATGAATTATGAATGAATGAAAGGGAGATGTACATTTTTAAGAAAAAACACATAACAAATTGAACAACACTACAGAGGACTCAAAAAAGTTAATACAGATTCAGGGGGGAAACCATTACATACCCGGTGGTCATTCACATCGGCTGCCTCGGCCTCGCGCTGTTGTCCCACAGCACATCGTCCATGGCCGCGGCCCACGCAACATCGTCCAGCGCAGCGATGTCTGCTGCACACAATCTTTTGGTTTACGCTCCCCTCATGCCGCAAAAGACCAACAGAACAAACGCGCGCACGAACTGATGAACAAGGTGGTCGAAAGCAGCACCAATTCGAGGACAGTAAGTGGTAGCGAACCTCGATGATGTAGTGTGTGTGGCGTGTGGCCTGTTGTTGAGGTCAACCCACACGCAAGGGTATGGATGCGACGAGCATCCATGCTGTGACAAAGAGCATGGGTACTGGACCCTATCAAAATATCTTACACCGTGCAAAAGAAACATACCTTTGAGTAGGAAGTTCATTCAATAAATATCTCAGAACCATGTGTACTGGACCCTATAAAAATTTGTTGCATGTAGCTTCAAGAACACTGAAGAAGTGGATATATAATGCGGAATCAGAAATCAGAAAGCATGAGTAGGAAGTTCATTCAATAAATATCTCAGACCCATGTGTACTGGACCCTATAAAAATTTGTTACATGTAGCTTTAAGAACACTGAAGAAGTGGATATATAATGCAGAATCAGAAAACATGAAAGTGTCAAATTTGGCTGAAGTATCACTACTTATGAGCAGGTACTACATGCTCTGATGAATATGTGAAACAATGTATATTCAAACCATAAATAAAGAATATCAATGTATTACTCGTAGCTAAGTTGGTATCTACTGGGAAAGACTTTTTTTGAGGCTGATGAATTGGGGAGTCAAAGCTAATAACCTGAAAAAATTGGGGGGGGGGGGGGGGGACAAATCGGGAAACGCAGAAGAAGAGCAAGGAATGGGACCCTGGGGAATAAAATTACCTCATACTTCCAACCATATATAGTACTGCTAAGAAATTTTCCTATTAGTTTCTTTATAGAATTAACCCACTGATCTAATAAAATGCTAGGTGCAGTTCTGTCTTACAACAATCTCTCTAAGGTTAGTACTAAACCAAATTTCTTCATAAAGTAGCACATAGTCCATGAGAAAAGAAGTAATTCTATTTCATATAACTAACTAAACAAAGAGACACTACAGTTCCATAAAGTAGCACACATTACATAATGTAATTCATAGCAGTACATGTTCGTTCATGTGAATTGCATCAAGAAAGTGGAGAAAAGTAGTATATGGGTTCGATTCTTACCACACACATTGGACCTTCGACGACGCCATTCGAGAAAATCTGCTTGTGACCCACACAGCGCCGATTATTAGGCCGGCCAAATCGGGGCTCCTCTTCCCAGTCGCGCGTGATTAGTTAGTTATCTCAGACAGGGGCGGACTGAGCAACATTGAGGTTGGCAAACAGGAAGGGGAGTGTGAGGAGAAAAAGGTGGATGCAAGACATGGCCGTGGGCTCAAGTGCCTTTGGGCAGGAACGTGTCCGAGGAGCCGTCAGCGTCGGCTATTTGGTGGCATCGTGACCAAAGCTGCACATTGGTGTCCGGCCAGAACGGCGACACGAGGTCCTACAGAGGCTGCGTTATGTTTCTTTCCCCTCGGACATGGAGGGAGAACTTGGGGTGGTCGGCGACCTGGCCACCTGGGGGCCATTTGCATGGGCTGTTGGCAAGCAGTGGACGAAGCAGAGCTCGGGGTGGCATTCTCCTGTGAGATCCTAGGTCTGGACGGGAATTTAGGAGGGCATGAGATCAGAGGGGAAAATAGAGATTGCACACGGAAAGAAAGATGGCGTGAGCAGGCTATCTTTTTTTCCTTCTTGCGTGATTGATTCTGGAGTAATTGGTATGCGATGGGGATTACCATCCTTACGTATATGAACGGTCCCCCACCCTTTCATTTGAATTTATTTTGTTACCAAATCTCTTGACAGGTTTGAGATTGACTGCCGACTGTGATCTGATTTATTCCCGTGTGACTTTTATTGCATTACCAAAGATTGATAACAAGCTTAAACCAGTGGGAGGGGAGATTTGTAGATATAACCGGTGTTACAGGGGTGATGGGAGGTGGGACGAAATAAAACCGGACAAAAATAAAACCGGAGTACCAGGCTACCAACTGCTCCATTAGGAGTAGAGATTACCTTGGGTCGATACCATTGCAGCTTTTCTTTCCAAGTGCCTGGAACCTGTTTGATGAACTTTTCCCAAGCCCTGCCTGCCGGCAAAGAAAATGAACAAAGGAGTTATTAATTAGTTGATATCAGGAAATGACGAACTAAAGAGGCCGACATATATAGTTCGATAATGATTGAAATTACCTATTGACTATCCCCTTCACGATTTTGTACTCAGTAACTGGTTTAAGTAGTGAGTCCAGTACTTCAACTTTTCCATCTTCAACTTGAATGATTAACAAGATCCAGTGGAAACTGCATGCGCACATGTTTGCATGTATAAATTAAGCGGGCATGTGACTAACACTCATCAACTACCCTAAACCCTATACACTTATTAACATCTAGCTAGTAAGCAAAAACAGAATTTGTAGTACAAGACAGTGTGAGACTCACCCGAAGTTGTAAGGAAGTAGTATATCTTGACTGGTATTTAGGAGCTTCAAGAACTCTAGCAAGCTTTTCTCTGTGTCTTTTCGTTCCCATGGACGCGTCCATGTCTCTTGATTAATGGTATTTGGGTCAATGAACCCAATGCCATAGCGTCCAGCTATTTTCATTTCATAGATCTTCATCCTGCATAATACCGCAGAAGAGAATATAGTGAGGATAATTACAGGTAATGATCAACGAGCACTACAGCTAGCAGCTTGAGACTTAAATTACAGAAAGAAATCACTTACAAACAATAGCAACTGACGATAGATTTGTCGAGTGCGTCTTGATTGAATAACTGAAATAGTTCTGTAAACTCAACATACAGATCATTCCCATGGTAGTAATACTCTGGCTTGACTTTCACCATGAGGGACTCTCGATTGGTAGTGTTGGCAATTTTCATGTACCATTCATGCAATTCATACATTCTCGTTGAGAGCTTCTTGACCTCCTCAGGCTTGACCATAGGTTCGCCGCGGGCATATTTCCGTTTTATGTCCTCCTCTCTAATCATATCCATGGGCTCGATCTCTAGGAGTTGATAAACAGTGATACGGGCCTCTTCAGCCATCCTTCTATGAGCGTCGGTTATTACCAGCTGATCGGCGCCGGTACTTGCATGTGTTGGTACAATGAGCGGGGGGATCGATTGCACCGCCTGTTCTCCCAGCTGGGGAACAGTTTTCCCGCTTTTTTTGGCAGCTGCTTGGCTGGAGCTCGAGCTCGACTCCTTCTTTTTTTGTGCTTGATATGCCTTCCTGATTTGGCGCTCATAGTCCGAGTCAATAGGCTTGGGAGCTGGTTGTTCAGCCATACGAATAAAGTGGTCAATGACATGCTCAGGTACTTTCTCCTTTGGCGGCGGTGGCGGTTTCGGTCCAAAATGGGCCCTCACTTGGGCTTGCACTTCTGCTTCGTTTTCCTCCTCAGTCAGGTCATAAGGCCTCTTCGGAAGAGGCGTGAGGCTTGGAAAAAATTGGAATCTCTTGCCTCCTGTACCTGTACTTGTACCGCTAGCCACCATAGCTGCGGCGGCTCTCTTCCGCTGTTGCTTAGGCGGCGTAGCCCGCTGAGGCGGCGGAGACGGCTGACGCGGTGCCTGACTTGGAGGAGGAGGAGTGGGCTGATGCGTTGCCGGACTTGGAGGAGGAGGAGTGGGCTGACGCGGTGACGGACTTGGAGGAGGAGGAGTGGGCTGACGCGGTGCCGGACTTGGAGGAGGAGGAGTGGCCTGACGCGTTGGCGGACTTGAAGGAGCAGGACTCTGCTGAGGCGGTGGCTGATGACTTGGAGGAGCGGGAGTCTGCTGACGCGGTGGCGGACTTGGAGGAGGAGTCGACTGACGCGGTGTCGGTGGCCTTGGAAAGATGATGCAATCCTTTCTCCATAGAATGATACGATGTATGGCCTCTCCCAGTGTGTGCTCGTCGTCACCTCCAGGAATGTCAAGCTCTAGCCCCGAATATTGTGCCACCACTTCATCAACCACGACACGAGCATAGCCAGCTGGAATCGGGTTGCAATGGAAGGTTGCTTCAGGGGGATTTGTATAAGCAATGGCGTCCGCCACCTTCATGGATATGTTCTTCATTTTGAAGTGTAGCTCACAATTAGTGTTTTCCATGATGTCATCCACAGGGTATCTATCCAGCAGTGCCTCGCCTGGGGCGGAACCCACGCTGCTTCTCGGCATGGATGGGACGGTGCTATCCAATGCTGGATCCGCTAGCTGCTGCCGCTGCTGAGACCCCCTTTCCTGGCTAAGTGAGTCGATCTGCTGCTACTGCCGCTGGAATTGGAGTGCCAACTCTCCGTGCGCTGATTCTAGGCCTTGAAGGCGTTCTGCTTCCTGCTTCCTCTGCTCCTCCAGCTTCCTCTTCTTCTCCTCCTTCATCTTCTTTCTCGCACGGCTTCTGTAGTCGGCATCCAGCAGTGCTCAAACCCCTCATACCACGGAACAACACCTTTGCCTCGTGTTCTTCCTGGGTGTTCAGGATTTCCCAGGGCGCGCGTAAGCTCGTCGTTCTCTCTGTTGGGCGTGAACACCCCCGTTCGAGCCTCTTCTATTGCAACAAGTAGTTTGAGGTCCGCTCCTTTAAGACTTGCCTTCTCCAAAACCTTGCCTGTCTTTGGGTCCAACGTCCCCCCGTGCGCATAGAACCAAGTCCTGCACCTGGGGGGCCAGCTCAATGTAACTGGAATGACCCCTGCATCCACCATCTGTTGCTCAGCCTTATCCCACTTAGGCCGGGCCACCGCGTAGCCACCTGGCCCCAGCCTATGGTAATGCTCCTTTTTCGCGGCATTGAGCTTGTTTATTCTCGACCGTTCCTTAGCTAATTCCGATTCCTTGAATTTCACGAAAGCGGGCCAGTGATCTCTTTGCTTCTCCAGTGTTCCCTTGAATTCTGGAGTCTTCTTTCCTCCTTCGACGTACTTGGCCCATATACTTTTCTTGTGGTTGTTGAATGCAACCACCATCTTCCTAAGAGCAGCGTCCTTGACTTTCTGCACATCTGCATCTGTGAAATGATCTGGTAGGGTGAAATGTGACATGAGAGATTCCCAAAGCAGATCTTTTTCTCTTTGGTCAACAAAAGTAAGATCTGGACGTTCCTGTGCTGCCTTTTTCCATTCTTGAATGGAGATCGGGATTTGGTCCTTCACAAGAACTCCGCACTGACGAACGAACTTGCCCGCATTCTTCTTAGGCTCGCTTGGTTCACCATTAGGTTTGATGGCATCGATGTTGTACTTTACGCCATCCTTCAACTTTTTGGCCGGGCCTCGCACTGTCCTGCTGCCTGTAGAAGATTTGCTCGATCCGAAGGGCTAAAAGAAGAAAGATCGATTCGTTAATATATATACAAATCATTTAAAACATGTGATGATCACCAGATGCCTGCTTATATAAATATACCTCGCCGGTCTTTGTTATTTCAAGATCAATATTTTCTTCGTCATCATAATCATAGTTCTGGACTTCATCTATTCATTCGTCTTCATCAAATATCATACCCTCACCGGTAGGGTTCAGATATTGCGAGCCGTCATCGTCTTCAAACTCATCTGGGCGAGGGGATGAGCGTATGATGTTGAACAGGGCCTCCTCTCCTTCTCTGCCGGTATTGTCCATAACTTTTATTTAACTAATCCAGAAGAAATATAAAACAATTTAGTATTCAAATTACAATGCATGCATGCAATCAATAAGGAAAAACTGAATCATAGTACATAATATGCATCATCGAATATAATCTCGAATACATCGTCTCGAATATTATCGAATAATATATATAATCTCGAATACATTGTCTCGAATATTATCGAATAATATATATAATCTCGAATACATCGTCTCGAATATTATCGAATACATCACTAGCTAGCTAATATAGATCGAATACTATCGAATAATCTAGTTCACTCGCGGTTCCTGAGGCGCGGGCGGTGGACACCCAAAGAGAAGGAACCATCACAGGATCATAGCTCGGGTGAGATCCCCGAAGAACCTGCCAGGTATTGGAGAACCTGACGTCCAACGCAGCCATGTAGCGACGGACGTGCTCGTCCTCCTCCCTGACACGGCGACGTACCACCTCCGGCGGGGCCAGCTCCCTCCGCACCGAAAGTGGCCCACGCGAACGCCACCAAAGGAGCTCCGGGTCGACGACGGGACCCGGGGCCGGGTTCCTCACCAAGCGGCGCGCCGCTGAAGGTAGCACCTCCCAGTGCCAGCCCGACGGAGCCCAGCCCCGGACATGGCTCCTCTGAAGCAGGACATCGTCACGAACGGGTCGACGGCGAGGATGCGGGCCGGGCATCGTTGACGTCGAGAACAAATACTATATGCAAATGTAACATTTTTTAAATGATTGGATTGTGATTTCTTATATACAAATTCTATATGCAAACTTCGACATATGTCGACGATCAAATATCGTTGCATATGGCAAAATTCAAACTTTGACATATGATATCTAGCTAGCTAATTAATCTAACATTAATATATATATATATATCTAGATAATTCATCTAACATTTTGACAAAAGTATAAAAAACTAATTCATCTAACATTAATTAATATATCTAATTCATCTAACTAAAAGTATAAAAAACTAATTCATCTAACATTAATATATCTAGCTAATTCATCTAAAATTTGACATTAATCTAATTAATTAATTCATCTAAAACCTTTGACATTAATCTAATTAATTAATTAATTCATCTAAAACCTTTGTATAAAAAACTAAAAAACAGAAAAATAGAAAAAACTAAAAACTAAAAATATAACATCTAAGTGTGTGTGTGTACATGTACATGTGTGTGTGTGCGTGCGGGCTTGGGAGGGCGGCCAGCCATGGCGGGGGTCTCACAGCGGGGCGACGGGCCGGGGCGGCGAGGCGACGGGGGCGGCGAGTCGACGGGGACGGCGACGGGGACGGTCCGGCGACGGGGGCGGCGCGCGAGTCGACGGGGACGGCGCGACGGGGATGGGCCGGGGCGGCGACGTGGATGGGGGCGGCGACGACGACGGGGACGGCGCGCGACGGGGGCGGCGACGGGGGGCGGCGGCGCTGTCGATCGAAGAAGCAGGGAGACGAACATAGAAGAAGAAAGTGAAATTTTCGTAAGTGTTATATATATAGGATGGACCTTTAGTACCGGTTGGAGCCACCAACCGGTACTAAAGGTCAAATTTGGCCAGGGTAAGCGGCGGGAAGCGACCACCTTTAGTACCGGATCGTGGCTGCAACCGGTACTAAAGACCCCCCCCCTTTAGTACCGGTTGGAGCCACGATCCGGTACTACAGGGGGTACGCTGCCACCCACGGTGCACAAAGTTTAGTCCCACCTCGCCGAGCGAAGGGCGGCCGCACTGGTTTATAAACCCAGCCGCGGCTGCTCCTTCGAGCTCCTCTCCAGGCTTCTGGGCCTAAACTGCTGCGCTGCCCTGTGGGCCTATTGGGCCTTGCGGGCCTGCATCCTGGCCCAACTATAGGTTGGGTTTCTAGTCGTATGCAGGCCACTGTGGCCCAGTGTGACGACCCCGGCTTAATCGTGCACTAACCATACACGCAAATGCACACGATCAAGCCTAAGGACTCACTTGAAGATATCACAACACAACTCTAAACATGAATAAAGTCATACAAGCTTTATATTACAAGCCAGGGCCTCGAGGGCTCGAATACATAGCTCGATGGCATACAAGTGTCAGCGGAAGCATCATATATCTGAGTACAGATATATTACAGAACAGAGATAAGCCTTCACAGAGGCGGGGCAAAGCAAAATACTACGATCGAAAGGCGTAGGCCTCCTGCCTAGGACCCTCCGAATCCTACTCCTGGTCGTCAGTCGGCTCCTCGTAGTAGTACTCACTGGGAGGTTAGTAGTAGTAGCCGTAGTCGTCGACAGGGGCAGCTATCTCAGGGGCTCCGTCATCTGGCGGCGTCAATTGGATATGGGGAGAAAAAGAAAATAAAGCAAACGTGAGTACTGATCCGAAGTACTCAGCAAGCGAGGATCTACACTACATATGCAACATTTTCAAAGGGGGCTGTATATGTGGACTGGGCTGCAGAAATGCCAGAATAGAGGGGAAAGCCTAGTCCTATCGAAGACTAGCATCTTCAAGCTTCTTCATCGGTCTTGCAGCATTAGAAGAGTGCAGAATAACATAATGTAAAGTAGTAGTAGTGTCATCAACCTCGGCCAGAGATTCTTCCTCGACTCCCTGCGAGAAAGCAATCCCAGAGCCATACTATTTAGTTCTCATCTCAGTTCTAGTTGTACCGATCGGGATACAACTCCGAGTGTCCGTTACCATAGGACAAGCTATCGATAGATTAGTTCTTCCCTGCAGGGGTGCACCAACTTACCCACCACGCTCGCTTAACTCCGGCCGGACACACTTTACTGGGTCATGCCCGGCCTCGGCTAAGCAACACGCCGCAACCCGACCTAGGCTCTAAAGAGAGGTCAGCACGCCGGACTAACCTATGCCCCCAGGGGTCTTGGGCCTTCGCCCTGGGAACCCTGCACGTTGCAAGGACGCTCCGGAAGCAGACCTAGCAACCCCTTATACAAGCACGATTGCGTTCCCAGTCCAATCCAAAGCGGGCCTCTCCTCGCTGACGTCAATAGAGCTTCGGCTGATGTATACGACGCAGAACACCCATACTATGCCCACGTGATGGTTAGTGCTATCAGGCCAGAGGCCTCTCGGATCCAATATCCAAACCGTTAGTGGATTAGGAGCGCGCGGTAACGAGCAGAGACTCACGATCGATGTGACCCCGTCGCCCCGTCTCGAGGACTTGCGGCAAGGGCTAAGAATGCCCGGCCACGCCTCGTAGTTATCTCGCGGGCACCTCTCAGGTCAACCCGACTCCACATCACTTCGCATTCATGCTCGCGCGGGTACCCCTCAGGGCCGACCTGTCTTTAGTATCATGGTTCAGTGTTCAGTCATAGTAACCAAAGTCTCCGTGTGTCTGACACCAAGGGGGAACCCTGAGGAATCACCCTCGATGGAATCCCACTTGATGTTTTCGTCAAGGTGAACGAAGGAGGAATCACCCTCGAGGTCCACACTTGAAGCGTTGCACGACGACGTCGTTATCGGGGGTGGTGTAGGAGGAATCACCCTCGCTTACCACAACCGATTAACTAACCTACAAGGTTATCATCAGAAGTGCTGACGAGGTATCACCCTCGGCACTCGATATTAACCTAGTAGTGTCGGCAACTAAGGGGAAGTGACGTGCGGTGTCGGGGCCTGGTCTTTAATCCCGTTGCTCGGGTCTTCTGATCATCCAGCGGGGCAGTCGGGATAAATGGGGTCTCTGATGGTCTATACCCAACCTATTCTAAACAGTTTAGGATAACAGAGGAGTATCAACAGCAAGTTATAAGTAAACATGCTATGCAGCAGATATAGGACAACAGTAGCAGCAGTAATTCTAATGCAAGCATAAGAGAGAAGAGAGTGGGCGATATCGGAATGCTCAAAATGGGGGTGCTTGCCTGTCTGCTCGACGGCAAGGGCAAGGTCTGTGACGGTGTCGTCTGGCTCCTGAGTGGCGTCGGCCTCGGGAGCTACGTCAACGTCAGAGTCTACTGAGAGAGAAGAGGGGGGAGAAACATATAAATTCACAGCAAACGATGCAACACAGGGTATGCTATGCTAGGATGCAGTGCAGGGTTGCCTGAAGATGCATCTAAGTCACTTCGGTTATTTTAGGATTATCGCGGGATTTATTACCCGGTGTGTGTGCACTATTCATCTACCGGAATCGGGCTCGGAGTTACGAGTTCTCCTACCTAGGGGGTTCCGGCATCGAAACAGACGACACGATCAGATTCGTCTCGTCATTCTGAGCAACTTTCATGTTTTAACTTTTTCGATCTGAGCTACGGTTTATTTTCTACGATTTTCTAAAGATTTTAGTATTTTCTAGAATTTTTTTATTTTATTAAATCAACATTATCCAGAACAGTGTGGAGTGATGTCAGCATGACGGAATGCTGATGTCAGCAGTCAACGGACGGCTGACTAGGTCAAACCTGACCAGTGGGGCCCACATCTCAGCCTCTGTTGATTAACAGAGTTTAATTGAAACTAAACAGAGATTATTAGCTTCTGGGTCCCACATGTCAGTGACTAATTAATTTATTTATAAAAACATTTTAGTTAATTAAAACACGGTGGGGCCCGCATGTCAGCGTCACCGGGACGCCACATCAGCGCGTTGACCGGTCAAACCAGTCAACGGGGCCCGTGGGGCCCACTGTCAGCGGCACAGGGGCGGGGCCCGCACAGCCACGTCGGCGCCGGCCGGCGGCTCAACGCCGGCGACCTCCAGACGCGGCGGAGACGCGGGCGCTCGTCGGATTTCGCCTACAGGCCGTCAGAACGGCCGCGGTTGGTCTCGTTCGAACGGGCAGAAGATGCCGCGTTGAACGGTGGCGGTGGCGCAACCGGACTCGGCCGGAAACTTCGCCGGCGATGAGCAAAAGCGGTGGCGCGTACGGGCCTACGACGAAAACGAAGCAACGGCGCGCAGCGGCTCGAGCGCGAGGCCTAGGCGTGTTCTACACGATGCGGTGAGTGTGTTCGACTCGACCCCGAGCTCGTTGGGTCACCGGAGGCTCGCTGGCGACGAGCTCCGTGGTGACGGGCTCGGGCTCTCGCGGATCGGCGGCTACGGCAAGCCGGAGCGAGGAAGGAGAGTGGGGAGGAGCTGTGGCTCACCGTGCGGTCAAGAAAGACCCGCGACAAGTTAGTAGCAGCAGCGGGCGTCGCCGGAGACGTCGGGGATCGGCGGCGGCAGCAGCAAAGGGGGCGGCTCGATCCAGGCGGAGAAGAGCTCGCCTGCTCGCGCGCATGGACGAGAAAGGGGTAGTCGAGGACGGCGGAGACGATGGACAGCTTGGCGAGGCACGGGGATGACGGTGGCCACGGTGGCGACGGCGCACGGCGGCGGATCCGTTCGGGCGTCGACGGGATCGAAAGGGGGAGAGCGATGGAGGGAGGGGGGAGAATGGCGAGGCGTCCAGGGGGAATGGACGAGGCCTTGGCCTTATCCTTTCGCGCCCCTGTAGCGTCGGTGGACGCCGCGGTGTCGCCCTGTCGCCGGCGCGCGCGCGCTCAGCCACGGGCGCGGCGACACGACGAAGGAGAGAGGTAAGCGGGCCAGGTGGGCTGCGGACGGGGCACTGTGCACTAAGGCCCGGTGCACAGTGCCTAGTCTTATTTTTCTGTTTCTATTTTGTGTTTTTCCTTTATTTCTCTACTGCTTTGAGATAGTTAGGCCACTTTAGCTCTTTTGTAAAATGTGGGACTTGGCCCAAATATTACAATGCAATATTCCTTATCACCAAAAACTGGTTTGGGTGAATTTGAATTTCATTTGAATTTGAAATGAATTTAATTAGGTTAAATAATCCTGTTTTGGTGTTGTTTCATGTGGTTTGAACCATTAAACTAGTTCCAATTCCATTGGTTATATTTTTATGAGTGCTTCTGGAACATTTACTATTTAGTGAACATTTTTTCAACAGTGTTTGAGCAAATTTATTTTGCACTTTTGAATTTGAGTTGATTTTCATAATAGAGTTTGAATTGTTTTGGTTAACCACTATGTCTATGCACTGCAAATGATATGACTTGGCATTATTAGCAATTGATCACAGTGGTAGTTACACAGGGGTGTTACACCCAGTAGGCGGGCTTTTTTTATTTTGTTTTTTTTTCTTTTCTGCTTTATTTATTTTCTTTTATTTATTTGTGAGTTTTTTTTTGCTGTATTTAGAGTTTCTTTGTGAATATTTTTGCTTTAGGTACAAAAAATTACAAACTTTCTGTTAGTGCCAATAGTTTTCAAATTTGAATAGTTTAAATTTGAATTATTTGAAATTTGTGTGAATCACTAGTTTGTGAATAACTTTACTTTAAAAATAGATTTTTCAGTGATTCTTTTTTCTTATGTTTAATATTAGTGTGTTTTATCATTATATTCAATTTGGTAATACTTAGGTTATTTAAAAAAATGAAATGCCTTTGTAACAGCTGAGTTTTCGTCCGAAACCCTGATACTTCGAAAGAGATTGTCCATTTTGTACAAGAAGTGCATCCAGTTTTTGCCGTAACCCTCTCTACTTTTTTGCGCATGCTATGTGGGTGAAATGATGATACCATGCCAACTTTCAACCTTTTCAGAGTTCATTTGTAGTGCTTTTCAATTTCAGGGTCATTTAGCTCAAAAAAATCAGTAAATGCATGAAAAATAGCAAATGATGTCAGAAAGGGTTGAAAATTGATGACGTGGCTTTGAATGGTGCATACTGAACGCACAAAAAGTCTGGAGTTGTCATAAGTTTAAAAAAATGAAATGCCTTTGTAACAGATGAGTTTTCGTCCGAAACCCTGATACTTCGAAAGAGATTGTCCATTTTGTACACGAAGTGCATCAAGTTTTTGCCGTAACCCTCTCAACTTTTTAGCACATGCTATGTGGGTGAAATGATGATACCATGCCAACTTTCAACCTTTTCAGAGTTCATTTGTAGTGCTTTTCAATTTCAGGGTCATTTAGCTCAAAAAAATCAGTAAATGCATGAAAAATAGCAAATGAAGTCAGAAAGGGTTGGAAATAGATGACGTGGCTTTGAATGGTGCATACTGAATGCACAAAAAGTCTGGAGTTGTAATAAGTATAAAAAAATGAAATGCCTTTGTAACAGATGAGTTTCCGTCCGAAACCCTGATACTTCGAAAGAGATTGTCCATTTTGTACACTAAGTGCATCCATTTTTTGCCGTAACCCTTTCTACTTTTTTGCACATCCTATGTGGGTGAAATGATGATACCATGCCAACGTTCAACCTTTTCAGAGTTCATTTGTAGTGCTTTTCAATTTCAGGGTCATTTAGCTCAAAAAATCAGTAAATGCATGAAAAATAGCAAATGATGTCAGAAAGGGTTGAAAGTTGATGACGTGGCTTTGAATGGTGCATACTGAATGCACAAAAAGTTTGGAGTTGTAATAAGTTTAAAAAATGAAATGCCTTTGTAACAGATGAGTTTTCGTTCGAAACCCTGATACTTCGAAAGAGATTGTCCATTTTGTACACGAAGTGCATCCAGTTTTTGCCGTAACCCTCTCTACTTTTTTGCACATGCTATGTGGGTGAAATGATGATACCATGCCAACTTTCAACCTTTTCAGAGTTCATTTGTAGTGCTTTTCAATTTCAGGGTCATTTAGCTAAAAAAAATCAGTAAATGAGCTGAAAAATAGCAAATGAAGTCAGAATGGTACACGTTTGTCCGAAGCACAAAAGTACATGTTTCAAATGCCAAAACACATAAGCACCCTAACTATTACAAAGATTCCCTACGGTTTGTCCAAAGTGGGACTTCCCAGATATATAAGTCCGGAAACTCACTAGAGAAGAAAGTGATGACAGTGAAGCCGGTCACATCCCAGAGTGGGATCTTTGGGTGTGAAACTTTTTCTTCGCGTGTGTCCCTTTGCGCCGTAACCATGGACAATCTTCATCATTTAACTGGATGCTCGGGTCAATATTCACCATGAAGGGAGCAATTTCATCAAACTTTTCATAATCTTCTGACATGTATGTCTTGTCATCCACTCCCACGATGTTTCTTTTCCCTGAAAGAACTATGTGGCGCTTTGGCTCATCGTATGATGTATTTGCTTCCTTATCTTTTCTTTTTCTCGGCCTGGTAGACATGTCCTTCACATAGAAAACCTGCGCCACATCATTGGCTAGGACGAATGGTTCGTCTGCGTATGCAAGATTGTTGAGATCCACTGTTGTCATTCCGTACTGCGGGTCTTCCATTACCCTGCCTCGTGTCATATTGACCCATTTGCACCGAAACAAAGGGACCTTCAAACCACGTCCATAGTCAAGTTCCCATATCTCCTCTATGTAACCATAATATGTGTCCTTTCCCCTCTTGGTTGCTGCATCAAAGCGTCCACCACTGTTTTGGTTGGTGCTCTTCTTATCTTGGGCGATCGTGTAAAATGTATTCCCATTTATCTCGTACCCTTTGAAAGTCATTATATTCGAAGATGGTAACTGGGACAGCAAGTACAGGTCATCTTCAACAGCGGCGTCATGCATGGCACGTGTCTGCAACCAACCGGCGAAAGTCCCCGTTTGTTCATGTGTAATCCAGTCGTCAGACTGCTCCGGGTGTTTGGAGCATAGAATATTCTTATGTTCCTCCATATACGGAGCCACCAAGGCGGAATTTTGTAGAACTGTGTAGTGTGCTTGAGTGAGAGAATGCCCGTCCATACATATTATTTGTTCCGGTCCTAGCGTGCCATTTCCACCCAGTCTGCCCTTATGCCGCGATTCAGGAACACCAATCGGCTTAAGGTCAGGAATAAAGTCAATACAAAACTCAATGACCTCCTCATTTTCATGGCCCTTGTAGATGCTTCCTTTTGGCCTAGCACGGTTATGCACATATTTCTTTAAGACTCCCATGAACCTCTCAAAGGGGAACATATTGTGTAGAAATACATGACCCAAAACGTTAATCTCTTCGCATAGGTGAACTAGGACGTGCGTCATGATGTTGAATAACAATGGTGGGAACACCAACTCGAAACTGACAAGACATTGCACCAAATCATTCTCTAACCTTGGTATGATTTCTGGATCGATTACCTTCTGAGAGATTGCATTGAGGAATGCACATAGCTTCACAATGGCTAATCGAACTTTTTCCGGTAGAAGCCTCTTCAATGCAACCGGAAGCAGTTGCGTCATAATCACGTGGCAGTCATGAGACTTTAGGTTCTGGAACTTTTTCTCTGTCATATTTATTATTCCCTTTATATTCGACGAGAAGCCAGACGGTACCTTCATACTGAGCAGGCATTCAAAGAAGATTTCCTTCTCTTCTTTGGTAAGAGCGTAGCTGGCATGACCCTGATGTATGCCGTCTTTTCCGTGCATACGTTGCTGGTCCTCCCGTGCCTCCGGTGTATCTTTCATCTTCCCATACACGCCCAAGAAGCCAAGCAGGGTGTGACGACCCCGGCTTAATCGTGCACTAATCATACACGCAAATGCGCACGATCAAGCCTAAGGACTCACTTGAAGATATCACAACACAACTCTAAAACATAAATAAAGTCATACAAGCTTTATATTACAAGCCAGGGCCTCGAGGGCTCGAATACATAGCTCGATGGCATACAAGCGTCAGCGGAAGCATTAGATATCTGGGTACAGATATATTACAGAGAGAGAAATAGGCATTCACAGAGGCGGGGTAAAATAAAATACTACGATCGAAAGGCGTAGGCCTCCTGCCCTGGACCCTCCGATCCTACTCCTGGTCGTCAGTCGGCTCCTCGTAGTAGTAGTACTCGCCAGGCGGGTAGTAGTACTGGTCGTCGACTGGGGCGTCTGACTCAGGGGCTCCGTCGTCTGGTGGCATCAAATGGAATATGGGGGAAAAAGAAAATAAAGCAAACGTGAGTACTCATCCGAAGTACTCAGCAAGCAAGGATCTACACTACATATGCAACATTGTCAAAGGAATGGCTGTATATGTGGACTGGGCGGCAGAAATGCCAGAATAGAGGGGGAAAGCCTAGTCCTATCGAAGACTAGCATCTTCAACAATCTTCGACAGTCTTGCAGCATCAGGAGAGAGCAGATGAACATAATGTAAAGTACTAGTAGTAGTATCATCAACCTCGACCTGAGATCCTTTCTCGACTCCCTGCGAGAAAGCAATCCCAGAGCCGTACTATCCAGTTCTCATCTCAAGTTCTAGTTGTACCGATCGGGATACAACTCCGAGTGTCCGTTACCGTAGGACAGGCTATCGATAGAAGTTTCTTCCCTGCAGGGGTGCACCAACTTACCCACCACGCTCGCTTAACTCCGGCCGGACACACTTTTCTGGGTCATGCCCGGCCTCGGCCAAACAACACGCCGCAACCCGACCTAGGCTCTAAAGAGAGGTCAGCACGCCGGACTCACCTATGCCCCCGGGGGTCTTGGGCCTTCGCCCCGGGAACCCTGCAAGTTGCGAGGACGTTTTGGAAGCAGACCTAGCAACCCCTTAATACAAGCGCAGTTGCGTTCCCAGTCCAATCCAAAACGGGCCGCTCCTCGTTGACGTCAATAGAGCTTCGGCTGATGTATACAACGCAGAACGCCCGTACTATGCCCACGTGATGGTTAGTGCTATTGGGCCAGAGGCCCCTCGGATCAAATATCCAAACCGTAGTGGATTAGGAGCGCGCGGAAACGAGCAGAGACTCACGATCGATGTGACCCCGTCGCCCCGTCTCAAGGACTTGCGGCAAGGGCCAAGAATGCCCGGCCACGCCTCGTAGTTATCTCGCGGGCACCATCCAGGTCAACCCGACTCCACATCACTTCGCATTAAGCTCGCGCGGGTACCCCTCAGGGCCGACCCGTCTTTAGTATCATGGTTTAGTGCAAGTCAACTCAACAACAGTAACTGTGTGTCTGACACCAGGGGAGCCCTGAGGAATCACCCTCGATGGAACCCCACCTGATGTTATCATCAAGGTGAACGAAGGAGGAATCACCCTCGAGGTCCACACTTGAGGAGTTGCGCGACGACGTCGTTATCGGGGGTGGTGTAGGAGGAATCACCCTCGCTTACCACGACCGAGTAACTAACCTACAAGGTTATCATCAGAAGTGCTGACGAGGTATCACCCTCGACACTCGACGGTAACCCAGCGGTGTCGGCAACTAAGGGGAAGTGATGTGCGGTGCCAGGGTCTAGTCTTCAATCCCGATGATCGGGTCTTCTGATGTCCAGCAGGGCAGTCGGGATCAAGTGGGGGTCTCTGTCGTGTCTCTACCCAGCCTAAACTAAGCAGTCTAGGATAACCAGTAAGGTAACAAGGCAGGGTACAATAATCAGGCTATGCAGCAGATATAGGAAAACAGTAGCAGTAGCAGTTCTAATGCAAGCATAAGAGAGAAGAGAATAGGCGATATAGGCATGCTCAAAATGGGGGTGCTTGCCTGTTTGCTCTGGGGCAAGGACAAGGTCTTCAGTGGTATCGTCGGGGACGTAGTCGTACTCCTGAGCTGCGTCTGTCTACGCCAACGTCGGGGTCTACCGAGAGAGAAGAGGGGGGAGAAACAGGTAAAAATAATGCAAACAAATGCAATACGGTGCGTGTGATGCTATGATGCAGTGCAGGGTTGCCTAATTATGCATCTAAGTCATTTTAGTTATTTTTAGAATTATTCTAGGATTTAATATCCGACGTGTGTGCACTATTCATCTACCGGATTCGGGTCCGGAGTTACGAGTTCTTCTACGTAGGAGGTTCCGATGGAGAAACAGACGGCACGATCAGACTCGGCTCGTCGTTCTGAGCAAGTTTCATGTTTTAACTTTTTTGATCCGAGCTACGGTTTAAAAGTTATTAATTTTTAAAGTTTATTTGAATTTCTGGAATTTATTTATTTATCAGAAAATGATTTATGCTGTCAGCATTGCGTCACAGTGACGTCAGCAGGTCAACTGCGGTTGACCAGGGTCAAACCTGACATGTGGGTCCAGTGGGACCCACATGTCAGCCTCTGTTTCTTTAACCAGTGAATTAATTTAATTACCAGGGTTAATTAGGGGGTGGACCCCACATGTCAGTGAGACATTAGGTTAATTATCTAGTTTTATTTAATTAAATGTCTAATTAGTCTAATTATCGAACGGGGCCCACATGTCAGCGGCTAGTGAACAGTACCCCGCGTTGACCATGGTCAACGAGGTCAAAGTGGGCCCGTGGGACCCACTGGCAGTGACCCAGGGGTGTCCCACGTGGCAGCCACGTCGGCGGCCGGCGCCGGAGTTGCGCCGGCGACCAAAATCGCGGCGGCGCGTCGCCGGAGCCGCTCGGATTTGCGCTACAGAGCTCGGTTCGAGCCGTGGGTAGGTTCTTTCGAACGGGCGTTCAACGCCGCGTCCAACCGTGGCGGTGGCGTCGCCGGAGACGGCATGTAGCGACGGCAGCGAGCATCGCGACGGACGCCGGAGTTCGGTCATCGACGGGATCGAGGCAGCAGCGCGCAGGTGACCAAATGGCGAGGCTGTTGGGAACCTACTCGATGCGCTGAGCGCAAAGGGCTCGGCCCGGTGACCATTTGCTCACCGGAAGGGCGCCGGCGGCGAGCTCATGCGGAGGCGCGTTCGGGCGCCGGTGAGACTAGGGCTAGGGAGCGTGCGAGGCCAAACAGAGAGACGGGGAAGGTAGAGTGGCTCACCGTGCGGCTAAGAAAAGCCCTCGTTAGGCTTAGTAGCTGCCGGAGTTCGCCGGGGATGACGGAGATCGTCGGAGTAGAGGCGGAAGGGGATGGCGTCGCGCGGCACCAACGGGGCTCCTCCGCTCCACCTGAGTGCGCCAGACGATCGAGCAGACGACGGCGGAGACGAGGGACACCTAGACGAGGCAGGGCGAGGCCGGTGGCCGCGAGCACGGCGTCGAGCGGTGGCGGCTGCGTTCGGCCTCGCGTGGATCTGAGGGGAAGAGAAGGCGAGGCGAGCGAGGAGAGGAGGGGGAGGAATGACGGAGAGGCCGAGGCGAAGAGGAGGGCGTCGACCTTATCCCCTCGTCGACTCCGGGCATCGGTGGCGTCGGCGTGTCGGCATGCGACCGGCGCGCGCGCTCGCGCCCACTGCGACGGCGACACGCACAGGAGAGAGACGACGTCATGGGCCTGGTGGGCCGGGGTTCGGGGCCCAGTGCACTAAGGCCCAGTGCACAGTGCCTCGTTTTTATTTCTCTGTTTCTGTTTTCTATTTTCTTTATTTCATTTCCTGTTTCGAAATGTTTAGGGCACTTGTGCACTTTTGAAAAATGTGGGAGTTGGCCCAAATATTGCAATGCAATATTAGCTCTCACCAAAAAGTGGTTTGAACAATTTTGGAAGCCATTTGATTTAGTAACGATTTTAAATGAATTTAATATTGCTGTTTTGGGTGCTGTTTCATCTAGTTAGAGTCACTTATCTAACTCCAACTTTATTGATGATGATTTTACAAATGTTTCTGGATTATTTGCCATTTAATGAACATTTTCCCAACAATGTTTGATCAACTTTATAATTCACTTTTGAATTTGAGTTGATTTTCAGAGGTGAATTTGAATGGGATCATTAACCCTTATGACTTGGCACTGCAAATGATCATGACTTGGCAGTTTTAACAGAGTGTCACAGAGCTTATTACAAGGGGGTGTTACACAGGGTCATGCAAAGGTTCTTCGTCACGTGCATCACGTCGATTGCAGAGCGGACCTCTAGGTCTTTCCAATAGGGCAGGTCTCAAAATATAGATTTCTTCTTCCACATGGGTGCGCGTCCATCAGCGTCATTCGAAACAGATTGTCCGTCAGGACCCTTTCCAAAGATTACCTTCAAATCCTTGACCATATCATGTACATCATCACCAGTACGGTGGCGAGGCTTCGTCCCGTGATCCGCCTCACCTTTGAAATGCTTGCCTTTCTTTCTTACGGGATGCCTGCTCGGAAGAAATCGACGATGTCCCAGGTACACATTCTTCTTACAATTATCCAAATATATACTGTCGGTATCATCCAAACAGTGCGTGCATGCGCGGTATCCCTTGTTTGTCTGTCCTGAAAGGTTACTGAGAGCAGGCCAATCATTGATGGTCACAAACAGCAACGCATGTAGGTCAAATTCTTCCTGTTTGTGCTCATCCCACGCATGTACACCTTTTCCATTCCACAGCTATAAGAGTTCTTCAACTAATGGCCTTAGGTACACATCAATGTCGTTGCCGGGTTGCTTAGGGCCTTGGATGAGCACTGGCATCATAATGAACTTCCGCTTCATGCACACCCAAGGAGGAAGGTTATACATACATAGAGTCACAGGCCAGGTGCTATGATTGCTGCTCTGCTCCCCAAAAGGATTAATGCCATCTGCGCTTAGACCAAACCATACGTTCCTTGCGTCACCTGCAAAGTCCTTCCAGTACTTTCTCTCGATTTTTCTCCACTGCGACCCGTCAGCGGGTACTCTCAACTTCCCGTCTTTCTTACGGTGTTCTCTGTGCCATCGCATCAACTTGGCATGCTCTTTGTTTTGGAACAAACGTTTCAACCGTGGTATTATAGGAGCATACCACATCACCTTGGCAGGAATCTTCTTCCTGGGGCGCTCGCCCTCGACATTACCAGGGTCATCGCGGCTGATCTTATAGCACAATGCACCGCATACCGGGCACGCGTTCAAATCCTCGTACTCACTGTGGTAGAGGATGCAGTCATTAGGGCATGCATGTATCTTCTGCACCTCTAATCCCTAGAGGGCAGACAGCCTTCTTTGCTTCGTACGTACTCTCGGGCAATTCGTTATCCTTTGAAAGCATCTTCTTTAACATTATCAGCAACTTTCCAAATCCCTTGTCAGATACACCATTCTCTGCCTTCCATTGCAGCAATTCCAATGTGGTGCCCAGCTTTTTCTTGTCAGCTTCGCAATTCGGGTACAACAATTTCTTGTGATCCTCTAACATGCGCTACAACTTCTTCTTCTCCATTTCACTTGCGCAGTTTCTCTTTGCATCGGCAATGGCCCGACCTAGATCATCAGCGGGCTCATCTGATGCCTCTTCTTCAGCTTCTTCCCGCATTGCCAGCTCAGCTTCTTCCCCCATTGTTGTACCATCGTATTCAGGGAACCCATGGCCAGGATAGCTGTCGTCGTCCTCTTCTTCTTCATTGTCTTCCAACATAACCCCTCTTTCTCCGTACTTAGTCCAAACATTATAGTGGGGCATGAAACCGGACTCAAACAGGTGGACGTGAATGGTTTTTGACTTAGAGTAACTCTGATCATTCTTACAGCCAGCACATGGACAAGACATAAAACCATCCGCCCGCTTGTTTGCCTCAGCCGCAAGCAGAAAAGTTTGCACGCCATTAACAAACTGGGGAGAGCATCGGTCATCGTACATCCATTGCCGGCTCATCTTCATTACACAGCACCGAATAGACCAAATTAATACAAGTTCATACAACACTTATTCTCATAAAACAAACATACAAATAACTCTCTAGCTAAAGCATTTAAATGCAACAACAAATGCGATCAAGATCGCAACTAAGGTAACAATTGATCCAACAGCATAATGATACCAAACCTCACTATCAATGGCATATTTTCTAATCTTTCTAATCTTCAAGTGCATTTTCTCCATCTTGATCTTGTGATCATCGACGACATCGGCAACATGCAACTCCAATTCCATCTTCTCCCCCTCAATTCTTTTCAATTTTTCTTTCAAATACTCATTTTCTCTTTCAACTAAATTTAACCTCTCGACAATAGGGTCAGTTGGAATTTCCGGTTCACATACCTCCTAGATAAAAATATCTATGTCAACTTGATGGGCATAATTTGTCATAAACACGAAATGCAACTAATAGTTATTAAAGAGAATATACCACATCCGAATCATAACTCGGACGAGGGCCGACGGGGACAGATAGGATATCAAAACCATGGCACTATGTATAACAAACAATGGGCGGGTAAGATAATTATACAAGTAACTATATATCTAAATCACACAAACATGATTTTTTTATATAAAAAAGATAAGAACAAGAGGCTCACCACAAGGTGGTGCCGGTGACGGGACGGTGCGGGCGATCAACGGTGGTTAGGACGGAGACGGGAAGGCACTAAGTAAACCACACCTACATATGCAAACTAAGAGTTATTTTGACCTCAAATTGCATATAAATCAAATACTACCACATATAATTCCTCCCAAAATAAAACCCACAAATCACTATACTTATAGAGCATTGCAAGAGCTAATCTAGCAATGAGAGATGAAAGGACAAAGTTGCCAACCTTTGTGATCACTTGGATGGATGGCGTGCCTTCAAATCTTCACAAATTTTGGCAAAAATGAAGTGTGAGCTGGAGAGGAAGAGGAAGAAAACAGAGGAGAGGAAAGGGGAAGAACAGAGCGCTCGGGCTCGACGAAGGGGTTTATATAGGATGACTTTTAGTACCGGTTCGTCTAACCAAACGGTACTAAAGGTGCATCTCTAGTCCCGGTTCGTGGCACGAACCAGTACTAAAGGTGCTGGTGGGGCCCCAGCCTGACAACAGCCTGCCACCACCTCTTTAGTACCGGTTCGTGGCACGAATCGGTACTAAAGGTTCGCCACGAACCGGTACTAATGAGCGCCGCCCGCCTAGCCGTTGGAACCGGTACCATTAGTGCTGGTTCAGTTACAAACCGGGACTAATGTGCTTCACATTAGGCCCTTTTTCTACTAGTGTAGTGCCGCCATCGTCCGATCTGGAACACTAGATCCTAGGGTTTCCCCTGGAGCAGCACGAGTGGGTTGACAGTAGTTACTCGATGATGTCTTCATCAAGGTAACGACGCAGAACGCCGCGATCGCTTGTCGGTGGCTCGGTTTTCACCGACAACCAGCTCGCAGCCGGGACTAGATGACGGATCTCAAGATCCGATCACCCAGCCTCAGGCCGACCACCTCCGATGGAGGAGATGACCACCACCGCCAGCTGCACCGGCTAGAACAGATCTGACTGGAGGTGCCGCCAAGCAGCTCACCAGGCCCTCCACACCGCTGCCGATCCGAAGCCGGATGACGCGCCGCCGCAACAGAAGTCACCGCCACCCGCCGCCGCCCATGACCGGGATGCCCGATGTGCCACAGTCGCCATCGCCCTTGGCAGGGCCAGCCACCGCCGCCGCCGCCGGATTTGCCGTGCCTCCACACGCGCAAGGGCTCCGCACCACCCGTGAGATGCTGGAGAGAGAAGGATCCCCGCCACCGCCGTATGCCCCCGGGCGCATCCCGGCGGCGTCCTTCGGCGTCGACGGGGTGAGGGAAGGAGGAGTCGGCCCCGACGGCGGCTCGGGTTGGGGAACCGCCCGAGTCGCCCGAGCGGGGGCGACGCGGGGGTCAGCTGCGGGGGTCATCTTTAGTGCAAGGGTCAGGTGGGGAGCATTTTCACAACGTATTGAATTGATTTGTCATTGCTGATTTTACATATTTGGGCAAACTTTACAAAGTTTTACCTTACTACAATTCTAATTTGCGGAGTAAAAGGAAAAGTAGGGAGTATGTCGATCTTTTGTCTACAAACCATACTCCTTTTCTTTTCTTTTTCGCTTTCACTGTTTTTGTTTCCTTCATTTGAAATAAACCAATTCTTAAAATTAAACTCAAATTTTGTTTGCCTGTCCATGCAATCAACACCAGGTAGTGGAGAGAGATATAGCAACCGCAGTAGCCTCACGGAGCCGTCTCGAGACAGCAAACGCCAGCCCCCGCGCCACCACCATGGAGGCGGCCGGCGGTGGATTAGTGAAACCCTAGGGACTTGCCTCTCCCGTAAGAAAACGCTTCGATATGCCTACACATTCTAGCTGTTCAACACCACACACGTCCGACAGAAATCTTGCAGTTACTCATCATATTCTAGATTTTCATAAAATTTAATTTGATTTAAGTATGGGAGGTGAAGGGAAGATTTTTTTTATGTGAGGTTTGGGTAAGATTTGATATGGCCATGGGTAAAGGGAGGCACAGAAAGATTTTATCTGATTGAGGTTTTGATAAGATTTGATTTGATTGAGTTAATGCATAACGTGGGATGAAGAACGTAAGAGGGGTGGGGGCGAACATACAACGATCAACTCCCCTTTGATTACTAAAAATGTAGTAATCATTTCAAAGGACTTTGAACTTTTTTTGTCTATGAATGAATATATTATTTTTTTGCGAATAAATGAATATATGATTATGTTGCTCAGAAATAGCAAAATAATATATTATAAAATACCTTTCACGAAAACCCTAATGATACTTATTTGAATTTTCTCAGTAACCATATGTTAAGCTCATCAAACTACTAGAACACCAATGAAAATAAGTAGCAAAGCCATACGATCGCTAGATCAATTGTGGCCTAATCTTGTACTCTCGTAATCAGGCCTAGGTCCTCCTTTCATAACCATCTCTTACTCTTCTTCTTCGATGCATGCGCTGCCTACCTTGGCCTCGCCAATGAAGCCACAGTTGCTGGCCAACCCCAAGCGTGAAGTCAATGGTGCTGCCATGATTTAGGCGGATTTGCAATCAACATTAAAGTAGCAATTCCAGCACAGTTCAGCAGCATCATAAGAAACTGAACATCAACAGCAGAGTGGCACTTCTAGCACACCCAATGAGGATCATAAGCATCGCTACTCGCTTTGGCCACCATTGTGAAACGGGTTTGATTTCCCTCTCAGTGCGCGGCGCCTCAGTGGGCAGCGCCTCAGCGCCAGCCGTTCACTGCGACGCTGCTGCTTTCGGATGATCTTTGAACCACACACGTAACGGGACACCGACTCAATGACGCTACATGACGGAGCGTCGCCGAGATCAACTCCGAGACACCATGGCTCAATATCACCGTGTGATCGGGCACCGTCGTGAGGGAGGCCGTAGGCGTCGATGTTTGGCGGGTCGGCGATGAGGCCGTCACACCAGTATACAGTGTCAGCACGGATATGAGGGGACAACCCGGCGGACAACAAGAGAGCAGGTCCCGGCCCCAGTTTGTCGTCTCCGGTGAACAAGGCGTGCACACCAAGCCCTTGCTGCATAGGCAGGGTGATCCCCGCCTCCAGATCCACCCGGTGCGCCTTGTAACCTTGCGAAATGGCATCCATCATGCGCACAAGAATCAGTTCCCTGCCGTTGTCCACTAGTTTCACGGCCCATTCATACAGCCACATAGAATCCAGATCGCCCAGTTCGGCCGCCACCGTCAGCCGCGGCGGCCGCTGGTCTGCGGTTGCGGTGGTGTCTATTGCCATGATGGCCTCCTGGGTGACGCAGTAGAAGCGGCCGGCGAACGGCGAGGATGCAATTATATCGTCGCCATGGCCGATCTGCAACCGCGTCCACTCCGTGTCGCCTGGCTTGGCGGTGGCCAGCCAAGTCGTGTCGAGGTGGAGGGCCACGGTCGAGTCGTCGGCAAGGCCGGCCCCATGCAAACGCAGGGACTGGAGGGCCTTCCCGCTGGTACGCGTCTGGCTGCTCGCTGTGTACTGCAGCGTGGTCGCGGGCGGGAGGCTGGCCAGCTGCCGGGTGAGCGGGTTGAGGAGGCGGACGACGTGGGTGCGCTTGTGGCACAGCACGATGAGGACACCGTCGGAGGTGGCCCCGAACACGTACTGGTAGCTGAGCTCCGGGAGGTCCACCTGGATGCGTTGCCCGGTCGAGACGTTGATGAAGTCACGCCGCTTGCGGACCGAGGTCTGCGGCGGAAGCATGATCCACCGTCGGGGGTGGAACCGGCGGTCCAGGCTGCCGTGCGCGTGCGGGGACGTGGTGCATCCCCGCCACGCGCGGCACACCGCACGGAAGCGGAGGTAGTCCGCGACGTCGTCCCCGAGGAGATGCTCGGCGATCAGGCCTGCCAGCCCGGCGGTCAGATCCGCCCAATCCCTCCTGCAAGCAACGTGTATACCAGCCCCGTCAGATGGAAAGACAAATTATTGCCATTGATTGGGGGACAGGAGTTCCACTTACGAGTTGTTAGGGTCGACGGCGATCCTGGCGATGCGTGCACGCTTTTGTCGCCGGCAAGACGTTTCTGCGACTTGGTTAGGCAGCGTGGTGCTCATCGTCATGTTCGATCGGCAACACTTGATCTGCGCCGCCGTACGCCTCAAATCGACCGGGGATGGTTTTGATACGAGGACCTGGCTGGCAATAATTAAGGAGACTAGTGGTTGGGGTGCCACCTGTAGCGCCGCTTGAGAGGAAGCTGTGCGCATGTTTTTATTTAAAAAAAATACATAGTCCTCGTCTCCGTCTAAAAGAACATCTCAAGAAAAACACTCCTCACCTTTATCTAAAACAAATAAAAAAAATTACCACCACAGCCTATCAACGAGTGCCACTTTGCATAACCCTCAATTTAAAAAATACCAGAGGTCCTCGCCTCCATCTAAAAAGAAAAAAATACATTTAGAAAATAATCAACACCTTCATCTAAAAAATTCAAAAAGATTTATCACCGCGGCCAACCAGCTTGCGCCACGTGGCATAGCTGGTTGATCGCCCTTCATGCGTAGCTTAATGGGTTTAATGCGGCAATCCGACCCGAGGACGAGCTCAAACCTATCTTTAGGGTTTGAAAAGAAGAAGAAGATGGTGCTGATTCTTTTTTAGGAACGAGGCTGTCAAGAACGAGTTTTGGTAGGAATTTTCGGTAAGAGGAAAGTATAGTTTTGGACATAGCTTGCTGACTCGTCAACAATCCCCACATACCTACCCGCACCAAAACAGCGCCGCCCTCCTTGTACGCGTACGCCGGGCAGCACTACGCCACCGTGTACGTCATCTCCAGCTATCAGCTGGTCAAGATCGAGTTTGCCGGCATCAGTGCGCGTCGCAGCAGCTGACCAGGGCGCAGAGGACGTACATGTACGTGGAGGGGTTTCAGCAATGGGAGAACCTCCTGGCCTCATGCGAACTCTATTCTAGGATTTCCCTGCCTCTCGTCGGTGCCACCGTCGGTCCGCCTCGTCTTCTATGGTCCTTCGATCATGAAGGTGCGGTGGATCCCGGCTCTTGCCGCCGTGAGAGCTTCGTTTTTAGGTGTTTTTTTAAATTTTATTAGGGTTTGTGCCATGCTCAGGACCGGTCCTAAGATTTTGAGGGCCCGTGGTGAAACTAAAATCCGGGGGCCCTTAACTAAAGCATCGAAATAATAGGCTATGAAGAAAATAGACAACGATGTGTGATGCAAAGTCATGTTTATGTCATGCTTGAACTACAACTGTAGTAGGAGTATATTATTTTAGGTATCAAAACGACAGAAATCTCCAGAAATAGTCCTAAAAGAATTTGCATCCAAAATGCATCACATTTTCAGTTCTTTTTTTTTTGCGAGAACACATTTTCAGTTCTTGGAATGACTACGGTAAGACTATTAGTGCAAATAGAGTATATGAGAAATTAGATAGAAGAGCAAAATAGAGACAGTAGATGTAAAAAATATTCCTTCGTATATTCAAAAATTAAATGCCTTCATATTTTTAAACAATAAATCTATAGTGTCGCGCGATATTGCAAAGTTACTCCCGCCTAGCGAGTTGTGCAAATGATTAGATTAAGAGTTAATTACCGGATTGTGCTGTCATTGCTCAACTCATATATAAACCAACCGCCATGAGCAGCATCCAGAACCTCGTTCTTCCCTTGATCTATTTGATGATGAGATCTATACCAGGACCACCACATGAACATCAATATTAAACTGCAGAACCAGAACGATTAACTGTACAAACAAGGGAAGGTGTTGACCGGCCGACAATACTCATCTCTATAGACGATACACAACAGCACCGGTCCGCCGCTGATCTCCGGCGCGCACCCGTCCCTTGAGATATGGGCCTCCTCCTTGAGCAAGTTTTGGTTCATCTGCCATAATCTAGGCATGAGGAGTAGGAGCAAAGGCGGCGGCTGGTGCGTACATGATGGGGATGCATGCGTGGGCTCCTGGATGGATCCCGCGAGTATGTGCGTGAGTTACGGAGATGTATGCACGCTGCATCTACAATAGGTGCTACTACTTGGGCTATGGGCCAGCCCCAGTGACCTTCTTTTTTACTGCAGACATGAAATTATAGGCCTAATGCAAGGAAATACAGTACATACTTGGGGGCCCGGGGCGGCCGGCCCTCCTGCCACCCCCACTCCCCCGTCCCCCCAGGGCCGGCCCTATCCATGCTTAAGAAGACGAGGCGGCGGCGACTTCTTGAAAATGGAATAAGATTCTTCCTGTCTAGCCCCCGACCCGGTGATGCTTCAAGCGTCATTGGAGGGTGTGTGGAGGTGTGTCTCTGGCAGATCTCGTGGGATCCAGTCGGCATATCGTGCGTTGTGCCGAACGCTGACAATTCAGTGGGAGGCACCCCTTTGGAAGGCGCTGCTCCCCTTAAAGTTTAAAATCTTTGTCTGGCAATTGTTGAGGGATCGCCTCCCGTCTGGGACGGAGGTGCTCAAGAGGCATGGCCCGGGCATTGGGATGTGCCCCTTGTGTGGCGTTCTGGAAAATGGGACCCACTTCCTCTTCTCCTGCACGCCGGCTAGATTGCTATGGAGCTTTGTCCGGGAAGCCCTCGGGGCTGAGTGGGGGGCGTCAGATCTTGCTAGCTTCCTCCAGGCCAGAGCATTGCAGACATGAAGGCAAAGACGCCTCTTCTGGCTGATAGTTACCGTGCTTTTTTGGACATTCGGATGACGCGTAATAAGATGGTGATCGAGAGGGTCTTTCTGCAACGTGCCTCTGACGTATTCTTCAAATTTCTTGTGTTCCTACAACATTGGCATCCGCTGGCTAGACGATGGGATCAGGTGTGCCTTGGGCGGATGCTGGATGCTTTACAGGCTACGGCTCGTCGACTCACTTTGCCAGCGACCACCTGAGATGTTGACCATCCGGTGGTCTTTTTTATGCTTTCTCTTTGTTACCTTTGGGCTTGCTTGTGTTGTGTCCCCAGTAGATCGTCGTTGTCACTACTCTTGTTGGACTGGTTGGTTGCTTTATTTATAAAACGGGGTGAAAGCCTATTTCTAGGGGGATTCAGTCGGTGTTTGTCTTCGGTGGATCCGCCTGGATCCGGTCTTCATTCGTCTACGTCTGTGTGTCTGCATGTTGGATCCTTCTGATCTACGCTTCTCTTCATCGGCTGATGTTGTTCTAATGCACTGGTCCTATGAGGCCTTAGCACAACGACTTCCCGACTGTCTACTACAACAATGTTTGCCCGTCTCCGACAAGGTAGGGGCAATGACGTTGGCGCGTCATCCACTCGCTTTAGTGCTTGTAGTCGTCGCTAGGTGGTCTACGGACCTAGATGTAAATTTTATTTATAGTCTTCTTTGTACTACCTTGAGAGTTGTTGAATAGATTGGAAGTTCTCTAAAAAAACTCCAGGAGGCCAAGCCAGCCGCCGTGCTCGTCCTCCAAGAGAACCTTCCAATGCCGCAGAGTAAGCATCCGACCTTCAGACCATTCATGTCACGCCCCATGTTTCTGAATTCTGAATTCTCTTTGGTTTTTTATGGGTTGTGGTGTTTCTACGGTTTTTTGTTTGGGTTTGTTGGCTTTTGGTTTTGGGGGCACGCTACGCATTGGCCGGTGGATCTTTTCAAAAGATCCGCCGCCTCGTGAGCCATCCGATTTAGGTTGCTCAGCGTATGATCACTCTTTGCAACAAGAGTATTGCTTCAGAAATAACGGTGACTATTGCAACAGGAGCTTTGTTTCAGAAACATGTCTGCGACTATTGCAACAGGGGCTTTGTTTCAAAAACATTGGTGACGTTGCAGAGATCTCCGCGTATGATCCCTCTCTGCAACAAGAGCTTTGTTTCAGAAACATTGTTGACTATTGCAACAAGACCTTTATTTCAAAAACATTGATGGCATTGCAAAGCATCTACGACGGTGCTCAACCCCCCAAATGCCTCGCCGTAGATGAAGACAGCCTGCCGCCCGGTCCGTAACACGCCGCACATGGCTGTGAGGGATCCATCAGGGAGGGCTCCCCCGGCATCGATAGCGCCGACGAAGAGGCCGTGCGCTACGCCACAACACTAGGAGAGCTCGCGCCTGAAGCTTCTGCGATGCCCGGCGATCCCGTTGTCCGCCAGCGAGCCCTTTCTCCGGTGCCTCCTTCCTCCCTTTCTCTGCTCCAACTCGCCGTGTCTCTCCTCTCCCATGACCTGCCTCTCTCTCTCTCTCATCTCCTTCTCATTCTCTTCACAGGAACCGTGCCAGCCGCCGCCGAGTCCTTTGGCTGCTTTCCCGGTGAGCCCGGGCCAGATCCAGTGCCCAGGGCTGGAGAGATGTGAGTGGTGGGGTGACCGGATTCCCGGTGTGGGTGGCGGCGGTGCCTGGCTTCCAACGCTCCGTCCAATCTGCACCATGAGAGAAGATATGCGACAGAATAGAGTCGTGGGGAAGAACTGTTGGCCGTTGTTTCAGAGATCGGGGGAAGGTGGAGACGTGCGTGGGGCTCACTTGGACACGTGTTGCACAGCGAAGGTGGCAGACGCAATGTCTTTTTTCAGCCAGTTGACGTTGAGTGTTTTCCTTTAGTTTTTGCTTTTATCTTCTTTTTTTCCTTTTTTTCTTGTTTCTTGTCTCTTTTTTCTTTTTCCATTATATTTTTCTTTTTCTATTTTCTTTTCTTTTCTCAACAACGTTTTCAAACGTGTGAACTTTTTGTTCATATTCGTGACTTTTTCAAATCCATGAAGTTTCCCCCAAATTTGTGATTTTTTTTTTCTATTTTGTGCACTTTTTCCAAAAATCCATGAAGTTTTTTTCCTCAAATACGTCAAAATTTTAAAATCTTGATTTCTTTTCAAAAAATTCAGTATTTTTCTGTTTTTTAACTTTTTCCAAATCTGCGGAACCCATGAATAGTGTTTCAAAATTGTTAACTTTTTCTGAAATACATGATCATTTTTCTAATTCATGAACTCTTTTGAAATATGTGATTTTCTAATTTTTAAGTGGGAACAGGTCAACGATCGAGTCAACAGTGAACGGTAAAGTCAACGGTCAACATGCCTTGTCATTGGTCAACCTATCAAAAAAAATTGACGAGAAGGCCTTCATGGCTAGCTTTATTAATTTAAACAACACTTACACCGTTTGCTAAAAGTTCAGCGATGAAACCAGGGGGTGAACCCAACCACACAGGCGGTGGATCAACACACTCGTGTTGAGCTAAAAGGTGAGCTATCATATTCGATTCTCTATTACAATGTTTAATAAGAACCTTCCTGAAATCATCCAACAAGCTTCGACATTCCTCTAGAATCGGTGCGGCAATCATTGCATGTTCAGAGTTTGAATTCAGAGATTATACAATGACCAGATTATCCACTTGGACGTAGATTGAATTGCATCCAAGTTTCAAAGCTAATCTCGATCAGTGAGCAAGAGCCGCAGCTTCTGCCGATACAATATCAAGTTAGGGGGACAAACCATTTTTTAGGAACTTCAACCGATAAGGAGGGGGACGACCCAAGCGAACGACAGTGGCCAATGTTTGCGTTGGTGGGCCGGCCCACGTAATGCAGCGTGTGAGCCCGGTGGGGGATACCTGGCGCCAAAGGCACTGAATAGGCACTCTCTCCCGAACAAACCAAGAGAGCTCGAGAGCTCCTATATCTGCGCGTCTATAGATCGCTTACTGCGGCGCTGGTCTATCTATCGTGTGTTTCTTTTACATTTCATACATTGATAATCATTTTACTTATTTCTAAAAGAGTTTGTCGCGCCTTAAAAAATATTTATGCAATGTTACAAAAATGTTCATGCAACTTTTAAGAACTATTGATAGCATTCAAAAATGTTTATGCGGTGTAACATAATAGGAAAATGATAATCATGCAAAAATGTTAAACGTGTATAAAAAAGTTCTTCAAGCATATTGAAAAAATAAAATTGAAAACTATATTAGAAAAATATTAACCGTGTATTGAAAAACTGTTAAAGTATATAGGAAATATTTCAGGTGTATATGAAAAATGGATAAATGTGTATGAAAAAAGTAGGAATCAAACATATGTTTCAAATAATGTTAGTCATGTATTTAAAAAATATTAAACATGTATAACTAAATGTATTATATGTATCCAAAACATGTACAATATGTATGAGGACACTAGACATCAAATCATATAATTTAAAAAAATAGTTGTCATCTATTTGAAAAATATTAAACTGTATAAAAAATGTTTCTGGTAACCCAAATTTACAATGTGTATGAAAAATGAAGACATTTATTAAAAAGGTGGACATCAAAATATATATTTTTAAAATATTAATCATGTATTTGAAAAATATTCAAAACATGCATAAAAATGTTGCAGATGTAGAAAAACATACAATGTGTATGATAAAATATAGAAATGTGTTGATGAAAAACGGAAAAAAAAACCTGGTGGAACCAAAAAAGGAAACAAAATAAAACCAAAGAACAAAGAAAGATGACAAACCAAAGAAAACCTCGAAAACCCTACAAGAAAACGAAGAAAATAGATGTTTTTTGGAAGGAAAACAAAAATAATAAGAAAACCAATGAAGAAACAAAGAAAAACCATGAAAAACAAAAAATAAGAAACCAAAAAAAAAGGAAAAATTGTGAAAGGTGGGGGATGTGCATAGTACCAGGTCAGCCCACGACCCGGGACGCTAGAGGCGAGATCTGGCTATATCTCACAACAGGCAAGATATAGCCCTGGCGCTCCTTAGGGCATCTACAACAAATGCTCTTACACCGGGCGCCAGGGTCTCGATCCTGACCGTTTTCTCTTAATCTCGTCCAAGTCCAGGAATTTGCCTTGCGTCGATGCCGCAAGAGTCGCCGGGCGCTAGCCCAGTTGCCCGTTGTTTTTTTTGTGTGAATAGCGCTCGTACACCACCTCTCGGCGTTGGAAAGATGGACTCCAACCCAGTCGCTAGGAAAATAATTCTTTTTTTTGTTACTGATTAAGCGCCTGATTAGGCGCCTTGCAATGGAGTTGCCCTTATGGCGCCTTCAGCGCCAATTCGCGAGTTGCCGCTAGCGCGAACGTTTCGCTTCTTCAACCGTGTTGGATGAAGTAGATGGCGCCGGGATCTAATGGACAAGGGGAAGAACCCCGGCCGACGTGCCACAAAGCCTCGGTCTCGTCGCTTGTGGCGGTCCAGTTCATCGGCCCAAAAATCATTCTTGTAAGCGAAGGTGCTCCCTCAGATCTTGGTGTGGTGGTTGTTCTCCTTTTTCTCCGGCCTTGCCTTGGTGATGGTGGAGGACAATGGTGGGCAACGATTCAGCGAGGCACAAGGTTCTCGACTTGTGAAATTCTAATTTTACTGGTAGGAGGATCTTTAGTGCAAAAACATAAGACATTTATGTATGTCTTATGTGGTAATCGTGTATGTATTCTCTGTAATAAGTTTGTCTACTAATGGTATATGTGGTTATTTAAAAAACTCGCTGTGGGCTGGTCCAATAACGCGAAAAGCTCGCTCGATCGCTTCGTCGTCCCGCTTGATCCACGGCTCGCTCGCTCGACATACTGGTTGACATTGATCGCTGATCACTACCAGGTGAACCGGTTGACAGGCGGTTCCGTTGACCATTGTTCGATAATAACGTAACAGCATTTACAACCGGACCTCTCAAATCCGTCTCATACGCCCGCACGGGCCGTCCGGTCATTACTCCGTCATGATTTTTTTATCCAGACGGGCTTCTCAAACGGCCCTCAAACGCCCGGGCTGACCGGCACCCTCCATATTCAGCCCAAATATGGGGCGGATATGGGGCGTCCGGACACGCCCGTCACGTCGGCCTGACGGCGTGGCTCCACACAGAAACGCCCGGAAGCCCGGCGGTCCGACGGACGCCGCGTCCGTCGCCACGGTGTGAACGCCGCGTGGCGCCGCTCCGGCTCGCCGCCCAAGACGAGATCCGGCTATTTAAGCCGGCCGGCGTCCCGCAACCCTAACCCAGCCACCTCCCCCATCTCCGCGCCGCCAGCCCGAGCCCATCCACGTCCTCCCTTTCCCGCTTCGGCGCTCTGCCCACGCTCCGGCACTCCACCATGGTCCGGAGCAAGATCACCTACTATGCCATGCTGACGTCGGAGCGCCGGAGCGCCGCTACGAGATCCAACAGTAGATCCGGGCGAGGGAAGCCGCGCGCGCCGCCGGCATCACTGCCGGACTGCCTCCGGACTCGCCGGAGCCGGAGGAGGAGGAGGAGCAGCCGGGGGAAGAGGAGGAGGAGGAGATTGTTGGGAAACGTTGCATGGAAAACAAAAAAATATTCTACGCACACGCAACATCTATCCATCAAGATGCATAGTAACGAGAGAGGAGAGTGTGTCTACGTACCCTCGTAGACCGTAAGCGGAAGTGTTTGACAACGCGGTTGATGTAGTCGAACTTTCTTCGCGATCCAACCGATCGAGTACCGAACGTACGACACCTCCGCGTTCAGCACACGTTCATCTCGGTGACGTCCTCCGCCTTCTTGATCCAGCAAGACGGCGAGGTAGTGGATGAGTTTCGGCAGCACGACGGCGTGGTGACGATGATGGTGAAGTTATCTCCGCAAGGCTTCGCCTAAGCACTACGAAAATATGACCGGGGTGTAAACGGTGGAGGGGGGCGCCGCACACGGCTAAGACAATGTTGTGTGTTGTGCTAGGCGGCCCGTCCCACATATATATAGGTGGGGGTGGAGGGAGCAGCTAGGAGGCCCCCCCAAGTAGGCCGAATCCTACTTGGGGTCCTCCCCCAAGTGGCGCCACCCCTTCCTTATTTGACACTACTAGGAAAAGGGCTATAGCTGATATGGACATTAATGATGCACCATGTATGTGATGCGCCTCTGCTATATAGCAGTGGCGCACCAGATACAGGTGCGCCATTAGTGTCCTCATTACTAATGGCGCACCAGACACACGGTGCGCCATTACTAGCAATTTTTTTTTTATTTTTCCAAAACTATTAATGACGCACCAGGGCACAGTGCGTCATTACTATTTTTAACTATTAATGGCGCACCACACGCTCCGTGTGCCACTACTAATATTTTTTTTTACTTTTTTTTTTCAAAACTAGTAATAGCGCACCTGGGTACAGTGCGCCATTACTAGTTCAAACTAGTAATGGCGCACCACAACCACGGTGCGCCACTACTAAGATTTTTTTTTTTTTTTGCAAAACTAGTAATGGCGCACCACGTAACAGGTGCGCCATTAGTAACCAGGGTTACTAATGGCGCATTGGAAAAGTGGTGCGCCATTACTAACTTTCTGAGTCTTACAAAAAATTCACCAAATGCACCCCCCTGGACCGCCTTTTCAGTTTCAAAAAAAATAAAAGAAAATGATAAAAATGTCAAAAAAACAAAAGAAAATAAGATTCCCATGTGATATGTGGTCTAGTTGTTAGCAAAATTTACAAACATGAATTTTCGACTTTTTTGCAAAATCTCTCGAGAATTTCTAAAATGGGCATAACTTTTGCATACGAACTCCGATGAAAAAGTTTTTTATATGAAAAATCATCTACTCGAACCCCGTTGAACATTTTCAGAATCCCCAAAAACCTAACAGAACGAAAGATACGGGGCTTTTAAGATCTAGAGGGGGGAAAATGGAAAAAAATTCAAACTTACTAGTGGCGCACCATTTGCTAGGTGCGCCACTAGTAACAGAAAAAAAATTGGTTTCGATTTTTTTTTTTTGGAATTTTTTTTCAAAATATGATACGTAATATGACCGGGAAGTTTGAAATATTTTTTCAAAATTTCATCACACTCATGAACATGAACAAAGTCCTAGACATCAACAAGGTTTAATAGGATTGATATGATAGATATATCAACAAGTGCTTGTTAAGTGAGGTGGTGCTGGGGTTGGATAGAACTGCGAACTTAAGCGTGCTCGGGCTGGAGTAGTGTGAGGATGGGTGATGTGACGACCCCGGCTTAATCGTGCACTAACCATACACGCAAATGCGCACGATCAAACCTAAGAACTCACTTGAAGATATCACAATACAACTCTAAAACATAAATAAAGTCATACAAGCTTTATATTACAAGCCAGGGCCTCGAGGGCTCGAATACATAGCTCGATGGCATACAAGCGTCAGCGGAAGCATCAGATATCTGAGTACAGATATATTACAGAGAGAGAGATAAGCCTTCACAGAGGCGGGGTAAAATAAAATACTACGATCGAAAGGCGTAGGCCTCCTGCCCTGGACCCTCCGATCCTACTCTTGGTCGTCAAACGGCTCCTCGTAGTAGTAGTACTCGCCAGGCGGGTAGTAGTACTGGTCGTCGGCTGGGGCGTCTGGCTCAGGGGCTCCATCGTCTGGTGGCATCAAATGGAATATGGGGGAAAAAGAAAGTAAAGCAAACGTGAGTACTCATCCGAAGTACTCAGCAAGCAAGGATCTACACTACATATGCAACATTTTCAAAGGGGGCTGTATATGTGGACCGGGCTGCAGAAATGCCAGAATAGAGGGGGAAGCCTAGTCCTATCGAAGACTAGCATCTTCAACAATCTTCGACAGTCTTGCAGCAATAGAAGAGAACAGATGAACATAATGTAAAGTAGTAGTAGTAGTATCATCAACCTCGACCTGAGATCCTTTCTCGACTCCCTGCGAGAAAGCAATCCCAGAGCCGTACTATCCAGTTCTCATCACATGTTCTAGTTGTACCGATCGGGATACAACTCCGAGTGTCCGCTACCGTAGGACAGGCTATCGATAGAAGTTTCTTCCCTGCAGGGGTGCACCAACTTACCCACCACGCTCGCTTAACTCTGGCCGGACACACTTTTCTGGGTCATGCCCGGCCTCGGCTAAGCAACACGCCGCAACCCGACCTAGGCTTATAGGAGAGGTCAGCACGCCGGACTAACCTATGCCCCCAGGGGTCTTGGCCCATCGCCCCGGGAACTCCTGCACGTTACGGGGCCACCGAGAGCAGACCTAGCAACCCCTTATACAAGCGCGGTTGCGTTCCCAGTCCAACTCGGCGTGCGCCGCTCCTTACTGACGTCAAACAAGCTTCGGCTGATGTATACGACGCAGAACGCCCATACTATGCCCACATGATGGTTAGTGCTATCGGGCCAGAGGCCCCTCGGATCAAATATCCAAACCGTAGTGGATTAGGAGCGCGCGGAAACAAGCAGAGACTCACGATCGATGTGACCCCGTCGCCCCGTCTCGAGGACTTGCGGCAAGGGCTAAGAATGCCCGGCCACGCCTCGTAGTTATCTCGCGGGCACCTCTCAGGTCAACCCGACTCCACATCACTTCGCATTAAGCTCGCGTGGGTACCCCTCAGGGCCGACCCGTCTTTAGTAACATGGTTTAGTGCAAGTCAAATCAACAACAGTATCTGTGTGTCTGACACCAGGGGAATCCTGAGGAATCACCCTCGATGGAATCCCACCTGATGTTAAAGTCAAGGTGAACGAAGGAGAAATCACCCTCGAGGTCCACACTTACGACGCTGTTATCGGGGGTGGTGTAGGAGGAATCACCCTCGCTTACCACGACCGATTAACTAACCTACAAGGTTAACATCAGAAGTGCTGACGAGGTATCACCCTCGGCACTTGACGGTAACCCAGCAGTGTCAGCAACTAAAGGGGGAAGTGACGTGCGGTGCCGGGGCCTGGTCTTCAATCCCGATGGTCGGGTCTTCTGATATACAGCCGGGCAGTCGGGATCAAGTGGGGGTCTCTGTCGTGTCTCTACCCAGCCTATACTAGGCAGTCTAGGATACTCAGCAAGGTAGCAAGGCAGGTTACAATAAACAGGCTATGCATCAGATATAGGATAACAGTAACAGTAGCAGTTCTAATGCAAGCATAAGAGAGAAGAGAATAGGCGTTATAGGCATGTTCAAAATGGGGGTGCTTGCCTGTTTGCTCTGGGGCAAGGGCAAGGTCGCCTGCGGTGTCGTCGGGGACGTAGTCGTACTCCTGAGCTGCGTCTGCCTCGGGAGCTACGTCAACGTCGGGGTCTACCGAGAGAGAAGAGGGGGAAGAAACAGGTAAACATAATGCAAACAAATGCAATATGGCGCGTGTGATGCTATGATGCAGTGCAGGGTTGCCTAAATATGCATCTAAGTCATTTTAATTATTTATAGAATTAATTTGGGATTTATTTACCGAAGTGTGTGCACTATACATCAGCCGGATACGAGTCCGGAGTTACGAGTTCTTCTACGTAGGAGGTTCTGATGATGAAACAGACGGCACGATCAGATTCGTCTTGTCGTTCTGAGCAACTTTCATGTTTTAACTTTTTTGATCTGAGCTACGGTTTAAAAGATATGGATTTTTAAAGATTATTTGGATTTCTGGAATTTATTTATTTTAACAGAAATTCAAAATCAGATTATGACATCAGCATGAGGTCAGCATTGCGTCAGCAGTCGGCTGAGCTGCTGACTGGTCAAACTGACAGGTGGGACCCACCTGTCAGCCACAGTGAGGCTAATCAATGGGTTTAAATTAGCTAACAGAGGATTTAGCCAGTGGGCCCGGCCTTTCAGTGATCTCTTAGGTTAGCTAATTAGGTTTATTTCTAAAACGATTTGATTAAACTAATTAACCGCGAGGGGCCCACTGGTCAGTGATGGTAATTGCCACGTCAGCGCGTTGACCATAGTCAACGCGGTCAACCAGGCCCTGGGACCCGCTGGTCAGCGGCTAGGGGTGGCCCGCCGGTCAGGCCACGTCGGCGCCGGCGCCGGAACGGCTCCAACGAGGCCAATCGCGGCGGCCGAACGCCGACGGGGCTCGGAATCAGGCTACGGTGGGTCTTTTGCGACGCGGTTTGTTCCTACAGCTTCATGAGGGCCGCGCGCATCCAATGGTGGGGGTGGTAACCCGTGGAACGGTCGGACCCGTCGCCGGCGTCGAGCAGAGGCGGAGGCCGGAACACGGCGATCTCGGGGATGAGCTCAGAGGCTCGTACGAGTCGAGCTAAACTGCTCACGCGCTGCCTGGGATCCCCAGGAGCACGGTAAAGGCCTCCGACGGGCACGGTGATGGCTAGCGCGAGCGCGGTGAGGGTGGCGGCGGAGACAGAGCTCGGCAATAGCGACGGCGTTGCGGGCGGCTAACCAGCGATCTTGGAGAGGAAATGGAGAGGGCGGTGGCTCACCTTGCGGGCGCAAGAAGGCCCCGTGAGTGAACGGGAGCGCAGTGGAGCTCGGGGCCGACCGAATCGACGGCGAGACGGAGACGGCTTCCGGCGGGGGAAAACGGCGATGGCTTCGGGTTGGGGGCGCTCCGGCTCGGGGAAGACGCGGGAGCCAACGGAGGTGCTCCTAGTTGCTCTGGCTCATCGCGGGAGGGCCGGTGGCCGCGGCGGAGGGGCGGCGCGGCGACGACCGTAGCCACAAGCACGACCCGATCCAGAGCGAGAGGGGAAAAGGAGCAAGGAGGAGGGAGGTGAGAGTGAGCGAGGCGACTAGGGGGAAGGGACCTAGGGTCGCCCTTATCCCTTCCTGCGTCTGTGGCCGTCGACGTGTCGGACGCTCGCCGGTGGAGTGTGCCCAGCCATGGGGACGACGACAGCGAGGTGGGGGCAGGTGAGTTGGGTTGGGCCAGCGCGGCCCAGTCGCCAGGTAAGTGGCCTCTGGCCCCCTTTTCCTTTAGTTCCTTTTCTGTTTTCTTTTATTTGATTAACAGAGAGGAGTAACAGAATATTTGGGCACACTATTCACCTTGGGAAAATATGGAAAGTATCCCATTAATTCACTGGTGGGTTTAGACAGTGCCACAAATATTTTGGAGGCAATTGGAATAGTTTTAATATTTTTAGAAATTGAATGAGGTGAGTTAAATGCTGCTGGACTACTGTTGTAAATGTCCAGGGGCATTTTTGGTGTTTATATGAAGTTGGTTTCAATTTTATAAATGCCTTGCGAATATTTCAAGCATTATGAACAATTTAATTCTGCCATTTGAAGAAATATTAATTTGACTTGCATTTGGAATTGGAATTTTAAGTTGAATTACTTCCTAATGCCATTTTATGAAGATGATCATGATGACATGGCATGTTAAGTAGCTTAACCAGAGTGGGGTAACCTAGGGATGTTACAGGTGACCTTCCGGGAAGTTTGACCACTTAGTGCGATTTGACTTGAGATTAAGCATATTGACCCGAGATTAAGCCATAGTGACTCGAGATTAAGAAAAAAACGAAAAAAAAATTGAAAATTTTTTTTTGAAAAAAAATTGTTAGTAATGGCGCACTTCTATGTGGTGCGCCATTACTAAGTCAGAAAAAAAAATTTGAAAATATTTTTGAAAAAAAATTTTGAAAAAAAATTGTTAGTAATGGCGCACTTCTATGTGGTGCGCCATTACTAAGTCAGATAGTAATGGCGCACCGTTTGACATATTAATGGCGCACTGCCAGGTGCGCCACTATTGTCTTGTATACTAATGGCGCACCAGGGGTGCGCCATTAGTATTTGTTACTAGTGGCGTGATGATAGTGGCGCACCTGTAGTGCGCCATTAATGGCCAAAACAGGTGCTCCACTAATTAGCCTTTTCCTAGTAGTGTGAAGTGCGGGAGGAAAGAAGGAGGAGGTGCCCCCCCCTCGCGCGTTCCTTTCTCTCCTGAGGAGGGAAAGGCAGGAGGGGCCACCCCTCCCCTTTCCTTCCCCATAGGGCCGGCCAGCCAAGGGAGGGCCGCGCCAGCCCCTTGTGGGCTGGTCTGTCCCCTCCTTTGGCCCATAAGGCCCATAACTTCCCGGGGGGTGGCCGGAACCCCTTCCGGTGACCCGATTTCTTCCCGGTACGTCTCGAAACACTTCCGGTGTCCAAATATCATTGACCTATATATCAATCTTTACCTCTCGACCATTTCGAGACTCCTCGTCATGTTCGTGATCTCATCCGGGACTCCGAACAACATTCGGTCACCAAAACATATAACTCATATAACACTATATCGTCAATGAACGTTAAGTGCGCGGACCCTACAGGTTCGAGAACTATGTAGACATGACCGAGACACCCCTCCGGTCAATAACCAATAGCGGAACCTGGATGCCCATATTGGCTCCTACATATTCTATGAAGATCTTTATCGGTCGAACCATTATGACAACATACGTAATTCCCTTTGTCCATCGGTAAGTTACTTGCCCGAGATTCGATCGTCGGTATCTTCATACCTAGTTCAATCTCGTTACCGATAAGTCTCTTTACTCATTCCGTAATACATCACCTCGTAACTAACTTCTTAGTCATTTGCTTGCAAGCTTATGATATGAATTACCGAGAGGGCCCATAGATACCTCTCCGACACTCGGAGTGACAAATCCTAATCTCGATCTATGCCAACTCAACAAACACCTTCGGAGATACCTGTAGAGCATTTTTATGATCACCAAGTTACATTGTGATGTTTGATAGCACACAAGGTATTCCTCCGGTATCCGGAAGTTGCATAATCTCATAGTCGGAGGAATATGTATTTGACATGAAGAAAGCAATAGCAATAAACTGAACGATCAATATGCTAATCTAACGGATGGGTCTTGTCCATCACATCATTCTCCTAATGATGTGATCCCGTTATCAAATGACAACACATGTCTATGGTTAGGAAATCTTAACCATCTTTGATTAACGAGCTAGTCTAGTAGAGGCTTACTAGGGACACGATATTTGTTTATGTATTCAAACATGTATTTAAGTTTCTGATCAATACAATTCTAGCATGAATAATAAACCTTTATCATGAATAAGGAAATATAAAATAACAAATTTATTATTGCCTCTAGGGCATATTTCCTTCAGTCTCCCACTTGCATTAGAGTCAATAATCTAGATTACATAGTAATGAATCTAACACCCATGCAGTCTTGGTGCTGATCATGTTTTGTTCGCGGAAGAGGCTTAGTCAACGGGTCTGCCACATTCAGATCCGTATGTATTTTACAAATCTCTATGTCTCCATCCTTGATGTTTTCACGAATGAAGTTGAAGCGTCTCTTGATGTGTTTGGTTCTCTTGCGAAACCTGGATTCCTTCGCCAAGGCAATTGCTTCAGTGTTGTCACAAAAGATTTTGATTGGACCCGATGCACTAGGTATTACACCTAGATCGGATATGAACTCCTTCATCCAGACTCCTTCATGCGCTGCTTCCGAAGCAGCTATGTACTCCGCTTCACACGTAGATCCCGCCACGATGCTCTGCTTAGAACTGCACCAACTGACAGCTCCACCATTCAATATAAATACGTATCCGGTCTGTGACTTAGAGTCATCCGTGTCGAAGCTAGCACCGACGTAACCATTTACGATGAGCTCTTCGTCACCTCCATAAACGAGAAACATATCCTTGGTCCTTTTCAGGTACTTCAGGATGTTCTTGACCGTTGTCCAGTGATCCACTCCTGGATTACTTTGGTACCTTCCTGCCAGACTTATGGCAAGGCACACATCAGGTCTGGTACATAGCATAGCATACATGATAGAACCTATGGCTAAGGCATAGGGAATAACTTTCATTTTCTCTCTATCTTCTGCAGTGGTCGGGCTTTGAGTCTGACTCAACTTCACACCTTGTAACATAGGCAAGAACCCTTTCTTTGACCGATCCATTTTGAACTTCTTCAAAACTTTATCAAGGTATGTGCTTTGTGAAAGTCTTATTAAGCGTCTCGATCTATCTCTACAGGCCTTGATGTCCAATATATAAGCAGCTTCACCGAGGTCTTTCATTGAAAAAATCTTATTCAAGTATCCTTTTATGCTATCCAGAAATTCTATATCATTTCCAATCAACAATATGTCATCCACATTTAATATCAGAAATGTTACAGAGCTCCCACTCACTTTCTTGTAAATACAGGCTTCACCGTAAGTCTGTATAAAACCATATGCTTTGATTACCTCATCAAAGCGTATATTCCAACTCTGAGATGCTTGCACCACTCCATAGATGGATCACTGGAGCTTGCACACTTTGTTAGTACCTTTAGGATCGACAAAACCTTCCGGTTGCATCATATACAACTCTTCTTTAAGAAATCCATTAAGGAATGCAGTTTTGACATCCATTTGCCAGATTTCATAATTATAAAATGCGGCAATTGCTAACATGATTCGGACAGACTTAAGCATCGCTACGGGTGAGAAAGTCTCATCGTACTCAACTCCTTGAACTTGTCGAAAACCTTTCGCGACAAGTCGAGCTTTGTAGACAGTAACATTACCATCAGCGCCAGTCTTCTTCTTGAAGATCCATTTATTCTCAATGGCTTGCCGATCATCGGGCAAGTCTACCAAAGTCCACACTTTGTTCTCATACATGGATCCTATCTCAGATTTCATGGCCTCAAGCCATTTATCGAAATCTGGGCTCATCATAGCTTCTTCATAGTTCGTAGGTTTGCCTTGGTCTAATAACATGACTTCCAGAACAGGATTACCATACCACTCTGGTGCGGATCGTGCTCTGGTCGACCTACGAGGTTCAGTAGCAACTTGATCTGAAGTTTCATCATCATTATCATTTGCTTCTTCTCTAGTTGACGTAGGCATCACGGGAACGGATTTCCTTGATGTGCTATTTTCCAATTCAAGAGAAGGTACAATTACCTCATCAAGTTCTACTTTCCTCCCACTCACTTATTTCGAGAGAAAGTCCTTCTCTAGAAAGGTTCCGTTCTTGGCAACAAAGATCTTGCCTTCGGATCTGTGGTAGAAGGTGTACCCAATTGTTTCCTTAGGGTATCCTATGAAGACGCACTTCTCCGATTTGGGTTCGAGCTTATCAGGCTGAAGCCTCTTGACATAAGTGTCGCAACCCCAAACTTTAAGAAACGATAGCTTAGGTTTCTTGCCAAACCACAGTTCATATGGTGTCATCTCAACGGATTTAGACGGTGCCCTATTTAACGTGAATGCGGCTGTCTCTAATGCATAACCCCAAAGCGATAGTGGTAAATTGGTAAGAGACATCATAGATCACACCATATCTAATAAAGTACGGTTACAACGTTCGGACACACCATTAAGCTGTGGTGTTTCAGGTGGTGTGAGTTGTGAAACAATTCCACATTGTTTTAAATGAAGGCCAAACTCGTAACTCAAATATTCGGCTCCGCGATTAGATCATAGAAACTTTATTTTCTTGTTACGAAGATTCTCCACTTCACTCTGAAATTCTTTGAACTTTTCAAATGTTTCAGACTTGTGTTTCATCAAGTAGATATACCCATACCTACTCAAATCATCTGTGAAGGTCAGAAAATAACGATATCCGCCGCGTGCCTCAACACTCATTGGACCGCATACATCGGTATGTATTATTTCCAATAAGTCATTAGCTCGCTTCTTTGTTCCGGAGAACGGAGTTTTAGCCATCTTGCCCATGAGGCATGGTTCGCAAGTATCAAATGATTCATAATCAAATGATTCCAAAAGTCCATCTGCATGGAGTTTCTTCATGCGTTTTACACCAATATGACCTAAATGGCAGTGCCACAAGTATGTTGCACTATCATTATCAACTTTCCATCTTTTGGCATCAATATTATGAATATGTGTATCACTACGATCGAGATTCAACAAGAATAGACCACTCATCAAGGGTGCATGACCATAAAAGATATTACTCATATAAATAGAACAACCATTATTCTCCGATTTAAATGAATAGCCGTCTCGCAATAAACAAGATCCAGATATAATGTTCATGCTCAACGTGGGCACCAAATAACAATTATTGAGGTCTAAAACTAATCCCGAAGGTAGATGTAGAGGTAGCGTGCCGACGGCGATCACATCGACCTTGGAACCATTTCCGACGCGCATCGTCACCTCGTCCTTAGCCAGTCTTCGTTTATTCCGCAGCCCCTATTTCGAGTTACAAATATGAGCAACCGAACCAGTATCAAATACCCAGGCGCTGCTACGAGCATTAGTAAGGTACACATCAATAACATGTATATCAAATATACCTTTGTTCACTTTGCCATCCTTCTTATCCGCCAAGTATTTGGGACAGTTCCGCTTCTGGTGACCATTTCCTTTGCAGTAGAAGCACTCAGTTTCAGGCTTGGGTGTAACACCCCATGTCATTAGCCACAGTAATCACTTTTGATAATGACAAGTCAGCAAGTTTAACAGTGCATGATCATCATTAGCATCATATTGCATTTCAATTCCTAAGTCAAAATCCAAATTTAAATGAATGTGGAAAATAAAAGTTGTTCAACATAGAAACTAAAATGTTCATTAAATAATAAATACTCCAGAGACCATTCTAAAATTGTAACCAACATTTATTACATTAAATAAGTAACCCAAACCTCCTCTAACCGTGGCTGAAAATAATATTTAATAACCTTTTAATTAATCTAGATCAAATATGAAATGATGTTTTGCCCAAACTAATTTTTGGTGTTAGGGTATAATGCACTGATATTTATGGACTATTTCACACTTTTTACAAAATTCATTTGGTGCCCAAACATTTTGCAAACAGAAAAGGAAAGAGACAGAAAAAGAGAAAAAGGAAAAGGCCTAAATGCGCTACTGTGCACTTAGGCCTACTGCTACAGCGTCGGCCCAGCCCACCCCGCGCCCCCTCCCACCTCTCACTGCTCACCGCCGCCTCGCTGTCGAACACCTCGTGCCCGCACGAGCGCGCGCACCCGTCCCCCCTCGCTCGCCGCTCGACAGCGCGTCGCCGCGCGCGCTGGGTATAAGAGCAGCCCCCCTCGACCCCGCGGACGAACCCTAGCCGCTCCGCTCGCTCTCTCTCTCTTGCTCCCCCACTCCACCCGAGCGCCGCCATGATCGGCCTTTGTTGAAGCTCGCGGCCACCGCCTCTGCCTCGCCTCGCCGACGTGTCCACGAGCTCCGCCGCGTCGAGCCCGTCCTCCTCGACCACAAGCCCGAGCCCCGGAAGCTCTGCATCGCCGGCCTGCTTCGCCTTCTTCCCCTACGGCCGCCGTCGAACACCGCCTCGATTCGCCGCCGTCGCCCTTCCCTGAGCCGTCCCCGGGCCTTCTCTGCAACGCCGGTGAGCCCCTGCGCCGGATGCGCCCTCCCCTGCCCCCTCTAACCGCCCGTAGCGAGCTCCTCCACCATAGCCGAATGCGCCACCACGTACCTCGTTGCCGGCGACCGTCCGGCGACCATTGGGCCCCGTGCTGCTGCCCGTTTTGCTCACCACCGCCTGTAGGACCTCCCTAGCACCTCGCCTGGTTTATTTGCGCACCGTAGCCCCGTCTCCGCCGCATGCCCGAACCACCCCGCCGCCGGCGAGCTCCTGGCGCTCCGCTCCGGCCTCCCCAGCACCATGCAACACCGCCGTTCGACGCGCGACGTCGAAACGCGTCGAACGCAAGCAACCGCAGCCCCTGGGACCCCCTGTGCGCAAAACCCGAGCTGAGCCCGACGCGCGCCGCCGCGTTTTGGCTCGCCGGAGCTACTTCGGCTCGTCGCCGGCCGCTGCTGACCTGGCCTGGGTGGGCCCCGCCCCGTGCCACTGACCCTGGGCCCCGGTCAACTGCTAACGTGGCCGCCCGTGTGTCTATGACATGAGGGCCCCACTCGGTTAAACTAATCTAATTAAATAGATAATTAGATAATTAGCTAATTAGTTAGTTTAAAACCCTAAACAGTCACTGACTACTGGGCCCCACCTCCTAATTAGTTTAGTTAGTTTAAATTAACCCTGGTTAATTAGCTGGGTCACTGACATGTGGGTCCCACTGGACCCACCCGTCAGGTTTGACCCTGGTCAGCCCCTGTTGACCTGCTGACGTCATGCTTAGGTCATGCTGGCGTCACTTTACACTGTTTCGGATAATGTTGAATTTAAATAAATAATTAAATTCTAGAAATTAATAAAAACTTTAGAAAATCATATTAAATAAACCGTAACTCCGATGAAAATAATTTATATATGAAACTTGCTCAGAATTTCGATACGAACCCGAATACGCCCTCCGTATTCCTGTTAGATGCCCCTAGCTATATGAACGTTGAAATTTTAGACCGATTTCGGTAAATGAATAGTGCCCAACGTTGATTAAATAAATCCGGATGAATTCCTAAATTAACTAAATCATTTAGTTAGGCAGTAGAACACCCCGGCATATCATTTAGGCATGTCATGCATATTGTTTGCATTTTTGCCGTGAATTTATTGTTTCTCTCCCCCTCCTTCTCTCTCGATAGACACCGAGACCGACGCCGATGCAGCAGAGTACGACTACGCTCTAGACGAGCAGCCCGTTGACGATCCCTCTCTCTTGCCAGAGCAACCAGGCAAGCCCCCCTCCCCCTTGAGCATCCAGATATCGCCCATTCCATTTCTCCTGCTTGCATTAGATTTTGCTACTGTTATTGCTTGTTCCTATTCTGATGCATAGCCTGCTTTCGTAACCTGTTCATTGTTACCTTACCTGCCTATGATAAACTGTTTAGTATAGGTTGCTAGTGAACCATTAGTGACCCCACCACCTTACCCTTGTCGCCCCTGCTTGATCATCGGCGACTCGATCAACGTGATCGTCGACCAGAGACCGACACATCACTTCACCCCCCTTAGTTGTATGACTCTGCATAGTAACTATCGAGTGCCGAGGGTGATACCTCGTAACGCACTCCTGATGAATACTCTGCAGTGTAGCTATTCGGTCGTGGTCATCGAGGGTGATTCCTCCTTCTCCACTTCCGATACGACTCTGTCATGCAACCCCTCAGTGTGACCCTCGAGGGTGATGCCTCATACGTTCACCCTGATGATTTCGTCGAGTGGAATTCACCGAGGGTGATTCCTCGGGGTTTCCCCCCTTGATGTTATGACCACACGGTTACCTTGACCTTGTTACAGGCGGGTCCACCCTGGTGGGTACCCGCTGGGGATCTATGATGTCGGGTGTGCCGGAAGGGCACTCGAGTGTGATATTGCGGCGGAGCTTCAGAGACTCTGATTGTCTCCGCGTGATAATAAATGAGCCTATTGGATTTGGGTGTGTGATCTGAGTGGGTCGACGTGCCCTATACGCACTACCACCACGCGGGATAATGGTTATGGGGCCCTCTGCGATGTACGTTTCTCCTGAAAGCTCGTCAGACGTCATGATTCACCATGCGGGCTGATTGTCGGGATTGGGCTGGATACTTCACTGACAAGTTCAGTGTCGCGCCTGCACCCCGGCCAGTCTCGCAACGCGCAGGGTGCCCAGGGCGATGGCCCAAGACCTCTGGGTGCATAGGTTAGTCCGGCGTGCTGACCTCTCTACTGAGCCTAGGTAGGGCGCTGCTTCGTGTTGATCTCCCGAGGTCGGGCATTACCCAGCAAGTGTGTCCGGCCAAAGGTGATCGAGCGTGTTGGGTAACAGTAGTGCACCCCTGCAGGGAAGAATAATCTATCGATAGCCGGTCCTACGGTAAAGGACACTCAGTTTGTGTATCCCGATCTACTACTTGAACTGGATACTTGTTACTTAATTGAAGCTTCGGGATCGCTTTCTCGCTGGGAGTCGAGGAAGGATCTCTAGGCTTGCTTCAACATGTTTGCTTAATAAAATGATATTCTACTCTCTTCTATTACTGCAAGATGGTGGCTTCGTGAAGATGTTTGAAGATGCTAGTCTTCGATAGGACTAGGCCTTCTCTCTATTCTGGCATTTCTGCAGCTCAGTCCACATATACAGCCTTTCTCCATTGATAATGTTGCATATGTAGTATAGATCCTTGCTTGCTGAGTTCTTCGGATGAGTACTCACGGTTGCTTTACTTTCTCTTTTTCCCCATATTCTCCTACTTGATGATACATCAGACGATGGAGCCTCGGAGCCAGATGCCACCTCAGGAGCTTACTACCAGGAGGGTCCAGACGGCACGTACTACTGGATCGAGCCAGCCGACCAGGAGTAGGATCGGAGGCTCCCAGGCAGGAGGCCAACGCCTTTCGATCTAGAGTCGTTGTTTGTGCTAGCCTTCTTAAGGCAAAACTTGTCTAACTATGTCTGTACTTAGATAATATTTGTATGACTGACTTATGTATTCGGATCCTCGTGATCCCTGGTCTGTAATATTGTGGATCTCCGTTTATTGGTGGTTAGAGTTGTGTTGTGATATCTTCCCGTGAGTCCCTGTGCTTGATCGTACACGTTTGCGTGTATGATTGAGTCGGGGGTGTCACAAGTTGGTATCAGAGCCGACTGCCTGTAGGAAGCCCCCTTCCAAATTCCTTGGCCGAAGTTGAGTCTAGACATCGAAAAACTATTTTACTAACTTGGCTGTGTGGCTTACGGGCCCACGTCGCCAACTGGGTGGTATTAGGATCTTTTATTCCTCGTCTATACTCTGGGACTCTGATCTCTCTTCTATTCGGGTTAAATAAATTTTACTAACGCCGACACTTAGGATCTCGTAAATACCGTCTACTCGGAGAGCCGGATATCTGTGCGATTTCCCTATCATTGATCTGATTAGTCTGATAATCATTTTCCCTTCCATTGTTTTGTTTAACCTTTCTCTCCGAGTTGTCATTTGATAAGACCGGGTTCTTCATCAGAGTGCACATGGAGTGCAGGATTTTCCTGCTACGGCCATTCGTCGTCCGCACTCGCAGTTACCCCGTTTCAGTGGTTTCCCCCGACGTTGATGTAGCCTTTGCTATGTCTCGTTGTGTACTTCCTTACCGCGTGCCTGCGCGCCGCCTAGTATGTCTAGTTCTAAATTTACGCCGTTATGCTGTCCGCATGTACCCAACTCTGTGTATGGATCTGTATGTCTTAATCGACTACTGTTATGTATCTGTTACACCACTTAAATTGTTGTCGAGTTACATCATACTTGTCGATAAACACTCGCAATTTATTTTACTAAACTACCCCCTGTTGATACTTAGCAGGATGGTTAGACCAGGTGGTCGTGGTCGTGGTACCCCTAAACGCCCACCACCGCCAGACTATATGGCAGCTATGATGCAACAGTTTGAGCTTAACCGTCAGTTTATGACTGGAATCATGGCTCAGTTTCCGCATCAGAACAACCAGAACCAGAACCCTGCTTCAATAACTTTGACAGAGTTTATGCGACTCAACCCCACTCAGTTTCGCAACTCTGACAAGCCACTGGATGCTGATGACTAGCTCCGCGACATCACTCACGAGATGGAGTCTGCTAATGTCGCCCCTGCCAACTTCGTCATCTTCGCGGCCTTTTTCTTAAAGGGCCCCGCTGCTCAATGGTGGGATATACACAAGCGTACACTGCCTGCTGGAACAGTCATTACCTGGTATGAGTTCCAGGCTGCTTTCCGTGCACGTTACATCCCTCAGGCAATTATGGAACGGATGAAGACCCAGTTCCACAACCTCACTCAGGGCAACAAAACTGTCGAAGCTTATCAGCGGGAATTTCTTGATCTCTCCCGCTATGCTGAAGAAGACATCACCACAGATGCCCGTAGGTAGGAGAAGTTTCGTAATGGACTCCACCCAGACATCGAGCTTGCACTTGCTGCTCAAGACTTCAATGACTTTTCTACTCTTGTGAACAAGGCTATTCTGGTTGAGACCGCTCAGATGAAGCATAAGGACTCGCAGAAGCGCTATCATGATACTGGCTCATCTTCGGGCTCAGCACAGAAGCGTCGAGTCTGGATTCCCAACAACGTGTTCCGTCCCAATGCCCCTGCGCCAAAGAACAACTATGCTGCACCACGTCTGCCTCCTCCCCCGCCTAGGCAGCCAAGAGCTCAAGCTATTCAAAACAATGCTCCTCTTCGTCCTGAAGATGGTCTGTACTTTAAGTGCCGCAAACCAGGTCACCAAGCTAAAGACTGCCGCCAGACTCAGAATCAGTTGGCTTTTCCTCGTACTGGCCGTGGCAATGGTCGTGGCAACAATCAGACCCGCAACTATAATACTGGGTCTGCTGCACATGGTCGTGGACACGCTTACAACATTGATATTGAAGAAGTCTAGGATCAACCTACTACTGTGATGGGTACCCTTCTCGTTAACTCAGTACCTGCTTCTATTTTATTTGATTTAGGAGCATCACATTCATTCCTCTCTGGAAAATTTGCATTCATGCATGGCATTCGATATGAGAAGATGCATACTCCGTTAGTTGTTAAAACTCCCGGAGGTCATTGTCATGCTGACATGATAGCACCTGATGTTACCGTCGAAATTAAAGGGTTGGAATTCCTTGCCTCGCCCATCGTCTTGAAGTCTTCCACCATAGACCTCATTCTCGGAATGGATTGGTTGAAAGCTCACATTGCTTCGATCAATTGTGCCACTAAAGTTATCCAACTTCTTCACCCCTCCGATGAGATAGTGAACTATACCGCCTGCATTACACGGGACGCTGAAGCTCAGATATATGTTCTGAATGCTTTGAACGCCTCACCTCTGGAAGGAATCGAGAACGTTCCTGTCATTCGAGATTTTCCGGACGTCTTTCCAGAAGAACTTCCAGGAATACCCCCGGCTAGAGCTGTCGAGTTTGTCATTGACTTGAAGCCTGGCACTGTCCCTATTGCGAAACGTCCTTATAAGATGCCTCCGCACCACCTTCTCGAGCTTAAGGAAGAAATTGACAAGACACTTAGGAAAGGTTTCATCCGCCCCAGTTCCTCTGCTTGGGGAGCACCTTCACTCTTTGTTAGGAAGAAGGATGGAACTAACCGATTGGTTCAGGATTACCGGCCCATTAACCAAGCCACAATCCAGAATAAATCCCGGTTCTAAGCCGTAAAGCATGGCACACTGAACTATCGAGTATTCATCAGATCGAGCTTGCCAGACATTCATAACATCTGCTTTAGCTCCTGTAGCAGGCCTGTCACCCAGCGGTGCATCAAGGACCTAATTCTTCTGTGCAGCAATGAGGATAATCCTCAAGTTACGGACCCAGTCCGTGTAGTTGCTACCATCATCTTTCAACTTAGCTTTCTCTACGAACGCATTAAAATTCAGGGAAACGGTAGCTCGGGCCATTGATGTACAACATAGATATGCAAAACTATAAGACTAAGTTCATGATAAATTAAGTTCAATTAATCAAATTACTAATGAACTCCCACTTAAAATAAACACCCCTCAGGTTATCTAAGTGATACGTGATCCAAATCAACGAACCCATGTCCGATCATCACGTGAGATGGGGTAGTCATCAATGGTGAACATCTCTATTTGATCATATCTACTATATGACTCACGTTCGACCTTTCGGTCTCCAGTGTTCCGAGACCATGTCTGTACATGCTAGGCTCGTCAAGTTTAACCCAAGTATTCTGCATGTGCAAAACTGTCTTACACCCGTTGTATGTGAACGTAGAGTCTATCGCACCCGATCATCACGTGATGCTTCGAAATGATGAACTTTTATCTTGAAATTTAGTGAAGGGTTCATCTTATAATGCTACCGCCGTTCTAAGCAAAATAAGATGCATAAAGGATAAACATCACATGCAATCAAAATATGTGACATGATATGGCCATCATCATCTTGTGCTTTTTGATCTCCATCTCCAAAGCATCATCATGATCTCCATCGTCACCGGCTCGACACCTTGATCTCAATCGTTGCATCGGGGTCATCTCGCCAACTATTGCTTCTACAGCTATCGCTAACGCATAGTGATAAAGTAAAGCAATTACATGGTGCCTGCACTTCATACAATAAAGAGACAACCCTAAGGCTCCTACCGGTTGTCGATATTACAAAACATGTTCATCTCATACATCAACATATATCACATCATATCTTGACCATATCACATCACAACATGCCCTGCAAAAACAAGTTAGACGTCCTCTACTTTGTTGTTGCAAGTTTTACGTGGCTGCTACGGGCTTCTAGCAAGAACCATTCTTACCTACAGCAAAAACCACAACGGTGTTTCATCAAGTTTACTGTTTTAACCTTCTCCAAGGATGCTGCAGCAAAGTAGAGATAAGTATTTCCCTCAGTTAGAGAACTAAGGTATCAATCCAGTAGGAGGCACAAGCAAGTCCCCAATATATGCACCTACACAAACAATCAAACACTTGCACCCAACGCGATAAAGGGGTTGTCAATCCCTTCATGGTCAACTGCAATGGTGAGATCTGATAGAGATAGATATAAAAGATTGCTAAAACGTAAAACAAAATAAAAGTAAATAAATTGCAGCAAGGTATTTTTGGGTTTTTTTGGTTTATAGATCTGAAAATATATGATACAAAATAGACCCGGGGACCATAGGTTTCACTAGAGGCTTCTCTCTTGAAGGAAAAATAATACGGTGGGTGAACAAATTACTGTTGAGCAATTGATAGAAATGCGCAAAGTTATGACGATATCCAAGGCAATGATTATGCATATAGGCATCACGTCCATGTCAAGTAGACCGAAACGATTCTGCATCTACTAATATTACTTCACACATCGACCGACTCCTGCCTGCATCTAGAGTATTAAGTTCATAAGAACAGAGTAACACATTAAGTAAGATGACATGATGTAGCGGGATAAACTCAAGCAATATGATGAAAACCCAATCTTGTTATCCTCGATGGCAACAATGCAATACGTGTCTCGCTACCCCTACTTTGTCACTGGGTGAAATCACGCAAAATTGAACCCAAAGCTAAGCACTTCTCCCATTGCAAGAAAAACCAATCTAGTTGGCCAAACCAAACTGATAATTCGAAGATAAATACAAAGATATCAAATCATGCATATAAGAATTCAGAGAAGATTCAAATAATATTCATAGATAAGCTGATCATAAATCCATAATTCATCGGATCTCGACAAACACACCGCAAAAGAAGATTACATCGGATAGATCTCCAAGAACATCGGGGAGAACATTGTATTGAAGATCAAAGAGAGAGAAGAAGCCATCTAGCTACTAGCTATGGACCCGTAGGTCTGTGGTAAACCACTCACGCTTCATCGGAAGGGCAATAGAGTTGATGTAGATGCCCTCGGTGATCGATTCCCCCTCCGGCAGATCACCGGAAAAGGCCCCAAGATGGGATCTCACGGGAACAGAGGCTTGCGACGGCGGAAAAGTATTTTCGTGGCTCTTTTTGATGGTTTGGGAATATTTCTGAATTTATAGAGCTGAGAGGGAGGTCGGTGGACTCCCAGGGGGCCACAAGCCAGGGAGGCGCCCCCCCTAGGGCGCGCCCTGGCGGCTTGTCGCCTCCTCAGGACTCTTCTGACTTGGACTCCAAGTTCCGTGGGTGTCTTCTGGTCCAGGAAAAATCATCGCGAAAGTTTATTCCATTTGGACTCCGTTTGATATTCCTTTTCTGTAAAACTCTAAAACAAGAAAAAAACAGAAACTGGCACTGGGCTCTAGGTTAATAGGTTAGTTCCAAAAATAATATAAAATAGCATATTAATGCATATAAAACATCCAAAATAGATAATATAATAGCATGGAACAATAAAAAAATTATAGATATGTTGGAGATGTATCAAGCATCCCCAAGCTTAATTCCTGCTCGTCCTCGTGTAGGTAAATGATAAAAACAGAATTTTTGATGTGGAATGCTACCTAACATATTTATCTATGTAATTTTCTTTATTGTGGCATGAATATTCAGATCCATAAGATTCAAAACAAAGGTTTAATATTGACATAAAAACAATAATACTTCAAGCATACTAATAAAGCAATCATGTCTTCTCAAAATAACATGGCCAAAGGAAGTTATCCCTACAAAATCATATAGTCTGGCTATGCTTCATCTTCATCACATAAAGTATTAAATCATGTACAACCCCGTTGACAAGCCAAGCAATTGTTTCATACTTTTGATGTTCTCAAACTTTTTCAACTTTCACGCAATACATGAGCATGAGCCATGGATATAGCACTATAGGTGGAATATAATATGGTGGTTGTGGAGAAGACAAAAGAAGAAGATAGTCTCACATCAACTAGGCGTATCAACGGGCTATGGAGATGCCCATCAATAGATATCAATGCGAGTGAGTAGGGATTGCCATGCAACGGATGCACTAGAGCTATAAGTGTATGAAAGCTCAAAAAGAAACTAAGTGGGTGTGCATCCAACTTGCTTGCTCACGAAGACCTAGGGAAATTTGAGGAAGCCCATCATCGGAATATACAAGCCAAGTTCTATAATGAAAAATTCCCACTAGTATATGAAAGTGACAATATAGGAGACTCTCTATCATGAAGATCATGGTGCTACTTTGAAGCACAAGTGTGGAAAAAGGATAGTAACATTGTCCCTTCTCTCTTTTATCTCTTTTTTTCTTTTTTTTTCTTTTTGGTGGTCTTCTTTGGCCTCTTTTTTTATTTGAGATTCTTTGGCCTCTTTTATTTTTCATAAAGTCCGGAGACTCATCCCAACTTGTGAGGGAATCATAGCTTCCATCATCCTTTCCTCACATGGGACAATGCTCTAATAATGATGATCATCACACTTTTATTTACTTACAACTCAAGAATTACAACTCGAAACTTAGAACAAAATATGACTCTATATGAATGCCTCATGTATATGAGAACAATATGACAATGATAGTCCGTGTCATAATAAACGGAATGGTGAAAGTTGCATGGCAATATATCTCGGAATGGCTATGGAAATGCCATAATAGGTAGGTATGGTGTCTGTTTTGAGGAAGGTATATGGTGGGTGTAATGTACCGATGAGAATTGCGTGGTACTAGAGAGGCTAGTAATGGTGGAAGGGTGAGAGTATGTATAATCCATGGACTCAACATTAGTAATAAAGAACTCACATACTTATTGCAAAAGTCTATTAGCTATCGAAACAAAGTACTACACGCATGCTCCTAGGGGGATAGATTGGTAGGAAAAGACCATCGCTCGTCCCCGACTGCCACTCATAAGGAAGACAATCAATAAATAAATCATGCTCCGACTTCATCACATAACGATTCACCATACGTGCATGCTACGGGAATCACAAACTTTAACACAAGTATTTCTACCAATCCACAATTACTCACTAGCATGACTCTAATATCACCATCTTTATATCACAAAACAATCATAAGGAATCAAACTTCTCATAGTATTCAATGCACTTTATATGAAAGTTTTTATTATATCCCTCTTGGATGCCCAGCATATTAGGACTAAATTCATAACCAAAGCAAATTACCATGCTGTTTAGAGACTCTCAAAATAATATAAGTGAAGCAAGAGAGTTCAACAATTTCTATAAAATAAAGCCACCGCCGTGCTCTAAAAAGATATAAGTGAAGCACTAGAGCATATTGCCTAGCTCAAAAGATATAAGTGAAGCACATAGAGTATTCTAATAAATTCACGATTCATGCGTGTCCCTCTCAAAAGGTGTGTACAGAAAGGATGATTGTGGCAAACTAAAAAACAAAGACTCATATCATACAAGACGCTCCAAGCAAAACACATATCATGTGGTGAATAAAAATATAACCTCAAGTAAATTTACCGATGGATTGAAGACGAAAGAGGGGATGCCTTCCGGGGCATCCCCAAGCTTAGGCTCTTGGTTGTCCTTGAATGTTACCTTGGGGTGCCCTGGGCATCCCCAAGCTTAGGCTCTTGCCACTCCTTATTCCATAGTCCATCAAATCTTTACCCAAAACTTGAAAACTTCACAACACAAAACCCAACTGAAAACTTAGGAGATCCGTTAGTATAAGAAAATAAATTACCACTTTTGGTACTGTTGTGAACTCATTCTTTATTTATATTGGTGTAATATCTACTGTATTACAACTTCTCCATGGTTCATACCCCCCAATACTACCCATAGATTCATCAAAATAAGCAAACAACACATAGACAACAGAATCTGTCAAAAACAGAACAGTCTGAAAAGATTTGAATTTTTCTAATACTTATGTAACTCCAAACATTCTGAAAAATTAGGACAACAGAGGCAATTTGTATATAAATCTTTTGTAAAAAAATCAGGGTTTTTCCGCGCTCCAGTGAATTTAAACAATTCTGTTACTGGACACAAAAGTTTCTGTTTTTCAGCAAGATCAAATCAACTATCACCGTAAGCCACCCCGAAGGTCTTACTTGGTTCAAACACTCATTAAAACACCAAAACACATATAACCAGAGGCTAGATGAAAAATTATTGAAAAACAGGAACAAAAATAAAATTGGGTTGCCTCCCAACAAGCGCTATTGTTTAACGCCCTTAGCTAGGCATAAATCATATATCTAGGTATTGTCATCTTTGGTATTGTTTTTCATAGATGTTTTCTCGTCAGGGGTTTTTGCAAAGACAACTTGAAACACATTATCCATATAAATTTTACCATCATTAAGCTAACCCTCTACGTATCCCCTTTGATTCCCGGCTACAATCCAAGAATACTGTTGATTAACATCATTGAAAACTTGTTGGATCATATGTAAAACGGGGATTTCTTTTTGAGATTCTCATCAAAAATTTGATTATTTCCAAACAAATGTCTCAAAGCATAGTCACTATTGTAAAGAATCTCATCCATCACCGGTTTTTCACGATTCATACCATAATGATCAAAAATTTCCCTAGCTTCCCGTACTATGTGATCAAACTCATTGTTAAGAACTTGGGTAGATATCTTTTTAGCCTTAGGATATTTTATCACGGGTAGCTCATAAAACAATCTTTGCAAAGTAGGATGAGTACGGATAAATCTATGTTCAAATTTCAGAACTAATGCTGAGATGGCTTCCTCATAAGTTTTAGTCCTTTTAAGTATGGGAACATCGTCAAGAGGCAAATTGCCTACACAACTGAAAAATTCTTGTATATGCTTTTTTCCCATAAAATTCCCTTGTCCCAAAACAAAAGTTTTAACATCCAGATTTCCTGAACGTCCAATTTTAGGAGTCAGGCCATCATCAGTTTCTGCCATGCCAAAGTCACTCATGGCGATGAGTTTAGGCAAACGAAAAGACGAACGGAAGAAGGGCGAATAAAAAGGCAAATCTTTTTGTGTTTTTTAAAAACATTTTTAGAAGTGGGGGAGAGGAAAACGAGAGGCAAATGGCAAATAATGTAATGCAAGAGATGAGATTTTATGATGGGTACTTGGTAGGCTTGATGTAGACCTCCCCGGCAACGGCACCAGAAATTCTTCCTGCTACTTCTTGAGCTTGCGTTGGTTTTTCCCTTGAAGAGAAAAGGGTGATGCAGCAAAGTAGAGATAAGTATTTTCCTCAGTAAGAGAACCAAGGTATCAATCCAGTAGGAGGCACAAGCAAGTCCCCAATATATGCACCTACACAAACAATCAAACACTTGCACCCAACGCGATAAAGGGGTTGTCAATCCCTTCACGGCCAACTGCAATGGTGAGATCTGATAGAGATAGATATAAAAGATTGCTAAAACGTAAAACAAAATAAAAGTAAATAAATTACAGCAAGGTATTTTTGGGTTTTTGGTTTATAGATCTGAAAATATATGATGGAAAACAGACCCGGGGACCATATGTTTCACTAGAGTCTTCTCTCTTGAAGGAAAATAGTACGGTGGGTGAACAAATTACTGTCGAGCAATTGATAGAAAAGCGCAAAGTTACGACGATATCCAAGGCAATGATTATGCATATAGGCATCACGTCCGTGTCAAGTATACCGAAATGATTCTGCATCTACTACTATTACTCCACACATCGACCGACTCCTGCCTGCATCTAGAGTATTAAGTTCATAAGAACAGAGTAACGCATTAAGTAAGATGACATGATGTAGCGGGATAAACTCAAACAATATGAAGAAAACCCCATCTTGTTATCCTCGATGGCAACAGTGCAATACGTGTCTCGCTACTCCTACTTTGTCACTGGGTGAAATCACGCAAGATTGAACCCAAAGCTAAGCACCTCACCCATTGCAAGAAAAACCAATCTAGTTGGCCAAACCAAACCGATAATTCAAAGAGAAATACAAAGATATCAAATCATGCATATAAGAATTCAGAGAAGATTCAAATAATATTCATAGCTAAGCTGATCATAAATCCACAATTCATCAGATCTCAACAAACACACCGCAAAAGAAGATTACATCGGATAGATCTCCAAGAACATCGAGGAGAACATTGTATTGAAGATCAAAGAGATAGAAGAAGCCATCTAGCTACTAGCTATGGACCCGTAGGTCTGTGGTAAACTACTCACGCTTCATCGGAAGGGCAATAGAGTTGATGTAAATGCCCTCCGTGATCGATTCCCCCTCCGGTAGATCGCCGGAAAAGGCCCCAAGATGGGATCTCACGGGAACAAAGGCTTGCGGCGGCGGAAAAGTATTTTCGTGGCTCTTTTTGATGGTTTGGGAATATTTCTGAATTTATAGAGCTGAGAGGGAGGTCGGTGGACTCCCGGGGGGCCACAAGCCAGGGAGGCGCCCCCCCTAGGGTGCGCCCTGGCGGCTTGTCGCCTCCTCGGGACTCTTCTGACTTGGACTCCAAGTTTCGTGGGTGTCTTCTGGTCCAAGAAAAATCATCGCGAAAGTTTTATTCCGTTTGGACTCCGTTTGATATTCCTTTTCTGTAAAACTCTAAAACAAGAAAAAAAATAGAAACTGGCACTGGGCTCTAGGTTAATAGGTTAGTTTCAAAAATAATATAAAATATCATATTAATGCATATAAAACATCCAAAATAGATAATATAATAGCATGGAACAATTAAAAATTATAGATACGTTGGAGACGTATCAAAAGACCGGCTGTAGTCAAATTCGATTCAACTAAAGTAGGAGAAACAGACACCCGCCAGCCACCTTTATGCAAAACTAGTTGCATGTCTGTAAGTGGAACCGGTCTCATGTGCATAGACATGTAAGGTTGGTCCAGGCCGCTTCATCCCACAATACCGCCGAATCAAAATAAGACGTTGGTGGTAAGCAGTATGACTATCACCGCCCACAACTCTTTGTGTTCTACTCATGCATATCATCTACGCATAGACCTGGCTCGGATGCCACTGTTGGAAAACGTTGCATGGAAAACAAAAAAAAAATTACGCACACGCAAGATCTATCCATGGAGATGCATAACAACGAGAGGGGAGATTGTGTCTACGTACCCTCGTAGACCGTAAGCGGAAGCGTTTGACAACGCGGTTGATGTTGTCGAACTTTCTTCGCGATCCAACCGATTGAGTACCGAACGTACGGCACCTCCGCGTTCAGCACACGTTCAGCTCGGTGACGTCCTCCGCCTTCTTGATCCAGCAAGACGGCGAGGTAGTGGATGAGTTCCGGCAGCACTACGGCGTGGTGACGGTGATGATGAAGTTATCTCCGCAGTGCTTCACCTAAGCACTACGAAAATATGACCGGGGTGTAAACGGTGGAGGGGGGCGCCGAACACGGCTAAGACAATGTTGTGTGTTGTGCTAGGCGCCCCCTCCCACATATATATATATAGGTGGGGGTGGAGGGAGCAGCCAGGAGGCGCCCCCAAGTAGGCAGAATCCTACTTGGGGTCCTCCCCCAAGTGGCGCCCCCCTTCCTTATTTGGAGTGCGGAAGGAAGGAAGGAGGAGGTGGCGCCCCCCCTCCTTTCCTTTCTCTCCTGAGAAGGGAAAGGCAGGAGGGGCCACCCCTCGCCTTTCCTTCCCCATAGGGCCGGCCAGCCAAGGGAGGGGCACGCCAGCCCCCTTGTGGGCTAGTCTGTCCCCTCCTTTGGCCCATAAGGCCCATAACTTCCCGGGAGGTGTCCGGAACCCCTTCCGGTGACCCGATTTCTTCCCGGTACGTCCCAAAACACTTCCGGTGTACAAATATCATCGTCCTATATATGAATCTTTACCTCTCAACCATTTCGAGACTCCTCGTCATGTCCGTGATCTCATCCGGGACTCCGAACAATATTCGATCACCAAAACATATAACTCATATAACAATATATCGTCAACGAACGTTAAGCGTGCGGACCCTACGGATTCGAGAACTATGTAAACATGACCGAGACACCTCTCCGGTAAATAACCAATACCGGAACATGGATGCCCATATTGGCTCCTAGATATTCTACGAAGATCTTTATCGGTCGAACCGTTATGACAACATACGTAATTCCCTTTGTCCATCGGTATGTTACTTGCCCGAGATTCGATCGTCGGTATCTTCATACCTAGTTCAATCTCGTTACCGGCAAGTCTCTTTACTCGTTCCGTAATACATCACCTCGTAACTAACTCCTTAGTCATTTGCTTGCAAGCTTATGATGTGTATTACCGAGAGGGCCCAGAGATACCTCTCCGATACTCGGAGTGACAAATCATAATCTCGATCTATGCCAACCCAATAAACACTTTCGGAGATACCTGTAGAGCATCTTTATGATCACCCAGTTATGTTGTGACGTTTGATAGCACATAAGGTATTCCTCCGGTATCCGGGAGTTGCATAATCTCATAGTCGAAGGAATATGTATTTGACATTAAGAAATCAATAGCAATAAACTGAACGATCAATATGCTAAGCTAACGGATGGGTCTTGTCCATCACATCATTCTCCTAATGATGTGATCCCGTTATCAAATGACAACACATGTCTATGGTTAGGAAACCTTAACCATCTTTGATCAACGAGCTAGTCTAGTAGAGGCTTACTAGGGACACGGTATTTGTTTATGTATTCACACATGTATTTAAGTTTCCGATCAATACAATTCTAGCATGAATAATAAACCTTTATCATGAATAAAGAAATATAAAATAACAACTTTATTATTGCCTCTAGGGCATATTTCCTTCAGAGATGGCTCCGATGGAGGTGGAGGAGGCGGAGGAGCCGGACCAGCAGGTGTCGGCCTTCAACATGGAGCAGGCGGATGCGGAGTTCGCCGTCGCTCAGTCCGACGAGATGGCTGAGCAGCAGGCCATCCTGGAGTCCATCCAGGATGACGCCTATGTGGAGGCCAACCGAGCGTTCCTCCGACGGGAGCAGGCGGAGACCGACGCGCTCTTCGCCAAGCTCGGTGCGGAGATAAAGGTGGAGGAGGCCGGAGCGGAGGAGCCGGAGCTGCAGCTGCCGCCCATGCTGCCGGAGCCGGGCACGGAGATCGTCGTGATCTCCGACGAGGGGTAGCTAGGATCGACGTAGTACGTAGATTCTATTTCCTTTTGCATGTCTTTGTATGGATATAATAATCGAGTATGAGATGTCCGGATGCAACAAATGAAATTTGAGGTGTGTCCGGTCACTGCCCGCGAACGCGTCCGGGCGTGTCTGTGGCCATTTGAGGGGCCGGATTTGCCTTATGTGGCTGTAGATGCTCTAAGACTATAAAAACACGAGTAACTATTGGTTCAGAAAAAACTGCCTTCGGTTTTCAATAGATACAATTATGACATTTGATTAAGAATTAGAAAATCAACAAGGGCTTATGCATGAGGATTACTGCACGTAGTTACACGAGTGGCTAACCCAGTAATCATTTTGTTGTGTAGAACACAAACCCTTTCTTCCTGGAAAACTGCCCAGATGGTAGTGGCAAGTTACAGGCTGCTGATGAATCCCAACAACATCTGCTGAAGCTGCCGCCATCAATCTCGTAAAACAACTTCATGAATGCCGCTGGCTGCTGATACTCCAGCACAGGAAACCCTGACGTGTGTGTGATTCGGAAGATCATCGCGCCGGGATGTAAGATCCATTGTGTCATTGACATGTGGGCCCTGGCCCCTGAGCCCAGCATCTCATCCTCCCACGTTCGGTCGTATATCCAAGTTACGCCACTGCGATGTCTACGGGATAACTTTCTTCTCTGCCTATGAATATTCGCAATGGTAATAACTCCTCCATTTCCTTTTAGTCTGCATATAAAATTTGACTAAACTTTATATGAAAAATATCAACATTCATAATATGAAATTAATATTGTTAGATGCATCCTAAACTTTTCTCTTCCTTCCGTCGGAGCCGCCGCCGGTCCGCCCCATCTTCGATGGCCTTTGGGCCATGGAGGCGGAGGATCTCGGCCCCCGCCAGGGGAGGGACCCTGTTCTCTTTCTTGTTAGGTTCAGTGTCTTGGTTGAGGCTATGTGGCGACAACGATGTCCCTCAGTAGGAATAATTCTTCCACTTTCTATCCCCGTCCCGATGATGCGTCTAGCGTCGTCGGAGGGTGTGTGGAGGTGTATCTCCGTCAGATCTCGGGGGATTCGGTCGGTGCTGGTCTTCGGTGGATCTGTTTGGATCCGCTCTATGTTCGTCTTGGTTTGAGTGTTTACACGTTTGATGCTTTCAATCTATGATTTTCTTCATCGGCGATGGTTGCTGCTCTGGTGCGTTGGTCCTACGGGGCCTTAGCACGACGACTTCCCGGCTGTTTACTACCAGGTTTGCCCGGCTCCAGCGAGGGAGAGACGATAACACCGGCGCGCCTTTGGTTCACTTCAGCGCTTGTAGCCGTTGCTAGGTGGTCCACGGACCTGATTGTAATTTTTATTACCTCTGATGTCTATTGTACTATCATGATTGAAAATGAATAGATTGAAAGTTTCTCACGTAAAAAAAAAAAGATGTATCATAAAATTAATTTTCATACCATATAGTTTTAGTATTTTGTATGTTGATATGTTTTCCTAAGTTTGATTTTGATTAAATTTTATACACAGACTAAAAAAAACCGATGGAGTACTATCTTGTACGTAGACTAAAAAAACCCCGATGGGGTACTATCTTGTATGTAGTCTTGTCTGCGTCGTTGTGTGGATGTGCCTTAGCTCGGCGAGCTTTCAAGAACTCCTTGGTCGCGTAGTGCAGCTCAGGCAGCGTGATCGAGCAAAGAGTTCTACTCTGGTTGCATGATGCAAGTCTGCTGTCTCTTCGGAGGCGATGCCCCGTTTGTCAAACCACCACTAAATAAGAGCATCTATAGCTGGACTCGGCAAATCCGCCCCCTCAGATGTCCGTGGACGCGTCTGGCTGTGTCCGCGGACACTGACCGGGCATCCCTCATAAAATGTAATCCACATCCGGATACCTGAATTACCATATATCAAATCTATACAAACCCATGCAACTACATCGACGCACACGCATCGTCCGGCTTCTCCACACTACACTAAACATGTCATCAGACTATCAAAATTTGGCATGTTTGGCTATGGTGGAGTTCATCCACGGCTGCCCTTGCCCTTCTTGGCGCCCTTGCCGTCCTTCTCGCGGAAGTACCGGTCGAAGACGCAGTACGGATCGAGTCGGATCTACTCGTCGCCGGAGCGGTCCTCGCCGTCGCTGTCCTCCTCCTCCTTCGGTGGCAGTCCGGCCATGGCACAGACCGCCCGATTCTGCTCTCGGGCGAGGGCGCGCGTGTTCCTTCGCTGCCGTTTCTTCACAATGGGGGCGCGAATGGCTTCCTCCTCTGCGGCCGCCCGCGCCGCCGCATCAGCCGCCGCCATTTCCGCCGCGATACGGGCCTCGGCGGCCCTTATCCTCTCCTTCTCACGGCGGGTCACCGTTCCCGGTGGGACTCATAGTCTGCCCGACCGGTGATGGGGAAAAAGAGGTGTTCCGGCTGCCGGGACCGCGAGGATCCAGCACCAGAGGACCCGAGCGCCCGGTGAGCCGACGCTATGGCGTCGCGGCGGATGGACCAGTCCGTCGGCCGGGCGCTGTCCTTTCGGGAGCGGCGGAGTACAATGCGGACTGTCATTGCCTCCTCCAACCCACACAGGATGACACCCCAGTCGACGGATCCGGACTGTTCGGAGTTCGATCCGCTGTCTGCCATGGCGGAGAAGGCCGGAAACCGCCGGAGTTAAGCTCGGGTGGCGAAGGAGAGTGGAGGGGAGTGGAGTGAAGTGGCTAGGGTTTGCTCCAGTGAGCGGATGGGGACGAATATAAGTGGGGTCGGGTGGGCTCGCATGGGCCGGGTCCAATGTGGCGGGCGCGCCCGGGCGCTTCCATATCCGCCCCATTTTTGGGCTGGATATGGGGGTGCCGGTCAGCTCGGGCATTTGAGGCCTGTTTGAGGTGTCCGTCTGGGTCAAAAAACACGACCGGTCGGTGACCGGGCGGTCTGCCCGAGCGTATGATGCGGATTTGAGAGGTCCGGCTGTAGACTGCTCTAATGCGTGACATTGAGTTAGGTACTGATCGCCGGCCACTTGGGTGGAGCTTTTTTCTTTCTGAATTGTGGCACACTTTGTTCACTTCAAATAACAGTTACATTCCTAACAAGTTCAGCTAGTAGAAAGCTAGGGGATCTCCATCCCAGGATATTATAGATTTTGAATCATAAGTGTTGGAGCTAAATCCGGCAGATCTTGGATAGGGGGTCCCGAACTGATGATCTTGGCTTGATGATAACAGGAGTAGAGAGACACAGTATTTACCTAGGTTGAAAACTATTCGTGATCTTTTCCCCCTACCCCTGTGTCGGCCGCGTCTGGTGACACGGGGAAACCCTTGCCGCCGTCGGGAGCTTCCCTCCGCCACCAGTATGCCCGCAGTGCCGCCACCGGAGGGACGGCCGGCGAAGCCGCGCCGCACCCAGGGATGGCGGCGGCGGGGCAATTTTGTTCCTGCGCCAGCACCCTCGCCCCCGCTGCAGTCCTTCTCTTCCATCGCCGTCTCCCCGCATCGCTGCCGCCGGTCGGCCGGCGTGGCCGCGCCGGGCCTGGGGTTAGTTGTGGTGTGTGTGGCGGACGCGCTCGCCCTCCCCCCTCCCAGGCCCCTTCTGCTGAGGACCCTTCCTCTCGCCGGTCCCCAGATCAGATCTAGTGCGCCGCGGACTCCCTCCCCGTCCAGCTGCTGCACCGCGTCCTACCATCCTGCTCGGCGACGCGGCCGCGCTCGCGTGTTCCTCCCCCGTCCACTTTTGTCCCCCCCACTGGTGCAGCCCCCTTCTTGCTGCTGTCCGTTGGGTTGGGCAAGGCCCTTGGGGGAGTTGGCCAGGGCTCGGTCCTGCCTCGGTGCAGGCCATCCTCCGTCCTCGACGACGTATCTTCCGAGCTACAGTGACGACCCTGCTTGTGTGTGGTCACGGCAATCCTCGACCAGTCCGGTGTAGTTTCACGGTGGATCTTTGTCGACACCGCTCCAGTCCCGACGTCCATGGACCTGTGTTCTCCAGTGTCCTTGGTCTGCCGGCATCCTTTACCGGTGCCGTTTCGGCCCCGGTGCACCGACTGCTATGCCCCTTCCAACTTCGGTTTGTTGTCGTTCGGGTGGCTTCGCCTCCGGCAGCGCGGATCCGCGTCCTCTTCCGGCTCCAGATTGCCGGTTGCGTCGGTCGCCTTCCTTTCATCCGCGTCAGCTCTCTACACCGCTGCCTCTTCGATCCCATCCACCTACGAGTCATGTCGGCTCCAAAGCTTGTGTTTTTGTTGGCGGTAGGTGCAGCCCCACCCCCCCTTCCTAGGTTGCAGTCGATTTGCATGTTGGCTCCGGTATCTTCGGATCCTGATCTGGTGGCTTTGGGATCGCTCGGACTCAGGCCAGGCGAAATCCATGCTTGGCTTGCCGATGCTGGCAGCGATGACACTCACGGGTGTCGTTTTCCTTCCCGGAGGCACTGCGAAGGCCTTTATCCGTGCCCCTCTATGAGCATCAGGGGAAACCATAGGTCCAATTCACCGGATCGAATGGCGGCGGCATCACGACGTCGTTCCCCCTTCTTGAAGGCGCCATCTTGCTCGCTCATGGTGTCCGCGGTGTTGGATTTGAAGATGTTTGACGTCCTGCTGCTTTGGCTCGCTCCTCTAGTTTTAGGCTTGGTGGGTTTAGTTGTGTTCTTTACTCTGTTCGGGCTGAGCACCCTGTCTCTCTATGCTCCGGGCACCATGTTCATGCCTCTTTGCGTTCATGTCATGTGTTGTACCCTTTGCTGTACTCATTCTTCTCTTTTTATCAATGAAAAGATACGCAAGCTTTGCGTATTCGTGAAAAAAAAATATTTACCTAGGTTCGGGCCCTCTCGAAGAGTTAAAACGCTACGTCCTACTTGTATTGTATTGGTTGTGGACGGGGTACGTACAAAGTACGCGATGATCTACCTCGAGATCATATAAATGAATCTAACCTGCCTCTACAGACTAAAACCCTCGGCTTAAATAGAGACTTAGGGGTACTTGGGGTTACACATGGTCGGTTGCATCTAGAGATAAATTTGCCGAATATTTGAATATGCCTTGAAGTATATGCCAATTCTTCAGAGGATTCCATCTTGAGTATGCTGAGGGCTATAGCATACATGGCCCATTCTTCGGTTGTCGCTAGTCCTCGGCCCGGCCCATGAACGATAGGCCGACGTGGTGAGTACTCCCTAATTCAGGACACCGTCAGTAGCCCCTGAAATAGTCTTCAAGCCGAGGACCATGGATCACTCCTCGGGACAACTTCGTCTTCTTGGTCTTCGGCTTAGTGGACGAGTTCGATCTTCAATTCGGCACCATATCCGAGGACTCCTTGGGATCCGAAGCCCTCTTTAATCTTTCATGCTTGGTTTCTTCTTTTACTGCATCCATGTTTAAACCCGAGCAATAATATACTCTAGGTAATCGGGGCGTCTTTTAACACCTTCCACATGAAGGAATGCAAGATATGGGCCTTCCGCTTCTTCAACAACGAGAATGACCCGAATGTCTTTCGCCTCGCCCTGCATTGGCTCTATAGCTTCTATTGCTAACTGTTGCCTGGTCCTAGCTAGTTGTTGTATTAATTTGATCCTTTCAATTAGTTTGATGCTCTTGTAATTCTTGAGCATATATTGTATGTATGTTATAAATGACCAGTTTTGCCTGCATTCAAATTGGAATGAAGTTTCTTGGTATATTAATTAGCTATTGCAATAATTAAATTATATATATAGAATCTAATACCTTTGGTTCTGTACATAACATTGCAAACAGTTGCTAACAAAAAGGCGTGACCATTGAACTCTAACTACCCACATGCTTCATTGAAGCAAATGGACTGTGATAGATTGATCATCGCACACAATTCTTACTTGAAAATCATCTGCTATAACCGATGTTATTATAGACAGTTAATATTGAAAAGTTGTTTGCGTAGAATCAATTCATCAGCCACGCTTATGCATTCGTAAATGTCTGCGATGAACGTTCTTTTGCAAATGATTCTTTTCGAAGCAGTGTGTGCGAATATTGAATGTATCCCACACGTTTACAATTTGCCGTCCGTTTGAGAACTCACGCGCATCGCAGACGTTTTCTCCTTACGTTAGCGATGGACCCCCCCCCATCGCCAGCCCACTCGAGCACACGGTTCCGAAAAAGTGTCTACGATTGGGGGTCAGAACCGTGACATTAGCACCGTGTTGTACTAGTGCATGTCCTCAGCAGCGGCCACCAAGGCCGCGTCCACAGCTGCCTTCACCGCTGCTATCTTCTCCGCGGTCTCATGCTCGCGCTGCCTCCGGCGGTGCTCCTTCCGGGCAAGGTTCTCCGCCTTACAAGGATCCAGGATCGTGGCTATGGAAGTGGACAGGATCGTCGGTGATGACACCAGCGAAGGAGGGTGAGGACGGCTAGCATGGAGGGGGTGGGCGGCTGTGCGGCGGCAGGAGAAATAGAGGAGAGATGCGGGAGGAGTTCGGTCGATGCATGGAGGGGATTTGGGATGGGTCTGTCTTGACAGAGCCGACGTGCCAGGCGTGTCCGGGCCTCCTCATATCTGCCCGAAATATGGGCTGGATATGGGGAGTGTCGGTCAGTCCGGGCTTTTGGACCGAAAATGGGGCGCCCCGGTTGGGTGGTGTTTTTCAGTCCGGTCACTAACCGGGCAGCCCGTCCGGGCGTTTGGGGCGGGTATGGGGGTTCCGGATGTAGATGCTCTAAGACCATAATGGTCTTGGAAATCTTGCCGACAAAAATCCCACCAAGCTTGCATACGTATGTCCCCATGCATGGAATGATACCACAAAGGTCAAAGCCCCACTCGGGTTGATCTTGCACGAAGAAGGAAATCATCGGGCGTTGTAAAACATCCTAATTCCTTCACGTCTTCAAGATGTCAAGTGACTAATGGTAACAAGCAAAGCAAAGTCATTGCAATAAACTCCCCAAAACATCTTCAATCAACTCTCTTAGAACCCATAGAATTTCGTCAAACGAAGATAGGCTCGAAGCAAACAGAGATGGAGCACAAAGAAGGTTTCAAGATTGCGAGGGGCTTGGCCTTCGGACTGAAACCGTGCTTAAGGCCAGAGGGAGAATTATTTACCCAAAACCACCACAATTAAGCCTAAGGTAACAACTTAGTTCAACATATGAGGCAGGGCATAAGGAACCGCCAATTTTGTCCCTGAGGAATAACGCGGAGTACTGATTGTCTGATAAGCTCGCGATAACAGCAAAACCGACAAGTTAGGCCCACCTGACGGGCTGACGTGGTGTGCTTGCGTGGACATTGTGATGAGTTGGACAACGGTCCCACGTAGCAATGACTCAAGCATTTTATTTTTATTTTTATTTTTTACTTCTCCATCTATTTTTCTCATGGGCATTTCAACAAACATGCTATGGGCACCCAGAAATCTCGTCTGCTCACCGCCACGACTAGGGAGACTGCACGGCGGCGCATCGGGAGCCGGACGGCAACCGCGGAAGGGAGAAGCTCGGGAGGCGCCCAAGGTGATCTTCTGCAGTTGTGCAGGCGAAGGTGCGGTCGGGCTGTTCGCGCTCGGCACCGCGCCAGCTCGTCGAGGAGCTCCGCCGCAACGCTGAGCTCGCCCCTTGCATGCTCCTGCACCGCGCCCAGGGTTGTTGTTGCATGCCTCTGCCCGCCCCCAAGCAGCCGCAGGGACCACAGACGCGCCCGGTGTCGCCTGCGATGGCAGCAGGCGTGCGTGTGTGGCACGGCCAGGGGCAGCCCCATGTAGGCAACGGGATGGCGCAGACTGGGGCTAGCTCGAGCAGGGGCTCGGCTGCCATGGCCATGGTGGCCATTGAGGTCTCGGCTCGCACGGACACAGATGCTCGGGCATACATGCCGATCGAAGCGGCGGCGGCCTTCGAGGCCTCACGGCGTGCGTGCCCCCCTCCCCTCCTCCACCGCCACCTAGACGGTGCTCGCCGGTGCCTCTAGTCGCGGGAGTCCAGCCGCCCACAAGCTGCTCGATGTATTGTCGAGGAAGATGATTATGCACTCACTGACAGGTGGGGTCAGTGTCTCATTTGCCACCTCAGCTGGTCAAACTATTTTTTTGTGCTTTGTCTTTGCCACATCAGCCCGACAGGTGGGCGGAATCAGTCAGTCTCACTGTTTGCGTGAGCTTATCAGAGAATATATACGATTTGTTACTGGTATGAAGTTGTTACCTAGATCCAATTATGATGGTTTTGCGTAAATAACTGCCAGAAGAAGGAAGTGCCTATCTGTAAACCGTGCAGCATCAGAATTTTGGAACCTCTGGTACACTAGAAACCTAGAGTGTACTAGTAGAATGCCCGTGCGTTGCCACGGGCATTTGAAATATTTTGTTGGAGTTATATATAAACATAACACATGTTAACTTTTACATGCATAGAAAAGATAGCCAAAAATAATCAGGTAATAAATAGATATAGAGTGAACACATCAACAGAAGTTCCTGAACTTCTACGGAGGATTTAAACAATCAAAGAACAAACGACAACTATGGGGAAGCCCAAATATACGTATCCCCCTTTTGTTTCCCATCTGTTGTTTTACAAAAATTGTAAAAACACAAATACCAAAATAGATATTAGACCAGTTTTATGTCCTTGGATCAGAAATAACCATGGTGATTGAGATCTAGATTCTAGAGTGAAAAGGTTAGTCCAAACACAACAGTACTTGACATGTTTGATTTTTTTAACTCACCTGCATAACAAGAAGATTAAGCAACACCATTGTCATGTTTCTCCAGCTCCCCACGTTATTAGACATTGATGTAGGTCTGAGCACCTTCATTGCCTCCAGTGGCACTGATAAATGCATCTGACACCGTTCTCCTCAGTAATGGCCTCTTCGCCACCATCTTTATAGTGGTACACAGAAATTATTGATGTTCACTGAAGCTAATAGAAAATATACCTGCAAGAATATACAAACCGCCGCCAATGCATTCAGGAAAACATAAAAACAGTATATTAAATTTTAAGAAAAATTATATTAATTCAGCCGCCCAATCCACAGACTGACAAGGACATAGTGTGCCTCCCCTCCTAGTCCAGCTTCAGTAGAGATTAAATGGCTCTTCCTTGGCTCTCTTTCAATGCAATGTATCAGTGCAGAGAGTGAATTTTTGGAACATGGGTGCATTGGAGGACTTTATTTTAAATAGTTTAAGAACCACATTTAAAATTTCAAAAAATCCCTAAAATAAATCTACATGATAATATGGATATTATACATGTGTAAAGTTTAGTGATGAAATAAGTAAACATGTAAGCTACGCAAAAATGACAAAATGACTATATCTAAATAGTGAATAATACATGCACTGTTAATCTTTCAAAAATCACGATCTTATCATTTGTTTGTAACTCACATGGTTATTATTTATTTCGTCATCAGAATTTGCACATGTGTAACATACATCCATATGAACATGTGGAATTGTTTCTGGAATTTTTTGAAACTTCAAAATATCATTTTGACACTATTCAAAATATGGGGCTCCAATGCACCCGTCCACCAAAATGACTTTTTGTGTATCAATTCAAGTGTATATCATTCTAATCTTATTTTCATGTTCAAAACAATTGTACCTCTGCATGACTGGATATAGGTTCTACAACACAGGCATCTCCAAATATGAGAACTGGCGGAAGTAGTATAAGTAGTAACAATTTACTGTGAACATATCGGAAACCAAAATTCTTGTGGCCACGGTTCTCCTTGCTACCTATATGACAAACTGACATTGCAAAAATCACGCAAACATACGACCCAGGGCATGGTAAGTGGAGAATTTGGATTCCATACCTCATGTTATAGCAACCCGGTGCACCGATCTAGTTGAGGAGCGGTGGATTTGGGGGACCGATAAGGGGCAGTACCACCCTTGATCAATCTTCGGCTCTTTTCCCTCCAGATTTTCATCTACATGATTTTCATTCACACCTTTAGCTGCGTTCCTAAGGTTTCTCAACAGGGACGTTCCGATGACCCTGATAAAGAAGCATCAGGATGATTATTCTCCATTCGCGAAATGTATGACAAAAATATGTATGTTAAAGGGCATGGAAAAGTAATGAAGTAAGCAAAATCACTATAGTAGTGAAAATGAAATATTATGATCAGGAACATGTGTGTTTCTAAATATCACCTGACGGCAAGTTAGTGGGTACAACAGGAGCAAAAGCAACCTTTTGTATACAATCCCAAAGCTTATTTACATTTTAATTCGGATTAGTTCGTTGTCCAGTTAACAAAGTAGCTCCCGACCAAAATCTGAAGCAGTGCTCCGTTCCTGCAATTCATACAAAATAAAAACTTGATACATCTTGTGTGGTAAACCATCAAACAGGTGGTTTGCGTCACTCCATGGTTCAGAGCACCTGCGAGCAAGGTGGTATAGCCGAAGAGCTCCACAATGTCCAGAGCGGAGCACGGCCTCCGGCAGGCCCGCTATGAGGAACAGGGAGTGCGTCGCAGCAGCCGTCGAGCAGTGTGCGTCTTGGGGAGACGCGGTGAATATTAAAGGGGAGATGAAGCCAAGCAGTTTCTCATTTACACGCAGATAGCCAAGCTATAGGCAAGAATACAATGTAGTGCGGGCAAACAAAAATTCATCTACACGGGTTCGCAAAAACTGAACATGAGAAAATTGAAGACACTGAAATGCCAATGAATTAATCTTCTTTGAGGTGACAATACTGTGAGGACTTCACTGAAACTGTAATGCAAGCAACCGAGCATATGCTTACCTGTAGATGTCGATGGCAAATTGAGCTGAACTATACATGGTGGAACTTGAGCTGTAGATGTGCGTACTTAGAAACTTGATAAGTTGAAAGAATAAAACACATCAGATTACAACATAACATTGTTTGCAGATAGCTTCGGGAATGATACATTGTGAGGCCACACCACATAATATTTCATTTTGGACAGTAAAAAGGAGAAAGGGAAACAATAACATGCTACACATACTACTTTGTACACAAAGCGTGAGCATTCATCCGATCTGACTTTGAGTAGTCTCTGCAATATATACATTTGAACATTAAATGTCAGGATGAATCACATGCAGGATCAATTGTGAATCACCTGACCCTAAAACTTGCTTAGAGCCTTATGTCGCAACCAGTTTACGATTTTAATGGTAAGCACAGGAGTAACAAGATTATGACAATGAGTTAATATACAGTGTGTTTCTGAACACAAAAAAGTGAGTTTGAGGGAAATAAATACCTGTTGTTCCTCAGACATGAATGTTCAATGCTTGCTAGAGTTATCCGATCACCGCGTTGGACCTTATAAGGCACACTAAGTTTGTTTCCTCGCATCGACCCTACACAACTCATCAGCCAGAAACTCTTCGATCATATGAACACAAGAGGAAACAAGAGCGATGACACCACAATTCATAAACATTTAGTGAACCTTCTCGGATTTGTCATTTTCACGGGCGTACATCATAGCGCAGACCGCACACATGTGCAAGAGGAAGCGAGCTTCCCCGGCTATCCAGTTTATGCAATTTTGAAGAAGCAACCAGTAAGTGTGTGAGCAATGAATGTACTTTCCTACGACACAAAGAAGAAAGCAAACTTAGATGGTGAAGCTGATTATTCAGTTTAACTCAATGTGAATTGAAGTGACAGAAGTGATATGGCTAGAGCATGCCATTAAAATTTAGAAGGATCATTTTGAATTTTTCCATCTAATGTGTTTTAGCAAAATACAAAATTAGAGAAATCCCTGTTGCGACACTAAGACTTCCTTCAAATTACAAGCACATAAGAAGGACAGAAACGATATGGCTAGAGCATGCCACTGCAGATCTACAAGCAAAATAACAAACCTTCACACTAAGAGAGCAATATGCACAGCCATAGCCTCAAGAGCATTCCTTTCCTTATGGTGTATATGAATGAAAAAACATCAGATATGCCAAGGAAGGCAGGACCATGCATCAGGAGACAACTCATAGCCTTGGACACAAATATATTGAGCTGCATAATAGTAATCTTAATTCTTCAATGACTACATGAACAAACAAAAGGTGAAAAATAACCAACACAATTGTAATTCTTCAATGCCAACATATACCAACGTTGCGAGCATCTGTTGTTTATGTGTCGTGTGCTTCTGTTAGTCCATTGCAAATAGTGCTTCAATACATTTTTTGGTAATATGCAAAAAGAAAATTGTAAAACATCATCCATGTGGCAGTCAAATGTTCAACGGTTACTATTATTAAGATATTATGAAATACATAATATTAAGATGTGATCGAAGATGGTTTGTAAAACATCAACAGAAGACACTCGTCTTTTTATGTCTTCATACTATAGAGTTATGTAGCTGCAAGTGGTGTGCATTTATAAATAAACAGGATGACACCCACACTGATTTAACAGAGATCATTATGAGATTATAATTGTACCTTGGAAATTGCTACAGAGGTGGCTAATCCATCCAGTCATCTATGTATGTAAGTTTGGATGAGTTTTTAAAGAAAATACCTTGGTGTCTTTTTCTATCAATAAGAATCAAGAAGCTACGTGAGAAGAAGAAAAAGCTTGGATGAGTTTGTACAGAAAATACCATGGCGATGTTCTCCAAGTACAGTGCTCAGTTGTAACTCCTTTAGCAGTATGCAGACCATCCAAATATTTATTGGCAAAAATACGGAGATCATCATCATCCATGAGATCATGAACAAAGCATTCCACAATTCTGCTCCTAAGATTGTATGACAACTCTCTTTTCCCAGAATTCGTTGTCGGATTCATGCATGGCATTCAATATAATCAACATCACCCATTTCAGCAAGGCACAACATGCCCTTCTCTCCATCCAGTACAACACCAGTTCTCTGAAGAGTCTCTGGAGGTGCAAGGTTGACCTCATGAAACAAAATCCAATGGTCATTTCTTAAAGTTGAAACAAAAGCACCCTCTGCAAACTGAAATAATAACCAGTTGCTGAACCAAGTTGACTACAGGAAACATTTAGCTTGGAAAAAAGGAGTCCCATTCTGGCAAAACCCTTTTTCTCTTCTTGGAATAGCACTCATCGAAAGTTAATCTGCATATTATCCTAGAGAAGTTGAAAAAAGAGTCATATTTGGCTCTTTGTTCTCGATGGTTATCACCCTGAACTTTTTAATACCACAAGGTATAAGCAGCAATTAAAAAATTGGTGTCTGCAGCCTAACATGTGCTTCTCCAAATGAAATCACGTCAATCACCTGAAGAAAATTCAGACTGCAAGCTCAAGTGCAAGCTCCAGTCCTTCCTAAATTAGTGGAAAGGATTCTTCAGCTACAGAAGGTTTGATTCATCATTGAAGGCCGGATGAACATTCGAATTTTACCAAATCCATTTGTTGGGAAGGACCAGGGGGATTCGGGGTGGGGGACCTTGCAGGTGGGCGTAGAGTACGACATCGCGGAGGCTGAGGTTGAAGGCGTAGAAGCACTACTCCTTCCCGGCGTGGGGGTCGTTGGTGAAGCGGCGACGGACGGAGCCAATGAGGCGCCGAAGCACTCCTCCTGCCAAGCGGCGGGGTCGTCGGCGAAGCGGCGACCGACGCGTAGGGGTCGTCGGCGAAGCGGTGAAGGACGGAGCCCATGAGGCGCCGAAGCACTCCTCCTGCCCGGCGGCGGGGTCGTCGGCGAAGCGGCGATAGACGCGTGGGGGTCGTCCGCGAAGCGGCAACGGACGGAGCCGATGAGGCGCCGAAGCACTCCTCCTGCCCGGCGGCGGGGTCGTCGGTGAAGCGGCGACAGACGCGTGGGGGTCGTCGGCGAAGCGGTGACGGACCGAGCCCAGGAGGTGCCTCGCCTCGACGCGCGTGGTGGGTTCTGGAGGCGATCGAGCAGTGCCGTGGGGGCGTTGTGCGCCTCGTCGCCAGCGTCTAGGCTGGAGGGAAGAGAGAGGGGCAAGGCGGCAGGAGACGGGCTGGTCGAGGAGCTCCGCGCGGCGACACAACACAAGGAACCCTAGCGCAAGATTGTTAATCGGGAAGAGAAGCGGCTGGCTCGCTAGGTGTGAAGCGTTTTTTTTTCTTATTGATTGGTTCTTAGAAAAGGCAAATGTCAATGCATTAGGAAAATTAGGATTTGGATTTGATTGTTATAAAACTAAATTTTATTAATTGGTAACGTGCTATCGCTTCCTATCCGTTTATAACGTGTCTAGTTAGGAAACTTTGGAAAAGTTAGGAAACTTTTTATTATGAGGGTAAAAAAATCAACGTGAGGAGATATGGTGGTGGGATGTGAGACGAAAATAAACCGGACGAAAATAAACCAGACGAAATATAGCCAGACAAAAATAAACCGTTGACGCAATCCTACCAACTCAGACATTAGGAGTAGAGATTTCATTATATTTCAAAACACGGGAAAGATGAGTGTGCAAGGCGAGTAGGGAAAGCCTTCTTCCCTTCGATCTTCGCCGCCGAATCCGTGGATCCCCCCTCCCCCGCTTCTGCCGCTCCGACGGACGGTGGCGGGAGGGTATTCCGGGTGCCTGGGCTTATATAGGTAGGACTTTGGTTCTCGCAAGGGCGGCGCTCGGACGGATGGTGATGCTTCTTCTTCGAGTCAGTCTTGCGGGCTCCGATCCTCCTCAAGTTCGGTCGTCGGAACAGATTAGACGAAGATCCGGCGTAGATTCCTGCCAGCTCATCGGAGCAGTGAGGTTAGATTTTCTCGTTGTGCGTACGTAATGGCGAGATTTAGTGTCAGCTTCTTCAGATCGATTCAAGAATTCAATGACAATGACTGCGGCTCCTGAATGCTGGTCCTTAATGTGGCACGTGCATAAAGACTTTCCAGTTGTCAGCGACAAGGTCAGGCCGACTCCAGTATGGGAGCGGTGACAACGGCGCATCTGCAGCTTGTTCTGGTGGTGGCAATAGCCATTCGGTTGTCCATGAACCTAGATGTAAATTTTTATTATATTTTGGATGCTTTATACTTTCGATGAATCTTTATAACACATCTCATATTTTTAAGAAAAGAAAGATGGGCGTGAACACATGACCCAGAAAGAATAGCGAGACAGCAGAGATCACAAGACTGATCGAGTAAGACGTGGAAAGATATCAAGAATCACAAAGACTTTATTAAAATAGAGCGGTGGCTGGCCACCTAATCCTAGTGCCATCGGTACTTCTTGCCATTCTTTCGGCTGTACCTTCCGTCCCTTCCTCCAAGAAAAAACATGTCATCAGCGTCGCCGCCAACTCACGACTTCGAATAGAATAATTAATCTCTTTTCGATCGGACACCCTTCCGGCCACCCTGTCATCAGCGTCGTCGCCAACTCACGACTACGATAATTTCCACGCGTTCTCAGCCAGTGTAGGATAGGGTAGAAACGAGTTTCTTGTCATATTGTTTGTGCAGATTCTCCGTCATGATCCTTGTGAGATGTTGAAAGGTCTCTTCGTCGTTGTTGGCTGAAAATTTACATGGATCAAATCTGTTTAGTGGCATTTGGAATATTTTTCATAAACTAAAGATGCTTTGGGCATCGTAGAAGACTAAGAATAGGCCGTGCAACACAATTACATTGATCGGTGCACTGGACATGTATATATGATGTATAGGATGTGGCCATAATCTCAACTATACAGGAGAACTAGGAGGTGAACCCAAGACACAATATACATGCACACAATATATTCAACACCCCCCGCAGTCGAAGCGTCGCCAGAGACGCAGAGACTGGAACGAAACTCCTCGAAGGTGGAAGTAGACAGTCCCTTAGTCATCACATCGGCGAACTGTTGTGCGGTCGGAACATGGAGAACCCAAATGCGTCCAAGGGCCACCTGTTCACGCACAAAGTGAATGTCTAGCTCAATGTGCTTGGTCCGGCGATGATGAACGGGGTTGGCGGAAAGTTACACCACAGAGACGTTGTCACAGTAGACAACCGTAGCCTGGGAGACATCATGATGCGACTCCTGAAGTGGCTGTCGTAGCCAGGTGCACACGGCGACTGCGTTAGCCATTGCTCGGTACTCGGCCTCCGCGCTGGAGCGCGAAACTGTGGGTTGTCGCTTGGACGACCACGAGATGGGTGAAGGACCGAGGTAGACGCAGTAGCCAGAGGTGGAGCGACACGTGTCAGGGCAGCCAGCCCAATCAGCATCGGAATAAGCCACCATATCCAGAGAGGTGGACGTCGTGAGCGTGAGTCCAAGAGACATCGTGTCACGGATGTATCGGAGAATCCGTTTCATGAGTATCCAATGGGAGTCACGAGGGACGTGCATGTGGAGACACACCTGCTGAACAGCATACTGTAGATCTGGCCGGGTGAGTGTCAGATACTGGAGAGCACCGACGATGGACCGGTAGAACGGAGCATCCGACGCGAGCGAGCCCTCGAGAGCAGAAACCTTGGCCTTCGTGTCAATAGGAGTAGCAACAGGGTGACAGTTGAGCATGCCGGCACGCTCAAGTAGCTCACGTGCATACTTCTGCTGATGAAGAAAGAAGCCGTCGGGTCGCCGAACAACCTCAATGCCAAGGAAATAATGGAGAGCGCCCAAATCATTGATGGCAAACTCGTCACGCAGCCGGAGAGTGATCTGCTGAAGAAGGGCTATGGAGGAGGCCGTCAGGACGATGTCGTCGACGTAGAGCAGCAAATAAGCAGTCGTGTCGTCGTGGTGATAGACAAACAACGAGGCATCCGAGCGGGTGACGCAAAAGCCCAATGTCTGAAGAAACCCGACGATACGCTGATACCAGGAGCGAGGTGCTTGCTTGAGACCGTACAGAGACCGGGACATCAAGCACACATGGCCAGGCTGAGAGGCGTCGACGAAACCGGTGGGCTGCTCACAGTAAACCTGCTTCTCAAGGTGGCCATGAAGGAAGGCGTTGGAGACATCCATCTGATGAACCGGCCAGCCACGGGAGACTGCCAGCTGAAGGACGGTGCGGATTGTAACACCCCCAGTGGTTAGCTACAGTAATTCCCCTTTTGATAATGCCATGTCATCATGATCAACAGTGCTTAAACATCATTTGGATCATATCTCTTTTCAATTCAAATTCAAATGGAAATTCAAACTAAAAGTGAAAATGAAAGTTGTTCAAATTTGAAAACTAAAATGTTCATAATATTGTAAATAATTCAGAGACAATTCTAAAATTATAATCAACATTTACTGAATTAATTAAGTGACTCTAACAACAACAAAACAGAAGTATTTAATCGATTTATAATTTAATAAAATTCAAGTGAAATCATGTGAACTCAAAACCTTTTTATAACAGTGCTAGATATTTCACTGTAATTATTGGGCTAAGTATTGTTTTTTACAAAATTGTATTTGGGACCACACATTTTGCAAAACAGAAAATAGAAAAAAAAATCGAAACCCCCCCGGCCACCTGGGCCATGACCCAGTCGGCCGGCCCACCGGCCCATCCGCGCCCCTGGCCTATATGGCCTGCCGGCACCGAAACCCTAGCCGTAACCCCCCCCCACTCCGCTCTCCCCACACGACCCGATCTGGATCGGGATCGGGCGCCCGACGCCGCCGCCTCGACGTCGACCCCATCGCCGCTCGTCACCGGCCGCCGCCCGACGCTACCTCGCCGGCGCCTGACTCCGACTCCTCCTCGAGCCCACCTCGCTCAACTACTGGGCTCGGTGAGCCCCGACTTCCTCTCCCCCTTCTCTGCTCTACCGCGCCCCGGTCGTACTCGCTCCGGCCAGGGCGCGCCCTGACCGCGCACGCCGCCCGCGCTCCCGTCGCGTCCCTCTAGCCCCGCCACCGCACTGTCCGCTCCGTGCGCCCCAGCACAGGCCTTCGCGCCCGCGCGCCCGCTGCTGCCACCAGCCCCTGCTCCCCCCCCCGCTCTGACCTCGCTCGTCCCGCGCCTACCCCCGCGCCGCTGCTCGCCACTCCGGCCAGAGCATCGCTGCGCCACTCGAAGCCGCCCGCGCCCCTCGCCCGCGCGGCCCCGCTCCGCCCTGCCGCCCGCTTCCCCCCTCCCCGCGCCTGCTGCCCGCGCTCTGCCTCCCAGCGACGCCTCTGCTGCTCCCCAGCGCGCCCCCTGCTCGTCTCGTCGCCGACGCCCACGCTCCCCGGAGCTCGGCTACGCCCCTGATCCCCGCCTCTGCCGCCGTTCTGCTGCTGCGCTGCAGCCGCGCCGGCAGCGCCATGCCACCCCCCCGCGCGCGTCCTGTCGCCCGCACGCCCGCGCCCGCTGGCGTCGGCGCCCGCTAAGGCCCCCCTGTGCCTATGACAGGTGGGCCCAGCCCCAGAAACAAAAATAAATAAATAAATTGAATTTTATAATAATAATAAATTAATTAATTAACTAAATTAATTAACTTAACCTAATTAATCTGTTAATTAAACTAATTAACTTGGTTAATTAGTTAACAGTCAATGACATGTGGGACCCAGCAGTCATTTGACTGGTCAACGGTCAACTTTGATCGCTGATGTCATGCTTATGTCATAAATGCTCTTTGATTTAAATTAATTCTGTTAATTTATAAATGATTTAAACGTTAGAAAATCATATAAAATAAACCGTAGCTCGGATGAAAATACTTTGTACATGAAAGTTGCTCAGAACGACGAGACGAATCTGAATACGCCTTTCGTATTGCTGTCAGATGCCCCTAACTACCTGAACATGAAACTTTTAGACTGGTTTCGATAAATGAATAGTGCTCAACTTTAATAAAATAAATCCAAAAAAATTCCTAAATTAACTAAATCATTTAGTTAGGCAGTAGAACACCTCTGCATATCATTTAAGCATGTCATGCATATTGTTTGCATTTTTGCCGTGAATTTATTGTTTCTTCCCCCTCCTTCTCTCTCGATAGACGCCGAGACCGACACCGTCGCAGCAGAGTACGACTACGCTCCGGACGAGCAGCCTACTGACGACCAGCCCCTCTCAGCAAAGCTTCCAGGCAAGCACCCCCCTTGAGCATACCTATATCGCCTATTCTGTTCTCCCTTGTGCTTGCATTAGAATTGCTGCTGCTATTGCTTTACCTATTCTGATGCATGACCTGATCTTGTAACCTGCTTTTGATAATTACCTGCTTATCCTACTTCTTAGTATAGGCTGGGTAGAGACCTACCAAAGACCCCACTTTGTCCCTAGTTGCCCCGCTGGATTACCCGATGACTCGATCAACGTGATCGACACCCAGGCCCCGGCACCGCACATCATCCCTCTTAGTTGTACGACACTACTGAGTTACAATCGAGTGCCGAGGGTGATACCTCGTCAGCACTTCTGATGTTAACCTTGTAGGGTAGATAATTGGTCGTGGTCATCGAGGGTGATTCCTCCTTCTCCACTTCCGATACGAGCCTGTCGCGCAACACTTCAAGTGTGAACCTCGAGGGTGATTCCTCCTAAGTTCAACTTGACGGTTACATCGAGTGGGCATCCGTCGAGGGTGATACCTCGGATTCCCCTGATGTTATGGACACACGGTTACTGTGACTTTACCCCTGAACCTTGTTAGAAACGGGTCGGCCCCGAAGGGGACCCGAGGGAGTTACTTTTACTGCAGGACTGGAGGGACAAGCGGTACCGCCCAGTAGAGGTGGACCTGAGTTCCCGACAGTCTTTGCGAGACGGGTTGACCTGGACGGTGCTTGAGTGATGAATACGAGGCGTGGCCGGGCATTCTTAGCCCTTGTCGCAAGTCCTCGAGACGGGGCGACGGGGTCACGTCGATCGTGAGTCTCTGCTTGTTACCGCACCCCCAATGTACTAACGATTTGGATATTCGATTCGAGTGGGCCTCTGGCCCGATAGCACTAACCATCACGCGGGAATAAATATGGGTACTCTGCATCGTGGCATCAGCCGAAAGCTCTGTCAGACGTCCAGTTCAGCATTGTGGCACGGTCGGATCGTGTCGGCCATCCGAGGCGACGCTGGTATCCACCCTGCGCACAACGACCCGGAGTGCACGGGGCGATGGCCCAAGACCCCTGAGTGCTTAGGATGTAGACCGGCGGGGACCTCTCTGCTGAGCTCTAGTTAGGGCTGCGGTGTGTCGTTTGGCCGAGGCCGGACATGACCCAGCAAAGTGTGTCCGGCTGGAGTTAAGCGAGCGTGGTGGGTAAGTTGGTGCACCCCTGCAGGAAAAAAATAATCTATGCATAGCCGGATCCTCGGTAATGGACGCTCGGAGTTGTATCCTGATCGATACAACTAGAACTGGATACTTGTGATGAGAAATGGACAGTATGGCTCTGGGATTGCTTTCTCGCAGGGAGTCGAGAAAGGATCTCTGGCCGAGGTTGATACTTAATGTTACTACTACTTTATACTGTGCTAATCTACACTCTTCTAATGCTGCAAGACCGCTGAAGATGCTAGTCTTCGATAGGACTAGGCCTTCTCTCTATTTTGGCATTTCTGCAGCTTAGCCCACATATACAACCGCCCTTTGATAATGTTGCATATGTAGTGTAGATCCTTGCTTGCTGAGTACTTCGGATAAGTACTCACTGTTGCATTGCTTTTCTTTTCCCCATATCCTTTTTGGTGCAACCAGATGATGGAGCCCCTGAGACAGCTGCCCCGCCGACGATCGCTACTACTACCCCGAGGGTGGATACTACTACGAGCTGGCCGACGACCAGGAGTAGGTTCGGAAGGTCCCAGGCATGAGGCCTGCGCCTTTTCGATCATAGAGTTTTCTTTTGCCCCGCCTTTTAAAGGCTTATCAGTTTTATCTTTTATATCTGTACTCAGATATCTGATGCTTCCGCTGACGCTTGTATTCGAGCCCTCGAGGCCCCTGGCTTGTAATATAAAGCTTGTATGACTTTATTTATGTTTTAGAGTTGTGTTGTGATATCTTCAAGTGAGTCCTTAGGCTTGATCGTGTGCATTTGCGTGTATGATTAGTGCACGATTGAGCCGGGGGCATCACAGGTTGGTATCAGAGCCGACTGCCTGTAGGTTCCCCTTTCCAACTCCTTGGCCGAAGTTGAGTCTTGTTGTCAAAAATTATTTTACTAACTTGGCTGTGTGGCTTACGGGCCCACGTCGCCAATTGGGAGGTATTAGGATCTTTTATTCCTCGTCTATACTCTGGGACTCTGATCTCTCTTCCTTTCGGGTTAAATTTTTTCTAACTCCAACATTTGGTTCTCGTGATCACATCCACCCGGTGTTCTGAAATTTCCCCCCTTTCTTCAAGATTGTGGGCCAGGTTCTGCTTATAGGATCCTTTTATCGAGGGAACCCAGTGTTGTCACTTGCAGATTACTCGCTCCAGCAATTTTCTCCGACGTTGATGTAGCCTTTGCTATGTCTCGTTGTGTACTTCCTTACCGTCTGCCTGCGCGCCGCCTAGTTTGTCTAGCCGCGAGTGACGGTGTCCTGGACTAGGGGGTACTCACCATGTCATCTCCCGACCAGTGGGTTGGGCCGAGGACCCCCGTGGCGGTTCACTAATGGGCCAGTTCGGATAGCCGATGACATATACAAGGAAGATTCCACAAGACTTGGTGATCAAGACAAGGACTCCTCTCCACCAACGTAGCCGACTAGGACTCTTGTCATCCTGGGCCTCCGGTACATTATATAAGCCGAGGCCAGGCTTGTTGATAGATAGATTATGACATTACTCATCATACCCCTTGGGTTTAGACCACAACATATGATCTCGAGGTAGATCAACTCTGTACCTTGATACTTCATCAATATAAACAAGAGCAGGACGTAGGGTTTTACCTCCATAGAGAGGGCCCGAACCTGGGTAAAACACCGTGTTCATCGTCTCTGTTATCATCGATCCTAGATCCACAGCTCGGGACCCCCTACCCCGAGGTCTGCCGGTTTTGACACCGACACTGGTGCTTTCATTAAGAGTTCCGTTGTGTGATCGGCTAAGGATCAATGGCTCGCCCGCAGATCAACTGCGACGTCGGCATCTTCGTCGCCGGCTCGACTGGTCACCTTGGCTCGACCGAGGACTGCGCTCCATCTCTGATCGTCATGTTCGGACGAGGGCCTTCATCAACATCAACTCCGATCTCTATCAAGATCGTGGAGGAATCATCCATATAGCCCGGGGGCTCAACTTCAACATTGTCCTCGGGCGACCGTGCTGTTTTTCTATACAGCGGATTCTTATTCACTGTCGCCGCTTCCTCGAGTGTCGTTTTAACGATTGCTTTGGTGGAATTGTGCTAAATTAAGTCTACAACAACCATGCAAAATTTCGCCGAGTTCCGATGGAGGAATCTCCGGCGATCTCCGATATACCGGAGCCCTGTCGAATCTGGACGGGAATCTAGACGAGTTTGGAGCGTGGTGTCCAGCATCTAGCTCGGACGTCCTTTGGAAGATCCAACCGTTGATCGGCTGCGGAATTCCTATATCTACCAACCCTCAAAATTTCAGCTCGATCCGACGGTTCAAACTCCAGGAACCTTCCGATGAGTGGACCAATTTTCAGATCTGTTTTCTGCGCGAATATGGATCCGACCCGAATTCATGTTTCTTTATGAACGTGATATTAGACGACCTTTTTAAAGGAATTTTCTTCTAGGGTATTGTGCATTGTTTGTAAACACGTGCCCATAAAATTTTAAGCCTCCTCTGAGGTAATCTTCACCATCACGCTGGTGTTAAACCAGTCCGGCAATATTGCTCCACGGCTGCTGACCTGCGCTAGACGCGTCGTCGCTTTTTGAGCCAAGCTCAACTTCTTCGGATCATCATCTCGGCGAGCCGAACAAGAGTTCGGAATCGCCAAGGATAAATCATCACCAACATCGCCGCCCCATGGATTACACGGAGCGGGCACACCGGCACCGCCGCATGGCCACTTCATCAAGCCGGCATTGACCGCGTCACAAGTTACGACCTGCGTCGGCATGGCCGCACTGTTGCTTCTTCAAGCCGATGTCCATCACGCCGAACTGCTTCAACACCTCGGCTGACATGGCAACTGCAACGTCTCCTTACCGACCTGCTCCGTCACCTCGGCTAGACCGGGGGCTTCGCCATCTCTTCGTTAACCTACTCCGGAGACTTCGGCGTCACCAGCCGACCAGCTTCGTTACGTTAGCTGGACCGGGGGCTTTGCCTCGGCGAGACAATCTTTGCCAGCATCGCCATGCCGTCGCTTCATCACCCATCAGGCAATGGGTGTGCGGATCGTGTCCCAATTTTGGGAGTAACCTTTCTTCGGACTGCTACAACAAATAAACCAGGTGCTATTAATCCTAGCAATTTTTGCTTGTTTGGGTTTATTTTTCCCAAGGAATTATTACTCTGGTTTGTTCCATCATCTGTACACAAGTCTATCAAATGGTGGCCGCATTAACGACGGTCGCGTGGTGGTTCGGTCAGTTTCCGTATATAGTTCGGCGAACGCCGCATCCGGAACTCGAACCGACCTGTGAATTCGGGCTTTGCCACGCCTTTACCGCATCACGCCGACGCCCTGCATCGACATTGACTTCGGCACCAGGCCACATCTGTTTAAATAAATTATCTTTGCGAAAAGCAATTATGTAAGGATTTTATATATATTTATATTATTCTTTTTGGACCGCACTATTTTATGTGTGTAGGTGACTGACTTCGACTGCGTCACGCGGTCACTTCGGCAAGCCAATGTCGTCGTCCCAATTGGCATAAATTGGCTCGCATGATTATCTTGTTGATTGAATTGCCATACCGACATGTTCGGTTGCCTCGGGGACTTCGGCATCATCAAGAGGGTCCTACCTCGTCGGGTGTTTGGCGCACGGGCCATATTTCTTTTATTACTCACTTTGCATTAATTATTAATCATGCAACCTTTTTTTTATTATTGTTATCTCCGACTTGCACTATCTTCCGTGCACAGGTAAATGATCCGGATTGGGCAGCGCTGTCACCTCGGCTGAACCGGGGGCTTCGTCATCACTTCATTAACCCACACCGGGAACTTCGGCGTCATATTGTCGGCCTACTCCATCGCCTCGAACGGACGGGGGGTTCCACCTCGCCACATTGGCCGTGCTGTGTCGCCACTTCGGAGTGCCGAGCTCTTCGCTCCTCCATCTTGGGACCGGCTTAGGGGCTGGGACCTCGTCCCGCCGTAAACTCGGACCGCGTCATCGATGCTGAGCACATTAACCAGCGAAGTCGCTTTCATGCCCAAAGTTTTAAATTTTTAATTTGTGTTCGGTTCGACCGTGCTCACGTGAGTTGTTTGTTAAAAGAAACTCCCTTTACCCATGTTAGCTGGGGGCTCTTAAATTTACATGAGCTGTTTTATAATAAGTGTGTTTTCTTCTTGTTCGTTGCAAAGTCTTTTCCAATCACTCCTTCCTCGACTCGAGTGTGTGGTCAATAGCCGGATAGCCTGGGTCCGATCTTGACCCACTTGCAGTCTTGAGATCGGATGTGTCATGTTAAAGCACGACAGAAGCATAATTTTTTTTTAGACCAATTTTCGGATTGGCACCAATTGACTTGATTTAGTTTGGACGTGGAGTTTCCGCATAAGTCTTTTGGTTTTTAAGCCTATGGCACTTTTAAACTATTTGTGTGTTTCCAGCATAAGTCTCACAGTGCAACGCCGGACACCTTTAGAGATTCGGCAAAACATTCTCGGGTATTGCTTTATATGCATCGGTTTCAAATTGTGTCTTTGGTCAATAGTTGGGTTGCCCGGCTCCTGTGCTTGCCTCCTACGTTCCTTTTTGTTCGGCTAGGTGTGCAAAGGGAGAACCACTGCGATTGTGCTTCCAGCTAGCATGGTTAAGCGCCTCAGTGGAGAAAGCCGAAAACTGACTGTCACAATAAGTGTAAACTGGTCAGCGATCCGATGACTGTGTTAAATTATAAGATCGATAGAGGTCACCCCATGTTAAATGACGGTCCGTTCATAACATTGGCCGAAGTGTTTACGGCTTGACCTCGACTGTCGCCGAACACTAACTGGGGGCTAGTAACTGGCCTCCCAACTTTAAGCTCCTATGACTAAGTGAAAGTTATAAAGCCCGCATATCTGATTGCCTTGTTTCCGCTAACACAACCGCCTTCAGGCACCGAGACGTCGGCTAAGGGTTGTTTTGTTATTGCGAAAACACCCTGCGTAGCATCTACAAGGGGGTGGAAGCCGACGATGGGCCACTTTCAAATGATAAACGGTCGCAACGGAGTCAAAATAAACATATCATCGGCGTTTGTATTTAATATACAAGGGCCTCCTTCTGCAATCATCGTTATAAAGCCATAAATATGCATCAATTTGACTTAAGATTTTGGCCAAGCTGGGTTGCCTGGCTCGTGTGCTTACCCCTACGTTCCCGATTGTTCGGCTAGGTGGTAAAGGGAGCACCTCTATGATTGTTACTATAGGGTCATCCGAGTAAGTACCTCAGACTGGGTGAAGCCGAAAGCTGGCAATCTTAAAGGATCACATTGGTCGGCAATGACAGAAGTGAAAATTTTGGTTCATTAATACCATAGAGTTCGGGAACTTTCCCCGAACTAAATCCTCAATATTTTCCTCCCACATTGATCGGAGGTGAGGTTTCATGATCATGATAAGCATGACGACCCAAAGAAAGGAACCGATAGCGGGACTATTTTCTTTGGAAGATGTTTCTTACGTTAAAACGTAATATAACATATCTCTCCGTGTACCTTTGTTTGTAAAACCGTATGACCGGATTGCCTTGTTTTCCATAAATCTTTGCCCTTATAACGGATTTATAAAGTAGGAAAAACACTCTTCGGCTGCTGGCCGAAGAGGTTGAAACCGATGGTCGGTCAACAAAGTTTTGTACAATGCGGATCCGAGCATTAGTGATGTAAAGTACTTGGATACATAGAATCATTACACATAAATTGTGATATACTCTGGACATTGATCCTTCATTCAGCCACCCGTGCCCACATTAAGGCTTGGGGGCTACTGGGCTTCGCGCTTCTCATTTACCAATATTAAAGGGGTACATTGATCCCCTGATCTGGTGTTGCCACCCGACCATTGGCTCGGGGGCTACTGCATTGACGATGTAATGCAGACAGTTTACAAAGTGTGAAATAGTTCCCGAGGAGATTATGATCCTCAGGTTGGTCGGCCGCACCCAACCTGAGTCTCGAGGAATATGCACACCACATTTCTATTCCTAAGTATGCTACAGAGCTAGGAGTTGATCCTCAGGCTGATTTTGTGAATCGACCTGAGTCTCAGGGGCTACTGGGATCACCGGTTTTATGCCATCCTTCAGGTGCATCTCGGGTTTTAGACCGACGCACACCTTGAGGGCTGCTGGCTATATATCTCGGCAGAGAATAAATTGCACCAATTGAAAATATTCACAAAAAATCAGCCCACAGTCGGGGTGGTGCACCACCTCGAAGGCAGTCCGGCATAAAGCTCGGGCGCCAGTGGCTGGCTCCATAGAGGGCACTTCCGGCATTAAGCTCGGCTGAATTCATTCAATCTTTTAAAGACTGATGTAGTTTATGACACCTTGGACGCTGACCATCGTTAGAGCTCGGATACAGTCCGGCGTTAGAGCTCGGATACAGTCCGGTGTTGGAGCTCGGATACAGTCCGGCGTTGGTGCTCGGCTGCAAAAGATACCTCAAATACAGTCCGGCGTTGGAGCTCGGATGCAAGAGGACACCACCGCATGGGAACAACTTCAAACCCCAGGTGTGGCGTAAAAAACTTACAAGGCATTGATAAAGGCCGATAACTTAAAAAGACTCCTCGGATACCCGACGTATGAACTCTTTGGATACACCTCGGCGATCCTCAAGATCGGAGATGGGAAGATTTGTTGAACCAGTTTTCAAGACCGACGACCGAAGATGAAGAACAGTTCGGAAGAATCGAGGAGCGTCCCCAACTTGAAGACCGGTTCAGGGGGCTACTGACGGTGTCCTGGACTAGGGGGTACTCACCATGTCGTCTCCCGACCAGTGGGTTGGGCCGAGGACCCCCGTGGCGGTTCACTAATGGGCCAGTTCGGACAGCCGATGACATATACAAGGAAGATTCCACAAGACTTGGTGATCAAGACAAGGACTCCTCTCCACCAACGTAGCCGACTAGGACTCTTGTCATCCTGGGTCTCCGGTACATTATATAAGCCGAGGCCAGGCTCGTTGATAGATAGATTATGACATTACTCATCATACCCCTTGGGTTTAGACCACAACATATGATCTCGAGGTAGATCAACTCTGTACCTTGATACTTCATCAATATAAACAAGAGCAGGACGTAGGGTTTTACCTCCATAGAGAGGGCCCGAACCTGGGTAAAACACCGTGTTCATCGTCTTTGTTACCATCGATCCTAGATCCACAGCTCGGGACCCCCTACCCCGAGGTCTGCTGGTTTTGACACCGACAGGGAGCATTCCCGAGCGCGTACTATCTGTTTGAATCTAACTCTGTGCATGGATTGGTATGTCTTTAACGACTACTATCATATATCTAATGCTCTTCTTGTTCATTACTCATGTTACATCGTCAATGGCCTCTTGCACATGCAGTTTTTCTTGCTAAACTGCACCTGTTGATTTGGCAAGATGGCTGACGATCCTCCACCTCCACCTTATATTCCCGCAATGATGCAGCAGTTTGAACTGAACCGTCAGGTTATGACCGGGATATTGGCTCAATTCCCAAACCAGAATGTTCATCAACAGCCTACCCCAATAACACTGCAAGAATTTGTGTGCCTCAACCCGTCTGTTTTCCGCAACTCCACCAATCCTATGGAGGCTGATGATTGGCTTCGTGACATCCTGTTTGAGATGGAATCAGCTAATGTTGCTCCTGACAATTACGTCACCTTTGCGACATTTCATTTGAGGGGTCCAGCTGCTCAATGGTGGGAAAGCCACAAGGGTATGTTGCCTGCTGAAACTGTAACCACTTGGCAGGAATTTCAGTCAGCTTTCCGTGCACGGCACATTCCTCAAGGTCTGATGGACCAGAAGAAGCAGGAATTCCGCAAACTCACCCAGGGAACAATGACTGTGGATGAATATCAGAGGAAATTCCTTGAATTATCCCGCTATGCTGTGGATGACGTCTGCACTGACGCTCGCAAGCAGGAGAAATTCCGCGAAGGACTGCATACTGATATAAACCTCACACTTGTAGTGCATGATTGCACATACTTCGCAACGCTTGTCAGCCAATCTTTCCGAGTTGAAACTGCTCTGACTAAATGCCAGGAGTCGCTCAAGCGCACTCGTGATGTTCGTTCGTCTTCGGGTCGACCTGCTTAGAAATGTCGAGTCAGGATCCCACATAATGTTCATCATCGACCTGCTCCAACGCCCAGGCCATCTTATGTTGCACCTCGTCTGCCTCCGCCGCCGAGACAGCTAACGATTTAGGCTGGACAGTCCAATGTTGTGGCTCCATCCCATAATGATCAGAATGCAGCTTGTCCTCCTGTTGGTCGTAAGAAGAGTTGTCGAAACCGCCGATTCAGGAACCGTAATATCTTATCGACTGCTATTGTACTTGGCCATGCCAATCATGTCGATGCTGAAAAGGCTCAGAAGGAACCGACTATCATGATGGGTACCCTACTAGTGAATTCAATCCCAGCTTCTGTACTCTTTGATTCTGGAGCATCACACTCCTTCATGTCCGAAAGTTTTGCGCGAAGCCATGATATACCTTTCGAGGAGATGTGCACCCCATTAGTAATCCAGTCACCTGGGGCTAATTGGCAAACTACCTTGGTAAGCCACGGTAACCACATTGTGATTGGAGGATTGTTGTTCCCTGTTTCACTCATTGCTCTCAAGACCTCCAACATAGTCATTATTCTGGGTATGGACTAGTTGAAGCCTCATAAAGCTTTGATTGACTGTGCCACTGAAACAGTCCGCATCACACACCCTTCCGGCCAAACAGTCAGATACTCAGCTCGAGCAGTTCAGAATGCCGAAAACCAGATATATGTTCTGAATGCATTGAATGCTTCACCCCTTGAAGGCATCGAGAACATTCCAGTTGTTCGTGATTTTCAAGATGTCTTTCCAGAAGAACTTCCAGGAATACCCCCTGCTAGAGCTGTTGAATTCATCATAGACTTGAAGCCGGGCACTACTCCTATTGCGAAGCGTCCTTATAAGATGCCGCTGCATGAACTCCTTGAACTTAAGGAGGAAATCGACAAGTCACTTAAGAAGGGTTTCATCCACCCCAGTTCCTCTGCTTGGGGAGCACCTTCACTCTTCGTTAAGAAGAAGGATGGAACTAACCGATTGGTTCAGGATTATCGGCCCATTAACCAAGCCACAATCCAGAACAAATACCCACTGCCCCGGATCAATCATCTTTATGATCAGCTTGCTGGGTCCTTTGTGTTCTTGAAATTGGACTTAAGGTTGGTTTATCATCAGATCCGTGTTCGTGAAGAGGATATTCCCAAGACTGCATTTGTTACTCGCTATGGCTCTTATGAGTACACTATCATGTCATTTGATTTAACAAATGCTCCAGCCACATTCTCCCGTCTGATGAATTACATTTTCATGGATTACCTCGACAAGTTCGTCGTGGTATATCTAGATGATATTCTGGTTTATTCAAAGAATAAGGAAGAACATGCTGAACACCTTCGTCTTGTTCTGGAAAGGCTTCGAGAACACCAGCTCTATGCCAAGTATTCCAAATGCGAATTCTGGCTTTTTGAAGTAACCTACCTTGGTCATGTGATTTCCAAGGATGGAATTGCTGTTAACCCGGAGCGGGTTCAGGCTATTCTGGACTGGACTCCTCCGAAGAACGTCAAGCAAGTGAGAAGTTTTCTCAGCCTTGCAAGCTATTGTCGTCGATTTGTCAAGAACTTTTCCAAGATTGCTAAGCTCCTGACTAATTTGCTTCACAAAGGCGTTAAGTTTGAGTGGACAGACAAATGTCAGGAAAGTTTCCAAACTCTCAAGGACAATCTAACTTCTGCTCCAACTCTTGCTCCTCCGGATTCTCGCAAAGACTTTGTGATATATTGCGACGCCTCTCGTCAAGGATTAGGCTGTGTCCTAATGCAAGAACGAAGAGTAATTGCTTATGCTTCATGTCAATTGCGTCCACATGAAGAAAATTATCCAATGCATGATCTTGAACTTGCTGCAGTAATCTATGCATTAAAGCTATGTCGGCATTATCTTCTTGGTAATCGTTGTGAGATTTATACTGATCACCAGAGTCTGAAGTACTTGTTTACTCAGCCGGATCTTAATCTCCGTCAACAGCGATGGTTGGAAACAATTACGGACTATGACTGTGGTATTTCATATACCCCTGGCAAGGCTAACGTGATGGCTGATGCCTTAAGCCGCAAGTCCTATTGCGACAACCTCATGGTTAGGCGAGCTCAACCTCGTCTTTTTGAAGAACTGCGCAAGCTGAATCTGTGTATTGTTCCATAGGGTTCTCTTAATAACCTTGTGATACAACCAGATCTTGAGAAAGCTGTTAAGAATGCGCAATCTAAAGATGCTGAAATTGATCTGATGAAGAAAGATCTTCACCTGGAAAAGTACAGGGATTTCTCGCTGTCCAAAGATGGAACCTTGTATTTCAGAGACCGCATTGTGGTACCTCGCTTCGAGCTTATGACTGACAAGGTCATGAAGGAGGCACATGACACACCATTGTCTATCCATCCGGGTAGCACCAAGATGTATCGTGATCTCCGACAAAGGTACTGCTGGTCTAGAATGAAACATGATATTGCTCGATATGTAGCTGAATGTGATGTGTGTCGTCGCGTTAAAGCACAACATCAGAAGCCTGGTCGAATTCTACAACCACTACCTATTCCTTTATGGAAATGGGATAAAGTGCAAATGGATTTCATTACTGGCCTTCCCAAGTCACAGAAGGGTCACGATGCTATTCTTGTCATCGTCGACCAACTCTCTAAAGTTGCACACTTTCTGCCTGTCAAGGAGACTATCACTGCTAGTCAGTTAGCAGAGTTGTATATCTCCACGGCATTTCGAAGGAGATCAGTTCGGACCGTGGCGGACTTTTCACCTCAAAGTTCTGGGAAAGTTTCCAAGAAGCTATGGGAACTCATATTACCTGGAGTTCAGCTTATCATCCCCAATCCCAAGGCCAAGTCGAGCGAGTCAATCAAGTGCTTGAAGACATGCTTCAGGCTTGTGTTATATCGTTCGGTAAGAAGTGGGAAGAATCTCTTCCTTATGCGGAATTCTCATATAACAACAGCTATCAAGCCAGCTTAAAAATGACCCCCTTTGAAGTACTTTATGGACATAAGTGTCGAACCCCTCTGAATTGGTTAGAAACTGGGGAACGACCGCTCGTGGGTCCAGATATTATCCAACACACCGAAGAGCAAGTCCGTATCGTTCGAGAAAATCTGAAGGCGGCTCAGGACCGCCAGAAGAGCCACTATGATTGCAAACGATGGGGCTTGACTTATCAACCTGGTGATCAAGCTTATCTACGTGTCACTCCTATGAAGGGCACTCACCGCTTCGGAATTAAGGGCAAGCTAGCTCCACGCTACATTGGTCCTTTCCGCATTGTTGCAAGACGTGGTGAGGTGGCGTATAAATTGGAGTTGCCACCGCAATTCTCTCATATCCACGACGTCTTCCATGTGTCGCAACTTCGTCGTTGCTTCAAGGATTCTCCACACCGAGCAGTGGATCACGAGATGCTCGAATTGCATGACGATCTTTCTTATAAGGAGCATCCGATCCGCATCCTCGATGAAGCTGAACGTCGGACCCGTCAGAAGATGACCAAGTTCCTCAAAGTGCAGTGGTCAAATCATACTGAAGATGAAGCCACTTGGGAACGCGAGGATAATCTTCGTGCAGAATACCCCCGATCTTTTCCCTTCTACCTCTTAATTCTCGGGATGAGAATTCTTGTTAGAGGAGGAGATTTGTAACACCCCCAGTGGTTAGCTACAGTAATCCCCCTTTTGATAATGCCATGTCATCATGATCAATAGTGCTTAAACATCATTTGGATCATATCTGTTTTCAATTCAAATTCGAATGGAAATTCAAACTAAAAGTGAAAATGAAAGTTGTTCAAATTTGAAAACTAAAATGTTCATAATATTGTAAATAATTCAGAGACAATTCTAAAATTGTAATCAACATTTACTGAATTAATTAAATGACTCTAACAGCAACAAAGTAGAAGTATTTAATCCATTTATAATTTAATAAAATCCAAGTGAAATCATGTGAACTCAAAACCTTTTTATAACAGTGCTAGATATTTCACTGTAATTATTGGGCTAAGTATTGTATTTTACAAAACTGTATTTGGGACCACACATTTTGCAAAACAGAAAAACAAAACAGAAAATAGAAAATAAAAACAGAACCCCCCTGGCCAACTGGGCCACGACCCAGCCGGCCGGCCCACCGGCCCATCCGCGCCCCTGGCCTATATGGCCTGCCGGCACCGAAACCCTAGCTGTAATCCTCCCACTCCGCTCTCCCCCCCGACCCGATCTGGATCGGGATCGGACGCCCGACGACGACGCCTCGACCTTGACCCCATCGCCGCTCGTCACCGGCCGCCGCCCGACACTACCTCGTCGGCGCCCGACCCCGACTCCTTCTCGAGCCCACCTCGCTCAACTACAGGGCTCGGTGAGCCCCGACTTCCTCTCTCCCTTCTCTGCTCCGCCGCGCCCCGGTCGTACTCGCTCCGGCCAGGCCGCGCCCTGACCGCGCACGCCGCCCGCTCTCCCGTCGCGTCCCGCTAGCCCCGCCACCGCACCGTCCGCTCCGCGCGCCCCAGCACGGGCCTTCGCGCCCGCGCGCCCGCGTGCGTCCGCGCCCCTCCCACGCTCGCTGCTGCCACCAGCCCCTGCTTCCACTCGGCTCTGACCTCGCTCGTCCCGCGCCTAGCCCCGCACTGCTGCTCGCCACTCCGGCCACTGCACCGCTGCGCCACTCAAAGCCGCCCGCGCGGCCCCGCTCCGCCCTGCCGCCCGCTTCCCCCTCCCCCCCCCCGCGCCTGCTGCCCGCGCTCTGCCTCCCAGCGATGCCTCTGATGCTCCCCAGCGCGCCCCCCTGCTCATCTCGTCGCCGCCGGCCATGCTCCCCAGAGCTCGGCTCCGCCCCTGATCCCCACCTCTGCCGCCGATCTGCTGCTGCGCATCCTGTCGCCCGCACGCCCGCACCCGCTAGCGTCGGCGCCCGCTAAGGCCCCCCTGTGCCTATGACAGGTGGGCCCAGACCAAGAAATGAAAATAAATAAACAAATTAAATTTTAATAATAATAATAATTAATTAACTAAATTAACTTAACCTAATTAATCTGTTAATTAAACTAATTAACTTGGTTAATTAGTTAACAGTCAATGACATGTGGGACCCATCAGTCATTTGACTGGTCAACGGCCAACTTTGACCGCTGATACATGCTGACATCATAAAATGCTTTTTGATTTAAATTAATTCTGTTAATTTAAAAATGATTTAAACTTTAGAAAATCATATAAAATAAACCGTAGCTCGGATGAAAATACTTTGTACATGAAAGTTGCTTAGAACGACAAGATGAATCTGAATACGTCTTTCGTATTGCTGTCAGATGCCCCTAACTACCTAAACATGGAACTTTTAGACTGATTTTGATAAATGAATAGTGCTCAACTTTAATAAAATAAATCCAAATAAATTCCTAAATTAACTAAATAATTTAGTTAGGCAGTAGAACACCTCTGCATATCATTTAGGCATGTCATGCATATTGTTTGCATTTTTGCCGTGAATTTATTGTTTCTTCACCCTCCTTCTCTCTCGATAGACGCCGAGACCGACACCGACGCAGCAGAGTACGACTACGCTCCGGACGAGCAGCTTACTGATGACCAGCCCCTCTCAGCAGAGCTTCCAGGCAAGCACCCCCCCTTGAGCTTACCTATATCGCCTATTCTCTTCTCTCTTGTGCTTGCATTAGAATTGCTGCTGCTATTGCTTTACCTATTCTGATGCATGACCTGATCTTGTAACCTGCTTTTGATAATTACCTGCTTATCCTAAACTGCTTAGTATAGGCTGGGGAGAGACCTACCAAAGACCCCACTTTGTCCCTAGTTGCCCCGCTGGATTACCCGATGACTCGATCAACGTGATCGACACCCAGGCCTCGGCACCGCACAGCACCCCCCTTAGTTGTACGACACTACTGGGTTACTATCGAGTGCCGAGGGTGATACCTCATCAGCACTTTTGATGTTAACCTTGTAGGGTAGATAATTGGTCGTGGTCATCGAGGGTGATTCCTCCTTCTCCACTTCCGATACGACCCTGTCGCGCAACACTTCAAGTGTGAACCTCGAGGATGATTCCTCCTAAGTTCAACTTGACTATTACATCAAGTGGGCATCCGTCGAGGGTGATACCTCGGATTCCCCTGATGTTATGGACACACGATTACTGTGACTTTACCCAGAAAAGCGGGGACCTCTCTGCTTAGCTCTCTGCTGAGCTCTAGGTAGGGCTGCGGTGTGTCGTTTGGCCGAGTAAGAACTAATCTATGCATAGCCGGATTCTCGGTAATGGACCCTCGGAGTTGTATCCCGATCGATACAACTAGAACTGGATACTTGTGATGAGAAATGGACATTATGGCTCTGGGATTGCTTTCTCGCGGGGAGTCGAGAAAGGATCTCTGGCCGAGGTTGATACTTAATGTTACTACTACTTTATACTGTGCTAATCTACACTCTTCTAATGTTGCAAGACCGCTGAAGATGCTAGTCTTCGATAGGACTAGGCCTTCTCTCTATTCTGGCATTTCTGCAGCTCAGTCCACATATACAGCCTCCCTTTGATAATGTTGCATATGTAGTGTAGATCCTTGCTTGCTGAGTACTTCGGATGAGTACTCACGGTTGCTTTGCTTTTCTTTTTCCCCATATCCTTTTTGGTGCAACCAGATGACGGAGCCCCTGAGACAGCTGCCCCGCCGACGATCGCTACTACTACCCCGAGGGTGGATACTACTACGAGCTGGCCAACGACCAGGAGTAGCTTCGGAGGGTCCCAGGCAGGAGGCCTGCGCCTTTTCGATCGTAGAGTTTTCTTTTGCCCCGCCTTTTAAAGGCTTATCAGTTTTATCTTTTATATCCGTACTCAGATATCTGATGCTTCCGCTGACGCTTGTATGCGAGCTTATGTATTCGAGCCCTCGAGGCCCCTGGCTTGTAATATAAAGCTTGTATGACTTTATTTATGTTTTAGAGTTGTGTTGTGATATCTTCAAGTGAGTCCTTAGGCTTGATCGTGTGCATTTGCGTGTATGATTAGTGCACGATTGAGCCGGGGACGTCACACTGATCGTGCCCGGTTTGACAACCGGTGCAAACGTCTTTGTGAAGTCAACACCAGCACGCTGCCGAACCCCACGGACCACCCAGCGAGCCTTGTAGCGCTCAAATGTGCCATCCGAGCGGGTCTTATGACGAAAAACCCACTTGCCGCTGATGACATTGGCGCGAGAAGGCTGGGGAACCAGTGTCCATGTACGGTTCCGCTGAAGAGCGTCGAACTCTTCCTGCATCGCAGCAAGCCAGTGAGGATCACGTAGGGCTGCTCTGACGAACGCAGGAATCGGGGATGGCTCGGTGGTCGAGGCAGCGAGGAGGTACTCGTCGCTGGAGTACCGCAGGCTCGGGCGGTGAACGCCGGCTCGAGCCCGAGTGAGGGAGCGAGACGGCAACTCCGGGTTGGGGTCCGAGGGGGCAGCCGAGGCCGGCGAGGGCGCAGGCGAGGCCGCCGGCGATGACGCCGGCGAGGGGGCCACCGAGAGTACCGGCGAGGTGGCCGACGAGACGTCCGGCGAGGCGGCCGGCGAGTCGGCCGGTGAGGGCGCCGGTGAGGCGGCTGGCGAAGGGGCCACACTCGTGGCAGCCGGGGAGGGCACCGGCGGTGAAGCCGACGGTGATGGCGAAGGCGGCGTGGGGGCGAGGCGCAGCTCGTCCCACGACGCGAGGACCGCCAAAGCCCGGAGGCGGTCCGAGAGCTGAGCGGGGCCGTCCACCTGACGAGGTCGCCGAAGGGCCGCCGGTGGCCGGCGACGGGGCGAAGCGAGGTACCTGCTGCTGAAAGGGAAACACCTTCTCATCAAAATAAACGTGTCGGGAGGTGAATACATGATGTGAGACAGGGTCGTAGCAGTGGTAGCCTTTAGTGTTAGGTGGGTAGCCGAGGAAGATGCAAGCGACGGAGTGGGGTGCAAGCTTATGAGGGCAGTGGCGGCGATTCTAGGATAGCTGAGACAGCCAAAAATGCGAAGCTCATCATAAGAGGGTGGTGCATCGAAGAGAAGATGATGAGGTGCAAAGTTTCCATGAGTACGGCAAGGGCGGATGTTAATGAGGAGTGATGCGGTGGCGAGAGCATCAGGCCAAAAGCGCGGAGGCACATTGGCATGAAAAAGAAGCATCCGAACGCAGTCATTAAGAGTGCGGAGGACGCGCTCAGCGTGACCATTTTGTTGCGGAGTGTACGGGCATGTGAGACGAAAAGTCGTGCCATGTGTGGTGAGGAGAGTGCGAATAGCTAAGTTGTCGAACTCCTTCCCGTTATCTGTCTGAAATGCAAGGATGGGACGACGAAACTGCATGAGAACATAGGAGTAGAATGCGGCGAGAGTGGAGATAACATCGGACTTATGCCGCAACGGAAAGGTCCACACATAGTGCGAAAGATCATCAAGAATAACATGGTAATAAAGGTAGCCCGTATTACTCGCAACTGGAGAGGTCCAAACATCACTATGAATTAACTCAAACGGGTACGATGCAACATGAGAAGACGCCCTAAAAGGAAGACGAGCATGTTTGCCGAGGTGACATGCATGACAAGAGTGATCATCGATCTTATTACACGTGAAAGAAAAAGTCCGAAGTATATGACGAAGGTTGGCGGTGTTGGGATGAGCCAAGCGAGCATGCCAGAGATCCACACCGGTGGCGAGGGCAACAGGGGCGACAGAGGTGGTGGAGGCAGTGGAGTGGACCGGGTAGAGCTCGTCGGGGCTGTCACATCGGTAGAGTACCATCCGGGTACGAGCGTCCTTAACAGAAAAACCACACTTGTCAAACTCAACGGTAACGGGATTTTCACGTGTAAAAGAACGAACAGAGACAAGATTTTTAATAAGATCAGGAGAAACTAAGATGTTAGATAATGAAAATGGAGTAGAAGTGGATGGAAAAGATGCATGTCCTATGTGAGTAATGTAAAGGGAGGAATCGTCACCGACGGTGATGCGAGCGGAAGTGTGGATGGGATAGAAGATGTGGAGGTTACCGGGATGAGAAGCCATATGCACGGTAGCTCCAGTGTCCATATACCAGTCGCCGCCGCCGGTGTAGTTGGATGGAGAGGGAGCGCATTGCAGGGCCGCCAAGAGAGCCGGGTCCCACGGCGCGGGTGGGAGCGCAGGCTGCTGAGGCGGTGCCGTTAGGGGCAGCAGCGGCAGCCCTCCTGCTGCGGCGGCTGTCCATAGGAAAGGGGCCCGTAGGGCGCCGCGTAGGGGCTGCGGCATGGCATAAAACACCTGATGGGAGGGAGGCCGCGTGCCGAGGATACCCGGGGCAGGGGCGCGGGGAACCAGCATGGAGTAGGCGTGCACAATGCCGGTCCACGGGTTCTGGCCGGCATACCACTGGGCCGGCTGATACTGCTGCTGGGGGCGGGCTGCTCCTCCCTGAGCCCCGGCGCCCTGCTGCTACTTGCGGCCACCGCGGCGACCCCCGTTAGCGGCCAGCGGAGGTGGCGTGGTGGAGAGTGTGTGCGGAAGTGGGAGAGGAAGGAGCGGCGGTGGCGGCTAAGGAGAAGCCGGCGGCGGCAGCGGGTGGCGGCGGCTTCGGGTGGGGAGGGCAGCGGCAACCGGCGGCGGCGACGAGTGGAGGAAGCGGCGGCGGCTAGGGTTAGGACCGACTTGCGATAGATACCATGTAGAAGACTAAGAATAGGCCGTGCAACACAATTACATTGATCGGTGCACTGGGCACGTATATAGGATGTACAGGATAGGGCCACAACCTCAACTATACAGGAGAACTAGGAGGTGGGTCCAAGACACAATATACATGCACACAATATATTCAACAGGCATCTCCAATGCCTGACCCTCAAACCTCCCGCAACTGTCCGGGCCGCGTTGTCCAGACAGCAGAAGTCATCCAACGCTGACCTGTATCAGTCCGCGGAGCCATCCGCACGTGATTTCTTCCGCAAACCGGAGACAAAAGTGGGGGAGGTTTCGGGAGTCCGGACCGATCCCAAGCTTGCTTCTGACCGCCCTGGCACCAAAATACCCTACCCACTCCCGCGCGCGCATCCCGCCCGGCGCCAGCTGCCCGCGTTCATGCCATCGTAGAGCGCGCCGCTCCGCATTGAAGGCAGCTCAGGGTGGACGCGACCTCTCATGGTCTCCCTCATTGAAGCGGCTCGCTAGGCGAGGGCGTCGCCCGCTACCCGCCCGGCTGAAAACTCCTCCTCGCCGCATTCATACGCCTCCATAAACCCACGTGGAAGCCAAGAAACCTACTCCAGCCACGCGTCCATTCATGAGCGGGCCGTCATTAAACGTAACGCCGGCCGAGTTCCTCCCGTCCGCTCTCTATTTAAACGAGGCCATACGTCGGACAAGAATCGCACCCCTCCGCCGCTCCACCATCTCCTCCTTCACCACTCTTCCGATGGCTTCCAAAGAGCAGTTCTCCGGCATACAAGCTGGCTGGGTGGCCCGTCGAGCCCACCGGATACGAGCGAGGCATCTCGCGGCTCCACCTCCTGCGCCTGACCCCACGGAGCAAGTTGCTGCCCCAAGTCGCCGCATGGTTCAGCAACTCACCGCTCTAGGCCCGCTCGATGAGGAGTGGCGAGTTGCTCCACACCGGCACGGCAGGGAGCACGGCGGCACGAGCATCGCCGCATCCCGTGCATGCAACCGCGCCATCCGTCGTCGACACGCGCGTAGCCGCTCCATGCACGCAGAAAAAGAAGCTGGCTGCGCGGATGTCAATGAGGTGGCGGTCCGCATGTCCACGCCCATCACCATCATCGAGGAGAAGTAGAACATGGGAGGCCGTCGCAGCTTGGGTCCTAGGAAGGGCACCGCCGGTTACCCTGCCGGTTCTCCATTATCTTAGACCATCCTGGGCACCCGCTTGAGCTCCACGAAAGCACCCTTCCCCTCCGGCCGAAGCACCCTCTTTGCCACTCGGATGAGCGGCGCAGCCAGACATAGGGAAGATACGGGGGAAGAATATACCTCCGGGGCTCCCGGCAGTCCGGTTAGTGGGCTGCCGTACATGGGAAAGACAAGTTGCGGCCAGCCATAGACTAGTTTAGTATATCCGTGTCATGGGAGTGGAGCTCCGCGTGACTACACGTGCACATAGTTTTACGTTTTTAGTTGAAAATATGTCCAAAATGTAACCGTATACATCCAGTTTGTATGAAATCCACCATGTTTATATGAAATCCGGCCTTGTTTGCACGAATTTCATCCGGTTTTTGAAAAAGAATTTGAAATGTATGCGGCTAGCATTTGATGGCGTCCTACCGCATCTATGTCCGCGGACTGCCCCCCCCCCCCCCTCCGGCTGTCCGCGGATGGATGCGGGAAGAAATTTGCAGGTTGCCGTTGGAGATGCCCTAAGTGATGAATTCTATAGTACTATAGTCACACTTTGTGCATTGTTTTCGCATAATGTTTGTAAGGAAAATGCTTCCTACCACCCGATGGATCCCGCGCACACGTCGTCCGCCTCCGTGGCCATCCGATCAATTTTTGATCGGATGGCTCAGGAGCAGCCATCATGTCCTCTCATGAGCAACCTGATGGAAGGAGAAACAAGGGACTGTTGCAATTGCAACAAGGCTCTTTTTGCAAAAGGTCCATGTTATAGCCTTGTAAAAAAACTTCGCAAAAAAATTCTGCAACAAGACCTGTTTCTACAACAGGACCTCTGTTGCAGTTTTTTTTGCAGCAAGACCTCTGTTGTAGAAAGTACTACAACACCACTCTAGTTGCAAAAGACACTGCTCACGTAGGCACATCAGACGGTCATTAGCGGGTCGTGTGACACCCCCGGCTCAATCGTGCACTATCATACACGCAAATGCACACGATCAAGCCTAAGGACTCACTTGAAGATATCACAACACAACTCTAGAGACAAATTAAAATAATACAAGCTTTATATTACAAGCCAGGGGCCTCGAGGGCTCGAATACATAAGCTCGCTTACAAGCGTCAGCGGAAGCATCAGATATCTGAGTACAGATATAAAAGACATAACAGATAGGCCTTTGAAAGGCGGGGCAAAACAAAAGACTATGATCGAAAAGGCGCAGGCCTCCTGCCTGGGACCCTCCGAACCTACTCCTGGTCGTCAGCCAACTCGTAGTAGAAGCTATCCTCGGGGTAGTAATAGTAGTGATCGTCGACAGGGGCAGCTGGCTCCAGGGCTCCGTCATCTGGTTGCATCAAACGGATATGGGGAAAAAGAGAAAGCAAGCAACCGTGAGTACTCATCTGAAGTACTCAGCAAGCAAGGATCTACACTACATATGCAACATTATCAAAGGAAGGCTGTATATGTGGACTGGGCTGCAGAAATGCCAGAATAGAGGGAAGGCCTAGTCCTATCGAAGACTAGCATCTTCAGCATCTTCAAGCATCTTGCAGCATTTAGAAGAGTACAGAATAGCATAGTATAAAGTAGTAATAGTCATCATCCTCACCCAGAGATCCTTTCTCGACTCCCTGCGAGAAAGCAATCCCAGAGCCATAGTAGTAGTGTTATCAACCTCGCCCAGAGATCCTTCCTCGACTCCCTGCGAGAAAGTAATCCCAGAGCCTTACTATCCATTTCTTATCACAAGTATCCGGTTCTAGTTGTATCGATTGGGATACAACCCCGAGTGTCCATTACCGAGGATCCGGCTATGCATAGATTAGTTCTTCCCTGCAGGGGTGCACCAACTTACCCACCACGCTCGCTTAACGCCGGCCGGACACACTTTTCTGGGTCATGCCCGGCCTCGGCCAAACGACACACCGCAACCCTACCTAGAGCTCAGCAAAGATGTCCCCGCCGGTCTACATCCTAAGCACTCAGGGGTCTTGGGCCATCACCCCGTGCACTCCGGGTCGTTGCGAGCAGGGTGAATCTCGGTACCACCACTACAGGATGGCGCCGGCCCAGCCATGCTGCAATGCTGAACTGGACGTCTGACAGAGCTTTCTGCTGATGCATACGATGCAGAGTGCCCATAACTTTTCCCGCGTGATGGTTAGTGCTATCGGGCCAGAGGCCCACTCAGATCAAATATCCAAATCGTTAGTGTTTTGCTAGTGCGGTAACAAGCAAAGACTCACGATCGATGTGACCCCGTCGCCCCGTCTCGAGGACTTGCGGCAAGGGCTAAGAATGCCTGGCCACGCCTCGTATTTATCTCTCGGGTACCCTCCAGGTCAACCCGTCTTCACATCACTCGCGGGTACCCCTCAGGGTCGACCCGCCTTTCCAAGTAACAGTTGTAAAGTCCAAGTATCCATGTGTCCATAACATCAGGGGAATCCGAGGTATCACCCTCGTTGGATTCCTACTCGATGTATCCGTCAAGGTGAACTCGAAGGAATCACCCTCGATGGGTTCACACTTGAGGTATTGCACGTCAGCGTCGTTACCAGAAATGGTGTAGGAGGAATCACCCTCGATGACCACGACCGAGTAACTACTCCACATAGTTAACATCGAAAGTGCTTACGAGGTATCACCCATGGCACTCGATAGTAACGCTGCAGTGTCGTACAGATAAAGGGGGTGTGATGTGCAGTGCCGGGGCCTGGTTGTCGAGTCTTCCGATAATCCAGTGGGGGCAACTGGGACAAGTGGGGTCACTGGGATACACTAACCAGCCAATTCTAATCAGTTTAGGATAAGCAGGTAATTATCAAAAGTAGGTTAGAAAAACAGGCTATGCATTAGATATAGAAAGCAGTAACAGCAGTAATTTCTAATGCAAGCATAAGAGAGAAAGAATAGGCGATATCAGCATTTTCAAAGGGGGGGTGCTTTCCTGGTTGCTCTGGCAAGAAGGAGGGGTCGTCAATAGTGTAGTCGTACTCCGAAGTTGCGTCGGCCTCGGGGACTACATCGGTGTCGAGGTCTACCGAGAGAGAAGAGGGGGAGGAAACAGATAAATACACGGCAAACATATGCAACACAGAGTATGCTATGCTAACGTACAGTGCAGGGTTGCCTAAAGATATGTCTAAGTCAATTTAGTTATTTTAGGATTTAAGTTGGATTTATTAACCGGTATACATGCACTATTCATCTACCGGAAACAGGCTAAAAGTTGCGGGTTCACCTCCGTAGAGTAACAATTCATCACACTATCGAAGTATAAAGCATAAACTCTATTGGAAACCAACAAACTATGTTCTCAGTCAACTTTGCAACTACAATTCATCATCTTTTCAGGAAGGGTCACGTATCGGAGCCTTTAGGCAAGTCCACATACTCAACCATCATATAGTCTTCTATGATTGCTAACACTCACCGCATACACATGAGCAAAACGTTTCAACCGGGCACATAGAAAGATAGGGGCTTATAGTTTCGCCTCCCAACGTATTCACCTCAAGGGTGATGTCAACAATAATAACTTATGCTGCCCATATTCAACTGGACATATGTGCCTAGATCTTTCCTCACCACGTGATGCTTGCCAAAGGAGAAAAATAAAAAGGAATAGAGAGAAAAACTTTGACTCTTGCATAAAAGTAAATACATAAAAGTAAAAGAGACTCACGATCGATGTGACCCCGTCGCCCCGTCTCGAGGACTTGCGGCAAGGGCTAAGAATGCCCGCCCACGCCTCGTATTTATCTCTCGGGTACCCTCCAGGTCAACCCATCTTCACATCACTCACGGGTACCCCTCAGGGTCGACCCGCCTTTCCAAGTAACAGTTGTAAAGTCCAAGTATCCGTGTGTCCATAACATCAGGGGAATCTGAGGTATCACCCTTGTTGGATTCCTACTCGATGTATCCGTCAAGGTGAACTCGGAGGAATCACCCTCGATGGGTTCACACTTGAGGTATTGCACGCCAGTGTCGTTACCGGAAGTAGTGTAGGAGGAATCACCCTCGATGACCACGACCGAGTAACTACTCCACAGAGTTAACATCGGAAGTGCTTACGAGGTATCACCCTCGGCACTCGATAGTAACGCTGCAGTGTCGTACAGATAAAGGGGTGTGATGTGCGGTGCCGGGGCCTGGTTGTCGAGTCTTCCGACAATCGAGCGGGGGCAACTGGGACAAGTGGGGTCACTGGGGTACACTAACCAGCCTATTCTAATTAGTTTAGGATAAGCAGGTAATTATCAAAAGCAGGCTACAAAAACAGGCTATGCATCAGATATAGGAAAGCAGTAACAGCAGTAATTTCTAATGCAAGCATAAGAGAGAAAGAATAGGCGATATCGGCATGTTCAAAGGTGGGTGCTTGCCTGGTTGCTCTGGCAAGAAGGAGGGGTCGTCAACAGTGAAGTCGTACTCTGGAGCTGCGTCGGCCTCGGGGACTACATCGGTGTCGAGGTCTACCGAGAGAGAAGAGGGGGAGGAAACAGATAAATACACGGCAAACATATGCAACATAGAGTATGCTATGCTAACGTACAGTGCAGGGTTGCCTAAAGATATGTCTAAGTCAATTTAGTTATTTTAGGATTTAAGTTGGATTTATTAACCGGTATACATGCACTATTCATCTACCGGAAACAGGCTAAAAGTTGCGGGTTCACCTCCGTAGAGGGTCTCGACACGGAAATAGATAGCACTGTCGGATTCGTCTCGTCGTTCTGAGCAAGTTTCATATATAAAGTTTTTCCATCCGAGCTACGGATTATATTCTACGAACTCACAAAGTTTTTAGCATTTTGAGAAATTATTTAAATTAATAGAATTTCCAGAAAAGGCATATGATGTCAGCATTGCGTGGGGATGATGTCAGCAGTAAAAAGACTCGCTGACCAGAGTCAAACCTGACCTGTGGGTCCAGTGGGACCCACCTGTCAGTGACTGTGGCACTAACAAAGGGGTTAGTCTAAACTAATTAGGTTAATTAGAGGGTGGGCCCCAGTAGTCAGTGAGTGATTAGCATTTAAATTAATTATTTAGTTTAGTTAACAGATTATCTTTTTATTAAAAATCGTTTAATCGATCGGGCCCCACATGTCAGTGGGTTGACCTAGTCAACCATTTCAACTGGGCCCACCCGCCAGTGGCACAGGGGACCCACGCGTCAGTGCCAGGTCAGCCTCGCCGGTGTCGGCGCTGGAACAGGCTCCGACGAGCCAAAAACGACGGCGGCGATACGGGAGGTGGCCAAAAATCGCGCTCCGGCCACCGTTCGATGCGCGCGAGGTGGTGTTTGAAAGCGGAGATCAAATCGCATCGATCTGCGGCGGTCTCGCGGCCAGAGAAGCCCTACAGCGACGACGGCGAGCTCGGAAAGTTCGCCGTAGTACGGCCATCTCGTGAACGGCGGCTACACGGCATGGCAGACGACGAGAGCTAGCGCAATGGGACCGCACGGATGCGCAGAGCACACCCACGCACTCGGACGGTCATGACAGGGACCACCTTGACGGCAGCGAGCTCATCGGCGGAGGCACAGTCGGGCGGCGATGGCAGCTACGGCTACAGCGGCGGCAATGCGTGGGCGAGAGAGGGGAAAGGTGCGGTGTCTCACCGGGAGGGCACACGGGGGCCCGGTGAAAGCTTAGGAGCTGCAGATCGACGGCATTTGCCGGTGAAGCTCCGGTGACCGAGAACAGGGAGCGGCTCAATCCGTGAGTTGTGGCGGCGTAGAGCTTGAGCTGGTGGTCGGAGAAGATGCATAGGAGCAAGGCGGAGCGGACGCGCTCGATCTCAGGCGGTGACGACGACGACAGCGACGACATCGAGCTCGGCCATGGCGACGGCGGCTCGGCTTGTCGCGGTGAGGAAGAAAGCAAGAGGGAGAGGGGGAACTCGTGGTCTTGGGTTTCGGGAAGAGCGAGAGCAGCTCGGGGGAGGACTTATCGGTGCCGGGGAAGGCTCGGATGGACGGCGCGTGGCCATCTACGGCGTCGGGCGCGCGTGGAGTCGACACGACGACGGAGGAGGGGGACGACTCAGGTGGGCCGGGCCGCCAGGTGATGTGCACTGTTGGGCCAAGTGCACAGTAGTTCTCTTATAACTTTTCGTTTATCTTTTCTTCTCTTTCTTATTTTACTCTTTGTCTTGCAAATTGTTTTAGCCACCGCTTGAGTTTTGTAAAATATGTGATTTAGCTCAATAATTATAGTGTAATATTTACCACTGCCAGAAAATAGTTTGGAGCCAAAATGATTTCATTTGATTTTTGGTTTAAATGAAATGGATTAAATACTGTTGTTTTGTTGCTGTTTTAGGAAGTTAGAGTCACTTAACTAATTCAATTAATATTGATCTTATTTCTATAATTGCTTCTGAAATATTTGCAACATTATGAACATTTTTGATTTGCTGTTTGAAGAAATAATTATTTAACTTGCATTTTGAATTTTGTATTGAAGTGGAATTATTTCCTAATGCAATTTCATGAAGATGATCATGATGACATGGCAATTTAATGAGCTTAACAACAGGGTGAAGATCTGGGGATGTTACAAATCTCCTCCATTACAAGAAATCTCGTCCCGAGATTTAAGTGGAGAAGTAAAGAGCAACTTCGGGAGAACGGACCCTTATAGGGTTAATTATCTGGTGAGCAATTCAGGGAATGTGGCAGAAGTATCTCTAGAGTTGAAACTAAAAAAAACATCGAGAGCAAAATATGAAGGTACAATAAGAAGTTTCAAGCGAATGGACAACCGATCGATACCTGAATAAAGTATGAGAAGGGGTTCAGAGCATCGGGAATAGATCATCTCTCGGAGGGTGGCTCATGATAAAAATCAAAGTCAAGTGCAAAGAATATTTCGGAATCAAGGATATACAGGAGAGTCAGGTTCCGATCCTGTGGAACTGTGGGGGGCGTCGATCGAGAGTAGGGAGAGCGGTGTCATCTTACCGGTCACGACAACAAGGTATGTCAGAGGATAGTCTGTCAGTTATGTCGGTGGCAACATCGGTACCAAGGGCGAGGGACGAAGAGAACCATTTTCCTGCTCGTTAAAATGAGGCGGACCAATAGGCAAAGTTCTCGTCCATCGGTGGTTACCGGAATGTCATCAACAATAGTAACAGGGTCTCACCGACAAGATTGCACATCGGGGTGTTTTATAAGTAGGGATTTATTTCTGCTTATATCATATAGACCACAAGAAAGGTTAAACAAACCAATGGAAAGGAAAATGTATTTTTACACAAGAATAAGGAGTGTATCTTTTCCCAAGGAAAAGTAGAGCATGATATACATGATAGGCCAACGAGTTCAAAAGAATTTAGATAAAGGGGCGAGGGAAGAATCATGATACTACCCATACAACAGTGTTTGGATAATAGAGCAAGAAACATTTGGCAATATGCTCCCAATGTTCTTGTTGATATTCGGGATACCACAGTCATGCTTCGAGGTAGCATTGGTATGGTGTTTCAAGTAAAGGTTGGATCTGAAGATCACAAAAGATACGAAGGAACAATTTCAAGAATAACAAGGAACTCAATGTATGAGCAAAACATCATCAGGTGATTGTTGGAGGAAGTCAAGGATGTGGTCGATGATAACACAGATCATCGAGGGGCAAGAATGGAATTTCTCACCATGAATTCGATCGATATCTTAGAACAAGGCAGTATATTGATGGTGATCACGACAATTTTTTGTCGAGAGGCTCTAGGAAGATGCAATCGAACATCGACGGCATCCGGCAAAAGGGAATGATGAAGCGAAAGGTTATTGAAACCACGTATACGACACAAGCTCGAAATCAAGCTTGTTGTTCAGGGTGGAATGATAAGATGAGGAAGATCGACGTAAGCTTCGCTCATCGTCGAAATTTGTGCTCCGGGAATAAGGACCAGGTAGCACAGTTAAAATTTAGCACGATATCGATATAGTCGATCAGGCTAGGAATGATGTGATGGAGTATCATCCCAATAAGAATTTAGAAGAGATAGTGCAATGACACAGTATCCTCGAGATAACAGGGGCAATACTCGAGGTAGATCAGAATACAGGTTGGACAGGTGAATTGATCTGCAGAAGACAAGTATTTTAATTTGTCGGGAAAAGGAATCAAGGAGAAAATATGGTTGGAACCACGATTGCAAAGGATCAATTCGCAGGTACAAGATAAACTTATTCCAAGGAAATAATTATTTTTACGAGCAGCTTCCATGATGAGTTCTACATCGGGTCCAAGGGCATGAACACAAAGGTTCAAGGTCGACTCCCACTTCTCCAATGCATAATCTTTCATTCACTGCTCGCTTTGAAGAAATTTTAGTGCTTAAAATTTATCTGGTGAAGCACCAGAAGAGTATAACTCGCATAACTTTCGAGATCACACGGATTAGGGTAAGCATAGGTCCAACCCATCGGGACATTTTTTACGAACCTATACAACCATCAACCAAAGCAAAAATACGGGTTCGTAAGCAGAGTATCGAAGTCAAAGCAGATGATACAATTTACCAAAGGCATTATGTATCAGGGGAGAACTCACAAGATTTTGGATGTTAAGGACACTGTCGAATAACAACCCAACAATGGATCTGGCAATTCATGACGGAGTTGATGTGAGTATCAGTACTCAACCAGAAGAAGAAGAAATGCAAGGGCATCAGTTTATGGAAACATCTGAATAATTCGATGCTTAAATACAAATAAATTTGATTTCTAGATCGGTGTATCAGAATCAGATGCTCCGATCAAAGATGGATAGGTTGAACGGACTTAGAGGCACATCGATCGAATCTTGATTGGGCAAGAACCAGCTCATATCTGGAATGATGTCTGAGCCGGAAAGAAAATTCCTAAGGATTTATTGATGATTGCGAGTAGTCACACATACGTTGAATCCATAGGAACAGAATGACAATCACAAAGGATTTTAATAAATATTGCTAGACATGTGGAATTAAGCATAATGCAAGCAGGCAAGGGGAATCAAAAGTAATAGGGTGCAGAGGATCTTCGTGAGATTGGAAAGCAATACGAAGTATTTCGTGAAACACAAGAACAACTGGGGATGAATGGATCCCCGGAAATGTGAAGAATTATTCATAAGTATGTTCAGGCGGAAAGGAACTGCAAGGCAGTAGGTTCAGAGAATTCTCGAAATGTTGGATAGTATTTCGATATGTCAGATAGAACCCTAGAGTAACTGGGGATGAGGGTACAATGAAAAGGATGTGTTAGAGTTAGCAAACTCTTTAACCCGAATAGAAGAGAGATCAGAGTCCCAGAGTATAGATGAGGAATAAAAGATCCTAATACCACCCAATTGGCGACGCGGGCCCGTTAGCCACACAGCCATGTTAGTAAAACAGTTTTCAAATACTAGACTCAACTTCGGCCAAGGAGTTGGAAAGAGGGATTCCTACAGGCAGTTGGCTCTGATACCAACCTGTGATGCCCCCGGCTCAATCGTGCACTATCATACATGCAAATGCACACGATCAAGCCTAAGGACTCACTTGAAGAAATCACAACACAACTCTAGACACAAATTAAAATAATACAAGCTTTATATTACAAGCCAGGGGCCTCGAGGGCTCTAATACATAAGCTCGCTTACAAGCGTCAGCGGAAGCATCAGATATCTGAGTATAGATATAAAAGACAAAATAGATAGGCCTTTAAAAGGTGGGGCAAAACAAAAGACTACGATCGAAAAGGCGCAGGCCTCCTGCCTGGGACCCTCCGAACCTACTCCTGGTCGTCACCCAACCCGTAGTAGAAGCCATCCTCGGGGTAGTAGTAGTGATCGTCGACAGGGGCACCTGGCTCCGGGGCTCCGTCATCTGGTTGCATCAAACGGATATGGGGAAAAAGAGAAAGCAAGCAACCGTGAGTACTCATCTGAAGTACTCAGCAAGCAAGGATCTACACTACATATGCAACATTATCAAAGGAAGGCTGTATATGTGGACTGGGCTGCAGAAATGCCAGAATAGAGAGAAGGCCTAGTCCTATCGAATACTAGCATCTTCAGCATCTTGCAGCATTTAGAAGAGTACATAATAGCATAGTATAAAGTAGTAATAGTCATCATCCTCACCCAGAGATCCTTTCTCGACTCCCTACGAGAAAGCAATCCCAGAGCCATAGTAGTAGTGTTATCAACCTCGCCCAGAGATCCTTCCTCGACTCCCTGCGAGAAAGCAATCCCAGAGCCTTACTATCCATTTCTCATCACAAGTATCCGGTTCTAGTTGTATCGATCGGGATACAACTCCGAGTGTCCGTTACCAAGGATCCGGCTATGCATAGATTAGTTCTTCCCTGCAGGGGTGCACCAACTTAACCACCACGCTCGCTTAACTCCGGCCGGACACACTTTTCTGGGTCACGCCCGGCCTCGGCCAAATGACACACCGCAGCCCTACCTAGAGCTCAGCAGAGAGGTCCCCACTGGTCTAGATCCTAAGCACTCAGGGGTCTTGGGCCATCGCCTTGTGCACTCTGGGTCATCGCGAGCAGGTCGGATCTCGGTACCACCACTACAGGATGGCGCCGGCCCAGCCGTGTTGGGGAACGTAGTAATAATTCAAAAAAAATCCTACGTGTCACCAAGATCAGTCTAGGAGATGCTAGCAATGAGAGAGAGGGAGTGCATCTTCATACCTTTGAAGATCGCTAAGCGGAAGCGTTACAACAACGCGGTTGATGGAGTCGTACTCGCGGCGATTCAAATCGTGGAAGATCCAATTCAAGCGCCGAACGGACGGCGCCTCCGCGTTCAACACACGTACAGCCCGGGGACGTCTCCTCCTTCTTGATCCAGCAATGGGAGAGGATAAGTTGAGGGAGAGCTCCGGCAGCACGACGGCGTGGTGGTGGAGCTTGCGGTTCTTCGGCAGGCTTCGCCAAGCACTACGGAGGAGGAGGAGGAGTTGGAGGGGGGAAGGGCTGTGCCAGGGGAAGGGTGCAGCTCCCATGCACCTCCCCACTATATATAGGGGTGGAGGGGGCTGGTTTCTTGCCCTCCAAGTCCATTGGGGCGTTGGCAAAGGTGGGAGGAAAGAAATCCCATCCTTTCCCTTCCCCACCGATTGTTATCCCCCCCTTTTAGGGATCTTGATCTTATCCCTTCGGGATATGATCTTATTCCTTCTAAGGGGGGATCTTGGTGCGCCTTGACCAGGGGTGTGGGGCCTTGCCCCCACTACCCACGTTCATGTGGGTCCCCCCATGCAGGTGGGCCCCACTCCGGAACCTTCTAGAACCTTCCCGGTACAATACCGAAAAATCCCGAACATTTTCCGGTGGCCAAAATAGGACTTCCCATATATAAATCTTTACCTCCGAACCATTCCGGAACTCCTCGTGACATCCGGGACCTCATCCGAGACTCCGAACAACTTTCGGTAACCACATACAATTCCCATTACAACTCTAGCATCACCAAACCTTAAGTGTGTAGACACTACAGGTTCGGGAACCATGCAGACTTGACCGAGACACCTCTCCAACCAATAACCAATAGCAGGATCTGGACACCCATATTGGCTCCCACATGTTCCACGATGATCTCATCGGATGAACCACGATGTCGGGGATCCAATTAATCCCGTATACAATTCCCTTTGTCCATCGGTATGTTACTTGCCCGAGATTCGATCATCGATATCCCTATACCTTGTTCAATCTCGTTACCGGCAAGTCTCTTTACTCATTCCGTAACACATGATCCCTTGACTAACTCCTTAGTCACATTGAGCTCATTATGATGATGTATTACCGAGTGGGCCCAGAGATACCTCTCCGTCACACGGAGTGACAAATCCCAGTCTCGATTCGTGCCAACCCAACAGACACTTTCGGAGATACCTGTAGTGCACCTTTATAGTCACCCAGTTACGTTGTGACATTTGATACACCCAAAGCATTCCTATGGTATCTGGGAGTTGCACAATCTCATGGTCTAAGGAAATGATACTTGACATTAGAAAAGCTCTAGCAGACGAACTACACGATCTAGTGCTATGCTTAGGATTGGGTCTTGTCCATCACATCATTCTCCTAATGATGTGATCCCGTTATCAATGACATCCAATGTCCATGGCCAGGAAACCACAACCATCTATTGATCAACGAGCTAGTCAACTAGAGGCTCACTAGGGACATGCTGTGGTCTATGTATTCACACATGTATTACGGTTTCCGGTTAATACAATTATAGCATGAACAATAGACAATTATCATGAACAAGGAAATATAATAATAACCATTTTATTATGGCCTCTAGGGCATATTTCCAACAGTCTCCCAATTGCACTAGAGTCAATAATCTAGTTACATTGTGATTAATCGAACATCCTTAGAGTTCTGGTGCTGATCATGTTTTGCTCGTGGAAGAGGTTTAGTCAACGGATCTGCGACTTTCAGATCCGTATGTACTTTACAAATATCTATGTCTCCATCTTGAATATATTCATGAATGGAGTTGAAGCGGCGCTTGATGTGCTTGGTCTTCCTATGAAACCTGGGCTCCTTGGCAATGGCTATAGCTCCAGTGTTTTCACAGAAGAGAGTCATTGGGCCCGACGCATTGGGAATCACTCCTAGGTCGGTGATAAACTCCTTCATCCAGACTCCTTCCTGAGCTGCTTCCGAAGCAGCTATGTACTCCACTTCACTTGTAGATCCCACCACGACGCTTTGCTTGCAACTGCACCAGCTGACTGCCCCACCATTCAAGATGTACACGTATCCGGTTTGTGACTTGGAGTCATCTAGATCTGTGTCAAAGCTAGCATTGACGTAACCCTTTACGACGAGCTCTTCGGCACCTCCATAAACGAGAAACATATCCTTAGTCCTTTTTAGGTACTTCAGGATATTCTTGACCGCTGTCCAATGTTCCATTCCGGGATCACTTTGGTACCTCCCTACCAAACTTAAGGCAAGGTTCACAACAAGTCTGGTACATAGCATGGCATACATAATAGAGCCTATGGCTGAGGCATAGGGGATGACACTCATCTTTTCTCTTTCTTCTGCCGAGGTCGGGCGTTGAGCTGCGCTCAATCTCACACCTTGCAATACAGGCAAGAACCCCTTCTTGGACTGATCCATATTGAACTTCTTCAATATCTTGTCAAGGTATGTGCTTTGTGAAAGACCAATGAGGCGTCTCGATCTATCTCTATAGATCTTGATGCCTAATATGTAAGCAGCTTCTCCAAGGTCCTTCATTGAAAAACACTTATTCAAGTAGGCCTTTATGCTTTCCAAAAGTTCTATATCATTTCCCATCAATAGTATGTCATCCACATATAATATGAGAAATGCTACAGAGCTCCCACTCACTTTCTTGTAAATACAGGCTTCTCCATAAGTCTGTATAAACCCAAACGCTTTGACCATTTCATCAAAGCGAATGTTCCAACTCCGAGATGCTTGCACCAGCCCATAGATGGAGCGCTGGAGCTTGCATACTTTGTCAGCATTCTTAGGATCGACAAAACCTTCCGGCTGCATCATATACAATTCTTCCTTAAGGAAACCATTAAGGAATGCCGTTTTGATGTCCATTTGCCAGATCTCATAATCATAGAATGCGGCAATTGCTAACATGATTCGGACGGACTTCAGCTTTGCTACGGGTGAGAAGGTCTCATCGTAGTCAACCCCTTGAACTTGTCGATAACCCTTAGCGACAAGCCGAGCCTTATAGACGGTCACATTACCATCCGCGTCAGTCTTCTTCTTAAAGATCCACTTATTCTCTATGGCTTGCCGATCATCGGGCAAGTCCGTCAAAGTCCATACTTTGTTTTCATACATGGATCCTATCTCGGATTTCATGGCTTCAAGCCATTTGTTGGAATCCAGGCCCGCCATCGCTTCTTCATAGTTCGAAGGTTCACCGTTGTCTAACAACATGATTTCCAGGACAGGGTTGCCGTACCACTTTGGTGCGGAACGTGTCCTCGTGGACCTACGAAGTTCAGTAGCAACTTGACCCGAAGTTTCATGATCATCATCATTAACTTCCTCTCTAGTCGGTGCACGCACCACAGAAACATCTTCCTGAGCTGCGCTACTCTCCGGTTCAAGAGGGGGTACTGTAACACCCCATGTCATAAGCTACAGTGATCCCCCTTTTGATTATGCCATGTCATCATGATCAACAGTGCTTAATCATCACTAGTATCATATCTATTTTCAAATTCAAATTCAAATGGAAATTCAAACCAAAAGTGAAAATAAAAATTGTTCAAAATTGAAAACTAAAATGTTCATTAAATGGCAAATATTCCACAGACAATTCTAAAATCATAACCAACATTCACTAAATTAATTAACTGACTCAAACAGCAGTAAAACAACACTATTTAATACCTTTTTAATTAAATAAAATCCCAAATGAAAACCTTTGTACTCAGAACCATTTTATTGCAGTGGCATACAATGCACTGTGATTTATGGGTTAGGTCTCATATTTTACAAAGAACCATTTAGTGGACAAACTATTTGTAAAACAGGAAAGAAAGCAGAAATACAAAACAGAAACAAAAAAAGAAGAAAAGAACCCCCCCCCCTAGGCCAACTGGGCCTAGCCCAGCTGGCCTCAGCCCACCAGGCCGGCCCAGCTCCCTCCCCCGGCCCACCTCTACCCCTACAACCCCACCCGGGGCAAACCCTAACCCCCACCCGATCCCCACTCTCTCCCTCGCCCCTCCTCTGCTACCCCCTGATTGGATCAGGGGGGGGATCGAGCTGCGCCCCGCCGCCGAAGTCCGGCGCCGCCGTCGCCCCTGGACCCCGTGCCCCTCCTCTCTCTCGCGCGACGGCCACCTGAGGCCGTGGCCTCGCCCCGTCGCCGGACGCGTCCTCGACGCCGTCGTCACTTGCCAATCGCCGGTGCCGCCCCGCCACGCCGTCGCCGGTCCTCGCTATCGCCTCCTCAACTCGACCCCGAGCCACGCCGCCCGCTTCCCTCCATCGCCGGTGAGGCCCCCGGCCTCCTTTCCATTTCTCTCCGCCCCGCGCCCGCGCTGGTCGCCGTCGCCGCTACTCGCTCGCTGCGCGCTCGCCAGCCGTCGCCCGCTCGCCTGTGGCCGCGCCTGGTGGCTCCATCCGCGCGCTGGCCACGCTCAGCGCCTCGCCCCACTGCGGCCTCTCCGCCTCGCCCGCGCGCGCCTCGCCGCCGCGCATGCCAGCCTCCGCCCGCTGCTCGCACGCCCGCGCCCGTAGCGGCGCCACCGCGGCCTGCGCCCACCTAGCCGGCGCCGTGGCCTCGCAGTTCCCGGCGTCGGGCGACGCCGCGCCCGCACCCCCCTGGCCCTATGACATGTGGGGCCCAGCCCCCTGAAACGTTTTAAATAAAAGAAAACGTAAAATGAATTATTAAAATAATTAATTAATTAGTGAATTAATTAAGTTAATTAACTCTGATTAAGTTAATCTAATTAATTAGTTAGTTTAATTAAACAGTAATTAAATTAACTAAACCCTAATTAAACTAATCAGACGCTGACAGGTGGGGTCCACATGTCAGGTTGACCCAGTCAACTGCACTGTTGACTGCTGACGTCATGCTGACATCATGATGACATCAGCATACACTGTTTCGGATAATGTTGAGTTTAAATAAATAATTAAATTCCAGAAATTATTAAAAACTTTAGAAAATCATATAAAATAATCCGTAGCTCAGATCGAAAAACTTTGTACATGAAAGTTGCTCAGAACGACGAGACGAATCCAAATACGTGGTCCGTTTGTTCGTCACATGTCCCTAACTATCCGAACATGGAACCGTTCCCCTCCGGTCATCTGTCTGACAAATGTCCGGAACCGGGAAAACATTCCCGGATGAATTCCCCCTTCCTCGATGACGTGCAACCATACGTTAGGACACACCCGACACTGCATATTGTCATGTCGTACATTGTGTTGCTCATGTTTGCTGTGTATTTATACTGTTTCCTCCCCCTCTTCTCTCTCGTTAGACCCCGACGCAGTTCCCGGTACCGACGCAACTCAGGAGCCTGACGACACCATTAACAACCTTGCCCTTGCCGCCGAGCAACCAGGCAAGCCCCCCCCCCCTTGAGCATACCGATATCGCCCATTCTATTTTCTCATGCTTGCATTAGAATTGCTGCTGCTGCTGCTTTACCTATTCTGATGCATAGCCTGTTTATTGTAACCTGCTGTTGATATACCTGCATAACCTAGACTGCTTAGTATATGCTGGGTAGAGACCTATCAGTGACCCCACTTGTCCCGACTGCCCCGCTGGATTATCACAAGACCCGATCGACGGGATCGAAGACAGGCCCCGACACCGCACTTCACCCCATTAGTTGTAACGACACTGCAGCATTACTATCGAGTGCCGAGGGTGATACCTCGTGTAGCACTTCCGATGTTAACCCTGTAGAGTAGCTATTTGGTCTTGGTCATCGAGGGTGATTCCTCCTTCACCACTTCCGATAACGACGCGGTCGTGCAACACATCAAGTGTGAACCCATCGAGGGTGAATCCTCCTATGTTCACCTTGACAGGTACATCGAGTGGGTATCCGTTGAGGGTGATACCTCGGATTCCCTTGATGTTATGGACACACAGCTACGGTGACTTTACCCCTGCACCCTGTTAGAAACGGGTCGGCCACGAGGGCGACCCGAGGGAGTTACTTTAACTGCAGGACTGGAGGGACAGGCGGTACCGCCCAGTAGAGGTGGACCTGAGTTCCCGACAGTCTTTTGTGAGACGAGTTGACCTGGATGGTGCCCGAGTGATGAATACGAGGTGTGGCCGGGCATTCTTGGCCCTTACCACAAGTCCTCGAGACGGGGCGACGGGGTCACATCGATCGTGAGTCTCTTCTCGTTACCGCACCCCAAGGTACTAATGATTTGGATATTTGATCCGAGCAGGCCTCTGGCCTGATAGCACTAACCATCACTTGGGCATAGTATGGGCGTTCTGCATCGTATGCATCAGCCGAAAGCTCTGTCAGATGTCTAGTTCAGCATGGCGGCACGGATGGACCGGCGCCTTCCTGTAGTGTTGGTGCCTGGCTTCACCGTGTGCGCAACGACCCGGAGGGCGAGGGGCGATGGCCAAGACCCCCTTGCGCTTAGGATGTAGACCGGTGGGGACCTCTCTGCTGAGCTGTAGGTAGGGTTGCGGTGTGTCGTTTGGCCGAGGCCGGGTAGGACCCAGAAAGTGTGTCCGGCCGGAGTTAAGCGAGCGTGGTGGGTAAGTTGGTGCACCCCTGCAGGGAAGAACTAAACTATGCATACCCGGATCCTCGGTAACGGACACTCGGAGTTGTATCCCGATTGATACAATTAGAATTGGATACTATGGCTCTGGGATTGCTTCTCGTAGGGAGTCGAGAAGGGATCTCAGGACGAGGTTGATGACTGTATGGCTCTGGGATTGCTTTCTCGCAGGGAGTCAAGAAAGGATCTCTGGGTGAGGTTGATAACATTACTACCACTTTGTACTATGCTATCTACTCTATTCTATTGCTGCAAGACCGCAGAAGACGCTGAAGATGCTAGTCTTCGATAGGACTAGGCCTTCTCTCTATTCTGGCATTTCTGCAGCCCAGTCCACATATACAGCCTTCCTTTGATAATGTTGCATATGTAGTGTAGATCCTTGCTTGCTGAGTACTTTGGATGAGTAATCACGGTTGCTTTGCTTTCATTTTCCCCCATACCCCTTTTGCTTCAACCAGATGACAGAGCCCCTGAGACAGCTGCCCCCGCCGACGATCGCTACTTCTACCCCGAGGGTGGATACTACTACGAGTTGACTGACGACCAGGAGTAGGATTGGAGGGTCCCAGGAAGGAGGCCTACGCCTTTCGATCGTAGTGTTTTTCTTTTGTCTCGCCTTCTTAAGGCCTTTCTGTGTTTTCTTTTATATCTGTACTCATATATCTGATGCTTCCGCTGACGCGTGTATGCGAGCTTTTGTATTCGAGCCCTTGAGGCCCCTGGCTTGTAATATAAAGCTTGTATGACTTTATTTATGTTTTAGAGTTGTGTTGTGATATCTTCCCGTGAGTCCTTAGGCTTGATCATGTGCATTTGCGTGTATGATTAGTGCACGATTGAGCCGGGGGCGTCACAAGTTGGTATCAGAGCCGACTGCCTGTAGGAATCCCCCTTTCCGACTCCTTGGCCGAAGTTGAGTCTAGTGGTCCAAAACTGTTTTACTAACTTGGCTGTGTGGCTTACGGGCCCACGTCGCCAATTGGGTGGTATTAGGATCTTTTACTCCTCGACCTTTACTCTAGGACTCTGATCTCTCTCCTATTCGGGTTAAAATTTTACTAACTCCAACATTAGGTTCTCGCGATCACATCCACCCGGTGTTCTGAAATTTCCCCCCTTCCTTCAAGATTGCGGGCCAGGTTCTGCTTGCAGGATCCTCTTATCGAGGGCACCCTATGTTGCCACTTGCAGATTCCTCGCCCCAGCAGTTTTCTCCGACGTGGGTGTAGCTTTGCTATGTCACGTTGTTGTAGTCTTTACCGCGTGCCTGCGCGTCGCCTAGTTTGTCTAGCCGCGTGCATTTCCGAACTCCTACCGCCGTTTGTGTCCAATTCCGTGCATCATTCTGCATGCCTTTAATGACTACTAATATGCACCTAATGCCTTCTTGTTCGTCACTCGTGTTACATCATGAATAACTCCATTCACATGCAGTTTTACTTGCTAAACTGCCCCTGTTGATTTGGCAGGATGGCTGACTATCCTCCACCTCCACCCTATATTGCCGCAATGATGCAGCAGTTTGAACTCAACCGTCAGCAGTTTGAGCTTAACCGTCAGTTTATGACCGGATTATTGGCTCAATACCCAACTCAGAATGCTCAGCAACAGAATGCTCCAATAACTCTGCCAGAGTTTGTGTGCCTCAGTCCATCCGTTTGCCGCAACTCCACCAATCCTATGGATGCTGATGATTGGCTTCGTGACATCCTGTTCGAAATGGAGTCAGCTAATGTTGCCCCTGACAGTTACATCACCTTTGCGACATTCCACTTAAAGGGTCTAGCTGCTCAATGGTGGGAAAGCCACAAGGGTATGTTGCCTGCAGAGACTGTAACCACTTGGCAAGAATTTCAGTCAGCCTTTCGTGCACGGTACATTCCTCAAGGTTTGATCGACCAGAAGAAGCATGAATTCCGCAAACTTACACAGGGCACAATGACTGTGGATGAATATCAGAGGAAATTTCTTGAATTATCCCGCTATGCTGAAGATGACGTCTGCACTGACGCACGCAAGCAGGAGAAATTTCGTGAAGGACTGCGTACTGATATAAACCTTGCACTTGCTGTCCATGATTGCACAGACCTCGCAACGCTAGTCAGCCAATCTTTCCAAGTTGAAACTGCTCTGATTAAGCACCAGGAATCGCTCAAGCGCACTCGTGATGTTGGTTCGTCTTTGGGTCAGCCTGTTCAGAAACGTCGAGTGTGGATTCCGCACAATGTTTACCACCGACCTGCTCCAACACCCAGGCCGTCATATGTTGCACCTCGTCTGCCTTCACCGCCGACACAGCTAACGGTTCATGATGGACCGCCTAATGTTATGGCTTCTCGTCAGGATGCACCACGTCCTCCTGATGGTCATACGAAGGGCCATCGAACCCATCTTTGCAGAAATCGTAAGGCCAGGATGTCTGCTATGGACAGCGGCCAGGTCACTCACGTCAAAATGGGAGAAGCTCGTGAGTCTCCAAAAATTGTGATGGGAACTCTGTCAGTTAATTCAGTTGCAGCTTCTGTTCTCTTTGATTCCAGGGCATCACATTCCTTTGTGTCTCAACAATTTGCTCAGCGGCATGAGCTACCTCTAGAGTTATTGCCCACACCATTAGAGATTATCACTCCCCGTTCCAGGTGGCAAACCAAGATGGTAAGTCACAACAATCAGATCAAAATTGAAGGGTTGATGTTCTCTGCTTCCCTTATTGCTCTTGGACCTTACGACATAGACATCATTCTCGGTATGGACTGGTTGACAGCCCATAATGCTTTGATTGATTGCGCTACTAAGACAGTCCAGCTCACTCACCCTTCTGGCCAGACAGTCAAATACTCAGCCCGAATAGCTCAGGATGCTGAGACTCAAATATATGTTTTGAATGCATTGAATGCCTCACCCCTTGAAGGCATCGCGAACGTTCCAGTTGTTCATGATTTTCAAGATGTCTTTCCAGAAGAACTTCCAGGAATACCGCCTGCTCGAGCTGTCGAGTTTGTCATTGACATGAAACCAGGCACTACCCCTATTGCGAAGTGTCCTTATAAAATGCCTCCGCACCACCTTCTTGAACTTAAGGAGGAAATCGACACGTCACTTAAGAAGGGTTTCATCCTCCCCAGTTCCTCTGCTTGGGGAGCACCTTCACTCTTCGTTAAGAAGAAGGATGGAACTAACCGATTGGTTCAGGATTATCGGCCCATTAACCAAGCCACAATTCAGAACAAATATCCGCTTCCTCGGATCAATGATTTGTATGATCAACTTGCTGGATCATCGGTGTTTTCTAAAGTCGACTTGAGGTTGGGTTATCATCAGATCCGTGTTCGTGAAGAGGATATTCCCAAGACTGCATTTGTTACCCGTTATGGCTCCTATGAGTACACTGTCATGTCATTTGGCTTAACAAATGCTCCAGCTACGTTCTCCCGCCTGATGAATTATATATTCATGGATTACCTCGACAAGTTTGTCGTGGTTTATCTAGATGATATTCTGGTTTATTCGAAGAATAAAGAAGAACATGCTGAACACCTCCATCTTGTACTGGAAAGGCTACGAGAACACCAGTTGTATGCCAAATACTCCAAATGTGAATTTTGGCTTTCCGAAGTAACCTACCTTGGTCATGTGATTTCCAAGGATGGAATTGCTGTTAACCAAGAACGAGTTCAGGCTATTCTTGACTGGACACCTCCGAAGAACGTCAAGCAAGTGAGAAGTTTTCTCGGCCTTGCAAGCTATTGCCGTCGATTTGTCGAGAATTTTTCTAAGATTGCTAAGCCTTTGACTGATCTGCTTCACAAGGGCGTTAAGTTTGAATGGACAGACAAATGTCAAGAAAGTTTTCAAACACTCAAAGACAAGCTGACATCTGCCCCAGTACTTGCTCCACCAGATTCTCGCAAGGACTTCGTGATTTATTGTGACGCATCCCGTGAAGGATTAGGCTGTGTCCTAATGCAAGAGCGTAAAGTGATTGCCTATGGCTCTCGTCAGTTGCGCCCACATGAATAGAATTATCTGGTACATGATCTAGAACTAGCCGCTGTGATCTATGCATTGCAGTTGTGGCGACATTACCTTCTCGGTAATCGTTGCGAGATCTACACGGATCATAAAAGTCTGAAGTACTTGTTCACCCAGCCATCTCTAAACCTCCGTCAGCAAAGATGGATGGAGGCCATTGCGGACTATGATTTGGGTATATCCTATACCCCTGGCAAGGCTAACGTAATGGCTGATGCCTTAAGCCGCAAGTCCTATTGCGACAACCTCATGGTTAGGCGAGCTCAACCTCGTCTTTTTGAAGAACTGTGCAAGCTGAATCTGCGTATTGTTCCACAGGGTTCTCTTAATAACCTTGTGATACAACCAGATCTTGAGAAAGCTGTTAAGAGTGCGCAAGCTAAAGATGCTGAAGTTGATTTGATGAAGAAAAATCTTCACCTTGAAAAGTACAGGGATTTCTTGCTGTCTGAAGATGGAACCTTGTATTTCAGAAACCGCATTGTGGTACCTCGCTTCGAACTCATGACTGACAAGGTCATGAAGGAGGCACATGATACACCGCTGTCTATTCATCCGGGTAGCACCAAGATGTATCGTGATCTCCGTCAAAGGTACTGGTGGTCTAGAATGAAACAGGACATTGCTCGTTATGTTGCTGAATGTGATGTGTGTCGTCGTGTTAAAGCAGAACATCAGAAGCCTGCTGGAATTCTGCAACCACTGCCTAATCCTCTATGGAAATGGGATAAGGTTCAGATGGATTTCATTCCAGGACTTCCCAGATCACAGAAGGGACACAATACTATTCTTGTCGTCGTCGACCAACTTTCTAATGTTGCACACTTTCTGCCTGTCAAGGAGATGATCACTGCTAGTCAGTTAGCAGAATTATATATCTCCAGAATTGTATCACTCCACGGTATTCCGAAGGAGATCAGTTCAGACCGTGGCGGTCTATTCACCTCAAAGTTCTGGGAAAGTTTCCAAGAAGCTATGGGAACTCATATTACCTGGAGTTCAGCTTATCACCCCCAATCCCAAGGCCAAGTCGAGCGAGTCAATCAGGTGCTTGAAGAAATGCTTCGGGCTTGTGTTATTTCTTTCGGTAAGAAGTGGGAAGAATATCTTCCATATGCCGAATTCTCTTACAACAACAGCTATCAAGCCAGCTTGAAAATGGCCCCCTTCGAAGTTCTATATGGACGTAAGTGTCGAACCCCTCTGAATTGGTCAGAAACTGGGGAACGACTGCTCGTGGGTCCGGATATTATTCAACATGCCGAAGAACAAGTCCGTATTGTCCGAGAAAATCTCAAGGCGGCTCAGGACCGTCAGAAGACCAACTATGATCGCAAACGATGGGGCTTGACTTATCAACCTGGTTATCAAGCTTATCTACGTCTCACCCCTATGAAGGGCACTCACCGTTTTGGAATCAAGGGCAAGCTAGCTCCGCGCTACATTGGTCCTTTCCGCATTGTTGCTAGACGTGGTCAAGTGGCGTATAAATTGGAGTTGCCACTGCAATTCTCTCATATCCACGACGTATTCCATGTGTCGGAACTTAGTAAATGCTTCAAGGAATCTCCGCACCGAGCTGTGGATCACGAAATGCTCGAATTGCATGATGATCTTTCATATAAGGAACATCCGATCCGCATCCTCGATGAAGCTTAACGTCGGACCCGTCAGAAGGTTACCAAGTTCCTCAAAGTGCAGTGGTCAAATCATACTGAAGATGAAGCCACTTGGGAACGCGAGGATAATCTTCGTGCGGAATACCCCAAACTTTTTCCTTCTACCTCTTAATTCTCGGGACGAGAATTCTTTTTAGTGGAGGAGAATTGTAACACCCCATGTCATAAGCTATAGTGATCCCCCTTTTGATTATGCCATGTCATCATGATCAACAGTGCTTAATCATCACTAGTATCATATCTCTTTTCAAATTCAAATTCAAATGGAAATTCAAACCGAAAGTGAAAATAAAAATTGTTCAAAATTGAAAACTAAAATGTTCATTAAATGGTAAATATTCCACAGACAATTCTAAAATCATAACCAACATTCACTAAATTAATTAACTGACTCAAACAGCAGTAAAACAGCACTATTTAATACCTTTTTAATTAAATAAAATCCCAAATGAAAACCTTTGTACTCAGAACCATTTTATTGCAGTGGCATACAATGCACTGTGATTTATGGGTTGGGTCTCATATTTTACAAAGAACCATTTAGTGGACAAACTATTTGTAAAACAGGAAAGAAAGCAGAAATACAAAACAGAAACAAAAATAGAAAAAAAGAACCCCCCCAGGCCGGCCCAGCTCCCTCCCCCGGCCCACCTCTACCCCTACAACCCCACCCGGGGCAAACCCTAACCCCCACCCGATCCCCACTCTCTCCCTCGCCCCTCCTCTGCTCCCCCCCGATTGGATCAGGAAGGGGGGGATCGAGCCGCGCCCCGCCGCCGAACTCCGGCGCCGCCGTCGCCCCTGGACCCCGTGCCCCTCCTCTCTCTCGCGCGACGGCCGCCTGAGGCCGTGGCCTCACCTCGTTGCCGGACGCGTCCTCGACGCCGTCATCCCTCGCCAAACGCCGGCTCCGCCCCGCCACGCCGTCGCCGGTCCTCGCTATCGCCTCCTCAACTCGACCCCGAGCCACGCCACCCGCTTCCCTCCATCGCCGGTGAGGCCCCCGGCCTCCTTTCCCTTTCTCTCCGCCCCGCGCCCGCGCTGGTCGCCCTCGCCGCTACTCGCTCGCTGCGCACTCGCCAGCCGTCGCCCGCTCGCCTGCGGCCGCGCCTGGTGGCTCCATCCACGCGCTGGCCACGCCCAGCGCCTCGCCCCGCTGCGGCCTCTCTGCCTCGCCCCGCTACGGTCTCTCCGCCTCGCCCCGCTGCGGCCTCTCCGCCTCGCCCGCGCGCGCCTCGCCGCTGCGCACGCCAGCCTCCGCCCGCTGCCCGCACGCCCGCGCCCGTAGCCGCGCCACCGCGGCCTGCGCCCAACTGGCCGGCGCCGTGGCCTGGCCGTTCCCGGCATCGGGCGACAAAGCGCCCGCACACGTTGCCCACACCCGCGAAGGCCCCTGTGCCACTGAGCGTGGGCCCAAACCCCCTGGCCCTATGACATGTGGGGCCCAGCCCCCTGAATCGTTTTAAATAAAAGAAAAAGTAAAATGAATTAATAAAATAATTAATTAATTAGTGAATTAATTATGTTAATTAACTCTAATTAAGTTAATCTAATTAATTAGTTAGTTTAATTAAATAGTAATTAAATTAACTAAACCCTAATTAAACTAATCAGACGCTGACAGGTGGGGCCCACATGTCAGGTTGACCCAGTCAACTGCACTGTTGACTGCTGACGTCAGCATACACTGTTTCGGATAATGTTGAGTTTAAATAAATAATTAAATTCCAGAAATTATTAAAAACTTTAGAAAATCATATAAAATAATCCGTAGCTCAGATCGAAAAACTTTGTACATGAAAGTTGCTCAGAACGACGAGACGAATCCGAATACGCGGTCCGTTCGTCTGTCACATGTCCCTAACTATCCGAACATGGAACCGTTCCCCTCCGGTCATCTATCTGACAAATGTCCGGAACCGGGAAAACATTCCCGGATGAATTCCCCCTTCCTCGATGACGTGCAACCATACGTTAGGACACACCCGACACTGCATATTGTCATGTCGTACATTGTGTTGCTCATGTTTGCTGTGTATTTATACTATTTCCTCCCCCTCTTCTCTCTCGTTAGACCCAGACGCAGTTCCCGGTACCGACGCAGCTCAGGAGCCCGACGACACCATTGACGACCTTGCCCTTGCCGCCGAGCAACCAGGCAAGCCCCCCCCCCCCCCCCTTGAGCATACCGATATCGCCCATTCTATTTTCTCATGCTTGCATTAGAATTGCTGCTGCTGCTGCTTTACCTATTCTGATGCATAGCCTGTTTATTGCAACCTGCTGTTGATAATTACCTGCATAACCTAGACTGCTTAGTATATGCTGGGTAGAGACCTATCAGTGACCCCACTTGTCCCGACTGCCCCGCTGGATTATCAGAAGACCCGATCGATGGGATCGAAGACAGGCCCCGGCACCGCACTTCAACCCCTTAGTTGTAACGACACTGCAGCGTTACTATCGAGTGCCGAGGGTGATACCTCGTGTAGCACTTCAGATGTTAACCCTGTAGAGTAGCTATTTGGTCGTGGTCATCGAGGGTGATTCCTCCTTCACCACTTCCGATAACGACGCGGTCGTGCAACACATCAAGTGTGAACCCATCGAGGGTGAATCCTCCTACGTTCACCTTGACAGTTACATCGAGTGGGTATCCGTTGAGGGTGATACCTCGGATTCCCTTGATGTTATGGACACACGGCTACGGTGACTTTACCCCTGCACCCTGTTAGAAACGGGTCGGCCCCGAGGGCGACCCGAGGGAGTTACTTTAACTGCAGGACTGGAGGGACAGGCGGTACCGCCCAGTAGAGGTGGACCTAAGTTCCCGACAGTCTTTTGTGAGACGTGTTGACCTGGATGGTGCCCGAGTGATGAATACGAGGCGTGGCCGGGCATTCTTGGCCCTTGCCGCAAGTCCTCGAGATGGGGCAACGGGGTCACATCGATCGTGAGTCTCTGCTCGTTACCGCACCCCAAGGTACTAACGATTTGGATATTTGATCCGAGCAAGCCTCTGGCCTGATAGCACTAACCATCACGTGGGCATAGTATTGGCGTTCTGCATCGTATGCATCAGCCGAAAGCTCTGTCAGACGTCTAGTTCAGCATGGCGGCACGGACGGACTGGCGCCATCGTGTAGTGTTGGTGCCTGGCTTCACCGTGTGCGCAACGACCCGGAGGGCGAGGGGCGATGGCCAAGACCCCCTTGCGCTTAGGATGTAGACCGGCGGGGACCTCTCTGCTGAGCTGTAGGTAGGGTTGCGGTGTGTCGTTTGGCCGAGGCCGGCTAGGACCCAGAAAGTGTGTCCGGCCGGAGTTAAGCGAGCGTGGTGGGTAAGTTGGTGCACCCCTGCAGGGAAGAACTAAACTATGCATAGCCGGATCCTCGGTAACGGACACTCGGAGTTATATCCCGATTGATACAATTAGAATTGGATACTATGGCTCTGGGATTGCTTCTCGCAGGGAGTTGAGAAGGGATCTCAGGACGAGGTTGATGACTGTATGGCTCTGAGATTGCTTTCTCGCAGGGAGTCAAGAAAGGATCTCTGGGTGAGGTTGATAACATTACTACTACTTTATACTGTGCTATCTACTCTCTTCTATTGCTACAAGACCGCTGAAGACGCTGAAGATGCTAGTCTTCGATAGGACTAGGCCTTCTCTCTATTCTGGAGTTTCTGCAGCCCAGTCCACATATACAGCCTTCCTTTGATAATGTTGCATATGTAGTGTAGATCCTTGCTTGCTGAGTACTTCGGATGAGTACTCACGGTTGCTTTGCTTTCTTTTTCCCCCATACCCCTTATGATTCAACCAGATGACGGAGCCCCTGAGACAGCTGCCCCCGCCGACGATCACTACTTCTACCCCGAGGGTGGATACTACTACGAGTTGACTGACGACCAGGAGTAGGATCGGAGGGTCCCAGGCAGGAGGCCTACGCCTTTCCATCGTAGTGTTTTTCTTTTGTCTCGCCTTCTTAAGGCCTTTCTGTGTTTTCTTTTATATCTGTACTCAGATATCTGATGCTTCCGGTGACGCGTGTATGCGAGCTTTTGTATACGAGCCCTCGAGGCCCCTGGCTTGTAATATAAAGCTTGTATGACTTTATTTATGTTTTAGAGTTGTGTTGTGATATCTTTCCGTGAGTCCTTAGGCTTGATCGTGTGCATTTGCATATATGATTAGTGCACGATTGAGCCGGGGGCGTCACAGGTACCTCGTCAAGTTCTACTTTCCTCCCACTTACTTCTTTCGAGAGAAACTCTTTCTCCAGAAACGATCCATTCTTGGCAACAAAGATCTTGCCTTCGGATCTGAGGTAGAAGGTATACCCAATAGTTTCCTTAGGGTATCCTATGAAGACGCATTTTTCTGATTTGGGTTTGAGCTTTTCAGGTTGAAGTTTCTTGACATAAGCATCGCATCCCCAAACTTTCAGAAACGACAGCTTAGGTTTCTTCCCAAACCATAATTCATACGGTGTCGTCTCAACAGATTTAGACGGTGCCCTATTTAAAGTGAATGCGGCAGTCTCTAAAGCATAACCTTAAAATGATAGCGGTAGATCGGTAAGAGACATCATAGATCGCACCATATCCAATAGAGTGCGATTACGACGTTCGGACACACCATTACGCTATGGTGTTCCAGGCGGCGTGAGTTGTGAAACAATTCCACATTTCCTTAAGTGCGTGCCAAACTCGTGACTCAAGTATTCTCCTCCACGATCTGATCGTAAGAACTTAATTTTCCTGTCACGTTGATTCTCTACCTCGCTCTGAAATTCCTTGAACTTTTCAAAGGTCTCAGACTTGTGTTTCATTAAGTAGACATACCCATATCTACTTAAGTCATTAGTGAGGGTGAGAACATAACGATAGCCACCGCGAGCCTCAACGCTCATTGGACCGCATACATCAGTATGTATTATTTCCAACAAGTTGGTTGCTCGCTCCATTGTTCCAGAGAACGGAGTCTTGGTCATTTTGCCCATAAGGCATGGTTCACACGTGTCAAATGATTCATAATCAAGAGACTCCAAAAGTCCATCTGCATGGAGTTTCTTCATGTGTTTGACACCAATGTGACCAAGGCGGCAGTGCCACAAGTATGTGGGACTATCATTATCAACCTTACATCTTTTGGCATTCACACTATGAATATGTGTAACATCACGTTCGAGATTCAATAAAAATAAACCATTGACCAACGGGGCATGACCATAAAACATATCTCTCATATAAATAGAACAACCATTATTCTCGGATTTAAATGAGTAGCCATCTCGCATTAAACAAGATCCAGATACAATGTTCATGCTCAAAGCTGGCACTAAATAACAATTATTTAGGTTTAAAACTAATCCCGAAGGTAAATGTAGAGGTAGCGTGCCGACGGCGATCACATCGACCTTGGAATCATTCCCGACGCGCATCGTCACCTCGTCCTTCGCCAGTCTCCGTTTATTCCGCAGCTCCTATTTTGAGTTACAAATGTGAGCAACCGCACCGGTATCAAATACCCAAGAGCTACTACGAGCGCTAGTAAGGTACACATCAATAACATGTATATCATATATACCTTTGGCGTTGCCGGCCTTCTTATCCGCTAAGTACTTGGGGTAGTTCCGCTTCCAGTGACCATTTCCCTTGCAATAAAAGCACTCAGTCTCAGGCTTGGGTCCATTCTTTGGCCTCTTCCTGGCAACTGACTTACCGGGCGTGGCAACTCCCTTGCCGTCCTTCTTGAAGTTCTTCTTACCCTTGCCTTTCTTGAAACTAGTGGTCTTATTCACCATCAACACTTGATGTTCCTTTTTGATCTCCACCTCCGCTGATTTTAGCATTGAATATAACTCAGGAATGGACTTCTCCATCCCTTGCATATTGTAGTTCATCACAAAGCTCTTGTAGCTAGGTGGAAGCGACTGGAGGATCCTGTCAATGACCGAGTCATCTGGAAGATTAACTCCCAGCTGAGACAAGCGGTTGTGCAACCCAGACATTTTGAGTATATGCTCGCTGACAGAGCTGTTTTCCTCCATCTTACAACTGCAGAACTTGTCGGAGACTTCATATCTCTCGACCCGGGCATGACCTTGGAAAACCATTTTCAGCTCTTGGAACATCTCATATGCTCCGTGTTGCTCAAAACGCTTTTGGAGCCCCGGTTCTAAGCTGTAAAGCATGCCGCACTGAACCAGGGAGTAATCATCACTACGCGACTGCCAGGCGTTCATAACGTCTTGAGTTGCTGGGAAAATGGGTGCGTCACCTAGCGGTGCTTCAAGGACATATGCTTTCTTGGCAGCTATGAGGATGATCCTCAAGTTACGGACCCAGTCCGTATAGTTGCTACCATTGTCTTTCAGCTTGGTTTTCTCTAGGAATGCATTGAAGTTGAGGGCAACATTAGTGTGGGCCATTGGATCTACAAGATAGGTTGTAAAGACAATTTTAGACTAAGTTCACGATAATTAAGTTCATCTGATCAAATTATTTAATGAACTCCCACTCAAATAGACATCCCTCTAGTCATCTAAGTGATACATGATCCGAATCGACTAGGCCGTGTCCGATCATCACGTGAGACGGACTAGTCATCAACGGTGAACATCTCCATGTTGATCGCATCTACTATACGACTCATGTTCGACCTTTCGGTCTCCCGTGTTCCGAGGCCATGTCTGTACGTCCTAGGCTCGTCAAGTCAACCTAAGTGTTTCGCATGTGTAAATCTGGCTTACACCCGTTGTATGCGAACGTTAGAATCTATCACACCCGATCATCACGTGGTGCTTCGAAACAACGAACCTTCACAACGGTGCACACTTATGGGGAACACATTTCTTGAAATTTTTAGTGAGGTATCATCTTATTTATGCTACCGTCGTTCTAAGCAAATAAGATGTAAACATGATAAACATCACATGCAAATCATAAAGTGACATGATATGGCCAATATCATCTTGCGCTTTTGACCTCCATCTTCGAGGCGCGGCATGATCACCATCGTCACCGGCATGACACCATGATCTCCATCATCATGATATCCATCATCGTGTCTTCATGAAGTTGTCTCGCCAACTATTACTTCTACTACTATGGCTAACGGTTAGCAATAAAGTAAAGTAATTACATGATGTTTTCATTGACACCCAGGTCATACAATAAATTAAGACAACTCCTATGGCTCCTGCCGGTTGTCATACTCATCGACATGCAAGTCGTGATTCCTATTACAAGAACATGATCAATCTCATACATCACATATATAATTCATCACATCCTTTTGGCCATATCACATCACATAGCATACCCTGCAAAAACAAGTTAGACGTCCTCTAATTGTTGTTGCATGTTTTACGTGGCTGCTATGGGTTTCTAGCAAGAACGTTTCTTACCTACGCAAAAGCCACAACGGTGATATGCCAATTGCTATTTACCCTTCATAAGGACCCTCTTCATTGAATCCGATCCGACTAAAGTGGGAGAGGCAGACACCCGCTAGCCACCTTATGCAACAAGTGCATGTCAGTCGGTGGAACCTGTCTCACGTAAGCGTATGTGTAAGGTCGGTCCGGGATGCTTCATCCCACAATGCTGCCGAATCAAGATAGGACTAGTAACGGTAAGCAAATTGAACAAATCATCGCCCACAACTACTTGTGTTCTACTCGTGCATAGAATCTACGCATAGACCTAGCTCTGATACCACTGTTGGGGAACGTAGTAATAATTCAAAAAAAATCCTACGTGTCACCAAGGTCAATCTAGGAGATGCTAGCAACGAGAGAGAGGGAGTGCATCTTCATACCCTTCAAGATCGCTAAGCGGAAGCGTTACAACAGCGCGGTTGATGGAGTCGTACTCGCGGCGATTCAAATCGCGGAAGATTCGATTCAAGCGCCGAACGGACGGCGCCTCCGCGTTTAACACACTGTGACGACCCCGGCTTAATCGTGCACTAACCATACACGCAAATGCACACGATCAAGCCTAAGGACTCACTTTAAGATATCACAACACAACTCTAAAACATAAATAAAGTCATACAAGCTTTATATTACAAGCCAGGGCCTCGAGGGCTCGAATACCTAGCTCGATGGCATACAAGTGTCAGCGGAAGCATCAGATATCTGAGTACAGATATTACAGAAGAATAGATAGGCCTTTAGAAAGGCGGGGCAAAATAAAAACACTACGATCGAAAGGCGTAGGCCTCCTGCCTAGGACCCTCCGAATCCTACTCCTGGTCGTCTGTCGGCTCCTCGTAGTAGTACTCGCCGAGAGGGTAGTAGTAGCAGTAGCCGTAGTCGTCGACTGGGGCAGCTACCTCAGGGGCTCCGTCATCTGGCGGCGTCAATTGGATATGGGGAGAAAAGGAAAATAAAGCAAACGTGAGTACTCATCCGAAGTACTCAGCAAGCAAGGATCTACACTACATATGCAACATTTTCAAAGGGTGGCTGTATATGTGGACTGGGCTGCAGAAATGCCAAAATAGAGGGGGAAAGCCTAGTCCTATCGAAGACTAGCATCTTCAGCATCTTCATCGGTCTTGCAGCATTAGAAGAGTACAGATTAACATAATGTAAAGTAGTAGTAATATCATCAACCTCGCCCAGAGATTCTTCCTCGACTCCCTGCGAGAAAGCAATCCCAGAGCCATACTATCCAGTTATCATCTCAAGTTCTAGTTGTACCGATCGGGATACAACTCCGAGTGTCCGTTACCGTAGGACATGCTATCGATAGATTAGATCTTCCCTGCAGGGGTGCACCAACTTACCCACCACACTCGCTTAACTCCGGCCGGACACACTTTATTGGGTCATGCCCGGCCTCGGCCAAACGATACGCCGCAACCCGATCGAAAACTTAACAGAGAGGTCAGCACACCGAACTAAACCTAGGCATCCAAGGGTCTTGGGCCATCGCCCCGGACGCTCCTGCATGTTGCGAATGCGGCCGAAAGCAGACCTAACCCCCTTAATACAAGCGCAGGCTTATCCAGTCCAATTCGGCATGCGCCGCTCAGTCGCTGACGTCCATTAAGCTCCGGCTGAAGTATACGACGCAGAACGCCCATACTATGCGCACGTGATGGTTAGTGCTATTAGGCCAGAGGCCCCTCGGATCAAATATCCAAACCGTTAGTGGATTAGTAGCACGCGGTAACGAGCAGAGACTCACGAAATATGTGACCCCGTCGCCCCGTTTCGAGGACTTGCGGCAAGGGCTAAGAATGCCCGACCACGCCTCGTGTTCAACCCTCGGGCACCATCCAGGTCCACCCGACTCCACATCACTCGCAATTAAGCTCACGCGGGTACCCCTTAGGGCCGACCCGTCTTTAGTAACATGTTTCAGTGTAAAGTCATAGTAACAATGGTAACCGTGTGTCCAACACCAAGGGGAACCCTGAGGAATCACCCTCGATGGAATTCCCTCTGATGTTACCACCAAGGTGAACGAAGGAGGAATCACCCTCGAGGTCCACTCTTGAGGAGTTGCGCGACGGTGTCGTTATCGAGGGTGGTGTAGGAGGAATCACCCTCGCTGACCACGCCCGATTAACTAACCTTCAAGGTTAACATCAGAAGTGCTGACGAGGTATCACCCTCGGCACTCGATAGTAACCCAGTAGTGTCGAGCAACTAAGGGGAAGTGATGTGCGGTGCCGGGGCCTGCTCTTCGATCCCGTTGCTCGGGTCTTCTGAGAATCCAGCGGGGCAGTCGGGATAAGGTGGGGTCTCTGATAGGTCTCTACCCAGCCTATAGTATACAGTTTAGGATAACAGGTAGGTAACAATAACAGGTTACAATAAACAGGCTATGCAGCAGATATAGGATAACAGTAACAACAGTAATTCTAATGCAAGCATAAGAGAGAAGAGAATAGGCGATATAGGCATGTTCAAAAGGGGGGTGCTTGCCTGGTTGCTCTGCGGCAAGGGCAAGGTCGTCAACGGTGTCGTCGGGGACGTAGTCGTACTCCGAAGCTGCGTCTGCCTCGGGAGCTATGTCAATGTAGGGTCTACCGAGAGAGAAGAGGGGGAAGAAATAGGTAAACATAATGCAAACAAATGCAACACAAGGCAGGCTGTGCTATGATGCAGTGCAGGGTTGCCTAAAGATGCTTCTAGGTCATTTTAGCTATTTTAGGATTAAAGTGGGATTTATTAACTAGTATGTATGCATAATTCATCTACCGGAATCGGACGACAAGTTGCGGGTTCACTCACGTAGGGGGGTTCCGACATTGAAACAGACGACACGATTAGATTCGTCTCGTCGTTCTGAGCAACTTTCATGTACAAAGTTTTTCGATCGGAGCTACGGATTAGAAGTTATGAATTTTCAAAGATTTAAATGATTTTCTGGAATTTATTTAATTAACAGAAATTGATATATGATGTCAGCAGTGACATCAGCGAGTCAAACTCGGCTGACCAGAGTCAAACCTGACATGTGGTCCAGTGGGACCCACATGTCAGCCTCTGTTACCTTTAATAGTGAATTAAACTAACTTAATAAGCTAATTACAGGGGTGGGTCGCGTACGTCAGTGGGTAATTAGGTTAACTAAATAGTTTTATTTATTAAAACATTTAATTAGGGTAATTAGTAGGAGGGGGCCCACATGTCAGCGACTGTGGCTGCCCAGTCAGCACCGTTGACTGGTCAACCCAGTCAACGGGGCTCGTGGGGCCCAGCGTCAGTGTCCCAGGGGCCCCACCTGTCACGCCACGTCGGCGACCGGCGCCGGAGCTGTACCGGCGACCATTTGCGCGGCGGTGCATCGCCGGACTTGGCCGGAAATGCTCTATAGGGGTCCATTTGACGTGGGGTTGGGCTGGTTCGAACGAGCATCCAATGTCGCGTCTAGTGGTGGTGGCGGTTCCGCCGGAATCGGCCGGAATCGTCGCCGGCGACGAGCAAAGGCGGCGGCGCATACGGGAGCTCGATGGAATCGGCGTTGCAGGGTGCAGTAGCTCGAACGGAGAAGCTAAGCATGCTCTACGCGGTGCGGCGAATCTAGCAGACTCACGCCCATTACCATTTGGTCACCGGAGCCTCGTCAGCGACGAGGTCCACAGCGATGGGCTCGGGCTCGCATGGAGCAGCCGCTACGGGCACGCCGGAGCAGAAAGAAGGGCGTGGGAAGGAGCTGCGGCTCACCTTGTGGCACGCATGTAAGGCCGTTGGGGGGATTAGTAGCTGCAGAGGCTCGCCGGAGACGGAGGAGATCGGCAGCGCGCCGAGGAAGAAGACGATGCGTCCGTGCAATATCGTGCTCCTCAGCTCCCTCAAATTGCTCCAGGGGACGGGGTCAACCACGGCGCTCCTTGCTGGCACACTCAGGCGACGCGGGGAGACCGCTGGCCACGGCGGTGATGTGGCGCGGCGACGGCGACGCCCGGGAACGGATCTGAGGGGAAGAAGTGGGGCGAAGCGGGCGAGGGAGAGAGGGGGAGAGTGATGGAGGAGGACCAGGGGAGGTGGATGGGGTGCGTCCTTATCCTCGCGGGCGTCGGTGGCTGTCGATGGCGTCGGCGTGTCGACGCCGCGCCGGCGCGCACGCGCTCGGCCAAGGCGCGGCCGACACGACGAAGGAGAGAGAGGGATTTGGGCCAGATGGGCTGGTTTTCGGGGCACTGTGCACTTAGGCCCAGTGCACGGTGCCTCGTTTTATTTTTCTTATTTTCTGTTTTCCTTTTTCTTTATTTATTTTCTGTTTTGTAATTGTTAGACCACTTTTGCTATTTTGTAAAATGTGGGACTTGGCCCAAATATTACAGCGCACTATTACCTCTCACCAGAAACTTGTTTGGATAAAGTAAGATTTTATTTGCATTTGATTTAATTATAAATGATTTAAATAGTGATGTTTTGGTGCTGTTTCATGTAGTTTGGGTCATTTAGCTAATCCAAGTATCAATGCTGAACTTTGCAACTACAATTCGTCATCTTTTTAGGAAGGGTCACGTATCGGAGCCTTTAGGCAAGTCCACATACTCAACCATCATATAGTCTTCTATGATTGCTAACACTCACCGCATACACATGAGCAAAACATTTCAACCGGACACATATAAAGATAAGGGCTTATAGTTTCACCTCCCAACGTATTCACCTCAAGGGTGATGTCAATAATAATAACTTATGCTACCCATATTCAACTGGACATATGTGCCTAGATCTTTCCTCACCACGTGATGCTTGCCAAAGGAGAAAAATAAAAAGGAATAGAGAGAAAAACTTTGACTCTGCATAAAAGTAAATACATAAAAGTAAAAGATAGGCCCTTCGCAGAGGGAAGTAGAGGTTGCCATGCGCTTATTTGTTTGTATGCTCAACCCCTTAGTGCAAAAGAAAGTCACGTTGTATTGCCCCTTGTGATGGCAACCTTTATTATGCAGTGTGTCACTTTTATTCTTCACCATCACAAGTTCGTACAACGCTCAATTTTCTCTTACACTAAATGATCTCACACTTTTAGAAGCAATTTTTATTGCCTTATTGCACCGATGACAACTTACTTGAAGGATCTTACTCAATCCTTAGGTAGGTATGGTGGACTCCTGAAAGTAAGATTTAGGTTTAAGGGTTTTTGGATGCACAAGTAGTATCTCTACTTAGTGCGGAGTTTTTGGCTAGCAAAGATAGGGGGCAAGCACCACATGTTGAAGGATCTATGACAATATAACTTCTATGTGAATATGAACAAACATAAATCATTACGCTGTCTTCCTTGTACAACATCAACAATTTTGGCATATAATATTTTGATGGGGGCGCACAATCACAAAAGATTTCCAGGATAGTGTATTTATATGTGAATCTTCTCTTCCCTTATTAATTCTTTCATGAGTTGCATCATTGACCAATGCTATGTTTGTCAATCTCCAATAAAATTTTCTACTTATACTTTTCCTTATGTGGTGTCATTACCTACCATAAGATTAGCATATGATCTTTTTCATTCATTTCCTTTCTTTTTATTGGAACATAAAAGTAAAGAAAGCAAAAACTCAAACTAAACTTTATTATATATCTCGCACACGATTACAAGGATAGATCACTAAGCAAACTCTCGAAAAGAAAGGATCGAACTAAACTTTTATTCATCTAAAGCAAAAGATAACTAAGGATCGAACTAAAATAAGTAAAGGCAAAAGATAGTGGGGGTGATACGATACCGGGGCACCTCCCCCAAGCTTGGCGGAAGCCAAGGGGAGTGCCCATACCTGATACTCAATTTTCTTTTGGTGATGAAGAAGGTGGTGGTGGTGAAGTAGAGGCGATCTTGTCCTCGGGTTTCCATGGCAGAGGTCCACCATCATAAGAGGAAGAATGAGTCTCACGGGTCCTGCAACTGGCAGCCAAACTCATACCTTTAAACCTCGCCTCATATTCAAAGGCTTGGTTTTGGAGATCATAGATTTGGCTTTGGAGGAAGGTGATTTGCTCGTTGAGGGTGAAGACGATGTCCTTCATGGACTTGCCATCCACCTTGAGATCACGGGTAAGGTCCATGATCATGAGGTGATTGGCATCGAGTCCACGCTCCACCATCCCCTTGCACCGGAAGACCTCCTGCTCCATAGCTTCAAGCCTGGCCTCCACGGTTTCTGTCCCCTTAGGACCTTGCACATCGTGGATGTGCAGCACCCCCTCATGCATCTGGATGGCCTGAGGGTGCTGCACCACCTCCCGCAGATATGGGTTGATGACTTTCTTGAGGAACTTGTCCTTGGAGGAGCTTGAAGCGGCCATGGTAGATGGGATCTGTCAGGAAACAGCAAGGGAAAAGAGAACAGAAAATTTCTCCGCGATACGGTAGTCAATAGGTTCGGGGGGTATATAAAGATTTTTTATCTTGGGAAACAAGAAAACTGTAGAAAAACGGAGTCCGGAAGGTACCCGAGGTGGGCACAACCCACCTGGGCGTGCCTGGCAAGCCAGGCGCGCCCTGGTGTCTTGTGCCCACTAGGATACGCTTCCCGGTAGTTTATTATTTTCCTAATTTTTGATATATTCCAAAACTGACAAAAAAATATTTTTGCGGATTTTTCGGAGTCCGTTTACTTACCGTATCACGTACCTCCTCTTTTTTCACGATTCTGGAGTGTTCCGGAAGGACTCTTTTATGTGTTCTTCCGGTGTCATAGTTTGGATAATATTACTTTTAACATTAATGGGCGTACCTGAGATATAATGTTTTATTTCTTTGCCCATTAATAACCTTCGGGTTAGTACCTTCGGCATTATTTATTTTGATAGCTCCAGACCGAAAAACCTCCTCGATAACATAGGGTCCTTCCCATTTGGAGAGGAGTTTTCCTGCAAAGAATCTGAAACGAGAGTTGTACAAAAGAACATATTCTCCAACTTTGAACTCACGCTTTTGGATTCTTTTATCATGCCATCTTTTAACTTTTTCTTTAAATAACTTGGCATTTTCATAAGCTTGGGTTCTCCATTCATCTAATGAGCTAATATCAAATAACCTCTTTTCACCGGCAAGTTTAAAATCATAGTTGAGTTCTTTGATTGCCCAATATGCTTTATGTTCTAACTCAAGAGGCAAATGACAAGCTTTTCCATAAACCATTTTATAAGGAGACATACCCATAGGATTTTTAATATGTTGTTCTATAAGCCCAAAGTGCATCATCTAATTTCTTAGACCAATTCTTCCGGGACCTATTGACAGTCTTTTGCAAAATTAATTTTATTTCTCTATTGCTAAGTTCAACTTGACCACTAGACTGAGGATGATAAGGTGATGCAATTCTATGGTTGACATCATACTTGGCAAGCATTTTACGGAAAGCACCATGAATAAAATGTGAACCACCATCAGTCATTAAATATCTAGGGACTCCAAACCTTGGGAAAATAACTTCCTTAAGCATTTTAATAGAGGTGTTGTGATCAGCACTGCTAGTTGGAATAGCTTCTACCCACTTAGTGACATAATCAACAGTAACCAAAATATGTGTATACCCATTAGAGGAAGGAAAAGGTCCCATGTAATCAAATCCCCAAACATCAAATGGTTCAACAGCAAGTGAATAATTCATAGGCATTTCTTGACGCTTACCGATATTACCTATTCTTTGACATTCATCACAAGATAAGACGAACTTACGAGCATCCTTGAAAAGAGTAGGCCAATAAAACCCAGACTGCAATACCTTGTGAGCAGTTCTGTCTCCCGCATGATGCCCTTCATAAGCTTCGGAGTGACATTTCCGTAGGATTTGTCCCTGTTCATGCTCAGGTACACAACATCTAATAATACCATCTACTCCTTCTTTATAAAGATGTGGGTCATCCCAAAAGTAATGTCTTAAATGATAGAATTTTTTTTCTTTTGTTGGTAAGTAAAGCTAGGTGGTAAATATTTAGCAACAATGTAATTAGCATAGTCAGCATACCAAGGGGTGTTATGAGAAACATTTATTGCAGCTAACTGCTCATCGGGAAAACTGTCATCAATAGGTAGTTGGTCATCAAGGACATTCTCCAACCTAGACAAGTTATCAGCTACGGGGTTCTCTGCTCCTTTTCTATCAGTGATATGTAAATCAAATTCTTGCAGTAAGAGAACCCAACGAATAAGTCTAGGTTTAGCATCTTTCTTTTCCATGAGATATTTTATAATAGCATGATCGATGTGAACAATTACTTTTGAATCAACAATGTAAGATCTAAATTTATCACAAGCAAACACCACCGCTAGATTTTTTTTTCAGTAGTAGCATAATTCCTTTGAGCACTGTCTAGAGTTTTACTAGCATAATGAATAACATTTAGTTTCTTATCAACTCTTTATCCTAGAACAGCACCAACAGCATAATCACTAGCATCCCACATAATTTCAAAAGGCAAGTTCCAGTCAGGTGGTTGAACAATAGGTGCAGAAATTAAGGCTTTCTTGAGTGTTTCGAAAGCTTCCAAACAATCATCATAAAAAACAAAAGGAACATCCTTTTGCAAAAGATTTGTAAGGGGCCTAGAAATTTTAGAAAAGTCTTTGATAAATCTCCTATAGAAACCAGCATGACCTAAGAAACTACGAATACCTTTGATATCTTTGGGACATGGCATTTTCTCAATTGCATCAACCTTAGCTTTATCCACCTCAATACCTCTTTCAGAAATTTTATGGCCCAAAACAATACCTTCATTAACCATAAAGTGGCACTTCTCCCAATTCAAGACAAGATTTGTTTGCTCTCATCTCTGCAAAACTCGATCAAGATTGCATAAACAACCATCAAAAGACTTCCCATAAACGGAGAAGTCATCCATGAAAACCTCAATAATCTTTTCACAAAAATCAGAGAATATAGCAGTCATACATCTTTGAAAGGTAGCAGGTGCATTGAATAAACCAAAAGGCATACGTCTATAAGCATAAGTTCCAAAGGGATAAGTGAAAGTGGTCTTTTCTTGATCAGGTTGAGAAACAGGTATTTGTGAAAAACCAGAGTATCCATCAAGGAAGCAAAAATGTGTATGCTTAGATAATCTTTCTAGCATTTGATCAATAAAAGGCAGAGGGTAATGATCTTTTCTAGTAGCTTTGTTTAATTTTCTAAAATCAATTACCATTCTATAGCCTGTAACAATTCTTTGTGGAATAAGTTCATTCTTATCATTAGGAACAACAGTAATACCTCCTTTCTTAGGGATACAATGAACAGGACTTACCCATCTACTATCAGCTATAGGATAGATTATACCAGCTTCCAGAAGTTTAAATATTTCTGTTCTTACCACTTCTTTCTTCTTTGGATTTAACCGACGTTGGTGATCAACAACGAGTTTAGCGTCAGGTTCCATATTAATCTTGTGCTGACATAGAGTGGGACTAATGCCCTTTAAATCATCAAGAGTATATCCAATGGCAGCTCGATGCTTTCTTAGAACTTTCAATAGTCTTTCTTCTTCATGTTCTGAAAGGTTAGCACTAATAATAACAGGATATATCTTCTTCTCATCAAGATAAGCATATTTCAAAGTGTCTAGCAATTGTTTTAATTCAAACACAGGATCACCTTTAGGTGGAGGAGGACCTCCCAGAGTTTCAATAGGCAAATTGTGTTTAAGCAGAGGACGTTGTTCAAAGAAAATCTTATCTATTTCATTTCTTTCATGCATATGTAAATCATTTTCATGGTCTAGCAGATATTGTTCTAGAGGATCAATAGGAGGCACAGCAATAGAAGCAAGACCAATTATTTCATCATTACTAGGCAATTCGTTTTTATGAGGTTTTCTACTAAACTTGGAAAAATTAAACTCATGAGACTCATCACCAAACCTAACACCAACAGTTTGTTTCTCATAATCTATTTTAGCATTAACGGTGTTCAAGAAAGGTCTACCAAAGATAATGGGACAAAAATGATCTTGTGGGGAACCAAGAACAAGAAAATCAGTAGGGTATTTTATTTTCCCACACAAGACTTCAACATCTCTAACAATCCCAAGTGGTGTGATGGTGTCTCTATTAGCAAGTTTAATAGTAGCATCTATTTCTTCTATTTCAGCGGGTGCTATGCCATTCATAATTTCTTGATATAAGGTAAAGGGAATAGCACTCACGCTAGCACCTATGTCACATAAACCATGATGACAGTGATCTCCTATTTTAACTGAGACAACAGGCATGCCAACAACGGGTCTATGTTTATCCTTTTTATCAGGTTTGGCAATTCTAGTAGCTTCATTACAGAAGTAAATAACATGCCCATCTATATTTTCTTCCAGAAGATCCTTAACCATAGCAACACTTGGTTCTACTTTGATTTGTTCATCAGGTTTAGGTGTTCTAATATAACTTTTATTGACCACAGTTGAAACTTTAGCATGTTCCTTTATCCTAACAGGGAAAGGTGGTTTCTCAATATAAGCAGTAGGAACAACTGGATCAACATTATAAATAATAGTTTCCTCTTTAGCAAGTACCGGTTCTTTAATTTCTTCTTTAATAGGTGGGTGATATTTAAACCACTTCTCCTTAGGGATATCAACATGAATAGCAAATGATTCACAAAAGGAGGCTACTATCTCAGAGTCAAGTCCATATTTAGTGCTAAACTTTGGAAAAGCATCGGTATTCATAAAAGATTTAACACAATCATACTTAAGCTTAATACCTGACTCTTTACCTTCGTCGAGTTCCCAATCTTCAGAGTTGCGTTTAATTCTTTCCAAAAGATCCCACCGGAATTCAATAGTCTTCTTCATAAAAGAACCATCACAAGAAGTATTAAGCATGGATCGATCATTATGAGAAAGGCAAGCATAAAAATTCTGGATAATAATTTCTCTTGAGAGCTCATGATTGGGGCATGAATATAACATTGACTTAAGCCTCCCCCAAGCTAGAGCGATACTTTATCCTTCACGAGGCCAAAAATTATATATGTAATTCCGATCACGATGAACTAGATGCATAGGATAATTTTTTTGGTGAAACTCCAATTTCAATCGATACCAATTCCAAGATCCAATATCATCGCATAACCTATACCATGCCAATGCTTTTTTCCTTCAAAGATAAAGGGAAAACCTTCTTCTTAACTTCATCTCCGGGTAAACCTGCAAGCTTAAACAATCCACAAATTTCTTCCACATATATCAAGTGCATATCAGGATGTTCTGTTCCATCTCCTGCATAAGGATTAGCTAGGAGTTGTTCTATCATAACAGAAGGAATTTCATATTCAATATTTTCAGTAGGTGCAGTAGGTTGAGGGGTAACTAATTGTGGTTCCGGTCGAGGTGAAGATACCCCGAACAAACCCCTCAAAGGATTGTTTTCCATAGTAACAAGTGACAATAAATTTCAGCACGTAGTAATAATTTTTCCTTACCAATTTCCACTTACCAAGAGTGCTTCACTCCTCAGCAATGGTGCCAGAAAAGAGCCTTGATGAACCACAAGTATATGGGATCAATTGTAGCCTTTTAGATAAGTAAGAGTGTCGAACCCAACGAGGAGCAGAAGGAAATGACAAGTGGTTTTTAGCAAGGTAATGTCTGCAAGTGCTGAAATTATAAGTAACAGAGTAGTTTGATAGCAAGATAATTTGTAACGAGCAAGTAACGGTAATAGTAACAAAAGTGCAGCAAGGTAGCCCAATCCTTTTGAGGCAAAGGACAGGCCAAAACGGTCTCTTATAATAAGCAAAGCGTTCTTGAGGGTACACGGGAATTTCATCTAGTCACTTTCATCATGTTGATTCGATTTGTGTTCGGTACTTTGATAATTTGATATGTGGGTGGACCGGTGCTTAGGTGTTGTTCTTACTTGAACAAACCTCCTAGTTATGATTAACCCCCTCGCAAGCATCCGCAACTATGAGAAAAGTATTAAGAATAAATTCTAACCATAGCATTAAACTTTTGGATCCAATCGGTCCCTTACGGAATAGCGCATAAACTAGGGTTTAAGCTTCTGTCACTCTCGCAACCCATCATCTAATAACTACTCCACAATGTATTCCCTTAGGCCCAAATATGGTGAAGTTTCATGTAGTCGACGTTCACATGACACCACTAAGGGAATCACAACATACATACTATCAAAATATCGAACACATATCAAGTTCACATGATTACTTGCAACATGATTTCTCCCGTGACCTCAAGAACAAAAGTAACTACTCACAAGTGATAAACATGCTCAAGATCAGAGGGGTATTAAATAGCATATTGGATCTGAACATGTAATCTTCCACCAAATAAACCATATAGTAATCAACTACAAGATGTAATCAACACTACTAGTCACCCACAAGCACCAATCTATAGTTCCGGTACCAAGATTGAACACAAGAGATGAACTAGGGTTTGAGAGGAGATGGTGTTGTTGAAGATGTTGATGGAGATTGCCCTCCCCAAGATGGGAGAGTTGTTGGTGATGATGATGACGATGATTTCCCCCTCCGGGAGGGAAGTTCCCCCGGCGGAATCGCTCCGCCGGAGGGCAAAAGTGCTCCTGCCCAAGTTCCGCCTCGAGAGGGCGGCGCTCCATCCCTAAAGTCCTCTCCTAACTTTTTCTAGGTCAAAATGAGTTATATACTAGAAGATGGGCACCGGAGGTGGGCCGAGGGGAGCACAACCCACCAGGGCGCGCCTGGGCTCCCTGGCGCGCTCAGGTGGGTTGTGCCCACCTGGAGGGGCCCCTCTGGTACTTATTGGCTCCAATATTTCTTATATATTCCATAAAAAGTCCTCGTAAAGTTTCAGCTCATTTGGAGTTGTGCAGAATAGATGGCCTGACGTAGCTTTTCCAGGTCCAGATTTCCAGCTGCCGGAATTCTCCCTCTTTGTGTGTACCTTGCATATTATGAGAGAAAAGGCATTAGAATTACCCCAAAAAGCATTATTATGCATAAAAATATTATAAATAACAGTAGGTAAACATGATGCAAAATGGACGTATCAACTCCCCCAAGCTTAGACCTCGCTTGTCCTCAAGCGAAAACCGAAATCGAAAAACATGACCACATGCTTAGAGAGAGAGGTGTCGATAAAAACAAAATACGGACATAGAAGCATCATGTGAATTATTATAACAGCAACAAACTTTAACATAAAACTTTTATCATAGAACTTTTATCATAGACTTCTCATGAATAAGTAACAATTCATCACACTATCGAAGTATAAAGCATAAACTCTATTGGAAACCAACAAACTATGTTCTCAGTCAACTTTGCAACTACAATTCATCATCTTTTCAGGAAGGGTCACGTATCGGAGCCTTTAGGCAAGTCCACATACTCAACCATCATATAGTCTTCTATGATTGCTAACACTCACCGCATACACATGAGCAAAACGTTTCAACCGGACACATAGAAAGATAGGGGCTTATAGTTTCGCCTCCCAACGTATTCACCTCAAGGGTGATGTCAACAATAATAACTTATGCTACCCATATTCAACTGGACATATGTGCCTAGATCTTTCCTCACCACGTGATGCTTGCCAAAGGAGAAAAATAAAAAGGAATAGAGAGAAAAACTTTGACTCTTGCATAAAAGTAAATACATAAAAGTAAAAGAGACTCACGATCAATGTGACCCCGTCGCCCCGTCTCGAGGACTTGCGGCAAGGGCTAAGAATGCCCGCCCACGCCTCGTATTTATCTCTCGGGTACCCTCCAGGTCAACCCATCTTCACATCACTCGCGGGTACCCCTCAGGGTCGACCCGCCTTTCCAAGTAACAGTTGTAAAGTCCAAGTATCCGTGTGTCCATAACATCAGGGGAATCCGAGGTATCACCCTCGTTGGATTCCTACTCGATGTATCCGTCAAGGTGAACTCGAAGGAATCACCCTCGATGGGTTCACACTTGAGGTATTGCACGTCAGCGTCGTTACCGGAAGTAGTGTAGGAGGAATCACCCTCGATGACCACGACCGAGTAACTACTCCACAGAGTTAACATCGGAAGTGCTTACGAGGTATCACCCTCGGCACTCGATAGTAACGCTGAAGTGTCGTACAGATAAAGGGGTGTGATGTGCGGTGCCGGGGCCTGGTTGTCGAGTCTTCCGATAATCCAGCGGGGGCAACTGGGACAAGTGGGGTCACTGGGGTATACTAACCAGCCTATTCTAATCAGTTTAGGATAAGCAGGTAATTATCAAAAGCAGGTTACAAAAACAGGCTATGCATCAGATATAGGAAAGCAGTAACAGCAGTAATTTCTAATGCAAGCATTAGAGAGAAAGAATAGGCGATATCGGCATGTTCAAAGGGGGGTGCTTGCCTGGTTGCTCTGGCAAGAAGGAGGGGTCGTCAACAGTGTAGTCGTACTCCGGAGCCGCGTCGGCCTCGGGGACTACGTCGGTGTCGAGGTCTACCGAGAGAGAAGAGGGGGAGGAAACAGATAAATACACGGCAAACATATGCAACACAGAGTATGCTATGCTAACGTACAATGCAGGGTTGCCTAAAGATATGTCTAAGTCAATTTAGTTATTTTAGGATTTAAGTTGGATTTATTAACCGGTATACATGCACTATTCATCTACCGGAAACAGGCTAAAAGTTGCGGGTTAACCTCCGTAGAGGGTCCCGACACGGAAACAGATAGCACGGTCGGATTCGTCTCGTCGTTCTGAGCAACTTTCATATATAAAGTTTTTCCATCCGAGCTACGAATTATTTTCTACGAACTCACAAAGTTTTTAGCATTTTCAGAAATTATTTAAATTAACATAATTTCCAGAAAAGGCATATGATGTCAGCATTGCGTGGGGATGATGTCAGCAGTAAAAAGACTCGCTGACCAGAGTCAAACCTGACCTGTGGGTCCAGTGGGACCCACCTATCAGTGACTGTGGCACTAACAGAGGGGTTAGTCTAAACTAATTAGGTTAATTAGAGGGTGGGCCCTAGTAGTCAGTGAGTGATTAGCATTTAAATTAATTATTTAGTTTAGTTAACATATTATCTTTTTATTAAAAATCATTTAATCGATCGGGCCCCACATGTCAGTGGGTTGACCCAGTCAACCAGTCAACTGGGCCCACCCGCCAGTGGCACAGGGGATCCAAGCGTCAGTGCCAGGTCAGCCTTGCCGGCGTCGGCGCCAGAACAGGCTCCGGCGAGCCAAAAACGATGGCGGCGATACGGGAGGTGGCCGGAAATCGCGCCCCGGCCACCGTTCGATGCGCGCGAGGCGGCGTTCGAAAGCGGAGACCAAACCACGTCGATCTGCGGCGGTCTCGCGGCCGGAGAAGCCCTACAGCGACGACGGCGAGCTCGGGAAGTTCGCCGGATCTCGCGAACGGCGGCTACACGGCACGGCAGACGACAAGAGCTAGCGCAATGGGACCGCACGGATGCGCAGAGCACACCCACGCACTTGGATGGTCATGACAGGGACCACCTCGACGGCGGCGAGCTCATCAGCGGAGGCATAGTCGGGCGGCGATGGCAGCTACGGCTACGGCGGCGGAAATGCGCGGGAGATAGAGGGGAAAGGTGCGCTGGCTCACCGGGAGGGCACACGGGGGTCCAGTGAAAGCTTAGGAGCTGCAGATCAACGGCATTTGCCGGCGAAGCTCCGGCGACCGAGAACGGGGAGCGGCTCGATCCACGAGTTGTGGTGGCGTAGAGCTCGAGCTGGTGGTCGGAGAGGATGCAGAGGAGCAAGGCGGAGCGGACGCGCTCGATCTCAGGCGGTGACGACGACGATAGCGACGGCATCGAGCTCGGCCATGGCGACGGCGGCTCGGCTTGTCGCGGTGAGGAAGAAAGCGAGAGGGAGAGGGCGAACTGGTGGGCTAGGGTTTCGGGGAGAGCGAGAGCAGCTCGGGGCAGGACTTATCGGCGCCGGGGACAGCTCGGATGGACGGCGCGTGGCCATCTGCGGCGTCGGGCGCGCGCGGCGTCGACACGACGACGGAGGAGGGGGACGACTCAGGTGGGCCGGGCCGCCAGGTGCTGTGCACTGCTGGGCCAAGTGCACAGTAGTTCTCTTATAACTTTTCGTTTTCCTTTTCTTCTGTTTCTTATTTTACTTTCTGTCTTGCAAATTGTTTTAGCCACCGCTTGAGTTTTGTAAAATATGTGATTTAGCTCAATAATTATAGTGTAATATTTACCACTGCCAGAAAATAGTTTGGAGCCAAAATGATTTCATTTGATTTTTGGTTTAAATGAAATGGTTTAAATACTGCTGTTTTGTTTCTGTTTTAGGAAGTTAGAGTCACTTAACTAATTCAGTTAATATTGATCTTATTTCTATAATTGCTTCTGAAATATTTGCAACATTATGAACATTTTTGATTTGCTGTTTGAAGAAATAATTGTTTAACTTGCATTTTGAATTTTGTATTGAAGTGGAATTATTTCCTAATGCAATTTCATGAAGATGATCATGATGACATGGCAATTTAATGAGCTTAACAACAGGGTGAAGATCTGGGGATGTTACAGGTCCATCCAGTGAGAGACGGTCGATTTTTCTCAGTTATCCGTTGGCTGACACGTAGCGTTGCCTGAGAACCTTTTTTAGATAGCTCACCACTCATGCCGAATGGCAGAGATAACTTATATTATTTGGTCCTAATACTACCCTGTACTAAATATGGTGAACTTACGTACAAGCTAGTTAATTATGATGTATTTTGTACATAGGAGAACTTGAAAACACACCTTTTTTTTTCCGAATACGCACGAGTGTGCGTACCATCTTGTATAGAAGAAGGGGGAAGAATCCCAACCACCGTTGATGTTACATGGATTTAAACGCTACATGAACATCAACACACAGCACAACCACCGCTCCACCTACGTAGCACATAAACCGGACTACTCGCTGCCTGCCCATCCTACTAAAAGCTCAAACGTGCTGTCTACTTGACCCTTCAACAGGCTCGCCTGCTGCCAAGCTCTACCCTCCGCGACGACACGCCTAACTACCACCTCTAGCGATGGAGAGGCACCGTCGAAGACAACCGCGTTTCTATGCTTCCAAAGCTCCCAAAGCCCGAGGGTAAGAAGTGCCCTCAACTCCTTTGGCTTGTGCGCGCCTGACGTTCTTGCTACACACCACTCCTTGAGGGTGTCTTGTGCTGTTGGGGACCACTGCGGTTTCCCAAGGGCTGAGCACAGGGTTCTCCAGACTGTCCTAGCGAACACACACGTCAGAAGAATGTTGTCGATGGTTTCCTCCTCTTGGTCGCAAAAAGGGCATGCATCCTGGTGCGGGAGGCCGCGTCTGGCCAGCCGATCCGCAGTCCAACATCTGTTCCTCATGGCCAGCCAGGTGAAGAAGCGGCATTTCAGAGGTGCCCTAGATCGCCAACAAAAGTCAGCCGTAGGCACCACCTCCCTACCAGCAAACTGTGCAGCATAGGCGGAACGGACCGAGAACTGGCCGTTCGGTTCCCAAGCCCAAGCTATGGAATCGGGGGTTTGGTCCTGGAGCTGGATCCCTTGCAATCTCTGCCAAACCTCGAGATATTCCATCAGGGCTTCATATGCCATATCGGGGCTGATGTCACGGGTCCAAGAACCGAGCGTGATGGCCTCATAAACTGTCCGTGTGGCCTTTACTCGCTTCGGTACTCTCTCATATATTCCGGGTGCAAACTCTTGAATCCTCATCCCATGTAGCCAACGGTCTTCCCAAAAGAGAGCTTCCTTGCCATTCCCTACTGTCACCTTAAAACAAGCTAGTCATGTTAAAAAAAAACAAGCTAGTCATATTTGAGGTTAATTAAACTAGGTGAAATTACTCGGTGAACTTAAAATAAATACCACACTTTTTTCTCGCTCTGAAAGATGAATTCCTGAACTCTTAGCTTAGGCATGCATGGTCATGCTTTTCCAGAATATACGGAAAATTCAAACAGCAAAACTGCTGGGGAAAATAGCTAGTATAGCTAACTGAATAATCATTCCCTAATAATAAGTTTTCTCTTTTGAAAAGTGGATAACCCCGGCATCTGCATCACGAGATGCACACAGCCAAAATTATTGATTCCCTAGCAAATAAGTTAATCAGACAAAAATTATTTAAGAAAACATATGAACACATGCCATCGACTGACTCCATAAACGTTATACATTGTCAGCAAGTTAATGTTTGTTGAATAATTATGACATTACACCAATAATAGCTGATATATGTACAATAAAACCGACGTGTATTGTTTATAACATATTCTCCAAGTGTAGTATGTTTGGAGCCTACCCAGTATCCACCTGTCTCAGGAGCCGGATGTGCTTAGATTGAATTTGCATCGGAATGAAAGTTTTAATTTAGTCTATACTCGGTGCTTGCCCACGGTGATGTCCTCGTGGATAACTAAAAATTATGGAAGATCAAAATAGAGTTAAGATGTTGCTTTGATTTTTAAACCTGGGAGTGGTCTTGACTAGAGACACACGCGTCGGAATTGGTGGGGGTAGTAAGAGTTGTGTCTTTTTCCATAACTATGGGTGCGGCAGCCTTGAGCTATGTGGCTTTTCAGTAATGATGTTGTGTTAGATAAAAAGTGTGTTTCATCTTTCTACTACAGGTTATTCATGTATGTACCCAATTGCTTTGTACTTTGCCTATCATGTAGAGGCTGGAGGACTATCTTTTTTACGATGACGTCTATTCAGTTGAAGCATACAGCCGGGTAGGTCTTCTGCCTCTATGTATGGCGGTGCAGTCTTAGTCTGCCTTTTATTTATTCATTCAATAAAAACAATATATTTTTGTGTTTTCTTGGATGTGACGACTCTGTGTGCATCTTGTTATGCAGAATCAAGTATTCGCGTGGTTGCATGAGCTCAGTATAGATTGAATGAAAATGCCTTTTATCCACACAAAAAAGTACGTGCGATAAAACAGATCACAACATGAGAAAGTGCCCTGAACATCCAACGAGTGGCCTTAGAGCCGAAATGGGAGGAACCCTACATTGGGGCCTCCACAGGCCTCGCCCTGCATTCCCTACCTCCCTTGCAGTCTTCATTTTGATGTCGTCGGACTAAGACCGCGCAGTGAACTGTGGTGGTCGGGCTTCCTCTCGTTCTGCGATGGGATCTCGTGGTGGTGGAAGGCTCACTCCTCTTCTGCAGCGCCATGTGGCGACTATGATGGTTGGTGGATTCAGTGATAGCGTCTCCAATGGGTGGCAGCCTAGGTGACGTCGTCGGCCGGCTCCTAGGTTGCGGCCCGACGTTCCTACTGGCGAGTCAGGCAAGGTGTTGGCCCCCTTCTTGGCTTCTGGTGGTTTCTCCATGTGTGTGGCCGGGAGCTTGCCGACCCCTCATGTTTTCTGTGACCCAAGGGTGGGGGGTCGCTAGATCAGGCCGTCTTGGCCGCAGTTGGCTCATCTGTGTCTTCCGATGGGGAGGTGGCTAACTCTTGTGTAGGGTGGTGTCGTCAACGGATCTGGATCCTCTAACATTGAGAAGGGAAGTTAGAGAAGCTACAGTACCCTAACTTCCCTTCTTTCTATCCATATGATTAGGGCTAAAATTGTTGGAAATATGCCCTAGAGGCAATAATAAAATGGTTATTATTATATTTCCTTGTTCATGATAATTGTCTGTTATTCATGCTATAATTGTGTTATCCGGAAATCGTAATACATGTGTGAATACATAGACCACAACATGTCCCTAGTAAGCCTCTAGTTGACTAGCTCGTTGATCAATAGATGGTTACGGTTTCCTGACCATGGACATTGGATGTCATTGATAACGGGATCACATCATTAGGAGAATGATGTGATGGACAAGACCCAATCCTAAGCCTAGCACTAGATCGTGTAGTTCGTTTGCTAAAGCTTTTCCAATGTCAAGTAACTTTTCCTTAGACCATGAGATTGTGCAACTCCCAGATACCGTAGGAGTGCTTTGGGTGCACCAAACGTCACAACGTAACTGGGTGGCTATAAAGGTGCACTACGGGTATCTCCGAAAGTATCTGTTGGGTTGGCACGAATCGAGACTGGGATTTGTCACTCCATGTAACGGAGAGGTTCCTCTGGGCCCACTCGGTAGGACATCATCATAATGAGCTCAATGTGATCAAGGAGTTGTTCACGGGATGATGTGTTACAGAAACGAGTAAAGAGACTTGCCGGTAACGAGATTGAACAAGGTATCGAGATACCGACGATCGAATCTCGGGCAAGTATCGTACCGATAGACAAAGGGAATTGCGTACGGGATTGATTGAATCCTCGACATCGTGGTTCATCCGATGAGATCATCGAGGAGCATGTGGGAGCCAACATGGGTATCCAGATCCCGCTGTTGGTTATTGACCGGAGAGTCGTCTCGGTCATGTCTGCGTGTCTCCCGAACCCGTAGGGTCTACACACTTAAGGTTCGGTGACGCTAGGGTTATAGAGATATTAGTATGCGGTAACCCGAAGGTTGTTCGGAGTCTCGGATGAGATCCTGGACGTCACGAGGAGTTCCGGAATGGTCCGGAGGTAAAGATTTATATATGGGAAGTCATATTTTGGCCACCGGAAAATGTTCGGGATTTTTCGGTATTGTACCGAGAAGGTTCTAGAAGGTTCCGGAGTGGGGCCCACCTGCATGGGGGGACCCACATGAACGTGGGTAGTGGGGGCAAGGCCCCACACCCCTAGTCAAGGCGCACCAAGATTCCCCCTTAGAAGGAATAAGATCATATCCCGAAGGGATAAGATCAAGATCCCTAAAAAAGGGGGATAACAATCGGTGGGGAAGGGAAAGGATGGGATTTCTTTCCTTCCACCTTTGCCAACGCCCCAATGGACTTGGAGGGCAAGAAACCAGCCCCCTCCACCCCTATATATAGTGGGGAGGTGCATGGGAGAAAGAGCACAGCCCCTGGCGCCTCCCTCTCCCTCCCGTGACACCTCTTCCTCCTCCAGTAGCGCTTGGCGAAGCCCTGCTGAAATCCCGCTGCTTCCACCACCACACCGTCGTGCTGCTGGATCTCCATCAACATCTCCTCCCCCCTTGCTGGATCAAGAAGGAGGAGACGTCTCTGCTCCGTACGTGTGTTGAACGCGGAGGTGCCGTCCGTTCGGCGCTCGGTCATCGGTGATTTGGATCACGACGAGTACGACTCCATCAACCCCGTTCTCTTGAACGCTTCCGCTCGCGATCTACAAGGGTATGTAGATACACTCCCCTCTCACTCGTTGCTAGATGACTCCTGTTGGAAATATGCCCTAGAGGCAATAATAAAATGGTTATTATTATATTTCCTTGTTCATGATAATTGTCTGTTATTCATGCTATAATTGTGTTATCCGGAAATCGTAATACATGTGTGAATACATAGACCACAACATGTCCCTAGTAAGCCTCTAGTTGACTAGCTCGTTGATCAATAGATGGTTACGGTTTCCTGACCATGGACATTGGATGTCATTGATAACGGGATCACATCATTAGGAGAATGATGTGATGGACAAGACCCAATCCTAAGCCTAGCACTAGATCGTGTAGTTCGTTTGCTAAAGCTTTTCCAATGTCAAGTAACTTTTCCTTAGACCATGAGATTGTGCAACTCCCGGATACCGTAGGAGTGCTTTGGGTGCACCAAACGTCACAACGTAACTGGGTGGCTATAAAGGTGCACTACGGGTATCTCCGAAAGTATCTGTTGGGTTGGCACGAATCGAGACTGGGATTTGTCACTCCATGTAACGGAGAGGTACCTCTGGGCCCACTCGGTAGGACATCATCATAATGAGCTCAATGTGATCAAGGAGTTGTTCACGGGATGATGTGTTACGGAACCGAGTAAAGAGACTTGCCGGTAACGAGATTGAACAAGGTATCGAGATACCGACGATCGAATCTCGGGCAAGTATCGTACCGATAGACAAAGGGAATTGCGTACGGGATTGATTGAATCCTCGACATCGTGGTTCATCCGATGAGATCATCGAGGAGCATGTGGGAGCCAACATGGGTATCCAGATCCCGCTGTTGGTTATTGACCGGAGAGTCGTCTCGGTCATGTCTGCGTGTCTCCCGAACCCGTAGGGTCTACACACTTAAGGTTCGGTGACTCTAGGGTTATAGAGATATTAGTATGCGGTAACCCGAAGGTTGTTCGGAGTCTCGGATGAGATCCTGGACGTCACGAGGAGTTCCGGAATGGTCCGGAGGTAAAGATTTATATATGGGAAGTCCTATTTTGGCCACCGGAAAATGTTCGGGATTTTTCGGTATTGTACCGAGAAGGTTCTAGAAGGTTCCGGAGTGGGGCCCACCTGCATGGGGGGACCCACATGAACGTGGGTAGTGGGGGCAAGGCCCCACACCCCTAGTCAAGGCGCACCAAGATTCCCCCTTAGAAGGAATAAGATCATATCCCGAAGGGATAAGATCAAGATCCCTAAAAAAGGGGGATAACAATCGGTGGGGAAGGGAAAGGATGGGATTTCTTTCCTTCCACCTTTGCCAACCCCCCAATGGACTTGGAGGGCAAGAAACCAGCCCCCTCCACCCCTATATATAGTGGGGAGGTGCATGGGAGAAACAGCTCAGCCCCTGGCGCCTCCCTCTCCCTCCCGTGACACCTCTTCCTCCTCCAGTAGCGCTTGGCGAAGCCCTGCTGAAATCCCGCTGCTTCCACCACCACACCGTCGTGCTGCTGGATCTCCATCAACCTCTCCTCCCTCCTTGCTGGATCAAGAAGGAGGAGACGTCTCTGCTCCGTACGTGTGTTGAACGCGGAGGTGCCGTCCGTTCGGCGCTCGGTCATCGGTGATTTGGATCACGACGAGTACGACTCCATCAACCCCGTTCTCTTGAACGCTTCCGCTCGCGATCTACAATGGTATGTAGATACACTCCCCTCTCACTCGTTGCTAGATGACTCCATAGATTGATCTTGGTGATGCGTAGAAAATTTTAAAATTCTGCTACGTTCCCCAACAAAAATTACTTAAATTAATTTGCAAAAATTACTTTAATTAATTTATAAATTGATGATCTACCGTGTACATTTATAGTAATTACATACAAAAAAATTGATGGTGAAGTAAAATTAATTTTAAATTATTTATATCTACAGTAAATATCAACAGTAAAGAACCTACTAACTACCTACTAACATCCCCTAACTTTCCTTCTTCATTTTACACTAGGCTAGCACTGTAGCATGATGAATTTCCTTCTCTATGTTGGAGGATCCGGTTCCGTCGTCAACACTCTTGAGGTGGGCAGGCCAACGAGTTTGCAGTCCCGGACTATCGTATACATGGGGTTGGAGGCATGGGTTGCTGCGTGTGAGGACATGCCTGGCTTTTGTTGGGGTTGTCGATGCATCGCTCGTGGCCTCACTTGGGGGTTGCCATGGAGGCCTCGCTCCTCCTGTACCCTGAGCCATGTCCTTGGGTGAAAGCCTAAGACTCCGGTGCGGGTCAGGTGACGACGACGCTTCCACTTTTCTACCCCTTGGGGCATCGACTTGAAGGTCATCGATCTCCTCCGCGTTTTCTCGGAGTTAGAAGTGTGCGACACCATGATTGGCAGGTGCACAACTGGTGGTTTGGAGGATCTGACATGGTGTTTTGTGTGACAACGATGACAAAGACAAGTGTTTTTGGGGTTATGGTATGGCTTTGTAGTCGGCTTTCCACGTGTGCACAGATCCCCTTGCTTTGTTTCGTTGGAGTTGAGCTGCTTTGGCAGGGATCCAAGCGGCAACGATGACAAGTGACAAACGTTTGGCTACGGAGATCCGTGCATATCTTCCTCCGTGCCTCACCTTCAGAATAGGAGTTGTCTCGCCATTGATATGTGTGGCCGATTGTTTGACATAGGCCCGCGTCGACTTCCGGCATCTATTTTGGTGGCGACCTCGTAGATGGTTTGATGTGGCAAAGTCAGAATGCTTGCTCGAGGGGACGTGACGACGATGACTCTAGCGTATAACCTCTATGGTGTGTGTGGGTGCATGCGCGTGACTAGACCGGCCGTTGATGCATGTTACGGTTTTCATCCTGCTTCTGGCTAATTAACCGATCGGGTTCTTTTTATCAAACTAATGGGTAGAGCCTAAGGTTTCGTTTTCCTTAAGAATGTATATATTCTTGTTTCATCTAGCTGATGATATCAGCCACATGAATCTAAAATCTGAATTATGTTCTATCATACTCTCTTTGTTCGAAAATAAGTGTCTCAACTTTGTACCAACTTTAGTATAAAGTTATACTAAAATTGAGACACTTATTTTTGGGACGGAGGTAGTACTTCTCAACGCCAGATCCTCTCCTTTTAACCGCTCCGGAAAAGTAGGATCGCACGAGGCGATCAAAGGAGGCGACGAGGGTTCCCTTGCGCGCCGCCGGTGGCGCCGCCGGTTCCCTCTCTCTTCGTCGGCCGCTCCGGCGGCTGGAGGGAGGGGGAACCTCGGGTCTGCCCGCTAGGTGGGTGTGTGGTAGGGTTAGGGTTGAGGTTGACGCTGCCGAGGCCGTTGCAGTGGTGTCGCGTCAGAATAAGTTTCTCCGGGCTCCGTTCGCGGTCAGGCGAGGCTTTTGCCTTCGTCTAGGAGCCAGCGGGGTTGGGGATCCCCGGATCTCGCCGAGGTCGCGGGCTATGGTGGCTGGAGGTCCATCGGCACTGGCCGTTTGGGTCCTCAGATGGGCGATGGATGCAGGAAGACGAAAACCTTTCTTCTTCCTTGTTGGTATGATTTGCTGCTGCTGTTCTTCTCTTTCCTCTGCGCTGATGCTGGAGGGAGATCCTGCTTTGCCCGGGCGGGTGGCCCGGCCGCGGTGCTGGACCGGTCGGATGACTCGAGTTCTCTTCCTTCCGGAAGGGACACTTTTCGCGGTACTCAAAGCCAAAGATGGCGACGGCTGTTGCAGGTGTGTTGGATTGATGTTCATGCCCTCTCGGCGCTGGTGTCAAGAAAGGAGGAAGCAGCGTTGCGGCAATTGTACCGTGGTCGAAGATGATGACCTGCTTGCGCCTGGTTGCAGATCTTTCTACTGCAGGGGTCTTCTCTCAAGATTCAGGGATGATGACACAGGGCTCCGGAGGCCTTCTTGTGTTATGGTTGCCTTAGGGTACTCTAGGTGTTCATGGTCCTTTGTGTTTGCGTTTCAGTGTGCTTGTAAGGGTCAACTACTTTGTACTGTTTCGTGATTTGAAGGAAAAAATTCTCAAAAAAAAAAAAAAACGCGGGCGGCCGGCGCGAACGCACGGCACAGAAGAACGACAGCAGATATCGAGCAAGAGCTGGAAAGATATCAAGAATCACTCAGGTCGTACTTGTTTTAAAACATAGTCCGTGGTGGGCGGCCACCTAATCCTAGTGCCATCCGTACCTCTCGCCGTTCGTTTCGACCGTACCTTCTCATTTTGATCGTACGCAGCTTCGTCCGCTCCCGGCCACCACCACCCTGTCATCAGCCTCGCCGCCAGCTCACGATCGAGTTCGATGATTTCCACGCGCTCTCTCTTGTGGCCAATGTGGGAGGATAGGATAGGCATGAGTCCCTTGTCATCGTAGTATTTGTGTAGATTAATTCTTCGTTATGATTCCTGTGAGATGCTGAAAGGTCTCTTTGTTGCTCGTTGTTGGCAGGAAATTTACAGGGATCAGTTCTGCTCCCACATTGAAAGTGAACTTTATGATACAATAGCGCTTTGTGCATTGTTTTCTCATTATTTATGAGAGAGAACGTGCTTGTTTGTTTTGTCCTAATGTGGTTAACTTACGGAGAAGCTAGTTAGTTTTCTTCCTTTTTTTCATGAAAAACTTCCGATCTATATTAGTCGATCGGTGAATTTAGAACAGACTAGTAAATGCGCACGTGCAACGCACGTTAATATTTAGGCAATATATTAATTACACGTGGATATTATGTATGCTATTATTTGTGTGTTAATTCTGTGATTAGTGCAATATTTGGTATGATATTAATCGCATGTTAAACACGTTTAATGCTCGCCATTGGAGCAGTCTAGGTCGTTGGATTGACTTAGTTCGATGGTCGAGATCAGTTGAATCTGCCCCTTTGGTTCTTTTTATATTGGTATAGATACATATTTTCTCCCTATCTAAAAGATGGGTTCTTCTTAAGAACCGGACTACCACTCAAACAGCTGGAAGAACAGCTACAGCTATAGCTAACTGACTCGTTCATCCCACTAGAAATAAATGAAGATAAGACATGTAACCATATCACCCTAGCCTACCTACATGGATCCAAGTCCCTAACCAAAACCATTGAAGAAAAACACATATGAACACACGCCATTCCATTGACCTACTCCGCATACGTTTTTATTACACTTCCAATGACAGCCAGCTGAACATTTGTACAATAATCAAGAAAGCATACCCATCCAAGAGAAATAATACAGTAGCTTTTTTAGGTAAAGAAGAGAAATAATAGATTATATGTGCACAATAATAAGATATTCTCCATAATAATATATTCCATGTGTGTTGTTTATAACATATTCTCCAAGAGTAGAATAAGATATGAGCCTTGCTGCAAGGCTGCTCCAGCTATGCCAAAGGCAGGAGGCTCCAAGAACAAGAGCCGCCCTTTGTCTCCAACCCCAACCACCCCACCCCGCCCATAATATACGCCCGCCCTCGCAAGAACGTCCAAACCTCACATGCTTTGATCCCTCCCCCTCCCTCCCTCCTCCTCCTCCTCCTCCTCCTCTTAACCTCCTCCGCCGCAGCCCGTGCTCTCCCGTACTTCTTGGAGCCGATCATCGCAAGATCATCGACCAACCAGCCACTCTCCCCCGGCCGTTTCTTTGGCACCACACCACCGCCGATCGCCGAGATGATGATGGGGTACTTCTGGGCGCCGAGGAAGTCGGCGGCGGTGGAGAGGGACCAGGGCCTGCGGGCGGGGCTGCTCGTCGACGGCGGCAGCGGCGAGGCGGCGGCGGTGCCCAAGGGGTACTTCGCGGTGTACGTGGGCGCCGAGGCGCGGCGGTTCGTGGTGCCGATGAGCTACCTCCACCAGCCGGCGTTCCGGGCGCTCATGGAGCTGGCGGCCGAGGAGTTCGGCTTCGGCCAGGCCGGCGGGCTCCGCATCCCCTGCCGCGAGGAGGACTTCGTCGCCATCGTCGCCGCGCTCGAGGCCACGGCCGAGTCGCGCCAGCGCAGGCGGAGCGCCGCCGGCAGGAGGAGCAGGAGCAACGCCACACCATGGTGATCGACGCCACGTACGGCGACGTAGAAGAAGCAAGAGTTTTTTGTCATGGTCATCTGAATGGACGCCGTGTCCTTCTGATCAGCTGGAGGAACATGGCCGTCGCCGATGATCCGTCCGATTTCCGAATCACCATTGGATTGCTAGTAGATAGATAATCTCTCACTCGTGTCTGGAATAACGATGATCTTGTAAGGGGGCCTTCTTTTTTGTTTTCGAGCAACATCGATCTTGTAAGGGCTCTGACTGACAATTGAAAGATGATTTTGATTCCCATGATACATGCATGCATCCTCATGTTCCTCCAGCTGATCAGAAGATTTGAGCCAGATATTGTTCTCTGGAAATTATTTTTTTATTTCCTTTAAAATTAAAAAGGTGTCCTCTTATTTATGTCTACTCGAATATGAACAGCCTGTATCCAAATGGACCTCCTACTAGCATTCTGCAAGCTGGAAAAGCTGCACTCGCATATATTTTTGTTATTTGTTTAGAATGTTCCCCAAATTTGCTATAACATGCACCTAGCATGTTCTACTAATATCTAAGAAGATACTTGCAGCCGGGACAACTGAAACAGGTGGCACAATTAACCCTACAATTCCTTGGGGGAGAGGACTTCTCCTCTTACTTTTTTTTTCTCTCGAGAAACTAGGAGAAACACTACCTTCTAAAATCTTCTGTATATGAATAGCCAGCCCCCACACTAACCTATTTATTTCAACATGCAAACATGCTCCCCAAAAAAAATGCAAGCATGCCACATCAGTATGCGACATGCATGAAAACAAAAACTCACCTCAACATCCAATCATGTGGAAAGAAGTTCACCTGAATTTGCAAACATGTGCATGAGAATTTACATTCTATTATGCTATTTATATTTAATAAATATTTACAACTATACAATGATCAAACAATGAATCATATGTAGTTTTAGTTTTAGTTCTCATATTATTACTCAAAATATGCATGTACCATACAAGTAAAATATATCTTCTATGTTCTACTATCTAAATAGTTAGCCTTCACTAACTTATTTATCTCAACATGCAAGCATGCCACATCAGTATGCTACATGCATGGGAAAAAGACCCACCTCAAAATTGAATCATGCATGAAAAAACCCACCTCAACTTACAAACATGCATGAGAATTTCTTTTCATTACGCTATTTATATTTAATAAATTTTTTACAACTATACAATGATCAAACAAAATAAATTATATGTATTTTTTGTTTTAGTTCTCTTGTTGGTACTTCAAATCTCCATGTTCCATACAAGTAAATATCGCTAAAATATATTGCAAAACATTCTCGTAACAACGTGCAGAGTATCATCTAATTATAAAAGGCATGCAACACGCAGTTGCCAAAAAAATAGCAATAACCCCCCTCCAGTTTCTTCCTCCCCCAAGGAGAGTTAACTCGGAGCTCCCAGATCTTCTCCCTCGCCTCCGACGATCAGCAAGTAGGGTAGGTTAGGAGGCCAACTCATCCTTGTACATACTAGGTCTAAGTTTTTGATTGTTATTAGGGTGCCTGGTGGCATGCCGTTTAGGAGCTTCACTCCACCATCGGTTAACGGCGCGCGAAGGTGACTTTCTCCTGTTCTCGACGTTCTTTCATAGTGGACGACGGTGGATGTAGGATCTAGGTGATCTCTCACAATAAGCTCGGGGTTGTGGTGGATCAAGCCAAGGTTGTAGACCCATCTCTTTCTATTTTCCATCGTGCTGGTAGACAAGGAAAAGACGCCAGATCTGGGCACAGTTTGGTATTTTGATGTGGTGGCTTGCAGAGTCTAGGTCTCTGACAAAGGACCAGGAGCAAGTGTAGTTGCTCTTACCTGAGACATTACCAAAGGTTTTTTTTTTTGGCGAAAAGGGTCGAATCTATTATAATGGTTCACGACAAATATAGAGCACCCCAAACATAATGAGAATTACATCGAGGTACCTGGACCACTAAACGACCACTATCGCTGTTGGAATGGTGGAGCTACTATACTCGTTAGCAACTTCGGGTTGCAATGGTCCACTGCCGGTCTTGGTTGCGCCGCCCTTGACTCTTCTGGGCGAAGGATGACCACTCAGAGCCCCGACGTTAGGTGAGCGTCAGCTCCTGTTATTCCTCCATGCGTCTACCCATGGAGGGAGGTAGCTTGGCTTTGGCTTGGCTTTCGTAACTTCTACCCTCGGCAAGCGTTGACGTTGTTGTTACGGCGACTACGTGATCCTTGGTCTCGTCCCCGATGATGGTTTTGAAACCCCCCACTTTTGCATCATTGGAATGCACACATCAATTATTATTGATTATTAAGCAGAGTGCATGATGAAGGCAACTACTGCAAAACCATTACAAGATATATGAAAACAAACACCTATCACTAAGTCAACTTCTTCCACCACAACGTCTTTAAGAAACGAAAACATCCTCGATCGCGTCGTCGTCGCCATGTCCGACCGGCGACAACATGGACAAGGATTTTCATCCTGGTTGCCAAGACTAGCCACTGAAGATCGACTCAACAGCAAGAAGACAACACCTCCAACAAGGTAATGACGCAATTTCACCATTGCTGAACCCGACCAATAATGATCGGCCTGCATATGAAGACTCAACAAGGAAGGGTCACATTACAATCTTTTGTGTAAAGTTCTTACACCAAGATGTAATTTTTCATTCTATTCGGGTCCTTAGAGAAGCTGCTCTAGGTCCTTCGAGACCCTTTGTTAAAAATCTAAATTATGAAGGCACAGAGCTTGATCAAGATATACATGTGTTGCTTCCTTTAAACGCGGCACCAAAAGAATTTCAAAAGAGCCGCATGTGAACTACTACCTCCGTTCGGGTTTATTGACCCACTTCATATTTTGTGCCCATTTTAACCATAGATTTGACTAACAAAATATAAGTTGCATGTTGCAGAACTTATATTGTTGGACTAATTCGAAAGAGGTTTACTATGTTTGTGGTATGTCACTTACTTTTTGGTAATTAAATTAAAGATCAAAGTTCGATACATGAACTTGTGATACATGAAACTTGCACGATGGGTACAGAATCATACATAAGGTTGTCAAACGACACAAACTTACCATAGAACTTTCGTTTCAGATACATTTAGATGCATTTCCATCAAGTCTCAGTTAACTCAGCCTACATGGCACGCCAGCATGGCAAGGCCCGCGCTGGGTCCCACATGTAAGTGGGGAGAGAAACAAATAGAAACTGAAAAAGAAAACGGTGCGTCTACCGGGACATGAGGGTTGAACCCTCGCGTCGCCCACGAGAGGCACCTGCCCTTGTTTATTACTAGCAAAACGGCCCGTGTGTTGCAACGGGAGAAAAAAATTCTTAATCTCCAATGGCCATGACCACATTTTGCTGCATCACCGAGATACACTATCACTCTCTTTTTCGTGAAATCGTGAACAATATTTCAAAATCATGAACATTTTTTTAAACTCGTGAACATATCTGAAATAGTGGATTTTTTTTTCAAACTGGGGAACATTTTTACAGATTTTCGAACATCTTCTAATATCGTGAACATTTTTTGAATTCATGAACATTTCACACTATTTTCAAATATTTTTCATAAATTGTGAACATTTTTAAAAACATTTTTCTTGAATAGGTGAACATTTCTAGAATCGACGAACATTTTTCTGGAAATTGGTGGATCAATTTTTGAAATTCACGAACATTTTTCTGATTTAACAAACATTTTTTTAAATGCATGATAATTTTTTGAATCAGCAAACATTTTATGAATCAATAAACTATTTTGTAAGTCACGAACATTTTTTAATTTTTAGGATATTTTTCAATTCATGAACATTTTTTGAATTGACGAAATTTTGTTCAATTTCATTAGCATTTTTTAATATACAAACTTATTTTTTTTAAATCGTGAACATTTTCTGAATCCACAAACATTTATGAATTATTAAAAAAATTATTTGAAAATTCTCATTTTCTTAATTTTTGGAATTATTTTGAAGGCTCAAATTATTTAAAGTGAAAAAAAACTAAGATGAAAAAGAAAACAAAAAATAAAAAGCGAAATTTAAAAAACAGGCCTTCCGGACATCGGTGGGTAGAAGGTTCCTACTGCATGCACCGGCCTAGGCAAGGATTCCCCTGTGTGAAACATTTTTTATCACTTAGTGGCATCAGAGGGTAATATTTTGCAATTTTGGGGGCAATTTGGATGACGTACCGCCAGAAGCAATGGACTCTTTATTATTTCTTCTGTCCCAAAATAAGTGTCTCGACTCTAGTACAAAGTTGAGACACTTATTTTAGGACGAAGAGAGTATTAGGTATAGATATCGATAGATTTACACGTAAACTTAGTTTGATATCATCGTATGTCGGACTTCTGATTGGTTTCCCTGCTAGCTCGCCCTATTCCCATAGTCCACGTTCTGAACTTCGATCTTTGCTTTTCCATCAACGTCAGCATCCATAATTTTGTCAAAAAAAGGTCAACATTCATAAAAGATTGATCCTCAGTCGATGGCCCATATAAAAAATACGAACATATAATCTCCTAAGTCCTAACACAGTGAGGAGGGCAGCACCATAGTTTTGTCCGTTTTGCCTGCAGTGCAGCCTCCGTCGTACGGAGGTTCGTCTATACTACATCTAGATGTGAGATAATACCTCATATCTAAATATGATGTCAGCGCCACATAAAAAAAATTATTGTTTGTCGTGTTCGTTTCGAAGGAGCGGATGTCTGGTACGTCTATGCGTTGATCACTGAAGCGTATCTACTGTACTTGCAAACTTGCTCGGTTGCACGTCTCTGCTCTAGTAGCACATTGCCAGAATATGGGTGGAAGCAAGCCGGCGAGGCGGCGGTCCAGTGACTCATCGTCCTCTGCTTCGTCTCCCGCGGCTCCCGCCTCCTGTCCTTTTGGTCATTCTGTTCGATCAGCAATGACACTGTACTCTATCTTCCTCCTGTACTTCAAGCGAAACTGGTAATGGGTCAAACGACCAAGAGGGTAATCTCGTCCAAAATAATCTGTTGTGTTGGCCTAGACCGGGAAATAGTAGAGAAAGCTCAATTTGAACCATTTTATCTAGCTACCACACAAAGGTGTGTCATTTTATATCAAACAAAAAGAAAGATGATCATCAGATCAAATTACTAGGAAAGTGTGTTGTTTTATCAAATTGCTCCTCTAGCTTCTAGGCTACCAACGATTAATTTTTTGCCTTTTGGTTTTTGCGTTCTTCACTCTTATATTTTATAATTAATTTTCATTAAGGAGCAAAGTTTGATCAAAACATATTTCAAAAAACATATTCATGAATTTACATAAAAAATTCAAATTATGAAAAATATTAACGAATACCAAAAATGTTCTAATATACGGTGAAAAATCCTTTAATATATGATGATCATTTTTTGAATACACACTAATGTTTTTGCAATATACATTGAACATTTTTTAATATACAATGAACTTTTTTATATACGATGACCTTTCTAAATTGTACACAATGAAGATTTCTTCAAATACACTACAATATTTTAAAACATGTACTAAACAATTGTTTGTGCATTCAAAAGATGTTCATGGATTAGAAAAAAAAACGTATTCATGATTCAAAATTTGTTCACAGATTCAGAAAATATGTTCATAAATTTGCAAAATATTAATGATTTTAAAAATCTTCATCATTTTGAAAAAGGTTCAGGAATTTTAAAAAATAAAAAGTAAATGGAAAGTAGAAAAAAAATTAAAAAGAATGAAAAGCAAATGGTAAAAAAAATGAGAAAACCAAATAGAGAAAATAGATAAATAAGAAGAGAACAAAAAACTAACACATTTTGAATTTTAAAATAAATTGATAAACAAGTTTTTTTAGAAAAATGAACAAATGTACAAATTTTGGAATATTTATTAAAACTTGTGAATTTATGAAAAAAGAAAAAAGAATCATAAAAAGCAAAAACAATGAGATCAACTTTTAAAAATAGAAAAATTAAAAGGAGAAGAAATCCAATGAAGAAAAAATGATAAAAGAAAACAAAACAGAAAAAACATGAAGAAAACAAAACAAAACAAAACAAAAATGTATCCTAGCTACTTCTGCTAGCTCATGTGCGGTTTGTTTGCTGTCGAGGATGAACATGCAACTTAGACAAAAAGAGGTCGAACTGCTAGTGGCGAGTCGACGGTGTACTCACAATTGGGTCTAAAAAAGCCGGGTGCCAGTTGCGAGTCGAGTATGGACTTGCAACTGGGACAAAAAATGTTGGGTCTTAGTTGCGAGTCGAGGGTGGACTTACAACTAGGACAAGAAATGGTCGGACCGTAGTTGCGAGTCATGGTGGACTTGCGACTGGGACAAAAAAAGGTCGGACCCTAGTTGCGAATGGAGGGTGGACATGCAATTGGGACTAGAAAACTTGGGCCCCAGTTGCAAGTCGATGGTGGACTGGCAACTCGGACAAAGAAGGTACGGTCCTAGTTGCGAGTCGAGGGTGGACTTGCAACTCTAACAAAAAGGTTGGGCCCCAGTTATGATTCGAGGGTAGACTTGCAACTCGGACAAGAAAGGTTGGGCCCCAGTTGCGAGCCGAGGATGGACTTGCAACTGAACAAAGAAGGTTGGGCCCCTGTTGCGAGTCGAGGGTGGACATGCAACTCGGACAAAAAAGGTTGGACCCCTGTTGCAAGTCGAGAGTGGACTTGCAATTGGAGAAAAAAAAGATCTGACCCCATTTGCGATTAGAGAGTGGACTTGCAATTAGGACAAAGAGGCTGGGCCCCAATTATGAATCGATGGTGGACTTTCAACTGGGACAAAAAAAGGTTGGACCCAAGTTGCGAGTCGAGGGTGGATTTGCAATTAGTATTAAAAAAATACCGAGTCCTAGTTGCGAGTCGACAGTGGATTTGCAACCGGAGAAAAAAGGTTGGGCCCTAGTTGTGACTCGAGGGTGGACTTGAAACTGAGACAAAAAGGTTCAGACCCACAATTGCGAGTTGAGGGTGAACTTGCAGCTGGGACAAAAAAAGATTAGGTCCCAGCTACATGTCGAGGAGGAATTGCAACTGGGACAAAAAAAGGTCGGACCCTAGTTGTGAGTCAAGGGTGGACTTGCAACTAGAAAAAAAAAGGTCGGGTCCAAGTTCCGAGTTGAGGGCAGACTTGCAACTGGGGCAAAAAAAGTCGGGCTCTAGGTGCGTGTCGAAGGGTGGACTTGCAACTACGACAGTAATAATGTCGGGTCCTAGTTATGAATCGAGGGTGGACTTGCAACTAGGATAAAAAAAAGGCAGACCCTAGTTGCGAACCGAGGGTCAACAATAGCGAAGGCAAATAGGCCTAGACAGACAACATAATACCAATAAACAAAAGCGACAAGCAAGACAGAAGATAGAGCGCTTGTATGAAAATTACGGGAACTAAATAAAATAATGAATTTAAAATGGACTTATAAAATTTTAAAAATCATGGATTTTAAAGACTGAAAACAAAAAGAGAAAACAAAACTTTAAAAACCAAAAAAGGAAAATGAAAAAAGAAACAAGAAAAAAAATCTAGCCAGAGTTGCGAGTCGAGACGTCCAACTAGAAAAAAATCTGAATTTAAAATATAAAATAGAAAACAAAAAAAAAAGAAGAGAAAAACGAAAAAGTGAAAATAAAAATAAAAATAAGCATGAGCGACTTTTGTCATGATTTTGAAGCAAAAAATAAAAGAAAAAAATAAAATAGCAAAAGAAACCAAAAAAAAAGAAACAAAGCAGCCCATCCCAGCGCACTACTTGATACACGGCGGAAAATAAACAACGATAGAACGGACTGAGGCGAGAGATTAAGTAGGACTCGACAATGGGCTGACGTGCAAACGCAAGATCAACTTTGTGCGGAAATTAAAGACAAACAGATCAGACGAGTCTACACATACTTAGATGTGAGATAACTATTACACATTTAGATATGAAATAGCAATTCTGATTTTTTTTTCTACGTGGAGTTTTAAATCAATTTTCCTTCCAAAAGATCTTGTTGAACATGCATATGTATATAGGTCTGGGTATTGTACGTTGCACCTGCCGCGTCTCTCTCCCCTCTGTAACTTGTTGTATCTTGGGAGACAAGACACCAGGCGCATCCCTTGTATCTGTATATGTGCCTAGTGCACGATCAATGAGAATTATCGGTGCACACAATCCTTTTCTCCCTAACTTACACGGTATCAGATACCGTATCGATCCCTGCCTAAAACACCTTCCGCAACCCTAGCCGCCGCCGCCCCGGGCCGCCGCCCCCAACACCCTCCCACGCCGCGCCGCCGCCGCTCCTCCCTCTCGCAGCTGCTCCACCCCAACAGCCGCCGCGCCGCCCTTCTTTTCCCGCCGCACCGCCGCTCCTCCCTCCCATCTCTAACCCTAGCCGCCGCCACCTCTTTCCTCTCTCTCCCACCGCGCGCCGCCACCTCTCCTGCACCATGTCCATCCACTCATCCATCTCCGGTGCCACCAACCCCTTCGCCGGTCCGGACCCCGCTGACATCCGCGACATCAACATCCATGACCGTGTTCCCGTGATCCTCGATGCAACTAACTCCACGTACTACGCGTGGAAGACATACTTCTCGCTTCTCTTCCGTGAGAACAATCTCGTGGATCACGTCGACGGCTCCGTCGACTCTCGCGCCATGGTGGACGACTCCGAGTGGACCGCGATCGACACTATGCTCATCCGGTGGTTCTTCACCACCATCTCGAAGGACCTGTTTCACACGGTGGTGAGCGATGGTGATGATGCACGCGCCGTGTGGGTCAAACTCAACGGCCTCTTCACCGACAACAAGCTTCAGCGTCGCGTTTTTCTGCAGCAGGAATTTTTTGACTGTCATCAGGATGATCAATCCATTGATGACTACAGCCGACGCCTCAAGACGTTGTCTGGTGAGCTCCGTGACATTGGCGCCAAGATTGATGATGATCTCCTCCTCAGCACGCTCACTGCCGGCCTCAACAAGGACTTCGGCAACGGCGCCGCCAACCCACCTTGATGTCGGAGCCCTCCTTCCCCAAGTTTGTGGCGTACTTGTGGTTGGAGGAACGCCGGATGAAGCAGGTGAAGAAGCGCGTGCAGCACACCGCCCTCTCCGCCAGAACCTCCCGTGGCGCTCCACCACCACCCGCCCCACACGCGCCGCGGCAATTGCCGCCTCCCGCGCCCCCGGGGTACTACCCCTCCCACCCGTAGCCCCCACCCCTCCCGCTGCACCCCAGCAGCTGCCGCAAGGCGGCGGGCGGCGCGGCAACCGCCGTGGGGGCGGGCGCCCCAAGCAGCAGCAGCAGGCGCACGGGGGGCCCCTCGACAGCAGCAGCCGACGCCGCCGTGGACGTACGGCACCAACCCGTGGACTGGTGTCGTCCACGCGTACTCGATGCCGGTCCCACGGCCTCCTGCATCGGGCATCCTCGAGCCTCGTCCGGCGAGCCACCAGGCGTACCTCACCACGCCCGGCGCCGCCCCCTACCCGGCCCTTCCTGCACCGCCGGTTGCTGTTGGCTATGGCGCCGCTCCGGCGCCCTCTTATGGCGGGTTCTACCCGGCCCAGGCGCCGCCGCCGTGGGATCCCGCTCTCCTGGCTGCCTTGCACTCGGCTCCGTCACCCAGTAACTACGGTGGCGGTGGCGACTGGTACATGGACTCGGGCACCACCGCTCATATGACATCTCATCCCGGTAACCTCACATCTTCCACTCCCGTTCATACTCCCACTCGTATCACCGTTCGTAACGGTTCCTCCTTACCCATTACACATGTTGGTCATATGTCGTTTCCGTCTACTTCTACTCCTATCAACATGTCTAATGTTCTTGTCTCTCCTGACTTAGTCACGAACCTTGTGTCCGTTCGTCGCCTTGCTCGTGAGAATCCTATTACTGTTGAATTTGACGATGTTGGCTTTTCTATGAAGGACGCCCGTACCCGGATGGTACTCCACCGATGTGATAACCCCGACGAGCTCTACCCGGTGCACCCCTCCGCCTCCACCGCCACCCGTCCAGCCGCCCTCGCCGCTAGCGTCAATCTTTTGCATGCTCGTATTGGTCATCCCAACTCCACCGTTTTGCGTCAGATTCTTCAGAGTTTTTCTTTCTCATGTAATAAGGTTGACAACCACACTTGTGAGGCTTGTCGTCTCGGCAAGCACGTTCGTCTTCCCTTTAGCGCATCTACAACTATTTCCACTTTTCCGTTTCAGTTATTGCATAGTGATGTTTGGACATCCCCGGTTGCAAGCAACACGGGCTACCTATACCATTTGGTGATTTTATATGATTTCTCTCATTATGTGTGGACTTTTCCTCTTTGTCGCAAGTCTGACGCCCTTGCCACACGCACCACTTTTTATTCCTACGTCACCACACAGTTCGGTCGTCCTATTATTGCATTACAAACTGACAACGGAAAAGAGTTTGACAACGTCGCTATCCGTAACCTCCTGGCCTCTCACGGCACCATTTTTCGCCTCACTTGTCCCTACACGTCCCAACAAAATGGCCGCGCCGAGCGTGTCATTCGCACTCTTAATGACTGCGTCCGCACATTACTCTCTCACTCTAACGTGCCCCCTCAGTTTTGGCCAGATGCTCTCGCCACCGCCAGCCTCCTCATCAACATCCGCCCATGTCGCCCTCGCTAGAACTACGCTCCTCACCAGCTTCTCTACGGTGCGCCCCCATCTTACGATGGCCTTCGCATCTTTGGGTGTCTCTGTTATCCTAGCACCGCGTCCACCACTCCCCACAAACTCGCTCCACGGTCGGTCCCTTGCATCTTTCTTGGCTACCCTCCCAACACCAAAGGTTACCGGTGCTATGATCCAGTGTCCCACCGCATTTACACATCACGGCACGTGGACTTTGATGAGCTGGTGTTCCCTTTTCAGCAGGTACCATCCTCCGCCGAGCAGCCTCTGGCTTCTCCCGCGGCGCGGCTCACCCCTGCCACCACATCTGGCGGGCCGCCCCCTTCGCCGAGTACCACCCCAGCCCCGCCCACGCGCCCCGCGCCCTCTGGCCCGGCTGCCCCCTCCGGCGGTGCCCCCTCGGGTGCCCCGACGGCCGCCGCAGGCGCGGTCGCTTCCTCTAGCGGCGCATCGGGCACGGCCGCCCCCTTGGATGCCCCCGCGGCTGCCGCGGGCGCGGCGTCCGGCTCGGCTCCGCCGGGCGCTGCTTCTTCTGGCTCGGCGGATGCGGGCTCCTCGACGGATGCGGGCTCCTCAGCCGCCTGGCCTTCGGAGTCTTCGGAGACTGGCTCAACCTCCTCATCGCCGGTCTCCCCTCCGGCTCCTCCGGCGAGTCCTGCACTCCCCACCGGTGTGGTCACTCGGGGCCGTACCGGGACATTCCGTCCTAGCACGCGCCACACCTCCAACGAGTACGCGTGTACTGCATCTACCTCGGCACCGTCTCCGCTACCTTCCTCCGCTCGCGCAGCCCTTCGGGATCCGAACTGGCTTGCTACGATGCGTGAGGAATTCGACGCCCTGCAGCGCAACCGTACGTGGCAGCTTGTTCCGCAACCTCCCCACGCTAATGTCGTCACTGGCAAGTGGGTCTTCCGCCACAAGACTCGCCCCGACGGCTCCCTCGAGCGCTATAAGGCGCGATGGGTGGTGCGAGGTTTTCGACAGCGCGCTTGATACGTCTCCATCGTATCTACTTTTCCAAACTCTTTTGCCCTTGTTTTGGACTCTAATTTGCATGATTTGAATGGAACTAACCCGGACTGACGCTGTTTTCAGCAGAATTGCCTTGGTGTTATTTTTGTGCAGAAATAAAAGTTCTCGGAATGACCTGAAACTTCAAGAAGAATATTTTTGGAATAAATAAAAAATATTGGCGAAAGAATCAACCAGAGGGGACCCACCGGCTATCCACAAGGGTGGAGGGCGCCCCCCCTAGGGCGCGCCCCCTGCCTTGTGGGTCCCCTGGACCTCCACCGAACTCAACTCCAACTCTATATATTCACTTTCGAGGAGAAAAAAACGAGAGAGAAGGATTCATCGCGTTTTATGATACGGAGCCGCCGCCACCTCCTGTTCTTCATCGGGAGGGCAGATCTGGAGTCCGTTCGAGGCTCCGGAGAGGGGAAATCATTGCCATCATCATCACCAACCTTCCTCCATCACCACTTTCATGATGCTCACCGCTGTGCGTGAGTAATTCCATCGTAGGCTTGCTGGACGGTGATGGGTTGGATGAGATTTATCATGTAATTGAGTTAGTTTTGTTAGGGATTGATCCCTAGTATCCACTATGTTCTGAGATTGATGTTGCTATGACTTTGCTATGCTTAATGCTTGTCACTAGGGCCCGAGTTTCATGATTTCAGATCTGAACCTATTATGTTTTCATGAATATATATGTGTTCTTGATCCTATCTTGCAAGTTGTAGACACCTATTATGTGTTATGATCCGCATACCCCAAGGTGACAATAATTGGGATTCTTTCCGGTGATTACCGCAGTTTGAGGAGTTCATGTATTCACTAAGTGCTAATGCTTTGGTCCGGTTCTCTATTAAAAGGAGGCCTTAATATCCCTTAGTTTCCATTAGGACCCCGCTGCCACGGGAGAGTAGGATAAAAGATGTCATGCAAGTTCTTTTCCATAAGCACGTATGACTATATTCAGAATACATGCCTACATTATATTGATGAATTGGAGCTACTTCTGTGTCACCCTAGGTTATAACTGTTGCATGATGAATGCCATCCAACATAATTATCCATCATTGATCCACTGCCTACAAGCTTTTCACACATTGATCTTTGCTATGTTACTTTGCCGTTGCCACTGTTACAATTGCTACAAAACTGCTACTGTTACTTTTGCCACTATTACCGTTACTTCCATACCACTTTGCTACTAAATACTTTGCTGCAGATATTAAGTCTTTCAGGTGTGGTTGAATTGATAACTCAGCTGCTAATACTTGAGAATATTCTTTGGCTCCCCTTGTGTCGAATAAATAAATTTGGGTTGAATACTCTACCCTCGAAAACTGTTGCGATCCCCTATACTTGTGGGTTATCAAGACCTTTTTCTGGCGCCTTTGCCGGGGAGCATAGCTCAATTCTATGAGTCACTTGGGATTTATATCTGTTGATCACTATGAGGAATTTGAAAGATACTAGAACCAAGATCTATCCCTCTACTACGAGGGGAGGTAAGGAACTGCCATCTAGCTCTGCACTTGATTCACCTTCTGTTTTGAGTAAGCTTGCGACACCTACACCTGCCATTGATTCTGATATGTCGCATGTTATTGATGATGCTACTTATGCTATGCATGATGCTTATGATGATACTACTGCTTTGCTTGATAATACTGTGCCATTGGGTGAATTACTTGATGAACATCTTGCTAGAGTTAGAACTATTGATTATGCTGAAGATGATGATATTTCTGAAACTGATGAAATTATGGAAACTGAACACTTTGAGACACCTGCTAGACCTAGCTCTCCTAGATATGAATTGCCTGTTATACCTGAGGGTTATGTTATGGATGGAGAGGTAGCTAGGGACTTTCTTGCTTGTAAAGATAGAGATGATCTTAAGAAATTATTATGCAAGTGGAAAGATAAATCTTTGAATGCTAGAATGCAATATGATCCTAAGTTTGCTACTTCACCTATCTTTGTTACTGATAAGGATTATGAATTCTCTGTTGATCCTGAGTTAATTACTTTGGTTGAATCTGATCCTTTTCATGGTTATGAATCTGAAACTGTTGTGGCACATCTTACTAAGTTGAATGATATAGCTACCCTATTTGCTCATGAGGAAAAAATTCGTTATTACTATATTCTTAAGTTGTTTCCTTTCTCATTAAAGGGTGATGCTAAATTATGGTTTAATTCTCTTGCTCTCGGTTGTGTGCGTAGTCCCCAGGATATGATTTACTACTTCTCTAAAAAATATTTCCCTGCTCATAAGAAACAAGCTGCTTTAAAGGAAATATTTAACTTTGTGCAATCTGAAGAAGAGAGTCTCCCATGAGCTTGGGGGAGGCTTCTCCAATTACTTAATGCCTTGCTTGATCATCCTCTCAAGAAAAATGAAATACTTGATATATTTTATAATGGACTAACCGATGATTCTAGGGACCACCTAGATAGTTGTGTTGGTTGTGTTTTCAGGGAACGAACTGTTGAGCAAGCTGAATTGCTATTGAATAATATATTGAGTAATGATAATGATTGGACACTTCCTGAACCAACTCCTAAGCCAACTCCAAAGAAAAGAGGTATTCTATTCCTCAGTCGAGAAGATATGCAAGAGGCAAAGAAATCTATGAAAGAAAAAGGTATTAAAGCTGAAGATGTTAAGAATTTACCACCTATTGAAGAAATATATGGTCTTGATAAACCGACACAGGTAGTAGAGGTAAATTCTCTCTATAGATTTGATGAAGGTGATATCCCTTATAATAAGTCTGCTAGTCAATGCTTGGATGAGTTTGATAATTTTATTGTTAAACAAGAGAACTTCAATGCTTATGTTAGTAGACAATTGAAATATAATGCTTACATGCTTGATTGCTTGGGTGATTATATGAGTAGAACTGTTAGTGATCTAAAAATTATTAGTAAACATGCTTCCATGGTTAAGACTCAAGTAGAACAAGTACTTAAGGCACAGGATGATTTGCTCAATGAGTTGAATAGTAAGAACAATGATAATGCTGTTAGGGTTATGACTAGAGGTGGTAAAATGACTCAGGAACCTTTGTATCTTGAGGGCCATCCTAAGAGAGCTGAGCAAGATTCTCAGAGAATTAATACTGATGCACCTAGTCCTAGTAATAAGAATAAAAGGAAAACTGATAGGACTTTGCATGCTTCTAGTGAACCTGTTATAGATACACCTAAGAACCCAAATGATATTTCTATTTCTGATGCCGAGACACAATCTGGTGATGAACTTGAACCTGGTAATAATGTTAATGATGATGTTCATGTTGATGCTCAACCTAGTAATGATAATGATGTGGAGATTGAACCTGTTGTTGATCTTGATAACCCACAACCTAAGAATAAAATGTATGATAAGAGAGACTTCATTGCTAGGAAACATGGTAAATAAAGAGAGCCATGGGTTCAGAAACCCATGCCCTTTCCTCCTAAACCATCCAAGAAAAAGGATGATGAGGATTTTGAGCGCTTTGTTGAAATGCTTAGACCTATCTTTTTGCGTATGCGTTTGACTGATATTCTGAAAATGTCTCCTTATGCCAAGTATATGAAAGATATTGTTACAAATAAAAGAAATATACCGGAGGCTGAAATTTCCACCATGCTTGCTAATTACACTTTTAAGGGTGGAATACCAAAGAAACTAGGAGATCCAGGAATACCAACTATACCATGCTCCATTAAAAGAAACTATGTTAAAACTGCTTTATGCGATTTGGGAGCCGGTGTTAGTGTTATGCCTTTCTCTTTATATCGTAGACTCAATTTGAATAAGTTGACACCTACTAAAATCTCTTTGCAAATGGCTGATAAATCAACTGCTATACCCATCGGTATTTGTGAGGATGTGCCTGTTGTGGTTGCAAACATTACTAACGGACTTTGTTATTCTTGATGTTCCCGAGGACAACAGTATGTCGATCATCCTTGGTAGACCCTTTTTGAATACTGCAGGGGCTGTTATTGATTGCAACAAGGGCAATGTCACTTTTCATGTTAATGGTAATGAGCACACGGTACACTTTTCGAAGAAACAACCTCAAGTTCATAGTATCAATTCTATTGGAAAAATTTCAACTATTACTATTGGAGGTTTTGAATTCCCTCTCCCTACTGTCAAAAAGAAATATAATATTCTTATTGTTGGGGACATGCATATCTCCGTTGAGGTAACCTAGTGTTATTCGAAAATTCTCCGGTTCCATGTTATTCGAAAGCAGTTTGTTAATAAGACTTGATCAACCTTGTTAATGGATTCCTTTTGATGAGCATGAGATGGATGAATTTAGAAAGCACAACTTTCTGTACCCACCTTTTACTTTCTGTTATTTAGAATAAATAAAGAAAAAATAGTATTATCCATCTGTTTTCTGAATTATCCATGCAATAAAAAAATGTCCCGAAAATAAAAGTTCTTCAAATGCCCTAAAAATTTAGTATGATTTTTTTATAGAATATTTTAGAATTTCTGGCACTGAGATTGCACCAGGGGGCTGCACCAGTGGACCACAGGGGTGGAGGGCGCGCCCTACCCCCTGGGCACGCCCCCTGCCTTGTGGGTCCCACGTAGGCCCCCCTCACTTATTCCAGCACCCATCCACTCCGTCTTCCTCCAGAAAAATCATCCTGTAGCTTAAACCCGTGTTCTAGCTCATTTTGCTGCCATTTTTTATCTCCTTGTGTAAAGCTCCATTTGCAAAACTGTTTTGGGGGATTGTTCTTCGGTATGTGACTCCTCCAATGATCCAATTAGTTTTTGTTCTAGTGATTTATGTATTGCAAATTTTTGCTGCTGTCGTGACCTTGTTCTTAAGCTTGCATGTCAAATTTATATGGTCCAAAGTAGTTTTGATGCATGATAGAGCCTCTAGGCACTTGTAGGAGTAGTTGCTATTAGTTTTGTTGAGTTTGGTTCACTTTTACTTTAAGTCACTAAAAATTTCAGAAATTTTCAGAGGAAGGAAAATGTTTAGGAAAATATACCAAGGTGGTTCATTGAAGAAGCAAGCCACAAGGCTCGCGATACATGAGCCGGACCTTGAACCACCAAGAGAAGCTTCGGTGCGGCCGTGCGAATGGCCGTTGGATCAATTCATGGTTCATGCAGGTTTCAAGGATGAATTTGATGCGTACGTGCAAAATGCTGACCTTGAGGACTTCATGTCAGATAAGTGCTTACAATACTATCATCTCACTAATTCGTTCGTACGAAGATTTAAGTTTACATCCCAGCGCAATACTCATTCTGTCCTGTTTGACCTTTATGATAAATCATATACCATGGACCTAATAGATTTTAATGAAGCATGTAAAATTCCGTAGGGGGGAATTCTTAGTGAACCTCGCAAAACTGAATACAATGGTTTCCTGGATAGCAGCACTTTAGTAGAAACTAGAAATATTACACAAGCTACCATGGGGAGCATTCACTTTCCTGCCATACATTATTTTGCTCTCTTTATAGGTAGATGTATTAATGGTAAACATGTTCATAGCCACCTTTGTGCATCGGATCTTAGTGCCCTCAAGTGTGAGGTAACGGGTGATAAACGATATAACTTGGGGGCTATTATTTCAAGGAGGTTACATAATAATGCTAAAGATGGAGATTTCTTCGGCGGGATTTATGCCACCCGTTTAGCTAACTATCTCGGGGTACCCATAAGGGGGGATGACATTGAGTTACCACCTACTTTTCTTGATTATAATGCTATGGTACGCTACCAGTTCCTTGAGAGGAATGAACAGTCCCTCCTATAACGACTAATCTTCGACAGGCAGTGCGCTGTCCATATTACCCTTCCTGCTCCTGCCTTCTTTGACTTTCAGGTAAAAAGAAGATATTTTATAACCAGAGAGGAAGCAAACGAGTATGAGAGAGAGGTGGAGGCTACTCGCCTCCATGCTGCAGCCCTTTAGGCAGTAGTAGCCGCATCCCAGTACAACCCTGACTGTAAGTTTGGATACCCGCCAGGCCACCCGTGGCCCTAGACCAACTTAGGCCAAAAGCCTAAGCTTGGGGGAGTATGTATTTCTCACCGACTTTACATTCATGTTCACACACTCATTCCAGTTGTCGGTGTTCATACTTTTTCATTGTATTATCCCTGTTAGTTTATTTCTTTTTCTCGCTTTCTTCTTTTGTGTTCGAAAAACTTTGAGAAAATCCAAAAAATTAGTTGTAGTATTAAAAGACAACCCAAAAAGATTTCTTGTTCTTCTTTTGCTTGTTGGGAGCTTTCCCGTGTAAATAGTATTTCTCGTTCTTGTTCTACTTTCTTCGGAAAAACAAAAATTCCAAAAACATTTCAGTGTGTTTCTTTGAAATTATTTTCCTTTCTTTGGGTCGTAAGGAGAAGACCACGATGAAAATGTTGAGTGGCTCTCATATGCATTATTGTTGATCTAACAAAGAGCCCATATTACCTTGTCTTCTCCTTTGAATAAATGTTTGCAGATTCCAGCTTAGTCCAATGCACGTGCACTATTATTATTATCCACACCGTTCGGTCGTGCAAGTGAAAAGCAATAATGATGATATTTGATGAAATGATTGAGATGAGGAAAAGCTGGTATGAACTCGACTTATTTTGTTTTTGTAAATATGATTGGTTCGTCATTCTTGATTCAGCCCATTATGAATGAAACATGTTTGCAATGACAATTAGAGATTATAGTTACTCATGCCATGCTTAATTAGCTAGGAGTTTATAATGGTTTACCTTGTGTGCCAACATGCTTTTAAAATGGTTGTGATGTAGTATGATAGGATGGTATCCTCCTTTGAATGATTCGAGTGGCTTGACTTGGCACATGTTCACGCATGTAGTTGAAACAAGATCAACATAGCCTCCACGATATTTATGTTCATGGTGATTTATATCCTACTCATGTTTGCACTCAATGTTGGTTAATCTTAACGCATGTTTATGACTGTTGGTCGCTCCTCAATCTTTTGCTAGCCTCCACTTGTACTAAGCGGGAATACTGCTTGTGCATCCACTTCCATAAACCCAAATTTGTTCCATATGAGTCCACCATACCTACCTATATGCGGTATTTACCTGCCGTTCCAAGTAAATTTGCATGTGCCGAACTCTAAACCTTCAAATGATAATCTGTTTTATATGCCCGAATCGCTCATGTAGCGACTGGGGGCTGTCAGTATCTTCCATGCTAGGTGGGTTATTCTCAAGATGAGTGTTGATTTACTTGTCATTCACGAGAAAGTGGCTGGTATTCGGGATGCCTAGTCCCATGCTCAAATCAAATCAAAATATAATTTCAAACAAAACTCCCCCAGGACAGTTGTTTGTATGGACGGTACCCATTGTTTCGGACCAGCCGTGGAGTGTGCTTGTTGGTTGAGGGGGAGTAAAAACTTTACCATTCTGTTTGGGAACCGCCTATAATGTATGTAGCATGGAAGATACCGAGATCTCTTGGTTGTTATGTTGACAATGAAAGCATACCGCTCAAAATTATATTCATCTCCGTTTCAAAAAGCTCAAGCGCTGGCACCTCTGCAAATCCCTGCTTCCCTCTGCGAAGGGCCTATCTATTTTACTTTTATGCTGAGTCATCATCCTCTTATAAAAAGCACCAGTTATAGAGCACCACTGTCATTTGTATGCGTTGTTATTAATTGATATTGAGTGTGACTGTGACTGGATCTCTTTCACCATGAATTACAATGTCTAGTCAGTCCTTGATCTTCAGGGGTGCTCTGCATTTATGTTTTGCGGTCTCAGAAAGGGCTAGCGAGATACCATTTTGTTATATCATATCACGATTGTTTTGAAAAAGTGTTGTCACCCGAGATTTATTATTATTGCTCGCTAGTTGATTATGCCATGGATATGAGTAAATATGAGACCTAAATGTTATTATGAGTATGGTTAGTTCATAATCTTTGCTGAAAACCTGAATGCTGGCTTTACATATTTGCAACAACAAGATCAAACAGAGTTTGTAAAAGTTTTTTTTTATCACTTTCAGTTGGTCAACTGAATTGCTTGAGGACAAGCAATGGGTTAGCTTGGGGGAGTTGATACGTCTCCATCGTATCTACTTTTCCAAACTCTTTTGCCCTTGTTTTGGACTCTAATTTGCATGATTTGAATGGAACTAACCCGGACTGACGTTGTTTTCAGCAGAATTGCCTTGGTGTTATTTTTGTGCAGAAATAAAAGTTCTCGGAATGACCTGAAACTTCACGGAGAATATTTTTGGAATAAATAAAAAATATTGTCGAAAGAATCAACCAGAGGGGACCCACCGGTTGTCCACAAGGGTGGAGGGCGCCCCCCCCAGAGCGCGCCCCCTGCCTTGTGGGTCCCCTGGGCCTCCACCGACCTCAACTCCAACTCTATATATTCACTTTCGGGGAGAAAAAAATGAGAGAGAAGGATTCATCGTGTTTTACGATACGGAGCCGCCGCCACCTCCTGTTCTTCATTGGGAGGTCAGATCTGGAGTCCATTCGGGCCTCCGGAGAGGGGAAATCATCGCCATCATCATCACCAACCTTCCTCCATCACCAATTTCATGATGCTCACCGCCGTGCGTGAGTGATTCCATCGTAGGCTTGCTGGACGGTGATGGGTTGGATGAGATTTATCATGTAATCGAGTTAGTTTTGTTAGGGATTGATCCCTAGTATCCACTATGTTCTGAGATTGATGTTGCTATGACTTTGCTATGCTTAATGCTTGTCACTAGGGCCCGAGTGCCATGATTTCAGATCTGAACCTATTATGTTTTCATGAATATATATGTGTTCTTGATCCTATCTTGCAAGTTGTAGTCACCTATTACTTGTTATGATCCGCATACCCCAAGGTCACAATAATTGGGATTCTTTCCGGTGATTACCGTAGTTTGAGGAGTTCATGTATTCACTAAGTGCTAATGCTTTGGTCTGGTTCTCTATTAAAAGGAGGCCTTAATATCCCTTAGTTTCCATTAGGACCCCGCTGCCACGGGAGGGTAGGACAAAAGATGCCATGCAAGTTCTTTTCCATAAGCACGTATGACTATATTCGGAATACATGCCTACATTATATTGATGAATTGGAGCTACTTCTGTGTCACCCTAGGTTATAACTGTTGCATGATGAATGCCATCCAACATAATTATCCATCATTGATCCACTGCCTGCGAGCTTTTCACACATTGATCTTTGCTACGTTACTTTGCCGTTGCCACTGTTACAATTGCTACAAAACTGCTACTGTTACTTTTGCCACTATTACCGTTACTTCCATACCACTTTGCTACTAAATACTTTGCTATAGATATTAAGTCTTTCAGGTGTGGTTGAATTGACAACTCAGCTGCTAATACTTGAGAATATTATTTGGCTCCCCTTGTGTCGAATCAATAAATTTGGGTTGAATACTCTACCCTCGAAAACTGTTGCGATCCCCTATACTTGTGGGTTATCAGCGCTGCCGTGGACTTCACTGACACCTTCGCCCCGGTTTTCAAACCGGGCACGATTCGCGCTGTTCTCCAGCTGGCTGTTTCTCGAGCCTGGCCTGTCCACCAGCTCGATGTGTCCAATGCTTTTTTGCATGGTCACCTCGACGAGCAGGTGTTCTGTCAGCAGTCCACTGGTTTCGTCGACACCACCTACCCGGACCATGTGTGCTTGCTTTCCCGTTCACTTTACGGGTTGAAGCAGGCACCTCGGGCTTGGTACCAGCGTATTGCGGCCTTCCTTCAGCAGCAGGGGTTCTGGTCCACATGGGCCGATAGCTCCCTGTTTGTTTATCATCAGGGCGCCCCTACTGCATACCTCCTCTTGTACGTCGACGACATCATCCTGACTGCATCCTCGCCAGTGCTCCTTCAACAGATCACATCTTGTCTCAGCATGGAGGTCGCCCTCAAGGACTTGGGGGCTCTCCATTACTTCCTCAGCATCGAGGTCATTCGCCGTGCCACTGGCTTCTTTCTGCATCAGCAGAAGTACGCCTACGAGCTTCTGGAGCAAGCCGGCATGCTTAAATGCAAGCCTGCTCCCACGCCTGTCGATACGAAGGCTAAGGTGTCCGCCGTCGAGGGTTCTCCGGCGTCCGACTCTCCCTTCTACCGCTCCATCGTCGGTGCTCTCCAGTACCTCACGCTGACGCGGCCGGATCTTCAGTATGCTGTTCAGCAGGTGTACCTTCACATGCACTCCCCTGTGATACTCATTGGGCTTTGGTGAAAAGTATTCTCCGGTATATACGTGGCACCACGGCTATGGGTCTCACTCTGACAGCTTCCTCCGACACCGACCTCGTCGCATACTCGGACGCCGACTAGGCTGGGTGCCCCGACACTCGGCGCTCCACCTCCGGCTACTGCGTCTACCTCGGGCCCTCTTTGATCTCGTGGTCGTCTAAACGACAACCCACGGTTTCACGATCAAGTGCCGAGGCCGAGTACAGGGTTGTGGCCAACGCCGTCACGGAGTGCTCCTAGCTACGACAGCTGCTTCAGGAGTTGCTATGTGAGGTTCCCAAGGCCACGATTGTCTACTGTGACAATGTCTCCGCGGTCTACCTCTCTGCCAACCCTGTCCATCATTGCCGGACGAAGCACATTGAGCTCGACATCCACTTCGTCCGGGAGCAGGTTGCACTTTGTTGTGTTCGAGTTTTGCATGTGCCCACCGATCAGCAGTTCGCCGATGTCATGACGAAGGGGCTGCCTACCTCGACTTTCGAGGGCTTTCGGTCCAGTCTTTGCGTCTCCGGCGACGCTTCGACTGCGGGGGGGGGGGGGGGGTGTTGAACATGCATATACGTATATAGGTCTGGGTATTGTACGTTGCACCTGTCGCGTCTCTCTCCCCTCTGTAACTTGTTATATCTTGGGAGACAAGACACCAGGTGCATGTGCACCCCTTGTATATATATATATATATATGTGTGTGTGTGTGTGTGTGTGTGTGTGTGTGTGTGCCTGGTGCACGATCAATGAGAATTATCGATACACACAATCCTTTTCTCCCTAACTTACAGATCTAAATGACATTATCTCATCTTAAACAAATGAAGTAGAATATCTGCTCTCGTCATTGTAAAAAAAAATATGTATATATATCTGCTCGCCTGGAGATCGCCTACCCGCCGGCCTGAGGAGAGGCCAGGGATGGGAGTGGTTTCGCACCATGACTATCCCTCCATCGAGGCATACGCCGAGGGAAATGGATCCCATGTCACCCTCAGCCAGCCGTTGAGAAGATTCCATACCACGAGGAGAAGAGACTGCAGGCAGATATTGGGAATCTCAGTTTTCAGGTGTCAAGGCAGGAAGTCTGTACAATACTTGCTCGCTTTGAGGCCGCCTACTTTTTGTTTTTTGTGAAAGACTCTTCAATCTATTAAACTTTCCAGCAGTACAAGCACCCCTGAGAAATAGGAAAATTACAGCAAGGTCCCTAGGGAACCAACCAACTCCATCCTCCCGAGCGGGCCGGTGGCGCGCCGCTACCGCTGCTCCATAGCCATCGCTGCCTGAGCCGGCCAAACCTTGCTCATTGTGGTAGCCGGGAAGTCACCGTACCTCGGCCCTGCTGGACCATCACCCTTGAAGACGGAGCAGGCGACGCCGAAAAGAAACAGACCTCCGAGCCGATGCACCGGCCGATCCAGTGCACCATCATCGCCTGCGCCCCTGAGGAAAGATGGCCAGCAGTCGCCGCCATCACCGGAGACACCACCAATGCCACCACAAGAGCCAGCAGACGAGAAGCACCTCCAAAACACAACCTCACAAGCCCCTCCTACTTGCGTGGGAAGGAGACGCCGGGGGAGTGCTTGGCCTCCGATCTTCCACCGAGGGAGATGATGGATCACATGACGCCCTTAGCAAATCATGGGAGAAGGTTCCAAACCACGACGAGGGGAGACACTTAAGCTGAGACGCCATCTCAGGAGCACCAACACTAGTAGAAAAAGGCCCATTTATCCTGGTTCCAGAGGCCCATTTGTCCCGGTTCTGGAACCGGGACTAAAGCCCAATACCTTTTAGTCCCGGTTCGCCTACGAACCGGGACAGATGGGGCTCCACGTGGCTGCTGCGGCTTGCCCAGGCAGGAGGGCCTTTTGTCCCGGTTGGTAGCACCAACCGGGACCAAAAAGCATCCACGCGTCAGCAGTTCAGGGGCTGGGGTTTTTGTTTTTTTAGGGGGGGGGGTTGGGGCTTTTGTAGGGTTAGTTTAGGGGTTTCATATATTGTGTTAGCTAGGTAATAGAGAGAAGTGACCTCTCTTATCTCCGTGCTTGGTCGACGCTACATACTATACGTATAGAGAGAACTCGCGACACACTAGCTAGTAAGGAAATGAAGGAAACCATTAAGTATACAAGATCGTCATGAACATATATATACAGAGAGAAGTGATCGACCTCCTCCTTCTCTGAGAGATTGGTCGAACAACAAGTTTTCGTATATCTATCCGATGCTACTAGCTACATATATACAATATAAGATCTCTTACAATCCCTAACATCTGATGTCAAGTTCCACATGGTATTCTCCGGCTTTATTGATGACGTGGTCAAGAAAGAATCCCGCCAATTCCTCTTGAATTGCTTTTATGCGATCTTGTGGTAGGAGTTCATCACGCATCTGCCACATCTAATTTGAAGAAGGGGGTCAATACATATATATGAATGAAACTCAACACAAATGATGGTAATAAAATAAAATTGTGAATATTATTGCTTACGCACTTCATATTGTTTTTCAGAGTAGCCCCGCTCACAGGTCGTGTGGCGGATGAACTCGCAAATGTAGTATCCACAAAAATCATTCCCGCCTTCCTGCCACAACCACTTTACAAGAAATAGAGGTCAATCAAACTGATAAGCAAGCATGCTAAATGGTATTGATGAAACTAGCTAGAATCAATGGGAGATGCGCGGAACTAGCTAGTAGTACTTACTTTCGGGTGTGTAAATCGGAGCTCCCCCGGCAGTCCCGGAGCTTCTGCGGTGAACTCTTTCCAAACCCTGCCAGACAAAGAAAACAATTACTTGATATCAGGAAATGAACAAAGTTGCCGATATGGTGCGAGAACGATCGATTGAACTTACTTCTCGAGCATTTTAGTCATGGCCGCATACTCCTTGGGATCTTTTCATCTTGAGTCTAAGACGGTTAATAGTCGCTGCTCAAGCTTAATCTCTAGGAGAATAAAGTGGAAGCTGCGCACGAATGCATAACTCATCAATTACATTACTATAACCTCAAGTAATAAGGGAAACCGAATATGCACAAGACAGTAACACTCACTTGAAGTTGTAAGGAAAGAGTATTTTATCTTTGTTTTGATTTCGAAGCAACGATTGTAGCAAGTTGGCCTCGGTTTCTTCGGGATTATATTTAACCGTCCATTCATCTATGAGATTTGTGTTAATGAACCCAATATCATAGATTTGTGCTTTTCTGCATTCGACGATCTTCAATCTGCATAATATAGTGAGGATAATTATATATACATGCAATGAAAGAGCTGAGCTATATATAGACTTAATTACAGAAGTAGTACTTACAAACAGTAGCAAGTGACGATTATTTTATCGAGGGCCTTTTGATTGAAAAACTGGAAGAACTGCTAAAATGGAACAGACAACAGATCAATTCCAACGAGGTCGTGCTCCTCTTTAACTCTCAGCGTCAAAGTATCCTTCCCAGACTCGCTGCAGGTGTCCATGTACCACTCATGGAATCTTCGCATCATCGTTGTTAGAGGAGGATGACCAGGTTTGACGAGAGGCTTCCCGTACCGGTATTTGAAATCGTCCACCTCCATTGTATCAAAATGTGCATCGTCGGGCAGGTAATCTGTAGGATTGGTACCGGGCACCATCCCCGGATGATTAGCGACGATATCGCTAGACACCTTGAGCGGGGGGCACGATTGGTTCTCTTGTTCGCCGAGCTGGGGAATTTTTTTCCCACTTCTTTGTTCTGCTAACCTTCGATCACTGCAAGTACTTCCCGACCGCTCCGCTTCCTTATATGTCCTTTCAATAATGCGTCCATAGTTGGTTTGCGGTGGAGGCGGTGGTGGTCGCTTCAGGGCATCCAAAGTGCGCTTCAATTTCACCGGATCTATCTTCTCCTCCGGAGGTGGATGTTTCTTTGCAAAAAAGTCCTTCACTTGGGCATTACAGATCTTCGCGTTTTCCTCCTCGGTTATCTCGTATGGTAACTTCTCTAGAGGCTTGAGATATGGACCGAATCTGTATTGCCTCCCGCCTCTGGCTGTACTGCTAGACGCCGGAGCGGCGGCGTCTCTCTTCCGTTGCTGCTGACGAGTAGTAGCAGGAGGCGGAGTGCTCCGACGCGCCGGAGCAGCCGGAGCTGCGGTTTCTGTCTTCCGCCGTTGCTGACGAGGCGGAGTAGGAGGTGGGCTACTCGGACGCGTCGGAGCAGGCGGAGTGCCGCCCTCACGCACCGGAGCAGCCGAAGAAGGAGGCGGAGTACCCTGATCACTCGCCGGAGGAGGAGGAGGCGGAGTGCCCTGACTCGCCGGAGGTGGAGGTGTCCAGTTCGGAAGCTTGATGTGCTCCTTCCACCATAGACATGGAGTCTTCAGAGCAAGACCCAGCTGAGTATCCCCTTGACCTGTAGGGTGGTGAAGCTCAAGCTCCTCAAATCCCTCCATTACTTCTTCCACCATCACAACAGCATAGCCTTGTGGAATCGGACGGCAGTGAAAAGTTGCGTCGGGTTCAGGAGGTGCAACAGAGCCAACAGCCGTCTTGAATTTGAGGTGCTGCCATTGTGTCATAAGCTGGCAATGTTGAGCCTCCGTGATAGCATCCACGGGGTAGCTAGGAGCCGTGAAGTCAGGCTGCTGAACGAGCTCGATGGAAGCCACGCTGCTTCTCCGCTGAGATGTCGGGGTAGCTTCGTGGGTAGCTCCAGCACCTCGCTGGCTCTCAACTTGTTCCTCTAGCTTTTGTACCCTTGCATTCAGCTTCTGCAGTTCGCTCTGCTCCAGTTTCCTCTTCCTCTCCCGGGTTTTGTAACCGCCTGCACCGGGAAACCCAACCTTCCACGCAACGGAGCCTGGCGTGCCTCGTGTTCGTCCAGGGTGCTCAGGATTCCCGAGGGCCTCGGTCAGCTCGTCATTCTCTCTGTCGGGAATGAACGTCCCTTGCTGCGCTGCGGCGATACACTTTTGAAGCTTCTTGACGGGTATTGCAAGTTGCTCGTCCATCCAAACGCACTTCCCTGTTTCAGGGTCCAAGGTTCCCCCAACCCCGAAGAACCAAGTCCTTGAACGGTCTGGCCAGTTCAATGTCTCTGGTTCGACCCCTTTAGCAAGCAGGTCATTCTCAGCTTTGTCCCATAGCGGCCGGGCTTTGAGGTAGCCACCTGACCCCATGCGATGGTGAAACTTCTTCTTTGCAGCATTTATCTTATTTGTCTCTGACATCTTCTTACTCTTGTCCGATGTCTTGTAGACCACAAATGTGGGCCAGTGATCTCTTATCTTCTCAAATCGGCCGGTGAATTCTGGAGTCTTCCCTTTGTCGACAAACGTTGATTTCAACTCATTCTTCCACCTCCTGAATAGATCTGCCATCTTCTTAAGAGCACACGCCTTGACCAATGGCTCTATAACTGGCTTATCCGAATCCTCCTCCTGCGGTAGGGTGAAATTTGCCTTCAGCGAGGTCCAAAGATCATCTTTCTGTCTATCGATGACATAAGAAACTTGAGGGTCTTCGTTCTTCTTAGGCTTATTCCATAGTTGGATGCTGATCGGGATGCTGTCCCTAACAATAGCTCTGCACTGAGCAGAAAATGCATCCTTGGTCCGCCTCGGTTCAATCGGCTGGCCATCGTTCGCGATTGCTGTGATCGTGAACCTTTCATCCTAACGCAACCTTTTCTTCGGGCCTCGTCTCGTTACCGAAGTTTGGCTCGATCCGGAGGGCTTTAAAAGAAGAAAGAAGAGTTAATATATGTACATACCAAAACAATTAATGCATCAATTAGCTAGTCAGCACATGCTTAATTAATATATATACCTCGCCGGACTTTGCAACAGCTCCCTCCTCCGTTCGATCACCAGAGCCATCATCATGGTCTCCTTCTTCCTCCGGCATTCGGTCATCGGAGCCATCATGATCATGTCCTTCCTCCTCCATTGTTCGATCACCGGAGCCTTCACCCTCTCCTTCCAGACAATCGGTGTCATTGAGATACGACAAGACATCATCTCCGCCGAGGATGATGTCCCCCAACAACTCTTTTGTTTCCAAGTATCTTTGTTGATCCATAGTTTCTGCAAATATTACAACATGGCAATTAATATACAAACATGAGAGATGGATATATTAGTGGCAAACATAGACCTAGCTAGCTAATCACAACAAGGAATATTAATTAGTGGCCTCGACGCTTCTACGGTTTGGGGTGGCCTCGACAACGCTTCTAGGGTTTGGGGTGGCCTCGACAACGCTCTTTTAACTTGGTAAATTTGGGTGGCCTCGATGCTTCTAGGGTTTGGGGTGGCCTCGGCAACGCTTCTAGGGTTTGGGGTGGCCTCGATGCTTCTAGGGTTTGGTCGGGCGAGAGGGGGTTGATCGACGTCCCCCCTCATGTTGAAGAGTTACCGGAGTTCTCTCATGAATGTCCGACGTCCGGACCGCCTCTCTCATGAATGTTAAACAAGGGATTTAACAAAATGGCGCCATTCTGGATGTGCAGAAAATGGTCCATATTTTTCCTGATCTCATCTACCCTTCTATATGTCACGTTGTCAGTGTCAAAGGATTCAAGAAAACCATGGCTTCATCATTAGCCGGAAGTAACAGGCGCATAATGGTACGAAGCTCTCCAAAATTGTTTTGGAATGGAGTCCCGGATAGGATAATTAGTTTTTTGGTACGAAGTTCGGCAAGAGCCTTCCAAATATCGCTATTTGGAAGGCCTTTGCTGAAATTCGTACCATAAAGCGAATTATTCTATCCGGAACTCCGTTCCAAAACAACTTTGAAGAGCTTCGTAGCATCATACGCCTGTTACTTCCAGCTAATGATGAAGCCATGGATTTCTTCAATACTTTGACAGACAATGTGACATATAGAAGAATATATATATATATATATATATATATATATATATAGATGAGATCAGAAAAAAATTGGATCAACTTGTGCACATCCATAATGGGGGCATTCTTGATAAATCTATATATGTCAAAATTCAAACTTTGACATATGATCAAATGTTGCATATGTCAAAATTCAAACTTTGACATATGATCAAATGTTGCATATGTCAAAATTCAAACTTTGGCATATGATCAAACTTTGATATATGTCCACCGCGATATAAAATGATACATAGACTTGTTCGGGCGAGAGGGGGTTGATCGACTCCCCCCTCATGTCGAAGTTACCGGAGTTATCTTCTAGTGGTTTGGGTGGCCTCGAGAGTTTGTCGGGTAGGGGCGGGAGGGGGTAGGAGATCGACAACGCTTTTTTTCTAGGGTTTGGGTGGCCTCGAGAGTTGGTCGCCCGGTATATCGAGAGGGGGGTGAACATTTTACCTTAGTAACTTAGAAAAAAAATGTTATCGGGGAGGGGGTATATCGACCCCCCCCCCCCTCATGTCAAAAATTTAGTCCTTGTATTGGCTATATCGCAGATACGACAGTACATATATGCCACATCCATATAACAAATTCTATGAACATCCATACATACATATATATGGCTATGAAAAAAAAATCATCATATAAAAAAATGTTATCGGGGAGGGGGTATATCGACCCCCGCCCCCCTCATGTTGAAGTTATCGGGGAGGGGCTATATCGACAACGACATATACATATAGCCACATACATATAAAAAAAATTCTATGAACATCCATATATACATACATATAACCACATACATATATATATGGCTATGAAAAATGCTATAAAAAATTCATCATATAAAAAAAATGCTATGAACAAAACAATTAATACATATATGAACAAAACAATTTTATGAACATCCATACATACATAGCCACATACATATATATACATTATATATGAACAAAACAATTTTCATCATATAAAAAATATCAACATATATAAAAAAACACAGAGCCGGGGCGGCGGCTCACACGGTGGGGGCGGGCCGGGGCAGGGGCGTGCGCGGTCGGGCGCGCTCGGGGGCGGGGCAGCAGGCCGGGGGGGCAGGGGCGCGGGGTCGGGGACGACGACGGCGACCGCGACGGCGACGACGGGGGTGGGCCGGGGCACAGCGGCGCGCGGCCGGGCGAGGGCGCGTCGGCGAGGGTGCATCGGTGAGGGCTCGGGGAGGAGAGCGCGTCGGCGAGGGCGAGGGCGCGGTCCGGCAGCCTGGCGGCGTCGTGCTGTTCGGCGCGGCGTTGGGGGGGAAGATGAACTGGGACTGAAAATTTCTAAGTGCTACCTTATATAGCCAGAGCATTGGTCCCGGTTCGTGGCACCAACCGGGACCAAATCCGCCCTTTAGTCCCGGTTGGTGCCACGAACCGGGACCAAAGGTCAGTTTTCAGCAGCCCAAAGGGCGGGAAACAGAGACCTTTGGTCCCGGTTGGTGGCACCAACCGGGACTAAAGGGGGGCATTGGTCCCGGTTGGTGCCACGAACCGGTAACAACGCACCCCTTTGGTCCCGGTTGGTGCTATCAACCGGGACCAAAGGCCCTGCGCTGGCGCGGTGCGGTGGGATGTTTAGTCCCACCTCGCTAGTTGAGAGTGCTCGAGAGTGGTTTATAAGCGCTGTTGCGCCCACACTCTCGAGCTCCTCTCAACTGCAGGCTTTCGGGCCTAATCTGTCACTGCTTGCCTGTGGGCCTACTGGGCCTGCTGCGGGCCTGAATCCTGGCCCATGGTTGGGTTTCTAGTCGTATTCAGGCCGTGGTGGCCCAGTAGGTGGCATTTTTTTTCCAGTTTTTTTGTTTTCTTTTTTGCTTTATTTATTTTATTTTGTTTCTACTTACAGCAAAATACTTACTGTTTTTCAGTGATTCTTTTTGCTTTTAGGTAATAAAAATTATAAACTTTCTGTTAGTGCCATTAGTTTTCCAATTTGAATAGTTTAAATTTGAATTTTTTGAAATTTGTGTGAATCACTAGTTTGTGAATAACTTTACTATAAAAATAGATTTTTGAGTGATTGTTTTTCCTGCTATTTAATATTACTGTGTTTTATCATTAAATTCAATTTGGTAATTTTTAGGTTATTTGAAATGTCTGTTTTAATCAAAAACAGATTTTGTTATTTTAGTTTGCTATTAAAGTTTCAAACAAAAAAATTCTGAAGAGGTTGAAAGTTGGCATGGTATCATCATTTCACCCACATAGCATGTGCTAAAAAGTTGAGAGGGTTACGGCAAAAACTGGATGCACTTCATGTACAAAATGGACAATCTCTTTCGAAGTATCAAGTTTTCGGACGAAAACTCATCTGTTACAAAGGGATTTCATTTTTTTGAACTTATTTGAACTCCAGACTTTTTGTGTGTTCAAAATGCACCATTCAAAGCCACATCATCAATTTTCAACCCTTTCTGACTTCATCTGATATTTTTCACGCATTTACTAATTTTTTGAGCTAAATGACCCTGAAATTGAAAAGCACTACAAATGAATTCTGAAAAGGTTGAAAGTTGGCATGGTATCATCATTTCACCCACATAGCATGTGCTAAAAAGTTGAGAGGGTTACGGCAAAAACTGGATGCACTTCGTGTACAAAATGGACAATCTCTTTGGAAGTATCAGGGTTTCGGACGAAAACTCATATGTTACAAAGGGATTTCATTTTTTTGAACTTATTTGAACTCCAGACTTTTTGTGTGTTCAAAATGCACCATTCAAAGCCACATCATCAATTTTCAACCCTTTCTGACTTCATCTGGTATTTTTCATGTATTTACTGATTTTTTTGAGGTAAATGACCCTGAAATTGAAAAGCACTACAAATGAACTCTGAAAAGGTTGAAAGTTGCCATGGTATCATCATTTCACCCACATAGCATGTGCTAAAAAGTTGAGAGGGTTACGGCAAAAACTGGATGTACTTCGTGTACAAACCGGACAATCTCTTTCGAAGTATCAGGATTTCATACGGAAACTCATCTGTTACAAAAGGCATTTCATTTCTTCACATGTAACTGCAGTGATATTCTAGATCAAAGGCATCATCATAATAGTTGTGGAGAGAAAGTCTTCACTTTTTCTTCGCTTGTGTCTTTTGCTTATTGCGCCGTAACCATGGATAAACTTCATCGTTTAACAGGGTGCTTGGGTCAGCCTTGACTTTGAAGGGAGGAATTTCATGAAACTTTTCATAATCTTCAGACATGTCTGTCTTGCCCTCCAATCCCACGATGTCTCTTTTTCCTGAAAGAACTATGTGGCGCTTTGGCTCATCGTACGATGTATTCGCTTCATTATCTTTTGTTTTTCTCGGTTTGGTAGACATGTTCTTCACATAGAAAACCTGCACCACATCATTGGCTAGGACGAATGGTTCATCTGTGTACCCAAGATTGTTCAGATCCACTGTTGTCATTCCGTACTGTGGGTCTACCTGTACCCCGCCTCCTGACAGATTGACCCATTTGCACTGAAACAAAGGGACCTTAAAATCATGTCCGTTGTCAAGTTCCCATATGTCCACTATGTAACCATAATATGTGTCCTTTCCCCTCTTGGTTGCTGCATCAAAGCGGACATCGCTGTTTTGGTTGGTGCTCTTTTGATCTTGGGCGATCGTGTAAAATGTATTCCCATTTATCTCGTATCCTTTGTAAGTCAATACAGTCGAAGATGGTCCCCTGGACAACGAGTACAGCTCATCAGAAACAGTGTTGTCACCTCTGAGACGTGTTTGCAACCAACTGCTGAAAGTCCTGATGTGTTCACATGTAATCCAGTCGTCACACTGCTCTGGGTGTTTGGAGCGCAGAATGTTCTTGTGTTCATCGACATACGGGGTCACCAAGGTAGAGTTCTGTAGAACTATGTAGTGTGCTTGAGACCAAGAATGCCCGTCCCTACATATTATTGAGTCCCCTCCTAGCGTGCCTTTTCCAGTTAGTCTCCCCTCATACCGCGATTGAGGGAGACCAGTCTTCTTAAGGCCAGGAATGAAGTCAACACAAAACCCAATGACATCCTCTGTTTGATGGCCCATGGAGATGCTTCCTTCTGGCCTAGCGCGGTTACGGCCATATTTCTTTAGGACTCCCATGAACCTCTCAAAGGGGAACATATTGTGTAGAAATACAGGGCCCAGAATGACAATCTTGTTGACTAGATGAACTAGGACGTGCGTCATGATATTGAAGAAGGATGGTGGGAACACCAGCTCGAAACTGACAAGACATTGCGCCACATCACTCCTTAGCCTTGGTATGATTTCTGGATCGATCACCTTCTGAGAGATTGCATTGAGGAATGCACATAGCTTCACAATGGCTAATCGAACGTTTTCCGGTAGAAGCCCCCTCAATGCAACCGGAAGCAGTTGCGTCATAATCATGTGGCAGTCATGAGACTTTAGGTTCTGGAACTTTTTCTCTGCCATATTTATTATTCCCTTTATATTCGACGAGAAGCCAGACGGGGCCTTCATACTGAGCAGGCATTCAAAGAAGATTTCCTTCTCTTCTTTGGTAAGAGCGTAGCTGGCAGGACCTTCATACTGCTTTGGAGGCATGCCGTCTTTTTCGTGCAAATGTTGCAGGTCCTCCCGTGCCTCCGGTGTATCTTTTGTCTTCCCATACACGCCCAAGAAGCCTAGCAGGTTCACGCAAAGGTTCTTTGTCACGTGCATCAGATCGATTGAAGAGCGGACCTCTAGGTCTTTCCAGTAGGGTAGGTCCCAAAATATAGATTTCTTCTTCCACATGGATGTGCGTCCCTCAGCGTCATTCGGAACAGATAGTCCGCCTGCACCCTTTCCAAAGATTACGTGTAAATCATTGACCATAGCAAGTATGTGATCACCGGTACGCATGGCGGGCTTCTTCCGGTGATCTGCCTCGCCTTTGAAATGCTTGCCTTTCTTTCGACATTGATGGTTGGTCGAAAGAAATCGACGATGCCCCAGGTACACATTATTCCTGCATTTTTCCAGGTATATACTTTCGGTGTCAGCTAAACAGTGCGTGCATGCGTGCTATCCCTTGTTTGTCTGTCCTGAAAGGTTACTGAGAGCAGGCTAATCATTGATGGTTACAAACAGCAACGCATGCAGGTCAAATTCCTCCTGTCTGTGCTCATCCCACACACGTACACCGTTTCCATTCCACAGCTGTAAAAGTTCTTCAACTAATGACCTTAGGTACACATCAATGTCGTTGCCGGGTTGCTTAGGGCCTTGGATGAGTACTGGCATCATAATGAACTTCCGCTTCATGCACAGCCAAGGAGGAAGGTTATAGATACATAGAGTCACGGGCCAGGTGCTGTGATTGCTCTCTGCTCCCCAAAAGGATTAATGTCATCCGCGCTTAAACCAAACCATACGTTCCTTGCGACACCTGCAAACTCCTCCCAGTACTTTCTCTCGATTTTTCTCCACTGCGACCCGTCAGCGGGTGCTCTCAACTTCCCGTCTTTCTTACGGTCCTCTCTGTGCTATCGCATCAACTTGGCATGCTCTTTGTTTCTGAACAGACGTTTCAACCATGGTATTATAGGAGCATACCACATCACCTTCGCAGGAACCCTCTTCCTAGGGGGCTCGCCGTCAACATCACCAGGGTCATCTCGTCTGATCTTATACCGCAATGCACCGCATACCGGGCATGTGTTCAAATACTCGTACGCACCGCGGTAGAGGATGCAGTCATTAGGGCATGCATGTATCTTCTGCACCTCCAATCCTAGAGGGCATACGACCTTCTTTGCTGCGTACGTACTGTTGGGCAATTCGTTATCCTTTGGAAGCTTCTTCTTCAATATTTTCAGTAGCTTCTCAAATCCTTTGTCAGGCACAGCATTCTCTGCCTTCCACTGCAGCAATTCCAGTACGGTATCGAGCTTTGTGTTTCCATCTTCGCAATTGGGGTACAACCCTTTTTTGTGATCCTCTAACATGCGATCGAACTTCAGCTTCTCCTTTTCACTTTCGCACTGTCTCTTTGCATCAACAATGACCCAGCGGAGATCATCATCGGGCACATCGTCTGGTTCCTCTTGATCTTCAGCTTCCCCCGTTGCAGCATCACCGTATTCAGGGGGCACATAGTTGTCATCATCCTCTTCTTCTTCGTTGTCTTCCATCATAACCCCTATTTCTCCGTGCTTGGTCCAAACATTATAGTGTGGCATGAAACCCTTATAAAGCAGGTGGGTGTGAAGGGTTTTCGAGTCAGAGTAAGACCTCGTATTCCCACAGCTAGGGCATGGACAACACATAAAACCATTCTGCTTGTTTGCCTCAGCCACTGCGAGAAAATTATGCAGGCCCTCAATGTACTCGGAGGTGCGTCTGTTACCGTACATCCATTGCCGGTTCATCTGCGTGCATTATATATAATTAAGTGTGTCAAAAACCATTACAGAACATCATGAATAGATAAGTGACCAAATTAATAGAAGTTCATCATCACATTAAAACCAAAGTGCATACATAGTTCTCCAGAGCATCTAATTAAACCATACATTGAAACTATGTAAAACATTTCAATGCAACAACAAATGCGATCATAATCGCAACCAAGGTAACAATTGATCCAACGGCATAATGATACCAAGCCTCGGTATGAGTGGCATATTTTGTAATCTTTCTAATCTTCAAGCGCATTGCATCCATCTTGATCTTGTGACCATCGACGACATCCGCAACATGCAACTCCAATATCATCTTCTCCTCCTCAATTTTTTTAAATTTTTCCTTCAAGTAATTATTTTCTTCTTCAACTAAATTTAACCTCTCGACAATAGGGTCGGTTGGAATTTCCGGTTCACATACCTCCTAGATAAAAATATCTATGTCACGTTGGTCGGCATAATTGTCATAAACAATAAATGAACCAAATAGTTATAAAATATAATATATACCACATCCGAATCATAGATAGGACGAGGGCCGACGGGGGCGGATACCAAAACCATCGCACTATATAATAACAAACAATAATAAAAGTAAGAAAATTATACAAGTATCTATCTAAATCATACAAGTAAGAATTTTTTTTCTTTTAGAAAGAAGATAAGAACAAGAGGCTCACCACGGTGGTGCTGGCGACGAGATCGGCGCGGGCGATCGACGGCGGTGAAGACGGGGACGGGACGTGACGGACCGCTAAACCTAGACAAATCTTGAGGAAAATGGAGCTTAGAGGTCGAGCTTGGAGAGGAGAAACCTTAAGTAGTGTGGCTCGGGCATTTCATCGAACACCTCATGTGCATAGGGGGTGAGCTAGAGCACCACAAAGCCCTCCCCTCGCCGGCCAGAAAAAACAGAGCAGTGGAGTGCTCTGCTCGCGGGCGAGGGGGTATATATAGGCACCTCATCGGTCCCGTTTCTTGGGTGGAACCGGGACTAAAGCCACACCTTTGGTCCCGGTTCCAGCCACGAACCGGGACCAATGGTTGTGGGCCAGGAGCGAGGCCCATTGGTCCCGGTTCGTGTCTAGAACCGGGACCAAAGGGGCCAGACGAACCGGGACCAATGCCCCACGAGGCCCGGCCGGCCCCCTGGGCTCACGAACCGGGACCTATTCCCCCATTGGTACCGGTTCGTGACTAAACCGGGACTAATGGGCTGGCCAGGCCTGGACCAAAGCCCTGTTTTCGACTAGTGCAAGGGCAGAGTCCACACCAAGGGTCGTGAAGCCACCCCTCCCCTCCGTGCCAACTGCCAACGGGTCAGTTAGGCAGGCCAAGATTATGAATTTTGGGGCTCAACTCTGGTTTCCGCAAAGCACATTGTCCGCGTGCACCGTCCTTGCCACCGGCAAAGCAGCACATGCTATCTAGTCCTGGCCATGGGCAGCCCGGCCCGAACGGCCCGGCCCGAACGGCCCGGCCCGACGCTGCTCCCGGGCCGGGCCCGGGCCTAGATTTTGAGCCCGAAGGCCGGGCCGGGCCCGAGCCCGTCATTTTTGCGATTTTCTGAAGGGGCCCGGCCCGAGGCCCGTGGGCTTTTATGCGTTCGGGCCGGGCTTGGGCCCAAAAACCAGGCCCGATGGCCGGGCCAGGCCCAGGCCTGGTTTTTTTGCCTCGGGCTTGGCTAAGCCCGGCCCGAAGCCCGGCCCGGCCCGAGGTTTGGCCAGGTATAATGCTATCCCAAGGAGCGGTGGCGAGTTCACTGAAGATGCACCCAAGAGTTCACTGAAGATGGAAGGGCCGCGGTCCATCAGAGGAAAGAAATTTCCAAGAGAACAAGTAGCTACCAAACTGAATAATTTTATCATGTACTTCCTCCGGCCCATAATGTAAGACGCGTCAGAAAACGTCTTACATTTTAAGACGGAGGGAGTAGTTTTCGCTTGCCATGTGTAAACTGTACGCCGCCTTCCCTCCCTTTCCTGGAGCTCTTACCATTTTATAAGTCTCAAAAAGAAGTTGCAAGACAGTAGATATAATGCTGCAATATTCTTTCGGTGGTACATCAACAGAGCACATGTGTCAAGAACCAATTGGACAACAAGAGAGGTGCTAGTTTAAAGCATCCAAATAGTATCTCAAGGGAGTCCATGTGTCAGCAAGCAGTTTAACAAGGCATCTGTGCTAGGTTAAAGCATTGACTTCACTTGAACTGTTTCTGATTTACGTAGTTGCTTAATAGGTAAATCAGGACAGAACTATTGGATACTAGAGCATCTCCAACGGGTGCACAACGCGCGGCGCGTAAAAAAAGCGTTTACAGCGCCGTTTACACGAGTTTTTGCGCGCCGCAGAGCGCTGGCTCCAGCGGCCGCTGCAAAATAGAGCGCGCGCGAGCCGCTTCAACAGACACGCTATATTTGTTCTCTTTTGTACTACGAGTCGATACACATATAGGCATAGATAGATAGATAGATAGATATATAGTACATAGATAGATTAAACAATAGATATAAAACGATATATAGATAGTGCGTAGATAGTTCATAGCCTCCTCCTACGATAGATAAAACGATAGATAAAAAAACTACTCGTCGTCCTCCTTCGACTCGGACTCCACCTCGGTGATGTCCTCCCCTGACGTCACAATGAAGACGTCAAGGTACCGCTCGTCATTGGAGTCCCAGGACGACGCTGCTCCTAGCTCGACGTTGAACTCAGCGGCCGCCTTTCGCGTACGCCGGTCCTCGCGATAGGCGGCTCGCTCCGCCCTCCTCTCCTCCCTCTCCGCCCTCCTTTCCGCGAAGAACTGCTGCTCGTTGATGACGTCATGCGGGAAGCGTTGGCGCCACAGCGCCATGGCTTCCTCGTCCATCTCGGCGAGGCTGAGACGGCGCTCCCGCCTCCGGTTCTCGCGACGATCCTCGTCGATGAGAAGCCGCGGGGAAGGCGCCAGCTCCTGCGCCATCTCCCGCGTTGGCACCTCCGGGAAGTTCATGTCCCGGCGGGGCCGCCGGAGGCGCCACGCCGCCGCGTCGTACGCACGGGCGGCCTCGTGGACGGTCTCGAAGGTGCCGAGGCCGAGGCGCACGTCGCCGGACCGAATCTCGGCGGAGAAGGCGCCGGACGGGCGCGCGCGGACCCCTCGGTAGCCCGAAACTCCCCGGCGGCGCGGCGGCATGGTGGCGCGGTGCTGGCGCGGCGGCGGCGAGGCGAGAAAGCGGCAGAGGGAGCGATGAAAGAGCGGCAGAGGGCGCGTGGCGAGGTGAAGATCGATAGGAGGGCGCGTGGCGGGCGCTGCATTGCGCGCGACCGCCTGCTTTTTCCCGCGCGCGCACATTCGTATCCCGCGCGCCTGAGTTTCCCGCCTCCGCTGGAGCGAGCGAAACCGTCCCGAACGCGCTAAAATCTCATTTTACCGCGCGCGCATTTTTTGCGGCCACTGTTGGAGATGCTCTAACTACTGGTACTACCTCTGTGCTCTAGTATAAGACGTTTTTGCAGTTTAATTTGAACTGCAAAAACGTTTTACATTAGTTTACAGTGGGAGACTCTGGGAGTACGTACGAACACAAGTTTGAAGATCAACTGAGACACACGGAGTTGACATCTCATTATTGCATATTCACAAAAAGAAGACAGCTCATTATTGCAAGTGTTGAGCAAGAAAGCAACCGGAGTGTGGACAGATTACAGAGGTCAAACTATTCCTTACATACGGAACTGAAGAACAAAGAATAAGTGAATTATTATTTATGAAGGAGTTTTTACCTAAGATACTCATTTCGAATCCTTCAATTTTTACTGAAAAAGAATGCGGCTCCTTCAGTTACGCCCTCTTATACAAACCGCCGAAGCTCATCGAAGCTCGTAGACGACTCACTCTTCCTCCTCTTCTCCTTCGAAGAATCGAGAACCAAGAATGGAACAAATAATGGACAAGTTATGCTCATCGACGACGAACTCTTCCTCGTCTTCACCTCAGAAGAACCAAGAACCAAGAATGGGAACAAATCGACGACGGAAAACAAGTGGCCACCACCATCATGTGCACAAGATCCCATGCTCCGACGAGCAGTAGGACACGGCCTCCTTCTTCCCGCCCACCAGCCTCAGGATGCCCTCGAACACCTCCACGTCGCAGGGGATCCTCAGGGCGCCCTCGTGCCGGAACCCGAACTCCTCCTCGGCCTCCCTGAGCAGCTCCTCGAACGCCCAGTGCCCGAGGTACTCCGTGGGGATCACGAACCTCCTCATCTCCTCCCCGACGCACACCGCGAAGAAGCCCCGCGGGACGTCGGCGCCACCACCGTGCCTGCTGCCTGCCTTGGGCGCGAGCGCGAGCCGCTTCCACTTCCGGAGGAGCTGCTGCAGCCTCACGATGTCCCTGATCTTGTTGCTTGCCCTGCCTTGCTCCCCCATTGCCAGTGTGTGTGCGTGTGTGGGTGTGGGTGGGTCTCTTGTCTCAGGCTGCTGCTGCTGCTGCTGCCTCCTTAGCTTGGTGCAAAGACTTGTAAAGGGACTGACAATATATAGGGGGTTGGACGAGTGTTAAGTCACGGATTAGCGTGTTCAACGGGTTAGCTCTGATGTTCTAATCAATGGCTTGATACGAGGCTTTATTTAAGCCCCGGAGCTCAGTTTTATATGCTCTGCTCTTAGGATGATATACTAAACTAATGCAAAGCGAAACAACAGGCCGGCAACACTAGTTTTGGAGTTCTTTGCTTTCTTCATCAGATTACCTGTAACTACCATAGTTAGCAAATGACTCTGAAGGACTCTACTACGTTCTGCAGTGAAACCAGAAGCACTTACTTTTCTTCCACTTCATTGGCTTGACATGTGTTTGCATGGGAGAAGGTAAGCTTAGCACCATGCTGCCCTAAAAAGGGGAGAAAGAAAAGGTTACAAAGATAAGCATATCATCATGCACAAGTCCGGACACATGATTATTTGGCTACTAGCTTGCTGAAGAAAGTAAAACAAGTGGCTACTACTAGGAACTAGGGTATCCTTATGTCATCTGATCAACTGCACTTGGTCGAGGTAAAGGCAAGGAATGTTCAGTGCGAAACCGATGAAAGATTCCTGACGTTTTGGACACGGCCACTGGATTTTATTCTATATTTGTGAAGAGGTTGTTCTTTCAATACCATGTCAGAAACCTGACCTCTCAAAGTGCGATCCAACTGATGGAAGATTCTCCTCCCCTGCTAATGATGAGCAATCAGCGCCCGCTCTGCTCCGCTTATCTGAGCAACCACCACCATGATTTGCTCCGACCTCATCATTGCTGCAAAGCCAAATAACAGTTCATGTATCGGAAAAGGACTGCTCTAGTCCTAGCCTTAGGTGGCAGCGCGAACTGCCCGTCTACTCTTGCAGGTTTTAGTGTTTGACTCTGAAACAAAAAGGTGCTTGCTGAATAGTATATTGACGGTTTTGGATTTGTTTACTCCTCTGTTTTCCTTCTGGTAATCATTCACGGATTGGGGGGTTATTGTGTCGATGTCAGTGTTCAAACTGCACGATATTCTGTAATTCCCATGTTTAGTTCGCTCCTGAAGGCAAAGTTCCACTGCATCCATGTTCACCTGAAAAGGAGAGGCTTCTGAGTTTGAGTTTTGGGAAAAAAGAAACAGAACAATCTACCCTGTTGCTAATTCGAGAGATTTCTGCTCCCAAGAGGACATGAGCGATGATATCATGTTTCTATAAGTAAACTAATAACAGGAATTCTCTGCAAGACAACAAGTTAGCCAAAATACGCACATCGGTACAGCGAAGTACTACGGTACAATCAAAAGATGTCCATTTCAGCAACCAAGAACTAAGGCAGATCAATCTTAAGATCACATACATCGCGTACCTTTAACTAGAGATATATATGAATCAGATGGCTCTCTCTTCTGGCATGTACACCACAAAGTTGGAACTACTTTCCAGTCATCAGGCACAGCACAGGACATCAACCGCAGCACCTGCATCTGAACTTGAGCAATTCTTTCGTTCTGTCCACACATCTCAAACGAGATGAAGATTGCTGTCAGAAACAGGAACACATCTTAAAATAAGCAAAGAAGTTCTGCCCCTGCGGCACAGAAATTGTTGCACCAGATGCATAACTGAAGTAACTGTTGCTCCGTTCTTTCTGAAGATAACGTGTCATGCACATGGCGCCCCAACTGAAAACATGGCATCTGAGCAGATCAAGGTACCAGAGATCAGGCTGCACATGCCATTGGCCACATAGCTGACACAAATCACGCAGATCCGGCACAGACTTCCTTGCTTGGCAAGTTGGCGTGGACAGTAGCACTGGCACATGCATGGAGATCACTTCCATATTCTCAGGAGATAATCACTGATAGCCTGAAAGATGAACAATTGGTAATTTATATTCTTCTACGGTTCTACCTACAGAAGTGGTTATAGTATGACAGATGCTTTATTCTAAAAAAAAAATGAGTCACAGCAGAAAACACATAGGATAAATGAGTACAGTAGATGATAACAATCACTTTGTCATAATCAATTTTCACTACAATAACTATGGAATTAGCTTTTACTAAAAGTAATATCACTGATATGCTGATGATATAAGTAAGAGGATAAAAAGGGACCTCGCATTGTCTACCTTGTCTGACAGAACCGAAATATGTAAATAAATTTTAAACAATATACATGGTCACTTTCTGCAGTCAGACCTACCAAATCTATGCAACCAACCAATCAGGAAAACTTTATGGTCCAAAACAAGCACACGCACAATGATTACCATGATAGGGACAACACACTGTCCATCAGAACTTTGTATCTATAGAAGAGAATTTCGATTTAGCTTCATCCATGCAGATTTTTTTTTCTTTCTGTGTGGCTTAAGATACAATGGTTCCAGTTAGACAGCTGTGCTTGTACTCTGTAGTCCTTCCAATAACAAATTTTTCATGTGTCGAGATATAGCCACAGTCTGTACTGACACCTTATAACAAGATAAATGATAAAGTACGAGCTACGGTTTGCGACATGAAACTCAGAGGAACTGAAGTGTTTTACAGATAGTGATACAGCGCAATCATCAAAGGGTGGTATTCATGAGGAAGTATCTTGGATTGAATACCATTAAAATTCCGGAGACTGCAAACAATTCATTGTAGTCACATGAGACAACTCAGGGCAGTGCTGGATTTGCCATGTGTCGAGTTTCAACAGAGTTATTATCAGATAAAAGCACATGGAGAAGTCCAGTGGAAACAACTATGTCAATAGCAGCTACTTGGACATCTTGTTATATTCCTATGCTTATTTCCCGACACATAAAAGATATTCAAATGTGATAAATGACGCTAAAGAGTAGAACCAGCTAGTATGAGTTTCTTTAAGCTGGGAAGATGGACAGGGCAAAAGTGTCTCACTTCCACTGAAAACAAGATAAATGATACAGTATGAGCTATGGATTGCAACATTAAACTCGGAGGAATTGAAGTGTCTTACAGATAGTTATAGAGTGTAATCATCAAAGGGTCAATATTCATGACTCATGAGGAAGTATCTTGGATTGAATACCATAATATAAATTGAGGATACAATATTCATTATAGCCTCATCACAGGAGACTCCCCAGGAGTAAGACAGTTGTTTCGGAAGTTGGATTTGTCATGCGCCAAGTTTCGACTGAGTTATCAGATAATAAGCACATACAGCAGTCCAATGGAAGCAATCTATGTCAAAAGCAACTCCTTAGATATCCTGTTATATTCTATATGCCTCTTCACGCAGAAAGAAAAAATCAAATCAAATGCCATAAAGGAAACTGAAGAAAAGAACTAACTTCGATGAGTTTCTTTACGCTGGGAAGATGGACAAGGTAAAAGTGTCTCACTGCCATTGAAAACAAAACAGTATATTAAGAGAAATAAGGTAGCAACAATTCAGGTGGGGCTGCCTGAAAAATTATGGTAGAGCTCTCCAGTGTGATTAGCATTTCCACATGTATACTTTTTTTTCAAGGAATACTTATTGTAAGCTGACAAAGCCAGAGCACAAAACTATGCAGCAAACTTAATCAACATGGAATGCCTTTTTCTTCAGCTTTCTTAAGGTAGAATAGAAATCAGACAGTAAATGCAGAGGATGCACAATTGTTAACTGTCTGGAGCAAGGAGCGGAACAATGATATTTCCAGTCCAGAATGTCTCAGACTAACAATACCATCTTTGGATATCCTGATGGATGGGAAAACAACAAAAAACTGGTAACAAGATTGACTGTAAACAAATACGAAGAAGTTGAGCAAGTGTTACAAAATTGCCATACAGTATTTTTCTAGCCACCAATTAAAAGACAAACAAATATCAGATGATCTTTTTGCAGTGTACTTTCAGCAGCAAGAATGAACTAGAAATATCGACACCTCAAACTTCTTGGATAGACAACATTCTAGCACAAGCATAGTTGCACATACACTGTCAGGAAGACAGACAGATCTAGTACATTGGGTCCATAACTCCATTTCACTAAGCAACCTTGCAAATGTGCTGAAATTGCTTCTGGAATTGAAATGAGACTCCATCCTATCTCACTGAGCAACCTTGCAAATGTCCTCATACTCAATGGCCTTGAGAACTTTTCCATCATACAGGCCCTTCTCAACCTGCAGCTTGGCAGAGAATCTCTCCGTGTCCACTGAGAGCAACCTTGCATTCGACCCCCGGTAAGCCCCGTTAACAATCCGCACCAGCCCACCAATCTGCGGGAGGACAGTCTCAAGCTCATCTTGGTCGACCCTGAGAACATGCTTGCTCTCCAGCATCTCAATCTCCCCGACATACTTATCTATCACCCTCTTCACTAATCCCTTCTGCTTGTAGTACCCCTTCTCAGCCAGCGACTTGCTCATCACCTTGACAACGATACCAGGGCACAGCCAGTAGTCCTTCCGGTTGCTCCGCTCCTTGGCCTTCTCCTCCTCCTTCATCAGATCATCAATTGCCGACCTCCTGGTGTCCGTTGCCTTCCCTGCAACTTTCGCCTTCTTGTTGGGCACCTCCTCCTCTTCCTCCTCGAAGCCAAATTTCATCTTTGGCTTATCATCAAAAGGATTAACCTTAGGGGGCGCCGCAGCCCGCTGGAGTGCAATCGCAATCTTCCCAGTTGGCTTGTTGGCCTCTTTGCCATCCTCCTGTTGTTCTTCCTGATCATCAGCGTCTGACCCCGAATACTCATCATCCTCGCTACCAAGGTCATCATCAGCATTAGCATCATCGTCTTCTTCTCCATTAGCCTGGGCTTTCTGTGCACGCTCGATCTGCCGGGCAATCATGAGCTCCTGCCGCTCGTCCTCGGCGAGGTCAGACTTGACCCTCTTGCGCTTGAGCCTGGCCTTGATGGCCTGCTCCGAGTCGCGGTCGATGTAGGTGATGAACCAGCCCTTGGGCGTGTCCTCGACCTTGGCGTGGCCCTCGCGGCCCAGGAACTTGACGAACTCGGTGAGCGTGGCCCAGCGGGTGGAGTTCATGTGCACGTGGTGGCGGTCGGCGATGAACTCGTTGTAGATGACGGTGGCGGCGACGCGGGAGCTGCGGTGGGCGCGGCGGAGCAGGGTGAGGAACTCCTCGAGAAACTCGTCGGAGAAGCCCTCGACGACGCGGTCGGGGGCCTGGCCGAAGATGGCCATCTGCCGCTGGTGCGACTCCGACATGCAATGGCACTTAAAGCCGTTCTCGTCGCGGCACTGCTTCTGGCACATCTGGCAGTACCACCGCAGCTTCTGCAGCCCTTTGGCCTTGATCCGGTTCGCGATCGCCTTCGGCGTCAGGAAGTCGCTCTTCCCCATCGCACCGCCTGCGCCGCCGGGAACGTGCGGAGGGGAGGGAGGGGGTTTGCGAGGGGCTGGGAGGGGCGCGCGGCGAGTGGGGGCGCGGGGTTTGGGTTGGTCGGCGGGCGGCGGCGGTGGTTGACGACCGGAGAGATCCGCGAGGGCAAGCGGTGGATTAGGGATTGGGGATTGGACTGTGGAGTCGGTTTGGAGACGTGGGGATCTCGAGGACTTATTAGCAAACCAGCACGTACCCAATCTGACACGGTGGCTAACACGTATACAACTCGGACATGTATACAATTTTTTTTCACGAATTCGCAAAGTTTGTGTATTTTTTCAAAAAAATATTTTCATTGATAGAAAAAATATAGAATGGGTTCAACGATCCGTGAGAAACAACCTGAACCAACACGACGATTAACATCTCCAAATTCAAGAACGAGAACGCCGCCAAGAAACAACACATTGCCTTTGTAAAAAGAAAATGATATTGTGGCGTTGTCGCCGTCCGGTCCAACAAGCCGGACCTAGGGCTCCCCGGATGATGGAAAAGGGCACAAATATAGGTCATGACAGCGCCTCCAAGAAGGGGACGACACCCCTGGGTGTCACTGTTGCAAGCATCGGCAAACTGAGCAGGGATTTTTGCCCCGACCTAAATTTCAAGCAATATGCCACCAAATGAGGATCCAGAGATGAGAAACTCAGATCGTTGGTCGAAACTACCACCCAGGAAGGAGAGCTACGCCCGCTGCCGAAGGGTGGCACCGGGCTCCATCGGTTGCCTGAGCTATGAATCTGATGGAAGGATGATACGTCAATTTTGCAGTATGTTTTTGTACTGTTATTTATTATGTTCTGGGTTGTTATTTCACTTTATGATGCAATTCTAATGCATTTTCTATCTTAATTTGCAAGTTTCACATGAAGAGCGAGATTACCGGCAACAAGAATTCTGGAACTGAAAAAGCTACAACAGAGATAGATATTCTCTACGGCTCCAAATGACCTGAAAATTTATGAAGAATTGTTTTTGAATATATATAAAAAATATTGGCGGAAGAAATATCAGGAGGAGGGCCACCAGAGAGTCGCGGGCTTAGGTACGCCCCCCTAGGGCGCGACTGGTGAGCTCGTGGCTCCACCAGCAGGCCTTTGGGGCCCATCTTCTCCTATATGATGTTATTTTCCTTTAAAAAAATCAGAAGAAGACTTTTGAGACGAAGCGCCGCCGTCTCAAGGTAGAACCTGGGCAGGAGCACTTTTGCTCCGGCGAAGCGATTTCGTCGGGGATACTTCCCTTCGGGAAGGGAAAATCGAAGCCATCGACATCACCAACGATCCTCTTATCATGTGAGAACTAATCTTCATCAACATCGTCTTCACCAACAACATCTCATCTCAAACCCTAGTTCATCTTTTGTATTCAATCTTTGTCCCAAAACCTCAGATTGGTACATGTGGGTTGCTAGTGGTGTTGTGTGACGTCCCGACTTAATCGTGCACTAATCATACACGCAAATATGAAAGGTCAAGATCAGAGACTCACGAAAAGATATCACAACACAACTCTAGACACAAATTACAATCATACAAGCTTTATATTACAAGCCAGGGGCCTCGTGGACTTGAATACATAAGCTCGAATACAAACGAGTCAGCGGAAGCAACAATATCTGAGTACAGACATAAGTAAACAAGTCTGCCTTAAGAAGTGAAAGGATCGATATGGTTGACTAGAGGGGGGTGAATAGGTAACTACCAATTTGTTTTAGCTTTTCTTAACAAATTAGGTAAAGCAACAAATAGGTTGTGTAGATGTGCAACTAGGTGAGCAATCTATATGATGCTAGCAACAACAACAACACAAGCAAGCAAAGGATACAACACAAGTAAAGCTTGCACAAGGTAATGGTAAGAGATAACCACAAGTGGAGTCGGTGAAGACGAGGATGTGTTACCAAGTTCCTTTCCTTTGAGAGGAAGTACGTCTCCGTTGGAGCGGTGTGGAGGTACAATGCTCCCCAAGAAGCCACTAGGGCCACCATATTCTCCTCACGCCCTCGCACAATGCAAGATGCCGTGATTCCATTAGTGGTTCCCTCGAAGGCGGCAACCAGACCTTTACAAACAAGGTTGGGCTCTCTCCACAACTGAATTTGAGGCTCCCAACACCACCACGGAGCTTCGCCACAATGGAATGTGGCTCCGAGGTGACCTCTACCGTCTAGAGTGCTCAAACACCATAGAGTAACAAAATCCACACAAAAAAGTATGGGGGAATCAATTTTCCTTTGGTGGAAGTGTAGATTTAGGTCTCCTCCTTCAACCCCTAGCTAATTAACAAGTTTGAGTGGCTAGAGAGAGAGAGATCGGGCAAGAGAGCTTGAAGGGCATCAATGGAGGAGAGAGATAAGAGGTAAAGTGGTAGGTCCCGGTACAACCGGGATTCACGGGTATGCTGCAGAAAGCCTAGCAAGCGGTACAAACGGTAGCACGAGCGGTAGTACCGGTTACAAAGAGTAACCGGACCAACCGCTCGACTACCGCCTCAAAACAGAAGGGATTCACCCCTATAGCGGTAGTTGAGCGGTAGTTCACTGGTGCAGAGACCTACTATACAAACGGTTTTTAACCCCTTTCCGCGACGGCGTTTGGAACCGTCGCCAAGTGAGTGTGGGCGATAGGGGGGGGGGTCCTTCCCACACGACCCAGAAACCTCGGGGATAGGCCCTCCTGGCACACAGGCTGGGGAAAAATGAGCTCGTGTGCGATCTGGCGAGGCATCAAAACCCAATCGTTTCCGTTCGTATGTACATCCCACACGGCAAATCCCAGAAAAACATTTCCGTTCATATGTATATCACACACAGTTTTTTGTGTGGAAACGTTTGTGCAAGGTGGCCTAACGCAAACAGTTCTCTGCCGGAAGCCGTGTGTGATTGTTAGTTGATCGAACACGCCTACTTTCTAGAAACCGTGTGGGTTGTTTGAGTTCATCGCCTACGGTGTTGTCTGAGTAACCGTCTGCAATAGAAAACCCCAATAAGCAGGGTAATTAGCCTATTATTGATAATCCATGTATTAATCAAATTGATATTTCTTATAAAACACACCAGATATTTCATATCCGTATAACGGCAACCAGGATTTCATAATCGAATTACATCAGATAGCTTCGGCACTCAGTTACGCCATTACACAACAGCACCAAGTTTCACATGCAACATCGAAAACCTTTGGAAAGTAGCATCATACATGGTAAATAGACAGATGAATCTCATCTGGGAAACTGCAGAAGCGGAAGGCAAATATTGAACCTTCAGTGATGTTGAATGTCCTTGCAACTTTAGGCCAGTGGCTATGGATAATTGCCCGCCCAACCTTCGTCCTCTTCAGGAAGACTTCAATATTGTACTGTGGGTGTTGAATGAATACCTTCCTTGCCTCTTGACCATGTAGGTGGTTTGAGAGGTAATCATCGGTGAACTGCTTTGAAAAGTACTGAAAACAAAGATATGCATAAATCGCTGTTATAAATTTTGAAATGGTGCAAGGGGTAAAAACAAGGTAAAAGAGTTAGTACCATCCTATAGTTGACTGATGTCTTCTTCATTGTGCAAACAAAGATCTTGTTGTTATTCGTCGCAAGTTTCTTCATCATAACAATCTTTCTGAGTTTCTTGACTTGACTGATATTCATGGACATCTCATTTCCCCATATGCAAAATGGGTCGAACAGTGGGTCTAAGCCTCTGACAACAGGACCTACATGTGCAAGACCAAATTGTAAGAAATCTAAATATTAGAATGATTTCTGCAACTGCACAATAATGTGAGTTGCACAATAATGTGCTATTAGCGAAAGGACCATGCATGAGCAAACCTCGATGGTAAACCGCAGTGTCTCCCATTGTTTCCCTGCAACACACATAAGGAAGATCTTGATCAGGTTAACTAAGAGTTGCCATACTATCAGTAGAATATGTATTGAGTACAGCCAAATTCGATTTATTTCACATGCATAACAATACAAAATTGTACCCACAGCAAATGAAAATCAAATTGCAGAATTGAACCAAACAGTTAAATGGACAGTAGACCAAATGAACCAAAACAGTTAACTGAGCACGACATTGCAGAATAGAAACATGTACTAGAAGATAAGACAGTTAACAAAACAAAGAATGCTTGAGAACAGTACTACGAAATGTAGCAATTGTTGGACCAAACTGTTAACTGAACATTACATTTCAGAGGACCAAACTGTTAACTGAACATTACATTTCAGAGGACCAAACTGTTAACTGAACATCAGATTGCATATTAACATTACAGAGGACAAATCACTAGAAGGCACTAGCGGCAGCCTCGAGAAAATAGCACGAACTGTATTTTAAAGTAGACAACCGCGTGGCGGTGTCGACGGTGGCCTCGAAGGCGAGGTGCTACTCCAAGATCTGGGGTCGGCACGGATGGCAGCCATAGCGACCTCGTGCGCGCGTGCGGCCGTGATTTGCTTCTCCGTTGCCAGATGCTACTGAGCTCCACGTTATACTACGTGCAAAATGGCTGTGGGCTGCGCTTAATTGGAGGAGGGGGACAGTGATTTTGGCGGAAGGTGTCGCGCCGTCGGTCGGGGCATGTGGGACGGGGAAGGAGGAGGATGGTGTGGGTGGGGTGTGGATTATCTGACCATATCGACGAGGCTGCGCAGCAACAAGAAGGATCGGCGGCGAGGAGGCCGCGCAGTAAGAAGAAGGGTCGCCGGCGAGGAGGCGGCGCTGCAAGAAGAAGGGTCGCCGGCGAGGAGGCGGCGCTGGAAGAAGAAGGGTCACCGGCAAGGAGGCTGAGCTGCCAGTAAGCAGTAGTGAAGGTTTGAACTTGGAAAGCAAGGAGGAACAGTGGAAATGTGGCTTTTGGTGGGAGGGAGGGGGCGGGGAGATAGATATTTCCGCGGTGGCAGAAAAATTTCGCTCGGCGCCGCGAGAAACTGGCGCGCAAGTGTGGTTCAAGTGGGGGCGGTGGACTGTAGACGACGAAGCTTCCTGCATAAGCCAGACAAGACGGTGCGCCAAGATATTTTATATCGCATCCCACACAATTCTTTCTAGTAAACTGTTTGTGGTATACCTGATTTTTTCATTATGTTTTGAAAGACAAAATGGTGTTACGGAGGGAAAGGATGGTGTTTGAATTTCTAGAACATTTATGTACAGTGAACATGCAACTACATGAGTGTCGTGTTTAAATTTGGAATTATTCCGGGTTCGTTTGGCATTTTTATGCATTAATTGAGTTCCTAGGCATTTAATGTGCATAATTCAAATTTTAACTACAAGCACATGCTCCAGTGCACCAAAGTTTGTTGAAAAATCACATGTGTGTCTTTGGGTGAATTTATATGTCCCATGCAAGAAATGGGAATGAAATTCAAACATCTGGGCGTCGTGGCTCGGCCGGGAACATTGAGAAACTTGGTTTTTAAATTCCTGGAAATTCAAAAGTCGCCTGAAAATCATGAAACTTGGCATGGTGTCATTTCATGGCACCAACATGCTGTGGTAAAAAAATTGGCCACATTTGGACAAGTTTTTGGTATAAGCTTCTTGCAAACCGGAGCTTCTCTCGAGAAGACTCGTGGTTCCCGAGGGGGGACGTGTCACCTTTGTGTGCGAAACGATATACGTTGCCTCCCCCCCTTGATTTTTTACAGAGGCAACATAGAACTATATGAGTGCCGTGTTAAAACTTAGAATTATTCCGGGTTCGTTTGGACTTTCTTATACATTAATTGAATTTCTGGTCATTTAATGTGCATAATTCAAATTTGAACTACAAGAACATGCTCCAGTGCACCAAAGTTGGTTGAAAAATCACATGTGTATCCTTGGGTGAATTTCTAGGTCCCATGCAAGAAATGGGAATGAAATTCAAACATTTGGGCGTCGTGGCTCGGCCGGAAAGATTGAGAAACTTGGTTTTTTAATTCATGTAAATCCAAAACACACCTGAAAATCATGAAACTTGGCATGGTGTCATGACATGGCACCAACATGCTGTGGTAATTTTTTTGGCCAAATTGGGACAAGCTTTGGTACAAGCTTCTTGCAAACCGGAGCTTCTCTCAAGAAGGCTCGTGGTTCCGAGAGGGAACGTGTCACCTCCGTGTGTGAAACGACATACGTACACTGCCTTCTCCCGCCTTAATTTTTTTACACAGGCAGATTAGACCAAATAAAAGTATCGTGCTAAATTTTGGAATTATTCCGGATTCGTTTGGCCTTTTTTATACATTAATTGAATTTCTGGGCATTTAATGTGCATAATTCAAATTTGAACTACAAGCACATGCTCCAGTGCACCAAAGTTGGTTGAAAAATCACATGTGTGTCCTTGGGTGAATTTATAGGTCCCATGCAAGAAATGGGAATGAAATTCAAACATCTGGCCGTCGTGGCTCGGCCGAAAAGATTGAGAAACTTGGTTTTTTAATTCCTGTAAATCCAAAACACGCCTGAAAAGCATGAAACTTGGCATGGTGTCATGACATGGCACCAACATGCTGTGGTAATTTTTTTGGCCGAATTGGGACAAGCTTTGGTATAAGCTTCTTGCAAACCGGAGCTTCTCTCAAGAAGGCTCGTGGTTCCGAGAGGGAACGTGTCACCTCCGTGTGCGAAACGACATACACTGCCTTCTCCCGCCTTAATTTTTTTACACAGGTAGATTAGACCAAATAGAAGTATCGTGCTAAATTTTGGAATTATTCCGGGTTCGTTTGGCCTTTTTTATACATTAATTGAATTTCTAGGCATTTAATGTGCATAATTCAAATTTGAACTACAAGCACATGCTCCAGTGCACCAAATATTCTTGAAAAATCACATACGTGTCCTTGGGTGAATTTGTAGGTCCCATGCAAGAAATGGGAATGGAATTCAAACATCTGGGCGTCGTGCCTCGGCTGGAAATATTGAGAAACTTGGTTTTTTAATTCCCGTAAATCGAAAACACGCCTGAAAATCATGAAACTTGGCATGGTGTCATGACATGGCACCAACATGCTGTGGTAAATTTTTTGGCCGAATTGGGACAAGCTTTGGTATAAGCTTCTTGCAAACCGGAGCTTCTCTCAAGGAGGCTCATGGTTCCGAGAGGAACGTGTCACCTCCGTGTGCGAAACGACATACACTGCCTTCTCCCGCCTTGATTTTTTTACACAGGAAACTTAGACCAAATAGGAGTTTCGTGCTAAATTTTGGAATTATTCCGGGTTCGTTTGGCCTTTTTATACATTAATTTGTTTTCTAGGCATTTAATGCACATAATTCAAATTTGAAGTACAAGAGCATGCTCCAGTGCGCAAAAGTTAGTTGGAAAATCATTTATGTGTACTTGGGCGAACTTCTAGGTCCCATGGAAGAAGTGGGAATGGAATTCAAACATCTGGGCGTCTTGGCTCGGCCGGAAACATCGAGAAACTTGGTTTTAAAATTCCCGTAAATCCAAAACTCGCCTGAAAATCATGAAACTGGTGGGTCCAGCTGTCAGCCTTACAGTGTACGGTCGTCTTCCGATGGTTGTCATTCCTTGGCAACTTTGACCATGCCGCGCCGAGAGCACCAAGGCGGTGGACGATGGCGAGGCCTGTGAAGGAAACAATGCGGAGCCGGGGAAGACGCGGCAGTGGATGCCCACGCTGAGGGGAGCACATGGGTTGACTGGTTCGGCTGCGGTGTCAACTGCCGTCGCTGGAGAATAATAGGGGGTATGGGTGAGTAGAGGGAAGGCCTGGCCAGCGGTGAGGCCTGCGTGGTAGCACAAGCCGCCCACGGGAGGCATGAGCAGGTGGTCCCACCGACACTGGTTTGGGCAGCTGGAGCAAGAAGATCACATGTTGAAGAAGTGGCACGGTCATTGGATAAACATCCAACGATCCAGCTGCTAGAATCGTTTGTTGACTAAGTTGACAAAGCCCTGCGTACACGTCAACTTAGTAGGCCCACAAGTCAGCCAACAAATCTACCGGGTCCCAGATGTCATGGGAAGTGCTACGTCATGAGCTTGCGTTGGTTTTTCCCTTGAAGAGGAAAGGGTGATGCATCAAAGTAGTGGTAAGTATTTCCCTCAGTTAAGAACCAAGGTATCAATCTAGTAGGAGGAACACACAAGTCACCAATAGTTGCACCTACACAAACAAACAAATACTTGCACCCAACACGATAAAGGGGTTGTCATGTAACGGATGCACTAGAGCTATAAGTGTACGAAAGCTCAAAAAGAAAACTAAGTGGGTGTGCATCCAACTTGTTTGCTCATGAAGACCCGGGGAATTTGAGGAAGCCCATCATTGGAATATACAAGCCAAGTTCTATAATGAAAAATTCCCACTAGTAATATATGAAAGTGACAACATAGGAGACTCTGTATCACGAAGAACATGATGCTACTTTAAAGCACAAGTGTGGAAAAGGATAGTAACATTGTCCCTTCTCTCTTTTTCTCTCATTCATTTTTTCTTTTCTTCTTTTTTCTTCTTTTTTCTTTTTTTTTATTTTTCGGCACTTTGGCCTCTTTTTTTTCTTGGACTCATTTGGCCCTCTTTTTTTTCATAAACCTCACATGGGACAATGCTCTAATAATGATGATCATCATACTTTTATTTACTTACAACTCAATGTGAAAACTCATAATAACAGAACGGTGAAGTTACATGCCAATATATCTCGGAATGGATATGAAAATGCCATAATAAGTAGGTATGGTGTCTGTTTTGAGGAAAGGTATAAGGATGGTTTAATGCATCGGCGAAAGTTGCGCGGTACTATAGTGGCTAGCAAAGGTGGAAGGGTGGGAGTGCGTATAATCCATGGACTCAACATTAGTCATAAAGAACTCACATACTTATTGCAAAAAGTTTATTAGCCCTCGAAGCAAAGTACTACTAGACATGCTCCTAGGGGAGAGGTTGGTAGGAGTTAACCATCGCGCGCTCCTGACTTTCACGCAAAGGAAGACAATCAAGGATAAATTGTGCTCCAACTTCATCACATAACATGAAAACCATACGTGCATGCTACGGGAATCACAAACCTTAACACAAGTATTTATACTATTTCACAATTTACTACTAGCATGACTCTAATATTACCATCTTCATATCTCAAAACAATTGCAAGGAATCAAACTTCTCATATATTCAATGATCTTCATGAAAGTTTTTATTATATCCCTCTTAGATACCCATCATATTAGGACTAAATTCATAACCCAAGAAAATTGTCATACTATTTATAAGAATCTCAAAATAATATATGTGAAGCATGAGATTTCATCAATTTCTTCAAAATAACATCACCGTCGTGCTAAAAAAGATATAAGTGAAGCACTAGAGCAACTGCGTAGCCCAAAAGATATAAGTGAAGCACATAGAGTATTCTAATAAATTCACGATTAATGTGTGTCCCTATCAAAAGTTGTGTACAGAAAGGATGATTGTGGCAAACTAAAAAGCAAAGACTCAAATAATACAAGACGCTCCAAGCAAAACACATATCATGTCGTGAATAAAAATATAGCCTCAAGTAACTTACCGATGGATTATAGACAAAAGAGGGGATGCCATCCGGGGCATCCCCAATCTTAGATGCTTGGTTGTCCTTGAATATTACCTTGGGGTTCCTTGGTCATCCCCAAGCTTAGGCTCTTGCCACTCCTTATTCCGTAGTCCATCGAAACTTCACCCAAAACTTGAAAACTTCACAACACAAAACTCAACAGAAAACTCATGAGATCCGTTAGTAAAACAAATCCAAACCTTACTTTTAGGCACTGTTGTGAATTCATTCCAATTTTATTTTGGTATTATATCTACTGCATTCTAACTTCTCCATGGTTCATACCCCCGATACGGCCCATAGATTCATCAAAATAAGCAAACACCACATTGAAAACATAATCTGTCAAAAACAGAACAGTCTGTAAAGATGCGAATTATTGTAATACCTCTATAGCTCTAAAAATTCTGAAACATTCAGAAAATGTGGGCAATTTGTATATCAACAACATGCAAAAAATTCAAGAATTTTCCATGCTCCAGAAATCACAGAGAATTCTTCTACTGGCCGCGAAAGTTTCTGTTTTCTCACAGAATCAAATCAACAATCTTCCAAATCATCCCAAAGGTCTTACTTGGCACAAACACTAAATTAAACATAAGAACATCATCAAAACAGAGGCATGATGATATATTTATTGCAAAGCAGAATAAAATTAAAGGAAAATAAAAAAATATTGGGTTGCCTCCCAACAAGAGCTATCGTTTTACGCCCCTAGCTAGGCATATTGCATAGATCTAGGTTTTGTCATGTTTTGTATTCAATCCATAAGTGGCCCTCATAATAGATTCATATGGTAACATAATTTTATTTCTTGGGAAGTGTTCCATGCCCTTCCTTAATGAAAATTGAAATCTAATGTTTCTTTCTTTCATATCAATAATTGCACCAATCATTCTCAGGAAAGGTCTACCAAGAATAATAGGGCATGTAGGATTGCAATCTATATCAAGCACAATAAAATCTATGGGTAAATAATTCCTATTTGCAACAATAAGAACATCATTAATTCTTCCCATAGGTTTCTTAATAGTGGAATCCGCTAAGTGCAAATTTAAGGAACAATCATCAAATTCATGGAAACCTAGCACATCACATAAAGTTTTTGGAATAGTGGAAATGCTAGCACCCAACTCACATAAATCATAGCACTCATAATCTTTAATCTTGATTTTAATAGTAGGTTCCCATTCATCATAAAGCTTTCTAGGGATTGAAACTTCTAACTCAAGTTTTTCTTCAAAAGATTTCATCATAGCATCAACGATGTGTTTAGTAAAAGCTTTATTTTGATTATAAGCATAAGGTGAATTAAGCATAGATTGTAACAAGGAAATACAATCAATCAAAGAACAATTATCATAATCAAAGTCCTTGAAATCCAAAAGAGTGGGCTCATTACTAGTTAAAGTTTTGACCTCGCCAAACCCATTTTTATCAAAATTTTCATTAAGATCTTCACCCTCCAAATTATTGGGATGCCTTCTAGCTAAAGTTGGCTCATCTCCAGTCCCTTAGTTATCAAGTTTTATATTATAAAACAAAGATTCAATAGGAGTCACACCAATCACTTTAATATCTTCATCATGATTATCGCAAAAACTAGAAGAACATACTTTTTCTAGCCATTCTCTCTTAGCACGCATCCTAGCTGTTCTCTCCCTACTTTCATTAATAGAAATTTGAATAGCTATGAGGGAATCGTTATATCAAGCTTGGGTCGCATAGATCTAATCTTAAAATAATCAATCTCATGAGAAATTCTATCGAGGTTTCTAGCCAAATCATCAATCTTAAGAAATTTTTCTTCTACCATAGCATTGAAAATCTTTTGGGAGTTAATAAAATATTTATTATTATTCTCAAGATCAGAGGGTATATTATTATAATTTCCATAAGAATTGTTGTAGGAATTACCATAATTATTAGAGGAATTACTAGGAAATGACCTAGGGTTGAAACTACCTCTATGCGCGTTATTACCAAAATTGTTCCTACCAACAAAATTCACATCCATAGATTCATTATTATTCTCAATCAAAGTAGACAAAGGCATATCATAAGGATCAATAGGATCACTCTTGCTAGCAATCAATTTCATAAGTTCATCCATCTTTCCACTCAAAATATTAATTTCTTCAATAGCATGCACTTTTTTACTAGTAGAAGATCTTTCGGTATGCCATTGAGAGTAATTTGCCATAATATTATCTAGGAGTTTAGTAGCGTCTCCTAATGTGAACTCCATAAAAGTACCACCCGCGGCGGAATCTAAAAGATTTCTAGATGCAAAATTCAATCCCGCATAAAAAATTTGTATGATCATCCGTAAACTTAAACCATGAGTAGGGCAATTTGTTATCATCAATTTCATCCTCTCCCAATATTGTGCAACATGTTCATGATCTAGTTGCTTAAAATTCATTATATTGTTCCTAAGGGAGATGATCTTAGTAGGAGGAAAATACCTGGAAATAAAAGCATCCTTACACTTATTCCATGAATCAATACTATTTTTAGGCAAGGATGAAAACCAAGTTTTAGCACGATCTCGTAGTGAGAACGGAAATAGCTTCAATTTAATAATATCATTATCTACATCATTTTTCTTTTGCATAGCACATAATTAAACAAAATTATTTTGATGGGATGCAGCATCTTCATTAGGACTACCAGAAAATTGTTCTTTCATAACAAGATTCAACAAAGCGGCATTAATTTCATAAGATTCCGCACTAGTGGCGGGAGCAATCGGAGTACTAATAAAATCATTATTATTAGTGTTGGAAAAGTCACACAATTTAATATTTTCTTGAGACATCGTGACAAAGCAAGCAATCTAGCACACAAGCAAACAAAATGCAAATGAAAAAAAAGACGAACGGAAAGAGGCAAATAAAAAAGGCAAGCATTATTGTGTTTTTCTGAAAATGTTTTAAAAGTGGGGAGATGAAAACGAGAGGCAAATGGAAAATAAAGTAAATGCAATAGATGAGAGTTTATGATAGGTACTTGGTAGGCTTGATGTAGAACCTCCCCGGCAACGGCGCCAAAAAATCTTCCTGCTACTTCTTGAGCTTGCGTTGTTTTTCCCTTGAAGAGGAAAAGGTGATGCAGCAGAGTAGAGATAAGTATTTCCCTCAGTTAAGAACCAAGGTATCAATCCAGTAGAAGGAACACACAAGTCACCAATGGTTGCACCTACACAAACAAACAAATACTTGCACCCAACGCGATAAAGGGGTTGTCAATCCCTTCACGATTACTTGCAAGGATGAGATATGATAGAGATAGGTATAAAAGATAAATAAAAGTGCAAAATAAAATAAAGGTAAATAAATTGAAGCAAGGTATTTTTGTGTTTTTGTTTTTATATATTTGAAAATAATATGATAAGAATATACCCGGGGGCCATAGTTTTCACTAGAGGCTTCTCTCTTGAAAAAACGCATACGGTGGGTAAACAAATTATTGTTGAGAAATTGATAGAAAAGCAAATAATTATGATGGTATCCAAGGCAATGATCATGAATATAGGCATCATGTCTGTGACAAGTAGACCGACTCCTGCCTGCATCTACTACTATTACTCCACACATCGACCGCTATCTAGCATGCATCTAGTGTATTAAGTTAACAAGAACGGAGTAACGCCTTAAGCAAGATGACATGATGTAGAGGGATAGATCCAATCAATATGAATAAACCCCACCTTTTTATCCTTAATGGCAACAATACAAATACGTGCCTCGCAAGATTGAACCCATTACAAAGCACCTCTCCCATTGCACGAAAAATCAATCTAGTTGGCCAAACCAAATTAATAGATCAGAGAGAAATACAAAGCTATCTTAATCATGCATAAAAGAGTTCAGAGAAGACTCAAATAATATTCATAGATAATCTGATCATAAACCCACAATTCATCGGATCTCAACAAACGCACCGCAAAAGAAGATTACATCGAATAGATCTCCAAGAACATCGAGGAGAACATTATATTGAAGATCAAAGAGAGAGAAGAAGCCATCTAATTACCAGCTATGGACCCATAGGCCTGTGGTAAACTACTCACACATCATCGGAAGGGAAGCAAGGTTGATGTAGAAGCCCTCCGTGATCGAATCCCCCTCCTGCAGAGTACCGGAAAAGGTCCACAGATGGGATCTCACGAAGACAGAAACTTGCGGCGGTGAAAAAGTATTTTTGGTGTGCCCTCTGGTCTACAGGGAATATTTGGGTATTTATGGAGCGAGAATTAGGGTTGGAGGAGCATTAGGGGGCCCACAAGCCTAGGGGCACCCCCCTAGGGCGCACCTCCCGAGCTTGTCGCCAACTGGTAGCCCCTCTGACCCCTCCCGAAGGTTTCTGGGTGTCTTATGGTCCAAGTTAAAACGTCAAAATGTTTCGTTCCATTTGGACTTCGTTTGATGTTGATTTTCTGTAAAAGACAAAAACAAGGAAAAAACAACAACTGGCACTGGGCACTAGGTTAATAGGTTAGTCCCAAAAAATGATATAAAATAGCATAATAATGCATATAAAACATCCAAGATGGATAATATAATAGCATGGAACAATAAAAAATTATAGATGCGTTGGAGACGTATCAGGAAGGAATAGTTTTTTTGTGTAATAAGGAGGCACTTCCTTCTGTGCGAAGATATAGCTGGTGGGTCCCAGCTGTCAGCAGGAGCAATCATTTTTTTCGTGTAATAATAAGGCACTTGCTTGTATGCGGCCATGGACCATGGGTCCCTACTGTCAGCCTCTCCACTTACATCCCTCTTCCGATGGTTGTCGTTTGTTGACCACGTTGACCACACTGCGCTGAGAGCACCAACGCGGTGGACGACGGCGAGGCCCAAGAAGGGAACGACCCGGAGCCGGCAAAGCCACAACAGTGGATGTCCACACTGACGGGAGTACGATGGCTGACTGGTCGGCTGCGGGGTGAGGCTGCCGCCGCCAGAAAATAACATGAGGTGTGGGTGGGTAGAGGGATGGCCTGGCCAGCGGTGGGAGTAGGGTGGGCCAATGAGGCCTGCGAGGCAGCACAACCGGCCACGGGAGGAGGGAGCAGGCAGTCCCACCGGCGCTGGTTTGGGCGGCTAGAGCACGAAGATCAGAGATTGAAGAAGCACGACGGCCGTTGGATGGACATCCAACAGTCACTGCTCTTGTGTGTTGACTAAGTTGACACAGCCTTGCGTACGCGTCAGCCTTTTTTTTATAGGAAAGCGTACGCGTCAACCAAGTACGCCCACAAGTCAGCCTCAAATCTGTGGAAAACAGCATACATGCCATCTGCCATTATATTTCTAATAATTTACAGCCAATTTTGCTGAATCTTAAGGATTTTTTGAAGCCCGTATTATTTTCGTTAGCATTACAGCCCATATTCTGGCCATGGTTTAAAAAATCAACAAAATTTTGAATATTTCGGTGCGGTCTGCACTATTTTTAATCCCGAAATTTCAAGAAACACGCTCAAACTAATTTGAAAAATAAATATATATATCAATTTAAAATCCAACACATTTCCCCCACAAAAAAATCAATGAAATTTAAAATCTCAAAATCCTAAAAAATATATTTGATACTAATTGTCGGTTTGTTGTGTTTTAAAAATTTACAGCCAATTTCTTACTACTTATTGCCCATTTTCTGGGCAAGGGAATACATCCCTCTCGTCTTGAAATATTTGCAGCCCAACAGGGCTGAGAAAAGCAAGTAGGCCTCCGTTGGGTATTCTGTAAATAAAATAGAACTGACTTGGCCATTTTCAGAAAGAAAAAACAACAACTGGGCTCGTCATGTGGCAAACATAAAATTAAAGCCTAGGCTAGACGGGCCACAGCCCCCGCACAACCCCGTTGATACCCTGCTCCATCTCTAAAACTAAAAAACACTACGCGACCTAGTGGGTCACCGGTGTCAGCCGCTTGTTATGTAATTCTCTAGTTTATTGACTACGTTACCAATGGTGGGGGACCCAGATGTCAAACCATTAGGAGGAAGCATTTTTTGGCTTGTAATAACAAGGAACTAGCTTGATGACCCTGGTGGGTCCCTAGTGTCATCCTCTCCACCTACCGTCATCTCCTTATTCCTCTCGGTTGTTGACCATGTTGACAACACCGGAGGGCGGCGCCGCAGCGAGTGAACCAAGGCGGAGGACGACGGTGACGCCTCGGACAGGAACGAACAGGAGCCGGGGAATATGCGCCAGAGTTTTAGGGTGTGATTTGGGGGCGATACATGCGCGGCAGCACAACCAGCCGTGGGAGGCCGGAGCAGGCGGTCCCGCCGGCACTGGTTTGGCTTTGGCGGTTGGATGAAGAAGAGACTGAAGAAACACGACAGACGTAGAATGTCAATCCAACGGTCAAGGTTGGCACAATCGTTTGTTGACTATGCCGACACCACGTAGCATACTTTTTTGGAAAGAAAATAAAAATTGGGCTTGTTCGCTAGATAACATTCCCGAAACTGCCACCGTTTGATCTTGCGTCGCAACTAAAAGTGTCAGGAAAATGCATTCATTTGCCGTCCTTTTCCTAGGGAACGTTCGCTAGATAACATTCCCCAAAATGAAAGACTTGTGAAGGCGTACAGAACAAGCTAGTGTACCAGTAAAGAGACGTTGCTGACTCTTCGAAAAAAAGGGACGTGCTCCTGTAACTGGTTCGAATCCAAACCATATATAGTGCTATGCTATTCTACAAGTAATGAAACTGACATATCCAACGTTCGCTTCTCCACTTCTCTAGTTACTCTACCTAGCGTCAGAAGCTCCGGCCACAGCAACCATGTCCGTTGGCTCGTACACCTCCTCTTCAGCAGGCAATCGAGCCAACAACCAGATGTGCGCAAAATCGCCACCCTTACCACCGCCTCTGGGTGTCATCACACCCCCACCGACACCCTCACCGCAGCCGGTTGCTCATCGCACCCCACTGCCGTTGGTGTGGTGCCACTGCTGCAAATCACGCAGAGTCATCTGTCGCGTCTCAAATACAATCCTCAACCCTAGCCGAGTCTTCTACAACTGTCCAAATCATGGGGTAATAATATGGTTGACTTGTTGGCCTGCTTTCAGTTGCTGATTTTTTAAATAGTTTGGTTGATGATCTTCCAATTTGATTCGTGCAGAAAAGGGAAGATTCTTGTGATTTGTCTTTCTGGGAAGTTGCTGATGTGTGGGAATGGAACTACGCTGATTATTTGGTTAGCCGAGGAATCCCAATACCAGCATGTTGGGGTGTTGGACAAGTAACTGAAGGAATGGCAGAAGAGGAAGATGGACAGCAGAAGGTTAAAGATGCAGTTCATATGATCAAGGCCAAGCAACAGCTGCTGAACGACCTTTGCAACAATGAGGAGATGAAAGTGACTGTGAGGATAATGGGCAAGATCGTTGTGCTCCTGAAACTAGTAATGAATGAAACCTGTTTAGCAGGCTGGGCATAGTGTTGTGAACATCTAATGATTTCTATTAATGGAAATCGAGGGGTATCTCCTTTTGCTAATAAATAAATAAATTAGTAGAGGCCCTGTCGGGTCAGCTTTGTTCCCATTGGAAGAAGTAGAGCAAATTGCAGTCCAAGAGCAAACTATGTCATCAAATACAAGTTTCACAACCAAATATGAGTACTACTAAATAACAATGTCATCATGTTTTAGTCGTCATACAATCAGCAAACACAAATCAACATTCATAATAAGTGATGTTCTCACAGCAAAATACTAAACAACAACTTCATCAGGTTTCAGTTGTCATAGCAAACACAATTTCACATAGTAGATAAAAAGTCATCTTCTCACAGGCAAATACGACAAAATCAATCTAATCATCATCCACAGCAGCAGCGTCAACATCTTCGCCGTGTGTATCAGTCTGAATCGTAATTCCCCCAAGTGTCATCTTTTTCTTCATCCTCAATGTCCTCGAACGTTGGCTTCTTATTGATCAACTATTGTACGTCCACATCCCGACATGGAATCTTTTCGCCAACATTATTGATGTGCTGGTTCTCAAAAATATTATGAACATCTGCGGAATTCTCTACATCAGCAGTAGTGTAAGCATCATCTTGTTGTGCAACTTTAGTAAACAAATTCCTCTGCTCAAACTTTTGCAATACTCTCTAGTATTTGTTATGTGCACATGTGTCTTCCAAGAAAAATATCTGTGTTGCTTTATTTTCCAAAACATAAGGCTCTTCAGTGTGATACGGTGCCTTGACATTGATGGATTTGAAATAATCATCAGGTTTTGGTTTTACGATCCTGGAAAAGTGGTTATACCAACGACAGCAAAACAGAACCACACATCGATGAACCTCGAAACTGGAGATATACTGCAACTGAACAATGTCTGTTATGTTAGCATACATTTCAGTTGTCACATCCTCGTGCGTATCCGTGCACATGATGGCACTGTTTTGTGTCTTCCTGCCTTCATCGCGTGCAATGGTGTTGTAGCGCACATCTCCAACAACGCAATATTCATAATGTCTTACCCGAGTATCAGGACCCATTGCTAGTGCATAAAGGGCATCATTAGCTACCTGCCCATCCTCTCGCATCTTCTTAACCTATGGTTAGAAAATAGACAAGTTGATCATCTTATGTACTCAATATAATAAAAAAAACTGACAGTGCAATTCAAAAGCTTACACGGCTCTTCAACCATTTCGCAAATCCTGCCATAACTAGTTTGTTAATGTTTCTTGGATTTTGCGCCTGTAACTCCTCTTCATAGATGCTGCAGAACATAGTGATCGCGTCAAACATCTAAATATAAGAATGTGCTGCAAGTTTAGTAGATTTTGATGTATAAGCTGCAGTACTTAGCACTTACTTGATATAAGGTAGAATCTTAGGACAGTTATTCAACACATACCAAACCATCTTGTCTAAAACTTTAGGTTTGTCATCTTTTCGTCTCTTCCCTGTTACTCGAACAGAATAATCTAAAACATTGAGCTCAGGATTGTTTTCACCCACCTTTTTTCTAAGCTGATCAGCTGTTTCAATGTATTTTGAGCAGAATCTCAACGCTTCTGTAGCAATGTAGGCCTCTGCAATGGAACCCTCAGGTCTATCTATGTTCCTAACATAGCCCTTGAAAGTGCCTAGCCACCTTTCAATAGGGTACATCCAACCATACTGTACTGGACCTCTAAGTAGTGCCTCATCAGGTAGATGAATAGCCAAATGCACCATCACATCAAAGAAGGCTGGAGGATATATCTTCTCAAGGTCGCATAGGATGGTTGGTATCTTGTCTTTAAGATGCGTCACAGCATCTATCGTGATATTTCTACTGCAGAGTTCCCTGAAGAATTCTCCCAACTCTGCAACTGCTCTGTATAAGTCAAGGTGACCCAATCCTCTAAGGAGAACAGGTAAAACCCTTTGAAGTAGGACGTGGAAGTCATGAGTTTTCAACCCTTGTACCTTGTTTCCATCTGCACTGACTCTCCTTTCAGGGTTGGAAGCAAATCCATGTGGGAATCTCACATGCGACGGGACCTTGCATAATTCTTTTCTTTTTTCCTTGTCCAAGACGTACACAGCTGGTGCCATATCCCGTGATGCACCATCAGCTTTCACCTGCAAATCGGATCTGATACCCAGGTGTCTCAAATCTATCCTAGATTTTAAGGTATCTTTCATCTTACCTTCAATATTAAGAAGTGTGTCGATAATGTTGTCACATGTATTTTCTCTATGTGCATCACATCAAGATTATGCCTTAGATCCAAATCTTTCCAATACTCCAAGTCCCACAAAGTGGACCTACGGGTAAATAATAATCTCTCTTCTGCCCTGCCACGCTTCCTTTTCCTGCTACCATTATCAGGATGGTTTTCTGGTGTAATATGCCTGACCTTCTGTAATTCCTCCTGCAACTCATCGCTGGTGAGCCTCTTTGGCGCATCATGGTTTTCATGAGCTTCATCGAACATAGGTCTTCGGTATTTTCTAGGACACGGCTTGTCCTTCGCAAGGAAACGACGGTGTCCAATGTAACAGATCTTGCTAAGTATTGTGTATGACAGCGGATTCTTGTCACAGTGAACACATGCATTGTAACCATGTGTGGTTCGCCCTGACATAGTGCCCAAAGCTGGATAATCATGGATGCACCAAATTATAATAGCACGCAGAAAGAAATCAGCTGGTGGGCTGCTATATAGGTCTCGAGTGAGAACACCCCTCCATAGCTTTTGAAGTTCCTCCATAAGAGGCTCCATGAATAAATCAAAATCCTTTCCAAGACTTTTTGGACCTGGGATGAGCAAGGCCATCATGTAGTTTGATTCTTTGGTGCAGACATTTGGTGGCATGTTGTAAGGGATAACAAGCACTGGCCACATGCTATATGTGGCGCTTTGGTGTCCAGTTGAATCCATCTATAGCTAAGCCAAGTCTAATGTTTCTCGGCGCAGCAGCAAACTCTTTATGTTTCAGATTGAAGCTTGTCCAGTAACTACCATGAGATGGATGGCTCATTACATTCCGATCTCTGTACTCCTGGTTCCTAGAATGCCACAGTACATCCTCTCTTGTTTGAACATCATAAAACAACCTCTGCAATCTTGGTATAATTGGAAAATGTCTCAGAACCTTATGGGGAATCATCTTCACAGCATCGCCATCTTTCCATCTTGATGATTTGCGTTTTGGGCATTCACTTAAGTTGGCATAATCCTTTCGGAACATAAAACAATTATTCTCACAAACATGGATCATATCATATCCGATTCCAACCGCACGGAGGAAATTCTTCATTTTACTGTAGGTGTGTGGCAGCTCAGACACAGCTAGGTAAGAATTGTGGAAAGCAGCCAACATCGCATTGAATGAATTGTTGGTCATCCATTGAGATGTCTTCACCTGAAGAAAGGTGACCATAGATGAGAATACTGACAGCTTGCAACCTACGGTGACTGCCATGTTGCATTGATCCAACATGCGGGCCCACCATTTTTCTTGTGCAGGTGTAAGTTCTCGAAATGCGCGAGCATTTCGTAGCATTGCTTCAATGTTGGTCAAAATCACTGGCTCCGCCGCGACCTCCTCCTCCTCCTCCTCTTCCTCCTGAGCATCAGGTAGATCAAGATGGTGATCTGCTGCTTCCACATAGTTAGTAACATTGATGTTCACAGCTTCACCATGACGAACCCACCTAGTATATATGACCGACATCCCATACAAGTGTAGATGATTTTGCACAGTTAACTGGGGTCTTGAAACTGAATTCATACAACTGCTACACGGGCAACGCACATCTGATTTCGGACCACCGTACTCAGCTTTGATAAAGTTCATGAAGTTTTCAACGCCCTCGACATATGCAGGGGAGAATCTTCGTGCAGAAGTTATCCAAGTCTTGTCCATCTGTTAGACATACAAATTAGTTCTTCTGCTAGATATTACAAGAAAAACATATATGTTTTTTATAAAGTACAGAAAAAATACCTAGGTCGATGTCTAAAGCTATGGCAAGATATTTGGACAAGCAAATCTAAGTAACGAAATATATGTAAAGCTAATTCAGTAAACAAATTGAGTGCTAAATTATGGCAGGCTATTTCAGCAATCAATGAGGCCGAGCACACAACCATCAAAGGCCATCTCAGCAACAAAGATTGAGTGTAAAATGGTGTCGAGCTATTTCACCTAACAGATTGGCTACTAAACCATAGCAATCTACTTCACAATACATACATGGTCCTAATATATGACAATATATTTTAGCAACTAATCGGGCATGGCATGCCATCTCAGTAAAGCAGATTGCATGCAGAACAGGGCAAGGAAGCGTCTTAAGCAGAGCATATTGATTGTAAACTATTTCAGCAAGCAATGAGATTAACAGCGTCTATCAGCTAACATTCAGCGCTACTTGGATATGCACGGGGCCTCAGTCTAGAATGCGCGTACCGTGGGAGAAGCTGACCGCCGTGATTCTCCACAAGAACATCGCCAGCGGTGGCGGCGCGGCTGGAGGATGACAGTTTACGAGGGTGTAGTGTGGGAGTGAGAGGATCGCCGTGTGTCCCCTCGATGAATCACTGCGCCGACGTATAAGTGCGACGGGGAGGGCGGCTTTGCCGGAGCGAATGGAGTGGAGGGGGCGGGGGGGGGGGAATATAATTGGCTAGTTGGCCGAAGAGGAGTTGAATTTGGGATTTGGGGGGAATTTTCGTGCGGTGGGCGGGGGAGTTTGGCGCATGGTCGGTTTCTCCAAATGCAGTCCCATGTGTCAGTGAAGAGGCAAGACGAAGCGTGTTCCGTTTGGGTGAGCGGTATGCGGGACCGACCGTGTGAGGGGTGCAATGCGACCGCGACAGGCGTGACGTGAGTGCACCGCCTTTTCCTTTTAAACTTGGTGCTTCACGCGATCCATCAATACTAATCCCGACTAGAACGACGCGTCCAGGTCTTTTCCCGCGCGATGCTGGGAGTTTGTCTTAGTTGGTTTGACAGACAGAGCGAGAGGAAGATGTGAAATGTGTGAATGTGTAGTGCATGTACTATTGGAGGGCCTAAGAGAAAATTGTGTACTATGTAAACCCTATGTTTGTATTTACTTCACATATTAGCTTTGTCTCGGGTCAAACCTTCTAAACTTTGACCAAGTTTATACGTACAAAAACAATGACAACGACAATACAAAGTAAATACTATTAGAATCATCATTCAACATATTTTCATACAATATATACCGGACGAGATTCATGCAAATACGGCAGATTTTCATTACATTTCGAACTTTTAGGACAAAAAAAGAGAAAAGAAACCCGACCCTAAACCTATACTATGGCGGCGACCGATGTCCACTTTCGTTTGTACTTCCCCATCAGTGAGAACGTCCTCCATCTGCCTCTCCATGAACGGCGGCGGGGTTCAAGACTCGTGAAGTGAAGGTGCGGTCTCCGGCAAGAAAGAGTAGAACACGGGAGACAGACCGACCAACTTTGCACACCATGCCCTGCCGCCTCCTATGCCCTACTTTTCCTCGGAGGAGTCCCTGAACTCGGCGGTGCCGGTGGACGTGAGGTCAATGATGATGGACGTGGATGGTTCATCGCTGTTAACCTGCCACATGCGCCACCGAACGTTGGACAGTGGCACGTAGGATGCGTGGCTGGTGGTGCTGTCGTCGTTGGCCACCGGCGCGGCCGCGTCCGCGTTTGCGAGCGGCCAGTTTAGCAATGGCGGCGACCTCGAGCTTTATCCCCGAAGACAAGCCCTCCCGCAGAACATTCCCACTCGCGGTCATGGTGGATGTGGTGCCAGGGAGGAGGATGTGCTCTGGTGTGGAGTTTAGCTGGGCGTTGCCGCTTTAAGTAGCGCATTCCGGCGAGGCCAAGCGTCTTGGTGCATCAATGAGTCGGTGTAGTTGGTTCCTCGGGTGGCGAGCCTTCTTAATGACAGCATATGTAAAGGCAGTATGAATGCGCGTAGCTGGTGCCGGCTGTGAACACACGCGCGCGAGGGTCGAGGGTTTTTTATGGGGCAGGGTAGTGAGCTACGGGCGTGGCAACGTTGGAGATGCCCTTTGCTAACATGCGATCCCACATGTCACTGAAAAAGCAAGACAACCCACGTTCCCTTGGGTCATAGCATGCCGGACTGACCATCTCGGGGTGCGACTTGAATGCGACACGAGTGCTGTCAGTGTACCGCCTTTTCATTTCGAATTTGTAAACCAAACACTTGTACTAGCCAGAGCATAACACCGAAAGCATATAGTACTACTACCTCTGTCCTGGTTTATTTGTACTCCTATGAAGTTGGCACCTCACCTCTAGCCAGCCAAGTAGCCCACATGTACAATAGTTATTCATACTACTACCTCCGTCCTGGTTTATTGGTCCCCTTCGCATTTTGTGCTAAAATTTGACCTTAGATTTAACTAACAAAATGTTAATGCATGTAACCAAAAGTAATATCATTAGAAACTATGTTCAAATACGAATCCAACAATATAGTTTTTGGTGATGTGCATTATTATTTTCTTAGTTAAATATATAGTCAAAGTTTGGCACAAAATTCTAAGGGGACCAATAAATCAGGACATGGTAATTACTTAGGTCGGTTGTGTGAGTCGTCCAAATATAATCATGTGCCTTTGCTTCTTTCTCATTCCTCTCCAACCCCTCTTCTCCGTCGATCATGCCGCCCTCCGGTCGACTCCATCCTCCCGCATGCCTCATCTAAACATTCCGTAGAGTGTCATTCGCATGTGGGCCTAGCTAGACCCTGCCTGTATTTCCAATGTTGTAATTTGTCCGACATGCATACAGACAAATGGTTCGTTTAAAGTTGCCTCCACTACGTGTCACTTCCCATCTTAGTTTTGACATCCCATTTGGTTCATGACCCGACAGATCTTGACGAGATCGATAGATGTTGAGAGATCGAGTGCGTGTCGTGCAAGGAGAGAAAGGTTTGGTGTGTTCCTATGATACAAATGATCGTGTGGGGTGGAGAGAAGGGGGGTGTTTTTGTGTGGGCGCATCAGTCGTGTACCATCTAGCTACAGATCAATTGAAAGAGCACTAGGGTGGGTCCGGAGATCGACCGATTGACCGATCTATAGAGGGGCGGAGAGAAAGATGAATGTATGCTTAAAAGAAGATAGATGAACGGCTTGGTTACAATTAATGCATGGTAGAGTGACCTAGGCGTGTGTCGAAGAGTGAACTGACGAGTGAGATACAATCCCGATACCTAGAGAGATCGATTTATGTGTGACATGCACAAAGAGGAACAAAGGTGGTATGTGTGTGTGCACGCGCTCGCGCGAGAGAGAGAGAGAGGAGAGAGAGACCCCGAGATGAAACCGAGAGAGATCGAGTGGGTGCATGTGTGATACAGAGAGATGGTGAGAAAAAAAGTTTGATGCATAATAAGACACATGGTATTTGAATCCCTAAAAAAGTTTCAAATATTAGAATTCAACCTAAGGCGGATTGAAATTTTTGAACCGGTGATCATAGCATCATCAAATCATATATAAAGGGCATTCAATGTTCGTTTCTCTTTTGAACGTACAATGTACTCCCTCCGATCCTTTGTAGTTTACATATAAGTTTTGTGGGTAGTCAAAGTATCTCTACTTTGATAAAACTTACAGAAAAAAGTATCAACATTCAACAATGCCCAATCAATATTGTTAGATTCGTACGTACTCCTAGATTTGTATCGAAAAAAATATGGTTTCCAATTTTTATTCAAACACATGAATGCTTGTTCTCGCGCATGCTCTTGCTATTAGCTAGGATGTCGCCACGTCTAGCCAGTCCAATAGTATATATTTTTAAAGCTCCCTGTCCAATAGTAGTTGGAGTAGTAGTACTACTAGTGGATTACTGACAACATCTGTAGTAGAGTATGGAGTGCTCCTAGTAGCACCTTAGTATTACACTACTACTAGTATGGGCGACCTGACACTCTCAACAAATTTCTTAGAATCTGTGCTACAATCTTCCCATCCAGCCATCCTCATCTCTCTCTTCTAACTTCATCCAACGTGGGCGGGGGAGGGGGGATGCTGCTTCGGTGCCGTAACTGCACCTGCAGTTGGGTCACCAACATGTGGGCCAGCCGTTTGTTAGGCCCACATGTCAGTGACCCAACTGCAGGTGTAGTTACGACACTCAAGCTCAGTCCGGGAGGGGGAGGGACGTCCGAGGGGGAGAGGGAGGGGGAAAGTTTCCCTACCGTCAGTTCGCTCTCAACTGCGGTCCCACAAGCAAACGAAAATGCAAGACAAAGCGCGTTCTATTCGATCGGTGAGCGACGTGCAGAGTCCACCGTGCCAGGGTGCAACGCGAATGTGACAATAGTGATGTACACCGTCCGTTCCTTATGAACTTGCATACTTCGAGTACTACTTTTTTTAACATAGTACAGACGCAAGCGCTCATACATATGCGCATACACTCACCCCTATGAACGCACACACGCACACCCTACCCCTATGAGCTTTTTCGAGAGACAGAGCCGGCATATCATCTTGATATTTATGAAGTCACCGCCTCGTCGTCGTCGGGAACGATGGGGAGGTCCGGACGTCTGCCACGTGAAACTCGGAAACTTTGGTCCCATCCCACCCCACAACTCTCCAGGCTCCAGCCATCCAGCTTTTCAAACTCCGCACAGTCAAAACCGATTGACCGGTCGTCACCGATAGCACTATTCATGCCCAAACCTTCGCTGCTTGGCCTACACCAGATATTTGACGACCGGTCACCACTGCCCCAAAATCACACCTCCTCTCCAGCCTATTCTCCCACCTTTCGATCCCCTAGCCGGCATCAATCATCCCCTAGTTGGCCGGAAAGCCATGGTGCGCCGCAAGATCACGTACTACAAGATGCTAACGTCGGAGCGCCGCGCAGAAATCGCGGCGGTGGTCGGCACCACAGACCTCCGTTCCCAAGCTCGCTTTGTGGCGGGCTAATTGCTAAGTCCTCTAGAGCCAAGCTCCGAGGAGGAGGAAGCCGATCCAATGTTCATGTCGGAGGTCGCGGCCCAGAAGGCCCCCGATGTGTATGACACGATGGACGTCAACTTCGTGCCGGCGTCTGAGCCCCCCATGGTGCAGGCGGACCAGCGGTTCAACCTGGCGATCCTAAAGGAGCACCGGGCGGCGGAGGCTCAACTCGACGCGGAGCGCGCGGATGCCGCTGCCGTCGAGGCCCTCCTGTAGGTGGAACCGTATGTCATGGACGTGAACCGGGCGGCGGAGGCTCAACTTGACGCGGAGCACGCGGATGCCGCTGCCATCGAGGCCATCCTGCAGGCAGAACTGGACTTCCTGGACTTGAACTGGGTGGCGGAGGATCAACTCGACGCGAAGCGCGCGGATGCCGCTACCATCGAGGCCCTCCTGCAGGCGGAACCGAACGTCCTGGACTTGAACCGGGCGGCGAAGGATCAACTCGACGCGGAGCGTGTGGATGCCACTGCCATCGAGGCCGTCCTACAGGCGGAATCGAACATCATGGACATGAACCGGGCGGTGCTCGCGTCCTTGCAGAGCGCTCGCACGCTCCGCGTGAATGAGTAGCTGGAGAAGGAGGAGAACCACACCACGGAGACACACGTCGGCAGATTCGGCAGCTTTGTGCCGGCAGCCAAAGACAACGAGGCTGGCTCGTTCCGTGAGCAGTGATAGTTTTTCTTTATGTTGTTATTTTAGGGATCTTTTGTTGTGTAAAAACATATTTATGCAAGTCGCCTGACTTTCATCATTTGGGTCAGTCGACCATTTCAGGCGGTTGGATGAAGATCCTACGTCTCCTAACCCTTCTTCTTCCTCACCTCTTCTTCTTCCCCAACAGACCACCGCACGGGCCGCACAGATCTTCCCCAACAGGCGGTTGGGTAAACATACTGTATGAATGAAAAATAGGTGTCAGATGTTTGATGGCTGGTTTGGTTTGATCACATGCGGTACCATGTGTCAGTGAAAAAGGCAAGACGAAGCACGTTCCCTTGGTTGGGTTCGTGGCGTGCCGGACCGACTGTCTGAGGGTGCAGTGCGACCGCGAGAGGCGTGCATAAGTGTACCTCCTTTTCATTTTGAACTTGTAAATCATAACAACAACAATGGTTGCGGTAGTCGGCTCTTCTCCGGTGTGTCTACTGTTTTGCCTCGGTTTGCTTGTTGTTGTGGAGTCGAAGCTGCGGCGGTGGGGCCATGTGGTGTACGATGACTGGCTGCAGGTGGCCCGTTCGGCGATCTTCCGTGGCGCCAGCCATGCCTGGTTTTGTTCTTCTGCGTTCTCCGTCAGAGTCGGAGCCGCGTTGTTTGGCCACAGGTCGACTTGTCGTCGATAAGGGTGGGCTTTGCCCTGTGTGTTTTAGTCTATGGGAGTGGGCTTGGCCCTTGTTGTTCCGGTTTTTGCTCGGTTTTCCGTAATTAACATGGGCAATTCTCTTCTGCTTAATTAATAGATGAGGCAATCTTTGCCTCCGTTTCAAAAAAAAAATCTGGTTTGCCAGGGTGAGCGACTTCGATTTATGTACGTAACGTGCTAAAAAAGAAGGGCGGGGTTTTCCTTCATGGGATCAATCGATACAAATCCTGATTAGAAATGTACAAGGGTAAACATTAAAGTTGGTTTAAGCCAATGTTAAAAGCTAGCTTTCCTCCTCGTTTGACGTAGTAATGCGTATTTTTTTCTCCAACGCCCAACAAGCTAACCCTCTCACTCCTCATTGGTTGATTAATGCAGCGCATGCAAACCAACCTTCTCACTTCTGCATGCATGCAAGGGGATATAAATGTCCTTGGTTGCTAGTACAAGGCAAACCCCATCAATTTTGCCTCGATTAGTGTTAGTGGCCTATATAGCTGCAAATTGTAATTTTGATAGTGGCCTTGTATACAAAAAATGAAGGGAGTAACTATTTGACTTCCTTCCCCCTTACGGTGACATCGACGATATCTCGATTGTTGTGGCTTTGGCCAAGTTCGTTCGACGGAGAACACTATTGAGGTAGACCGCAAGTGCCGCCTGCAAGATGAGACAACCGCCTTCTTTGCATCCAGGAAGTCTGTTGAACCAAAGGAGGCCTAATAGCATCGTCCGTCCAGCTTACTGCGGTAAAGGTGGTTTCTCGAAGAAGACGATGGTGAAGCGGAGTCAGCGAAAAGTGAAATGATGGTTGCTTCGTCCGTGCTTTGTGATTTTACGCCTCACTGCTTTGTGATTTGTGATAGAAGGGACTAGGGAGTAGACTCTGTGATCTATGCATGTGTCCAAGCACTGGAGAAAGAGGAGAGAGGTTGCATTTTTCTATTCCTTCGATCAATTTGGCATCGGCGCACCAGGGAGCTTCATTCGGTTCCCTCTTTTTTGGCTTTGGCAGCACCCTCCACAATGGTTCCCATTGATGCCAAAACCTATTTTCCCATTTGGCTACACATTGTGGATGCCCTTAAGTGTACCACTTGGTTTTGCTCTTTGGTGCTATCTATACAAATCTCGATCATATTGATCTAAAAAAAATCAAGATTAGTAAAAAGGAGGTGATTTTGCCGCGTGGAAGGCAGGGGAGGTTTTTTCTTTTTAGAGGATGTTGGCCTGGCGGTTTGTTAACATGCAGTCCCATGTGTCAGTGATGTACCAAGCCGATCCGCGTCCCACATGCGGCAGGACAACGACAGAAGCAACACGCGGTTAACTTGAAGAAGATGAGGGAGAAGCAGATTCAGCAAAGAGTGAAATGATGGTTGCTACGTCCATCCAACTTTTTTTAGCATCACTTCGTCCATGCAACTTAATTGCAGGAAAGGTGCATCTTTGTGATTTGACGCCTAATTGCTCATTACTACTACGGTGCCACGACCGGGGTGCGTCCCCCTGCTGCTATGCACTGTTATTTGGTGCATGCACGTGGACCTGGTTGCTTGATGTCCCACATGTTGGCGAAAGGGACTGAACATTTATGAAAGGGAGCGCTCCACTCTTATGACGGAGTACATGACACGGCGGCCCAGTGAACTATTACTTGTACTCTACTACTATAGTTTTGCTGTTTCGCATGATCCATCAATACAAACCCGATTAAACAGGCGTGGGCGGGATTTTTCCCGCGCGGTAGGCAGGGTAGTTTGGCATAGTCGGTTTGACACAGAGAGCGATAGAAAGATGTGAAATGCTTGAATGTGTAATAGGCCCTTTGTGTGTGTGTGTGTAGTCGGGCCTTTTATATCACTACATGATACTAGCCATACATTTCTACGCAATTTTAATGTATGCAAAATGAAGAATTGAAGTAACAATATGAGATCTAAAACTAAAAACACATATGATTAATTGTGTTAGAGTATAGTAGTACTGTATTGCATAGTTTTTAGATGTAACATGCAAGAACGTGTAGGGATGTTCTTTTTGAGGGCCTACAGAGAGAAATTGGGCATAAAGTGGATTCAAATATTTGTATTAGTCTTCATAGTATTTGTAACTCTTATCTAGAGTTTGTACGGTAGACGTGAATGCTTGTTCGCTCTTATGAAACCAGTACAACAATAATGGGGTGGCGTGCGCCAATTTAAGCAGTGGCAGGTTGGCCTACTCGGCTCTGTGGAGAGAGCGAGAGAAGAGATAAATACACTGATGGTCAGTGTATTTGAAGCGAACAGCGTAATACGGTCACCAGACTTCAGAATACACTCATTACGGTCACTATATATGTTTTGCGGTAATTATATGGTCACTGGCTCCTCGTTCAGCATCGGAATGCACTCTGTTGACCGGCCAAATAGTCTGCGTGGCACTATGTTGACCGGTTAAATTGGCCATGTTCCTTGTGGGTCCCACCTGTAAGTTGGCGGAGGAGAAAGTAAGATAAACACAAATTTACGCACGCGCGACAAGACTCCAAGCCGTGCGCCGGTGCGCAGGAACCACCTGGTTGTGTATGTGTGTCAGGGCATGATGTGTGTGCATGCATGTGTAGGTTGAGCGCTTGAGCGTGAGCGTGTGTGTTGGTCATGTGGTGTGTGCATGCATGCGTGCGTGTCTGCGTGGGTGCATGTGTACGTGTGAGTGTTGCATGCATGTAGTTCGTGTGCATACATGCGTGTGTGCATAATCACCACACTAGCTCCTGTGTATTAAAAGAGCCGGCTCAGCATACCAATAGAAGGCCACCTTGTCCGCTATGCCCGCGGTCACGACTTCAAATACCCACCGTCCAATAATTTATTTTCGTTTATTTTCATTCTTATACCCGCCGACAGGTGGGCCCTATTGTAGTGAGATAATGTGTGCTGATGATATAACACTTGATGCGCCACGTGGAGCATTTACCTGGTCAACTAATCGTTTCTTCAACAAATACAGAGTTGTACGGTGAGCCTGTGACTGTATAATAACCACAAGACGTATATGGCGACCGTAATGAGTGGATACTGAAGTCCAGTGAACGTATCGTGCTTTCGCTTCAAATACAGCGATCGTCGGTGTATAACTCACGAGATAAAGATGAAACATGCGTGAATGTGCTGGGGGCGTACTTTTAAAGGGCCTAGAGATAGTTTGTTTGCGTACGTGAAAGGGGCGTAGAGGGGCGGGGGGCGATGGAGAGAGAGCTGCTCTTCATTTCTTTTTATTATGACTAACTTTATATATAGTATAAAAATATAAAAATTCACAATGCGGAATAAATATCATTGGGTGCACCATGCAAATTAACTTTCATACTCAATATAACTTTGTAATATTGTATATATGTAGATTTTCTAAAATAAAATTTTGGCCACACTTTGTGTGGTTTTCATTCAAAAGGAATGTTGTATGCAAAGTAAAAGTGAAGTGAGGGCTTTTTAGATCAATGGGGCACATATAAGATGTAACATATGTGAATGTGTAGTTGACGTATTTGGCAGGGCTGTCGGAATCGGGGCTCCGGGGACCCAAGAAAGGTTCAAACTCTAGGGTGCGCTCATTGAACCTCGCCTAGCCCTGCCTTGCAACCACCACCTCACGACGATGCTCCGGCATGCTCGAGTGAGAGGAAAAGGGGACAAGAGACACGACAGTTACCCAGGTTCGGGCCACCTTGCGGTGTAAGACCCTACTCCTGCCTTGGATGGATTGCCTTGCGAGGGAGGATGAATATGAGTGTACAAGGGGAGAGAGTGGCCTCAGGAGGGTCCAGGAGTCGATCCTAGGAGCCGATCCCCCTCTATGGTGGCGCCCTATCTCTATTTATACTGGCATTTGTCCTCTTCCCTGAAATAATAAGGCGGGAAGGGTTGCCACAACGGCCAATTTGAAGGGGGCATGAGTACAGCTTATCCTGACTAAAGCTGGTGTTCGCTTGCGAATTCCTCCTGCCGTGACGAGCTGGTGGGCTCGGTGATGACATCCGTCCTCGCGAGCCCATCGTCCTGGTCTTCTTGCACCAAAATGGCAACCTTTGGGGATTGCTTTGGGAACTGGTGCGCCGTCCTTGCTTCCTTAGCACGAAAGAGGCAAACCTCCTCATCCGCGCTTGCTGGCGCCCTTCTGCCTCCGCTCGTCGCCATGCGCATCACCCACGTGAAGGCGCAGGGCCACGCAGTTCCGTTGCCTGATCCTTGCTTCACACGCCCCCGCGAGTGGCCTCGGGAGACGGCCTCGGGAAGCCGCCTCGCGAGGGGGCCTCACGAGGCTACTGACGGTGCTTACTGACGTGCGCCTAGCAAGGGGGGCCTCGCGAGGGCCTTGCTCATGAAGTCCAAAGGTGGGCCGCGCGAGGGGCCAGGCAGTGCGCTGCACGATGGGCCGCAGGAAGACGGGCCTGGGTAACCCCAGTCCCACAGGCCCGACAGTAGCCCCCGGGCCCGCAATGCGCACGATCCGCCTGAAGGAAAGGGGCGAAGCGATGTGGGCCCCAACCGCCTACGGCCAGGCTCGACACGTGGAGCAGGACGGGGCGCGAGACGCCCCCACTTTCTCCATGATGCCTCGACATCCACCCGGGCTGACATAAAGCCTGGCGGGCGCAGCACGGGCCCATCATTGCTCTTCTCCTGCTCTCCATCTGTCTTCAGAAGGCGAAGGAACAAGGACCGGTCTCCATCGGATGCTATATAAGGGCAAGGGGACGGACCCCTCGACTCATCTTCTCCGCCCACACCTCTTCTTCTACACCTGCCGTCGCCACAGCCATGGTTCCCATGAGGAGGTTCTCCGCAGCCGAGAAGGGGAAGGCGGCGTTGGAAGACGTGGAGCCATCAAAGCCCGCGAGGGGGCGGGGCTGCCCTCGCACAACCGCTGCCACGCCCGGGGCGCCTCCTCGGGGATGCAGACGCCCTCCGCTGGCTCCGGCAACCGCGGAGGGCACTCCGCCTGCGGGCGTGGACGTGGGGGGCGAGGCAGCCGTGGACGGGGTGGGCGGAGTGGTGCAACCACCCAGTCGCCCGAGTCGTGGAGCCACTTCGCCGACGCGGCCCGCGAGTTCATCGTGAACATGCACTGTAATCCTTGCACCTAGCTCCGGCTCCCCATCACCTTCGTGGACGAGATGGTGGGGCCGCGCCTCTGGGCCTGTGGCTGCAACCGGACGGCTGCTGCAACGGCACTTCCTGGGTGGCAACGGACTTCACCCCCTCTGGCTTCATCTTCCTGAGGCGAGGGTGGAAGTCATTCGCCCTCTCTCGCGGCTTGAAGGAGGGGCACATCCTCTTCTTCAAGTACGATGGGGCCGCCATGCTTTTCATGAAGATCTTCGGGGTCATCGGCTGCCGCCTGAAGTGCTGCACGGAGAGCAATGACAGTGACTCCACCGGCGATGATGACGGTGACGCGTCCCCCTCCAACGGAAGCGAGAGTAGCGGCGGGTCCCCCAAAATCAAGAGAAGGATGAGGACTCCGACTAGTGCATGGTCGATGCCTAAGGCGACGCCCTGGGAGCGGCGGCCTTCGCGAGGAGATTTCCCTTTGCTTGTTTTTTCTGCATCAGAACGACATGGGCCCCGTGGGGGCGTGTAAGGAACTCTGGCACTTATGCCTTATCTTTAGTGATTTTGCGGTTCGAAGTTAAGTTCGATCTCGGCGCTCCTCGTTAGGCTTGCCCTCTTCTTCACGATTGCCAAAATGCTCTGCGTCGCTAGCTCTGACGACCAAGGCCAGGCGGGCGCCAGCGGGCGCAGTACAGCAGGTTTCCTCTTTGGTGCTAAGGAAGCAGGTGCAGACGCAGAGTCCTGAGGAATCAGCCAAAGGTTTCCATTCCCGTGCTACAAGACCAGGACAGCAGGACGAAGGTCATCGCCGAGCCCACCACGACGTCACAACCAGAAGCTTTGCAGGCGAAGACCACCTTTCGTCAGGATAAGATGTACTACTTGTCTCCCTTCAAACTTGGCCGTTGTGGGATCCCTTCCCGCATTTGTTTTGGGGGAAGAGGACCGAGGCCACTATAAATATAGCTAGGCCACCACCGTAGAAGGGGACGCATCAACCAGATCATCCCCACCAGCTCACACCAACACAAGAACACACCTCCTGAGGTTGTTCCCCCTCTGTACTAGTTCATCCTCAGCCCACCTCGAGGCCAATCCACCACAAAGCAGGAGTAGGGTTTTACACCGCAAGGTGGCCCGAACCTGGGTAAACCGCTGTGTCCCTTTCCTTTCCAGTTCATCGAGCTAGGCCGTTGGATCGACGATTTGGCAGACTAGGGAGATTGAGTTCTTCGCATGCACCCCAGAGTTCAAACCTTTCTTGGGTCTGCGGAGCCCTGGATCCGACATTTGGCGCGCCAGGTAGGGGTGCGTCGAAGTCTCTCCCCTGCCGTTCGCCCCATCGTCACCATGGCGGGAGATCCTTGAGCTCACACTGAGCAATGGGCCGATCGGCCCGCCCGAGCAGCGCCCCCTGCCCAAGATGCCCTCCACTCTGCGCTCCTTGCAGCCCACACGACGGCAAGCGCCGTCGGCATCAGGCGGCACGGACCACCTCAGCCCGCTTCCGCGCCGCGTCGCAACCGCTCCACCGCGCGGTCTTCGGGCTACGCTGCAGCGACGACCCTACACATGCGCCGGCAGCAGGTGAACATGTGAGCCGTGCTCATCGTGGCGCGGGAGCTGCTGCGGTGCAGGCTAGCGGAAGGTAGCCACGACGCCCTACTGGAGCGCATCGCCGAGCTACTCGATGCCGCCTACGAGGGCGCGGCGCCCTTCTGCACCTTGCCTACATCACAAGTGCTGCCGGGGGCACGCGCCAGCTCTCGTCACACCCGCGCGCCCTTCCTTGGGGGGCCCGGAGGATCTTGCGACGCCAACCTCGCCCGTGACGCCGCTTACCCTACCCAGGATACGTCACGCCCCAGCATGACGTGACCGGGCGGCCCCTCCCGGGACCGCGATGGGATGCCACCCTACGGTCGTCGTGACCTGGCATCAGGCATGACAAGCAACGGCGCCGGGCGGCCAAGCGCAGACCCGGGGATGGTGATATCTGGCACCCCTGTACCTCCACTGACGAGCTTGCTGTATGTGCCAAGAGGAAGCCCCTGCTCGTTCCCCTCGCCAGCCTGGGTGGCAGGACCACGTGAGACCGAAGCTCTACGCGGGCCGCCCCGCAGCTTCACCGGCATCTTCGACAACAACAGACACCGGGTACAGCTGATATCTCAGGAGCACGATTACGCTAACCATGGACCGCAGGTAAACCAAGCCACGACAACAGTCGTGGACCTCAGGATGATGGCCCCGCCGCAAGCGGACGAAGTGCACTGGGATCTACGCAGGGGGAGCCTGGCGCCAGGGCCTCCCCCGCACCGCGTGGAACAAGGCGCCGCCACGACGGCGGCGCACGCTACTCGGAGGTAGGTCCTCCGTCGGGGAAGGCGCCGGTGAGCCCTTCCCCTCGGTGGGGGGCTTGCGATCGCCGGGGCACCTCCAGCGTCCCCCTCACCCCTTGGTCTCGTCCTAGTTTTCGGACGCCCCAACGGTGGTCAGGGGAGGCGCAGGGCGGGGCCCTCACCAGGCGTCAGGGACACTCGTGAAGATCTCCGCTCGTGACACTCTCACGTAATAATGAGTTGGGGCTGTACACGCCCCAGAGTCTCCTGAGCGACGCCCTCGGGCCTCACGGGGGCTCCCACCCACGTCCAAGCGGAAGCACTTAGCTCCGCGCTGGTGAGAAGACTAGTCTAAGTGCCGGATGCGGCTGTTTGTTTCGCCCTCTTTCTATAACCCGATTTGCCATCTTTTGAAATGAGATTTGGAGTTTCGTGAGCTTATCAAAAGGAAAAAGGGGGGGGGATTTTTCAATTCATGGTGTTTTCTTGGCTTTTGGTTTATGTTAAAAAGCAGGGCTCATGCCTGCTGCCCCCCCTCCCCGTGAGCACCCCGCGAGCGGGGGCTGGGCGTAGCATGCGCGCCGAGGCCCCCATGGGGCCAAAAGCGCATCTGCCGCAGGACCACTGCGCGCACGCCTTGCCGTGACTCGGCAATCGGCTCCTCACGCGGTGCTCTCGGGCAGACCTGCAGGCTCCTCAGGAGGCTCAAGCCCTCGCGAGCCCCCGCGGGGCCCGCCTCAGGAAAGGAGTGCCCTCACGACACAAGAACCCGTCCAAGACCGCCGGCACCAAAGATAAGTCATAGCAAACTTCTCTAGTAGGGGGCCTTTCTGCCCTCGGCAGCACATTTCAGAATCAATTTAGAAGGCATATCATCGTTTCATACATAACGGGGAAACGCCCACCAAGAAAATGGTTTTCACGCCCCACGGGGCCGAGCCCAAAATTTTGGTATGCAGGTCAGGATCGGAAAGGAAACGTAAGCCCAGCAAGACGCGCTGCCATCGGCGTCGCCATCTTCATCATCACCATCGTCAGCACCACCCTCTTCAGCTGCGGGCACGTCCACGCCATCTTCACGGGCGAACTCTGCGACCAGGTCGTCCACATGGTCATCCACCCAGCTCGCTAGGTCACCCTGCGTGACCCTGGGCATGGGGGCTATTGCAGCATTGAAGTCGAAGTCAGGACCAAGCCTAAGAAGGTAGCTGAAGACACGCGAGAACGCGCACCCGAGAAGTCCCCTGCTTCTTTCCTCGACGAGCTGGAGCGCCCTCGTGGCCCGGTCTTCCAGACGGGTCACGACTTGGGTAAAGAAGTGGAGGTAGCCAGCGTCATCAGCCTCGTGCGGGCGGGAGACGCTCTCTTCACAGATGGTATCCAAGGCCCGGTTGGCCCGGGCCCTGAGGTCCTCAAGCATCGAGGAGCGCTCATGCTGCATCGTCCGACGGTGGTTCGCTTCGTTCGTGGCTTTCTCCACAAGAGACGTGACGCCCGCGACCTGCTGCTGAAGTGAGGACAAGTCGGCTTGGGCGGAGGCCCGAGCCTCCTTGGCGGTCATCTCGCGCTGCTCTGTCGCGGCAAGCTTCGCCCTAAGGGTGTTGGTCCTGCCCTGCAACTCAACCTGCTGCTGTTGGAAGCGGGTCTCCTGGAGCCTCAGCTTCTGGCGGTATTCACCAACAAGAGCCCCGCGAATCTCCGCCACCCTTCGGTCAATCTCCTGCTAGACCTTGGCCTCCCGGGCGGCAACGGCGTCTTCAGCCGCGGCCACTTGGCGCTCCCTCACCTCCAGCCGCTCGAGCTACAGGTTATGTTCCGAGATCTCAAGCGCCAGCACATCCTCACGCGCCTGGCCTCCTATCTCATCTGAGGGGGCCTCGCTCGGCGGTGCCGCCCGGGTGGCCCTGCGCGCCTGGACCTGCCGCTCAAGGGTGGCGTTCGAAGCTCGAAGCTCCTTCTCCCGCTCCTCGGCCGCCTCGCGACGGTGGTCAGCAGCCCTGGCCTCCTCCAGAGCGCGGGCGCATGCCTCACGAGAAGTTGCGAGGGACGCCGCGGCGTCTGTATGAGCGCGCTCGTGCTGTAGATGCCCGAGGTTGATGGCGACCTTCAGCTGGTGCCACTCGCGCGCCAGGCGGAGGCCTTCCACCTCGAGGCGTGCGTCGACATCAACAAGTTCTCCCCCAAGTCAACCCAGCGCGCCCATTGCCTCCTAGAAAAGGTCATGATGGACGACGCTGCACCCGTGAGCAAGCTCCAGCGCGCGGCCGGGCCCTTCTTCCGCGCCAGGGGCTGCCGGAGAGGCACGAAACGACTCGCCCGTCTCTGGCAGGGGGCTGGCCGCCGGCGCTCCTTCATCTGTTCCCCAGGCCTCGACGGAAGCATTGTGCGACTGAGCCCTGCTCCTTGAAGACGAAGCCGGCGATGGGCTCGCCCAGCTACCAGCGAGCACTAGTGGAGGAGCCCTCGGCACGGCCCCTGCACCCCAGAGATGGCCGTGGAGGAAGGAAGCTGGGAGCACGGGCTCGCAGCCTTCCGGTGGTGCCTTCGCCTCGCGGGCCGGCTCCGTGCCCTGCGCGGGCACCCGACGCGAGGGGCCTGGAATCGCGAGCGGACCAAGGGCATCCGGGGGTCGCACCCCAGGAGGCTTCACCGCAGCAACCGAGGGAATCCTGAAGAGCCAAAGTCAGAAAAGGGCGTGACACGCGAAGATCCATGAAGATAAGGTACTTACTCATCCACGGCTATCCACTTCCTTTGCTTCAGGGCTTGGAGAGTGCCACCACTGCAGCTCCAGAGCCCTTTCCTCTTGCGGAGTGCCCTGAGGTCCAGACGAGGTAAGCCGGGGGCCGATGCACCGCCCTTCGCGGTTGGGCTGCGGTCCGCCACCTCAGGAGCACCTGACGGCACCCGCTCTCCAGCGGTCGCCTCAGGAGCACCTGACGGCACCCGCTCTCCAGCAGCCCCCGTGGCGCCAACCGTGGGGGCTGCCACGCACCAGCGCTACATGCAGAGCATCCTGGCGGCTCACGAGGCCAGGCACCAGGCAATCCTATCGGAGGAGGTGCTGGATCCTCGCGAGCCCCTCGGGCCCCCGGTGCCTCACGAGGCTCAGGACCTAGACGGCTCGTGAGGAACGACTTCTGCAGTGCACGTCTTCAGCTACTCCAACACTTCTTCAGCAACAGTGCCAGGTGACACTCTTTTTGGTTTGTTCAATTAGGGGCGCCCCTCGGGCTGCATTATCCTTAAGCTGCCAGGGCCAGGCCCGCGGTCGCACCATTTTATTTCATGTACCCTGAACCAGTATGCTCACCTCTGCTATTATGGTTATCGACGTTACCTCTGCTATCTCGTTATTTATGGAGTCGCCCCTCGCGGCCTCCGCGCGTTGCTAACCTGCCTTTTGCTCACCCCACAACGGGAGCTGCTGGCACGGCGCCTGTGCTCGGGTTCATCCCTGCAGCGCTGATAAACCTGAGAGATCGAGCTCTGGCTCGCGGCCCGCCCCACGCACGTCACCTCACCGGATCCTCAGTGCCTTCGTCTTCTTGTGGAAAGATCAACGGCAGGACAGCAGACGCGTCTATGTGCTATGTTCTCTTTCCTCGACTAACTCGCAGGAACCTCCAGAGTCAGACTACGAGCGGCCTGGCTAGCCACTCCCTTTTCACACAATTCGCTTGCACGTTAAAGGGGGGGTCCCTGAGCATCGTGCCTCAGGGACTCCTACTGGCTCTCGAGCCCTCACCCACTGGCCTTGACCACGGCATCGTGACCTGGCATACCAGTGGCGGCTGAGCCTCACTCGAGGGCCGGGACCCGAAGACGTAGAGCATTTAGATGAGCAAGGAAAAGGGGATCGGTGCGAGCCCTGCCTAGAACCGCCACCACCAGGATGTAGTCAGTCGTCGCGCGAAGGAATCACCGTAGGCTTGCCAAGATAAGTCACCCCATACATGTCGGCGTAAATCTCACGACCCACTATTTTGATCCTCGCAATCTCGCTCGGGCAAGGCCGTTTTCCCTATCGGCCTTCAGGGGGCTGCTTGCGCGCTAAAGGGGACCTCCTGAGCATCGCACCTCAAGGGCTCTTACCAGACCTCGGGCCGCCCACCTCCTGGCCTTGACCACGGCATCGTGACCTGGCATACCAGCGATGGCTGGAGCCCACCTGGGGACTGGGTCTTGTCAGCGTAGAGCGCTAAGCTACCACGAGAACGAAAGGGAGCACATTGCCAAAGCGGGACACGCAATCGCAACATCGAACTAGGAACAATAACATTAAAGCAAAAGCATTACAATTCTTACATACCCCCACGGGGCACGTCATGGTTTTGTGCAGGAAAAACAAAAGAAAGGGACCTTGGAGAACCCCGGCCTCAGGATGTCACCGACGGCGCCGAGTCGACGCCGCTGCCGTACTTCGGGCGCGGCGAGAGATCGGCGGCACGTAGCTGTCATCGTCGCTGGACTTAGGAGAGTCGCTGGACTCTGGAGAGTTGCTGCTAGCGCTGGAGGAGCTGCTGGCAAGGCCAAGGGCAAGTTCAGCGCCCATGGCCGCGCCGCGCGGATCGCCTCTTTAGGAGCAGCATTCCAGGCGCCGACCGTCCTCGCCAAACACCTTTAAGAGGAGCGTCGAAGCTCCGTCGTATTCGAAGTGGATGGCGAGAGCTCCCCCCGGGCAGCAGGCGCGGGCAATCTCGCCCCATCCTCGAGTCATGAAGACTTCGCCAGGGCGGACGACCTCGACCTCCGCTTCAGTAGCTTGGCTGCAGCACCTGGCGTGTTGCAGCCATAGCTCAACGGGCCCCTTCGGCGGTATCTGCTCTGTGAAGAACCGCGTGAGCCGGATCCATGTGCATGGCGGCATTGCCGCCCACACCACGAACTCGCGTGACGTACCTTCGGCATGAGTTCGCAGGCCGGATGGCCGTGCAGCCACCACCTGCCCTCCTCCATGACCCTGACCCTCACGGCGCTGGGCGTTGCCCCTGGGCGCAGGGCTCTGCGTGCGGGCGTACATAGGGATTGGCAAGCCCGGTGGAGGCCGCTCGTGCCAAGGCAGTGTCACCTGGGCCCCTTCGCCGGCGTCGCGGGAGCGGCCGAACCTCTTCTTCGGCGGGAGTGGCCCGGGTTCCTCCCGAGGGGTTTTCCCCTTCTCCGCCGCGGAAAGCCTCCTCACCGGCGCCATGGATGCTTCAACGAGATGGTGGGATAAGAAGGAAGAAGAAGGAGCAAGCGGCGGGAAGACAGAGATGAGCAGGCTTGTGTTTGATGGTGGAGGGGGACTAAACTTTATTTTTCCCGCTTGGGAACCGCCGCTAATGTGTTTAGCATGGAAGATATTGACAACTCTTGGTCGTGACGTTGACATGAAGGGTATACCTCCCAAAATTATATTTATCTCTGATTTAAGCTTCGAGCTCTGGCACCAGTTCAAATCCCTGCTTCCCTCTGCGAAGGGCCTATCTATTTACTTTTATGTTGAGTCATCACCTTCTCAAACAAGCGCAAGTCGTGAGAGCGCTATTGTCATGCTCATGCATTGTGTATAGTTAATGTTGAATGCATCATGACTGGATCTCTTCTACCATGAATTACAATGTTTAGTCACTGCTTGAACTTTGGAGGTGCTCTGCATTTATGTTTTGCGGTCTTAGAAAGGGCTAGCGAGATACCGCTATTGTCATATTATATCATGATTGTTTTGACAAAGGTTGGCATTTGAGATATCTTATTATTGCTCGCTAGTTGATTATGCCATTGATATGAGTTAATATAATTTCAAAGAGTTATTGTTTGCATGGTTAGTCATGATCTTTGCTGAAAACCTAGTTTCTATTTAAGCATATATATGGAAACAAGAACAAAAGAGTTCGTAAAAGTTTTTCTTTATCACTTTTAGTTTGTCAACTGAATTGCTTGAGGACAAGCAATGGGTTATGTCGGCGTTCTGGGAACCAGGGTACCCAGACTTGCCTGCCTGCGGCCCACGACGTGGCTCCATCTGCGGCCTGGTACGGCCCATCATTAGCATCAACAACACAAGACCCTCGCGAGGGGCCAAGCCTCACGAGGCGGACGACGTCAAGACCTCCAGAGGAAGCGGCCTCCTTAGGCCGGCTCCTGAGGAGCGGAGATTTCTATGCAAGCCCCACCTCGTGAGGTTCAGATGACGCAAGCTCTGATGACCAAGGCCAGGCGGGCGCCAGCAGGCGCAGTACAACAGGTTTCCTCTTTGGTGCTAAGGAAGCAGGTGCAGACGCAGAGTCCCGAGGAATCAACCAAAGGTTTCCATTCCCGTGCTACAAGACCAGGACGGCAGGACGAAGGTCATCGCCGAGCCCACCATGACGTCACAACCAGAAGCTTTGCAGGCGAAGACCACCTTTCGTCAGGATAAGATGTACTACTTGTCTTCCTTCAAACTTGGCCGTTGTGGGATCCCTTCTCGCCTTCGTTTTGGGGGAAGAGGACCATGACCACTATAAATATAGCTATGCCACCACCGTAGAAGGGGACGGATCAACCAGATCATCCCCACCAGCTCACACCAACACAAGAACACACCTCTTGAGGTTGTTCCCCCTCTGTGCTAGTTCATCCTCAGCCCACCTCGAGGCCAATCCACCACAAAGCAGGAGTAGGGTTTTACACCGCAAGGTGGCCCAAACCTGGGTAAACTGTTGTGTCTCTTTCCTTTCCAGTTCATCGAGCTAGGCCATGAGATCGACGAGTTGGCAGACTGGGGAGATTGAGTTCTTCGCACGCACCCCAGAGTTTGAACCTTTCTTGGGTCTGCGGAGCCCTGAATCCGACAGGTTAAGCTTGGGGGAGTTGATACGTCTCCATCGTATCTACATTTCCTAATGCTTTTGCTCTTGTTTTGGACTCTAATTTGCATGATTTGAATGAAACTAACTCGGACTAACACTGTTTTCAGCAGAACTACCATGGTGTTGTTTTTTGTGCAGAAATAAAAGTTCTCAGAATCGGACGAAACTTTTTGGAGAATTATTTTGGAATAAATAAAAAAATAATGGAACTAAGACCCACTGGAGGGGGGGCCCAGTTGCCCACAAGGCACCAGGGCGCGCCACCCCCTCTCTCGCACCCTGGTGGGTAGTGGGGCCCACGAGGCTCCGCTGACCCTCACTCGGACGCTATAAAATCCTATTTTTCCAGAAAAAAATAGGAGAGAAAGTTTCATCACATTTTATGATACGGAGCTGCCGCCACCTCCTATTCTTCATCGGGAGGCCAGATCTGGAGCCTGTTCGGGGCTCCAGAGAGGGGGATCTTTGGTCTTCGTCATTGCCAACCATCCTCCATCACCAATTTCATGATGCTCACCGCCGGGAGTGAGTAATTCCTTTGTAGGCTCGCTGGTCGGTGAGGGGTTGGATGAGATTCATCATGTAATCGAGTTAGTTTTGTAAGGGCTAGATCCCTAGTATCCACTATGTTCTGAGATTGATGTTGCTATGACTTTGCTATGCTTAATGCTTGCCACTAGGGCCTGAGTGCCATGATTTCAGATCTGAACCTTTTATGTTTTCACCATTATATCTATGTTCTTGATCCGATCTTGCAAGTTATATGCACCTACTATGTGTTATGATCCGTAAACCCCAAGGTGACAATAATTGGGACACTTTCCGGTGATGGCCGTAGTTTGACGAGTTCATGTATTCACTATGTGTTAATGCTTTGTTCCGGTTCTCTATTAAAAGGAGGCCTTAATATCCCTTAGTTTCCTTATGGACCCTGCTGCCATGAGAGGGTAGGGCAAAATATGGCATGCAAGTTCTTTTCCATAAGCACGTATGACTATTTACGGAATACATGCCTACATTTTATTTATGAACTGGAGCTAGTTCTGTGTCGCCCTAGGATATGACTGTTATATGATGAATATTATCCAACGTAATCACCGATCCAATGCCTACGAGTTTTTCACATACTGTTCTTGCTAAGTTACTTTTGCTATTACTACTGTTACAACTGCTACAAAACTGTTACTACTGTTACCGTTACCACTTCTAGCGTTACTACTACTATCAAACTATCATATTACTGTGCTACTGATCACTTTGCTGCAGATATTTAATCTCCAGGTGTGGTTTAATTGACAACTCAATTTCTAATACTTACAAATATTCTTTGGCTCCCCTTGTGTCAAATCTATAAATTTGGGTTGAATGCTCTACCCTCGAAAACTATTGCGATCCCCTATACTTGTGGGTTATCAAGACCTTTTTCTGGGAGGGGGGAACCGAAGCTATCGTCGTCACCAAAAACCCTCTCATCATGGGAGGGCCAATCTTCATCAACATCTTCAACAGCACCATCTCATCTCAAAACCCTAGTTCATCTCTTGTGTTCAATCTTTGTATCAAAACCTCAGATTGGTACTTGTGGGTGACTAGTAGTGTTGATTACATCTTGTAGTTGATGCTAATTGGTGGAAGATTATATGTTCAGATCCATTATGATATTTATTACTCCTCCGATCTTGATCATGAATATTATTTGTGAGTAGTTGCTTTTGTTCTTGAGGACACGGGAGAAGTCATGTTACAAGTAATCATGTGAATTTGATATTCGTTCGATATTTTGATGATATGTATGTTGTGATTCCCTTAGTGGTGTTATGTGAATGTCGACTACATGACACTTCACCATCATTGGGTCTCAAGGAATTCATTGTGGAGTAGTTATTAGATGATGGGTTGCTAGAGTGACAGAAACTTAAACCCTAGTTTATGCGCTATTCCGTAAGGGGCTGAGTTGGATCCACATGTTTAATGCTATGGTTAGATTTTATCTTAATTCTTCTTTCGTAGTTGCGGATGCTTGCGAGAGGGGTTAATCATAAGTGGGAGGCTTGTTCAAGTAAGAACAGCACCAAAGCACCGGTCCACCCACATATCAAATTATCAAAGTAGCGAACGCGAATCAAACAAACATGATGAAAGTGACTAGATGAAATTCCCGTGTGTCCTTGAGAACGTTTTACTTATTATCAGAGACTGTTCTAGCATGTCCTTTGCTACAAAAAGGATTGGGCTACCCTGCTGCACTTATTATTACTATTAATACTCGTTACTTGTTACAAATTATCTTGCTATCAAACTACCTTTTACCGACTATTTAAGTGCTTGTAGAAATTACCTTGCTGAAAATCGCTTGTCATTCCCTTCTGCTCCTCGTTGGGTTCGACACTCTTACTTATCGAAAGGACTACGATTGATCCCCTATACTTGTGGGTCATCAACCCTTCCCTCCCCTCTCGCGGTGGTGCGAGATGGGTTGGGCCGTCACATGCATCTTGGGCCGCAGATGTCGGGGGTGAAAGAAAATGCGGTGCCCCCATGTTTGGTTTTGGTAATTGATGACAATCTCTATGGACTAATGGTTGCCTTGAGTTATATTTGAAGGGTTTGGCCATAGGATTTTCTTGTAGTCCTTGTGTTGGTTTCAAGGAGTTTATTAGATGACCAAGGTTCTATTCAAGGAATTATCCAAAGATTGGTCATGTAGAAGACATGATACAAGTTTGATCAAGACTAAGTTAAGTGTGAATCAAGTTGATCAACACGCAAAGCATAGAAGATGTACCGAAAGGGATCAAGTGATCCCATGGCATGGTAACCATTGTCCATTGTGCTTTGTGTACTAACCCATGGTCTACGTGATAGTTCTATGTGGGGTTAGGTATGTTTCCATGGGCTTGTGTCAAGAGGAAGATCTCATACAACCCATGGAGGATGACACGAAGTGGTGATCGTCATCATGATTGCGGTGTGCAAGTTCAAGTGGAGCATCAAGAAGAGATCATGCTTGAAGCTTACCCTCCATTGTGGTGACAATGGACTTGTGAAGATGTTCCGAAGAGTAGCTCACCCATAGTGGAGTATGGGGGAGAAATCTACTAGTCTTCATCGAGCCAACGCAATCAAGAAAGATGGTCCAACTTGAGGAAGTCAAGATCTTCATCATCTAGCTCAAGTAGACAATGAGCAAGGGAAAGGTTTGCCCTTGATAGGTTTTCTATTTTACCGGTCTCATGGTGGTAGTTGGGAGACCGGGTTATAGGATCGATTGTCGTACTATCAAGGGGGGCTCTCAAGTTAGTTGCTTGATCGTATCATTCATAGAGAGCTCAAACCGTTGCATCCTTGCATCATCTTTCTTGGTTCTTGTTTGGTGTTTCTCTTTGTGAGTTTAGAGCTTATGGTCATCTTCATGACAAGCTCGAGTTCATCGAAAACGGAGTTCATGTGCATCTTCGATGATGTTTTCGATGTTGGAGTTTTTGTCGGTTCTTCATTCATAGAGGTTTTACATCTCTATATCTTAGGCATCTCTATTTGGATAGTACTCATCGTCATCTATCCAACAAGCTTGAGTTTGCTCAATTTGGAGCTCATATACAGAAGTTATGGCAGTTCTAGATTTCTTGCTCCATCTGTTTTGCTAATGGGCTTGCTTGTTACACCCCCTACGGTAGTAATGCTCTGGACAGTGGTAGTACCGCTTGTAAGAGGCAATACCATTCCCTGTCGGGCGGTAGTACCGCTTGTAAGCGGTACTTCTGTTGTTCCAGTACCGCGCGCACTTTCGCCTGTTCTGGGGGTTCTGGCTTTTGTGTCGGGTTCATCAGTAGTAGGGCGGCAGTGAGGTGCGGTAGTACCGCCTTTAAGCGGTAGTACCATCCCTGTTGGGCGGTTGTACCGCTGCTGCGGTACTGCTGTCGTGCTCTACTCTGCCCTGCCTCCTCTGCTCCTGTGTTCTGCTTCTTCCGCGGTAGTACCGCTGGGATAAGCAGTAGTACCGCTCCGGCGGCTCTACCGCCCCGAGTTTCCTCGCCTTTGCACTATTTTTTCCTAGTTCTACTGCTCGAGCGGCAGTACCGCTCCATGGAGAGGTAGTACCACTCATGAGCGGGCTTTGAGCATAACGGTTGGATTCGGGAGGTCCTATAAAAGTGGGTCTTCTTCCCCATTGAACCTTATCCCTTGAGCTCGTGTTTTGCTCCCCATTGTTGATCTTCTTAGAGCTTGCTATCTCTTAATCCCTCCAATGATTCTGGCTAGTTCTTGAGGGAGAAGAGAGAGGAGATCTAGATCTATGTTTCCACCAATCACTTTCTCCTCTATGTGAGGGGAACCCCTTGGATCTAGATCTTGGAGTTCTTTGTGTTCTCTTCTTCGTTCTTCCTCTCATTTTCCTCCATAGCATTAGTTGTTGTGGTGGGTTTGGGACAGAAGGACTTGGGCACTCCATGTGCCCTTGCCATTGCATTTGGTGCATCAATTTGAGTTCTCCACGGTGATTCATGGAAGTGAAGGTGAGAAGCTTATTACTCTCGGGTGTTTGGGCACCCTAGAGCTTGTTCCTCTTGGGTGCTTTGGTGCCCTAGACCGTTGGTGTGTTTGGAGCTCAATCATTGTGGTGTAAAGCTTCGGGCAAGCGTCAAGGTCTCCAATTAGGTTGTGGAGATCGCCCGAGCAATTTGTACGGGTTCCGGTGACCCCTCCCAAGGGTTGCCAAAGTGTATGGGTTCGGTGATCGGGTTGCCATTTGTACGGGTTCGGTGACCGCCCTCAAGGGCCCCTTAGTGGAATCACGGCATCTTGCATTGTGTGAGGGCATGAGGAGATTACGGTGGCCCTAGTGGCATCTTGGGGAGCATTGTTCCTCCACACCGCTCCAAACGGAGATTACCATCCGCAAGGGTGTGAACTTCGGGATACATCATCGTCTCCGCGTGCCTCGGTTATCTCTTACCCAAGCCCTTTACTTATGCACTTTACTTTGTGATAGCCATAGTGTTTCTTTTTATATATCTTGCTACCACATAGTTATTTATCTTGCTTAGCATAAGTTGTTAGTGCACATAGGTAAGCCTAGTTGTTTTAGGTTTTGTGCTTGACTATTAAACACTAGTTTTATTCTGCATTTGTTCAAGCCTAAACCATAATTATTTTAAAGCGCCTATTCACCCCCTCTAGGCGACATCCATGATCTTTTAGGGGGGGTCTGTCTCACATGCTGGGCCAGGGTGGGGGCTTGGTCAAGGGGTCTGTGGTGGGCCCTTTGGCCGGCCCAGAAGGACTGTTGCCTGATCGGCTAGTTGGGCCGGAGCGCCCACTGACCCGGCTGTCTCCCCTTCTAGGGTTCAACCCCGACTCGCTCCCCGGGCCCGCGACCCAAACATCGGGCGGGTGAGTGGGACGAGCCCCACGGCTCGGAGGGTCACTCCCCCTCCCCTGCTGCCAGCCATCGCAAAGCTGAGCTCCGTGCGGTGGCGCTCAAAGGCAAGGCGGCTGCGGTGGAGGGGGGTCTGACTGGCGTGGCCCTCGCGGCCGCGACTGCTCCCAGTCTCCGGACCATTGGTGTGGTCGGGAGCGCCGTACCTCGCCTCGGGATCATCGGTCCCGCTCCCCGACGTGCTCTGATCAGAACCGTGGCTCCCCTCCGCGCTGCTACAACCCGCCCCAGCGCCAATCCCAATACCCGCCGTCAGGAATGGGTGGGCGCAACCCCAAGAGCAAGGGCACTTTCGCCAAGAAGAAGAAGAAAGGGACCCGGCCTCCCCTTGGTGGTGCCGGCCAAGCTTCCTCGGTGACCCACCCACTCCGCCAGCGGCGGCTTTGGATCTGCGGGCTCCTCGGGCCTCCAACACCGTCTGCTTCAACTGCGGCAAGGAGGGCCATTACCAAGTGGACTACACTCAACCCCCGGCGTGCTACAAGTGCAAGAGCCCAGACCACCCGGCCCTCCTATGCCCGGGGGAGCACCCAGAGGGCGAGCTGTGCCTCTACTGTCATGCGCTGGATGACTTCGGCTTTTACCAGATGGAGATCACCGTCCAGGAGGCACCCCCTCCCTCACGGACATCATCACGGTTAAGGGCGGCATGTCGGCTTAGCCCGCGATCATCACGGAGGAGCTGCAACATCTCTTTCGTCCGGATTGGGATTGGGTGGTGACCCTGATTTCCGACCATGAGTTCACGGCAGTCTTCCCTGATTCGGTGAGCCTCCGGTACGGCTCCCACAGTGTCGAGCTCACCCTGGCCCTCAACAAGCTCACCGTCAACATCTCGGTGCCTACCATCGACCCCCTCGTTGTTGCCGTGCTTGAGACCGTGTGGGTGTCAATCCGCAGCCTCCCCTCAATCGCGAAGCAGACACATGTCATTCGCAAGATGTCGAGGCTGTTGGGAAAGATAGAGGGGGTGGATGAACCCTCGTTGTTCAAGGGGGAGGCTGTCCGCGCCAAGGTTATGACTCCAGATCTGACCAAGCTCCAGACTACGGTTCGCGTGTTCTTCAACAAGGCCAGCTACAATCTTCACATCTCAGTGGAGGGTGCGGCGCAGGAGGATGGCATGAGCCTGGTGGCCAGTCCGGCCAGCCCTCAGGATGGTGCTACGGAAGACAGGGACGCCGATGGGTCTGGTGGCAGACATGGCCGGTCCCGCTCGCCGGGTTCGGAGGACGACGACAACATGTCCTCGGGGCCGGATGGGCGGCGCAAGGGCCCGAAGGGTGGGTCCAGACAAGTGGAGTCTGCCGCGGCCCAAGGGAAGGAGGAGGACCTGGCCGCGATCACCACAATGTTGGAGGAGGAGTCCGTTCTCCCTCCTGACGCCTCGGTGGCACTGCTAATCGCCTCTCCGGATCCATCTAGTGCGGGTGGTGGCGAGAGCAACACTAGCAGCGTCGGCCTCGATGTCTGCTGATACGTCTCCAATGTATTTATAATTTTTTATTGTTCCATGCTATTATATTATCAACCTTGGATATTTTATATGCATTATTATGCTATTTTATATCATTTTTGGGACTAACCTATTAACCTAGTGCCCAGTGCCAGTTGTTGTTTTCTCCTTGTTTTTGTCTTTACAGAAAATCAATACCAAATGGAGTCCAAACGGAACGAAACTTTTTGATGATTTTCATTGGACCACAAGACACCCAGGAACCTTCGGGAGGAGGTCAGAGGAGCCACGGATTGGCGAAAATCTCGAAGAGCGCACCCTGGGGGGCGCCCCCCCAAACTTGTGGGCCCCTGAGGCACCTATAACCCTAATTCTTCTTCTATCAATACCCAAATATTCCCCGTAGACCAGAGGGCACACCAAAAATACTTTTCTGCCGCCGCAAGTTTATGTCTTCGTGAGATCCCATCTGGGGACCTTTTTCGATACTCTGTCATAGGGGGATTCGACCATGGAGCGCTTCTACATCAACCTTGCTGCCCTTCCGATGACATGTGAGTAGTTCACCACAGACCTATGGGTCCATAGCTAGTAGCTAGATGGCTTCTTCTCTCTCTTTGATCTTCAATACAATGTTCTCCTCGACGTTCTTGGAGATCTATTCGATGTAATCTTCTTTTGCTGTGCATTTGTTGAGATCCGATGAATTGTGGATTTATGATTAGATTATCTATAAATATTATTTGGGTCTTCTCTGAAATCTTTTATGCATGATTAAGATAGCTTTGTATTTCTCTCCGATCTATTGATTTGGTTTGGCCAACTAGATTGATTTTTCTTGCAATGGGAGAGGTGCTTTGTAGTGGGTTCAATCTTGCGGTGCTTAATCCCAGTGACAGAAAGGGACATGACACGTATTTGTATTGTTGCCACTGAGGATAAGAAGGTGGGGTTTATTTCATATTGATTGGATCTATCCCTCTACATCATGTCATCTTGCTTAAAGCGTTACTCCGTTCTTGTTAACTTAATACACTAGATGCATGCTGCATAGCGGTCGATGTGTGGAGTAATAGTAGTAGATGAAGGCAGGAGTCGGTCTACTTGTCACGGACGTGATGCCTATATTCTTGATCATTGCCTTAGATATTGTCATAACTTTGCGCTTTTCTATCAATTGCTCAACAATAATTTGTTTACCCACTGTATGCGTTCTTTCAAGAGAGATGCCTCTAATGAAAACTATGGCCCCCCGGGTCTATCTTTTATCATATTATTTTCAGATCTACAAAACCAAAAACCCAAAAATACCTTGCTGCAATTTATTTACCTTTATTTTATTTTGCACTTTTATTTATCTTTTATACCTACAATACTAGGAGAAAGCCTACTAGTAGCGCTGGAAATACCCATATCAGAAGCGCCGGCGGCAGCGCTACTGATAAGGCGCTACAGCTAAGTTGTAGCAGTAGTGCTGCTTCAACCAGCGCTACTGGTAAGTATGGTTAGCAGTAGCGCTGCTACAACCAGCGCTAGTACTAACTATCTCCTAAACCAGCGCTGCCGCTAGACGCCTACCAGCGCTACTGCTAATATTCCTGCTTTCACAGATTTATTTCCCCTCTACATATTTGTGTTGTATTTGTGCATGTTCTATACAGTAGTTTCAGCATATCATAATAAACATACATTATTCTCATCATATCATACACATATAGTAGTCTCGTCATACCATCGTCATCATCATCATCATCCAACACAAATATCATCACATCTCGAAAATAGTGATACACAAGTCAAGTCTCGAATAAATGCAACTTCATGGTCATGGCACACACAAGTTTCATCATCTCTATCTAAACCATGATGTAGAAGAGAAGAGTGATCAATATGAGCAAGAGCGCGACTATGTAGTACTTCTTGAGGCACCGTTTTCGCTCCCTCTCTTGCCGGAGCGTCCACCTCAAGTAACTATTTTCCGCTTCGGCTCTGCTGTCGAACCCTCTGTGGCTAGCGCCCGGGTACCTGTCCACCTGGGCCTGAGCATCTGGCCAGTGGTCGTACACTCCTGGAACCCTCCCAATGAATATGGCATAGCAGTCCTTCGCCATCTCTGATCTATGTACCTGCATCGTCAGTTGATGAATTCAACGATAATATGCAACATAATGTACTTGAGAAACACAAAGAGAGAGAGAGAGAGTTAGCAAAATACAAGCAACCTATAGTAAACATAAATAATGAAGTTCCTCGTACCCAAACGAATTAACTAGAGCGATCTACGATAGTTCAGGAGGACGGTTTAAATACATCATAGAGTTTTGTCGTGCAAAAATTCATAGTTTTGTCATAGGAAGACAGTAGTAGTGACTAAATAGGCACATTGTCATCGTCAATCAGTTCTCCATGTCGGCGCTCCAATCTTCATAGTCAGGGAGGAAGCACCCGAGCTTCGTGAAAGGCTTCAGGTCCAGACGTTGAGCGACTAGCAGTGCTCGGACATGATCCTGCGTCATTGGCCCATGGTAGAACATCCCTGTTAGTTCGAGGACCTCCTTCATGATCACTTGGGAAAGTTCACACTGTACGTGATAAAACTCAGCTCAGATTCGATCATCCGGTGACCTTCCTATGCTTATGGCCCAGTTGACAATCTCGGCATCACTGGAAGTAGCTGACATGCGAAGGCGTTGATTGTCCCTTCTATACTCGATCATGTGATGCATGAGTTAGAATCCATCAGCCTTACTATCGTTCGGTTGTTGGATGAAGCAGAAGTGATGAGGACATGAAAACCATTCAACCCTTAGAGTCGAGGACGACTCCTTCTCAAGAGGGGGAGGATGATGAGGACATCCCAACCATGGGCACCACACCACCGATCATCAACGGTCCAATCACAAGAAGTCGCGCAATGCAAATACATGATCAGGTGAACGCTAACTTAAGTCTATCATTTGACCTTGAAAACATGGTGGTGCCTTCACCTCTTTTGTTGTTGGTTGAACTCAGGTGCGATATCGAAGACGGCCAAACACATTTCAGTCCGTGCAAAACAATGTTTTATGGCGAAGAAACAAAGTTAGGAGTTCATGAAGAAATGAGTTGTCTGCTGAAGAAACATTGTTCCGATTCTGACGAAACAATGTTTTGCACGAGTTTGGATATCCCAACCTGCGAAAGGTTCCTAGAACTCGAGTTTGCTACTGAAGGAAACATTGTTCGACTCTAGTGAACAATGTTTGGTCGGGAACTGCCAACCACCTCCAATGAGAGTTATCCAAAAGCTACCTCATTAAGTCTCTAAGCCATTTAGTCAAACCAAAGCTGCTTCTCCTTCACACCTAAGCTGGTTCCCAAAGCTAGTTTGTTTTCACACCTATCTAGGGGGTTGTCCCAATTATAAATAGGCTATCTCTTCCCTTCGTTGGGCACTTTTGCCATTTCTATCAAAGACCAGAGACATAGACTCCTCCTGAGATTGGACAGCTCTTGTTATCCTTATTCTCGTGATTCCTTGAGAAATTGCTCCTCATTCATGCTCCACGACTAGATAGTGTTGTGTGGGTTAGAGTTCATGGTTTCCCTTGCGGATTGCACCTATCCCGTGCTCCACGACTTGAGCATGGTTGTGTGGGGTAGTATTGTGGGTTGTGGATCGGCGAATGTTCGGATTGCAAGCTTCGGCGAGCATCCTCCTCGTCAGGTCATAATCTCTTATTTTCCATTTTCCGACTGCTTGTAGCTAGTTATCCCCATCCATTTATCGATCCTACGCCATGAAGATCGGACCTCCCCTTGAACATCCTCTTCTCCGAAGACGGTGTCGCATCAAGAAGTCGGTCTTATGGCCGAAACCCAGCCCGTTCTTCCTGTACGTTTTCACCTTGATATATCCACCAGACGGGCTGAAGGTTAACATGGCACTATCAAGAACACTCTTTATGTGCATGTAATCCCTTTTCTTGATGTTCTTTGATGAGTCCAAGTACAGAGCATGGGGGTATTATGGGTACAGACAGATGAGGACGGTGCCCCCTGCGCAAAATAAGTACACCTCAAATTAGCCTCCATGCTTGCAAAGGAATGATTAAAACTTATGAAAGGATATCCGCGGATGACTAACGTGGGATGATAAGGCAGGAGAATCGTTTCCTTGTCCTTATTAGCGATCATGAACTCGCCGATGTACTTGCTCGCATAGTCACTGTGCTCATTGCAGACTGCCAAGAAGCTCTCGTGCATATAGTACGGGTCCATGACGCAGATATATTTTATGTTCTCGCGCCTAATGATGTAGTTGAGATACGACGCATACATGCGGATGAACTGAAAATGCAGCTTGGTCATGTGGAACATGTCGTAGATGTAGTCAAATCGCAGGATGAACTTATCCGCGGGCCATCTCTCGACGTACAACTTCCCACCCGGCACCTGAGCCACGTAAAGCGGGTATCCTGGATTTTTTTAGATGAGATTGATAGGAGCTGGGATCCTACCAGGCCTAGCTCTTAGGTTGTAGGGGTGGAAGGGAGGGTGGCGAGGAGCTGGGCGCGAGTGGCGGCGCGACGGCGCCGTGGTCGCGTGGTGGAGGAGGAGGAGATGGCGCAGGAGGCGGCTAGGGTTAGGGTTCCAGCTCGTGAAGGGAGCCGGGCAATAGTTATGACTTATTGCTTAATTCCAAAACGTGGCCTTACAAGTGTTTATATAATCCTCGATGAGCTAATAAAAATAAAGATAAGTTGGGCCAAGCCCCTAACTAGACGCGCCATTGGGCCTCCTCCGGCTATAAGTGACGCCGGTCATAACATCTCTCCCCGCCTACGCAAACAGCTCGTCCTCGAGCTGGAAGGCTGGAAAATGCTGGCGGAACTCCTCGAGCTGCTCCCAAGTGGCGTCCTCCTCCATAAGGCCTTGCCACTGGATCAACAAATGTCACACTCCGCGGCGCTGCTAGACCTTCAACACCTTCGCTGGACCCGGAAGAAGAAGTCCATCGAAGGTTGGAGGAAGCGCCGGCATGGCCGCCGGCGGATCCCCGCGGAAAGGCTTTAGTAAGCCCACATGGAAGACGTCGTGGATGCAAGCACCGGGCAGAAGCTGAAGGCGGTAAGCGACCTTGCCAATACGTTCCAACACAGAAAAAGGTCCCGCATAGCAAGGGCCCAGCTTGCGCTTAGCGCGCGAATCTAGTGACTGTGTGGAGCGGTGAAGGAGTCGCAGCCACACCCAGTCGCCCACCGCAAACTCCGCCTCGCGGTGGTGGACGTCATAGTACTTCTTGGACAGCTGTTGGGCCTGGAGAAGACGCTGGTGCACCTCGGCAAGTATCTCATCCCTACTGCGGAGAAGGTCACCAGCCGCCTCCGTCCGGACTGTCCCGGGGTCAACCGGCAGGATGGGCGGTGGAGGACGGCCGTAGACCACCTCAAAAGGTTTGGCGCGCAGGGCAGAGTGGTAGGAGGTGTTGTAGCAGTACTCCGTCCACGCGAGCCAGTCCACCCAAGCACGGGGACGATCACCTGTAACACAACGCAAATACATAGCAATCACCTTGTTGACCACCTCAGATTGGCCGTCCGTCTGGGGGTGGAAGGCAATACTCAGGCGTAGTTTCACGCCCGCCATCCGGAAGAGATCGCGCTAGACATGACCAGTGAACACCGGGTCATGGTCGCTGACGATCGAAGAGGGGAACCCGTGGAGGCAGACGATGTCGTCGAAGAAGGCTCGCGCCACGGAGGTGGCGGTGTAGGGATGGCCGAGCGCGATGAAGTGTGCATACTTGGAGAAGCGGTCGACCACCGTATGGATGACGGACTTGCCGCCCACCTTGGGAAGGCACTTGATGAAGTCCATGGAGATGTCGGCCCACACCTGAGAGGGCGCCTCAAGGGGCTGTAGCAGCCCCGCCGGCCACAGTGTCTCCATCTTGTTGCGCTGGCACATCATGCAAGACCGCACCAAGTCTCGCACCAGCGCCCGATCACCGGGGATGTAGAAATCTGCTCGGAGATGGTGGAGGGTCTTCTGCATGCCCTTGTGGCCGGCCGAGTGGGCCAGCAGCAGGGCCTGGTGATGGAGGTCGCCATGATCTGGCACGAAGAGCCGGTGCCCGTGCAAGAGCAAGCCATGGCTCCTCCGGGTCGCCGGCCTCAAGGCGCTGTCGAAGGAGCTGCGCATCTGTAGCGCTCGTGGTGGCCCGGCGGATGTCGTTGATGAGAGCGAAGGAGGGCCTCGAGCGGATGCAGAGGGCCGCCCCCGCGAGGTCGACGGCGTCGGTGTCGTGGTCGGCATCGCGGCGGGACAGTGCATCGGCCATGGTGTTGAGGCGGCCCGGACGGTACTCGACGGTGAAGTCGAAGCCAAAGAGCTTGCTGATCCACTGATGCTGCGGCACGGTGGAGAGGCGCTGGTCCAACAAGAACTTGAGGCTGTAGTGATCCGTGCGAATACGGAACGGCCGCCCCCAAAGATACGACCGCCAGTGACGCACAGCCTGCACCAAGCCGATGAGCTCCCTCTCGTAGGCCGCGAGCTTATGATGGCGTGCGGCGAAGGGCCTACTGAAGAACGCAAGCGGCCCATTGCCCTGATGGAGGACAGCGCCAAACCCCACGCCTGAGGCATCGCAGTCCACTATGAACAGCTTGTCGAAGTCAGGCATCTGGAGGACCAGCCCCATCGTGAGAGCCTGCTTGAGGGTCTGGAATGCCTCGGTCGCCTCCGTATCCCAGGAGAAGGCGTCGTGGCGCAGCAGGCACGTAAGTGGGGCCACGATGAGGCCGAACTCCCGGTTGAATTTCCGGTAGTATCCAGCGAGGCCCAAGAAGCCACGGAGGGCCCGCGGCGAGTGCGGCGTTGGCCAAGGCGCGACCGCCGCGACCTTGTCGGCATCCATAGCGACGCCCTCCACCGAGATGATGTGGCCGAGATAGGTGATGGATGTCGTGCCGAATGAGCACTTCGAGCGCTTGAGGTGCAGATGGTGCGCTCGAAGCTCGTTGAAGACGATGGCCACGTGCTGCAGGTGCTCTGCCCACGATGAGTTGCAGATAAGAATGTCATCAAAGAAAACAAGCACAAACCGGCGCAAGTAGGGGCGGAGCACATCGTTCATCAATGCCTGGAATGTCACTGGGGCATTGGAGAGGCCAAAGGGCATCACCAAGAACTCGAAGTGGCCATGATGAGTGCGGAAGGCTGTCTTCGTGACATCGTCCAAGTGCATCCGCACCTGGTGATATCCTGAACGGAGGTCGAGCTTGGTGAAGAAGCATGCCCCGTGTAGCTCGTCCAGGAGTTCATCCACGATGGGGATAGGAAACTTGTCCTTGGACGTCTTGGCGTTGAGAGCATGGTAGTCGATGCAGAAATGCCACGAACCATCGGCCTTGCGCACATGGAGCACCGGTGCGGAAAATGGTGATGTCGAGATCCGGATGATGCCCTGGGCGAGCATGACCGCACACTGCCACTCCAGCTCATCCTTTTGTAGCTGGGGGTAGCGGTACAGCCGCACGGCGACGGGAGTGGTGTTCAGCAGCAGGTGGATATGGTGGTCGTAGGGCCGGACTGGTGGCAGGCCCTGCGGCTCATCGAAGAGGTCACTGTGCTGCTACAACAGGCTAGCCAACAGGGGATGCTCAGCGTCGACGGCGGCCGCTGTCAACTGGAGCTGAGGAGCCATCGGGGAGGCGCCGCCCACGCCCTCCCACCGAACACGGCGACCCAGGTGCCAGAAAATCATCGTCATGGCATCGAAGTCCCAGAGGATGGGACCCAGAGTCTGCAAGAAGTCCACACCGAGGATGAAGTCAAAGCAGCCCAAGTCGATGCCGACGCAGGTGATGGTGAAGTGCTCGACGCCGGCGATGATGGGGACATGCCTAGCAATACCCTGGCAGTGGAGACGGTCACCGTTGGCTACGGTAACGCATAACTGCTCCCCGCCGGTCGGCTGCAGCGCCAGGCGGCGCATGGTGGCCCCTGGTAGGAAGTTGTGGGTGGAGCCCATGTCCAGGAGTGCGAGGAACAGCTCGCCATTGATCGTTACCGGCAGTAGCATAGTCTTCTCTGTCCGGATGCCCGCGAGTGCATGGAGGGAGACGGCGAGGGCGTTCGCCTGGTCCGGCCCCAGAGGAACCTCATCGGCCAATGGAAGGGCCGAGTCGCCCAGCCCAGCGGCGGCGGCATCCTCCTCAATGTAGTCCGCGGCCTCCAAGTAGAACAAGCGCGGGCAAACATGGCCCGGAACGTAGGGCTCGTCGCAGTTGTAGCACAGCCCCTGACGACGGCGCTCGAGCTGCTCGGCCGGGGTGAGCCGACGGAAGGGGCGCGTCGTGGCCGGAGCGTTGGACGCTGCGGCGGCCTGGGCCGGACGCCCCGGCGCTGGTGGTGTCAGTGGCAGCCGGGCGGGCTGTCGGGCACCCCAGGATGGTGACGCCTACTGCATGGCTACCGCGCGACGCTCGAAGGTGTGGGCATAGTACATGGCCGTCTGGAGGTCCTGTGGTCCCCGCATCTCCATGTCCACGCGGATATGATCCGGCAGACCGCCAACAAAGAGCTCGGCCCGCTGGCGAGCCGTCATGCCGGGCGCGTGGCACGCCAAGGCCTGGAACCGGTCGGCGAAGTCCTGCACCATGGAGGTGAAGGGTAGGCGCCCAAGCTCCGCCAGCCGGCTCCCGCGTATCAGTGGCCCGAAGTGTAAGAGGCAAAGCTCGCGGAAACGCTCCCATGGGGTCATGCCGCCCTCGTCCTGCTTGAGGGCGTAATACCATGTCTGTGCGGCGCCTCGGAGGTGATAGGAGGCGATCCAAGTGCAGTCGGACACGAGCGTGCGTTGCCCCCTGAAAAACTGGTCGCACTGATTGAGCCAGTTCAGGGGGTCCACGGTGCCGTCATAGGTGGCGAACTCAAGCTTGGAGAAACGCGGTGGTGTCTGGCCGTGGACGACAGAGGGGTACATGATACGTCTCCAACGTATCTATAATTTTTTATTGTTCCATGCTGTTATATTATCATTCTTGGATGTTTTACAATCATTTTATAGCAACTTTATATCATTTTTTGGGACTAACCTATTGACATAGTGCCCAGTGCCAGTTGTTGTTTTTTGCTTGTTTTTTACTTTGCAGGAAATCAATACCAAACGGAGTCCAAACGCGGCAAAACTTTTTGGTGATTTTTTCTTGACCAGAAGACACAAGTTGGGCCAAGAAAGTACCTGAGGGGGGCTCCGAGGGGAGCACAACCCACCAGGGCGCGCCTGGGGGCCCAGGCGCGCCCAGGTTGGTTGTGCCCACCTCGGCCGCCTCCCGCACCGCCTCTTTGCTCTATAAATACCCCAATATTCCAGAAACCCTAGGGGAGTCGACGAAAATCAATTCCAGCTGCCGCAAGTTCCAGAAACCACAGATCCAATCTAGACACTGTAACACCCTGGATTTTGCCCATTTTCTTTTTCTTTCGATTTTGGTCTGGTTTTGCTTTTCAGTGGCTTAGTGGTCTTGAAACCTGGAGAGATCACCTTTGATTTCTCTCCCAAGTGGCTTGTCAATCTCAAAACCATCCCAAGACCTTGCCATTTCCATCTTGGACCAATCCCAATATTCTTTTTCTCGGGAATATTCCTGTTTCTTATTAAAGGAATAACCCTTTATGCCCTGGGTTGTGAAGCAACCCACACTTCCATCATTTCTCTCCCAAATTGTTTGGGTAAAATATTCCTCAGATATGTCAAAATCCTTCCTTGCCATGATCAAAAATATTCTACCAATATTCATTTTCTGATTCTGCCCTAGCTGGCAGTTTGTGAAGCAAGTACCCATTATCTTTGCTTGCTTGCTCTCGAAATTTTTGTGCGCTCTTTCCCATCCATATCATTGCCACATGCCAAATTTCAACTTCATTTGCCTAGTAAATATTCATGAGAATTTTTTCAAAGTTTCTGTTCAAACAGAGGCCTTGTGAAGGAAGTGCAAGATAGGCATATCCAAATGAGTTGAAATTTTGCAAACATCTTAATATGATCAAATTATAGCTCTCCACCAAATTCTAGCCTCATTCAATCATCTATGTGATCACAACATCAAATTTTTCTTTCTGGTAATTATTATGGGTTGTGAAGCAACTGTAATTTTTATTGCTCCATAATTCATGAATAATTTCCAGAACATGCTTCTACCCATATTTCTCTTCTCCACCAAATTTGGGCTCATTTCATTCATCCAATATCTCTCTAGAATTTCTCTTAGTTTCTGTCCAGAGAGGACCACTGTAAAGGAAGTACCATTTTGGTGTGTTCAAATGGTATGAAATTTTTACAGTGTGTTTGTGTATCCAAATAACTCCTATCCACCAAATTTCATCTCAATCCAAGCATCTATTAGAGTGCCACTTCATGATTCATTTTTTGGACCAGTTTGGGCAGTTGTGAAGCAACTATGCTAAATCCTGGTCCAAATCCTTCCAAAATTCACAGGATCATAGTCCTTCCTACCCTAAGCATGGATGACATCTTTTGATCCTTAGTGGCTATCCCATTTCATCTCAGCTTCATGTCCAAGTTTGCTACAGAAAACTTCTGTGGATCATTCCCATCTACTCACAGTGTTTTCATTCGATCCATCACCTCTGAGATAACCTGTCTTGGAGAGACTACCGCGTAGACATGACTGGACGGGCCAGAGCGCACCGCATGCGCCAATGCACGCGGTGACCACACGTCTGCCTGAGCCAAAGTCATGCTCTGCAAGCCGACCCTGTCGGACACGACCGTTCCGGCAACCTCGTGCTGCCTTTCCTTGTCCCCGCATGCTGGCCACTTTCCCCACCGTCCACGCACCCCCCTCCAGCCTCTTCCCCTCTGTCCTCTTCCTCGCCGCGTCGTGACGAGCACTTCTGCCCTGCCACTGTACCGTGCGTGCGCCGCCGTATGCGGCCACCCCCGAGCTCTCCCGAATGAGCCAGCGCAGCTGTCGCACTGCTCCGGGTCAGGTCGGCAACGCTTGCGGACGAGCCAGCTCGCCTCCTAGCTCCAGTGCTCCGGACAGAGCACCGCCGCGGCCGATCCTATCCATTCCCGCCACCCACCTATTTATAGGTCACCTGAGCCCCTCTCGAGCTCATCAGCGCACTCACCACTCTCCCCTACCCTTCCCGAGCTACCTGCCCGAGCCCCAGAGCTCTTCCTCCCCGCATTTCGCCGCCATCGCCGCCGCCCCTGCCCTCTGCAATTTCGGCAAAGGCTTAGTCCCTCCCCTCCTCCTTTCACCACCAGAAGGTCACCCGAACACCGTAGAACCTCCCCATCTCCTCCATTCCTCGCCGGAGTTTCTGTGGTCACGCATCCCCAAGTCCGGCCGCCGCCTTCCCCGCTCTCTGTCGCCACGAGCAGCCATGGCTGCAGCCCTCCCCGAAGCACGCCCCTCGCCGGGATGGACGCGGCTCGTCGCCATGGTCACGCCGGTGGCCGGACCTCGGCCGGAGACGACATGTGCCGCCAGGAGGCCTCGCCGGCGCGCGCCCCTGCTCTGCCTCCATCGGGCAATGAAGGAGGAAGAAGAAGGGAGCCAAGAGAGAGAAAGAGTCAGCGCGGGACCCACATGTCAGCCACTCAACCGCTGACCCCGCACCTGCCACGTCACTTAAGTGGAGGCGTATTCTTCGGAATACGTCTTCCCCTCTCGAAAACGCATTCTGCTGCAGTGCGCGACCCGCCGAGCTGTCAGGTATTGAGCTCAGGTCCCCGTTTGGGACAGTTTTGTTTGGCCACGATGGTGGCAGGTGTCGGAAGGACACAGGGGTCACCCATGACATAGCCCAAAGGGGGAGTGTGTCGGAGTGGCCGGGAGGGTGCCATGCAATAGACTGGGTTTTGCCAGAACGTCGTTGGCCCAGCCGAATGGGAGCACGAGGCCATGAGTTCCGTGTTGTGGATACAGTGTACTATCCTCTGCAGAGTGTATAATTGATCGATAGCCGCGTCCTCGGTCATGGGCACAATTTGTAGTAGGACACACTATGGGTCAACAGTATAATAAACTTGCTTATAACAACCCGGTTCGATGAGAAAGAAGTTGGTTGATCTTTATGTGATCGCGAGAGGATCACCGTGGTATCGAGGATACCGATTTTGGTTGATCGTGATCACGAGAGGATCACCGTGGTTCGGTGATATGTGGTGATATCGGTAAAGACCAAGCTCCTTGTGATCATGTTATCACTACGGTATTGTAATACCAAGTTTGGTTGGTCCCGAGGTTATCATGTGGCACACTCGATAGTAAGTTCTTACAGGTGATGGTTATGGCGTAACCTCACGACAGAGTAAGTTGCAACCTGTTGCATGTAGTATATGCCATGCCATGCTTATATTGTTCTAGCATCATCATGTTTACACCTGCTTAACCTGTAAGTGCCATGCTGTTGCTTGTCATGACTGCTTTGGTTGCTGTGAGCTTGCGAGTACATTCAAAGTACTCACCTGGCGTGTCATGCCAGGTCATGCCATGATTGCTTGCTTGTTGAGAATTCCGAGTTTGCGAGCTAGGATACGCGTTCCAGCCAGAGTCCCTGTGGAGTGGAGTTCACCACCGCCGTCGTTGTTCCGCTGCCGAGGGTACTCCGCTTCCTCGGGTTGTTTCGCTGTTAGCATAGAGCTACCCTGGGCAGGCGTAGTGTTGCCATGCCGATGTATTCCATGTACCCTTGTAACCTTATCCATAGTAATAAAAAGCTGATTTGTTCTATGCAAACAGTGCCGTATTCCAGAAGACTTGTCTCTGGGCTGGAATACGGGGCGTTCCGGTTTCCTCTGAGCCGGGGTGCCACAAGCGTTGGTATCAGAGCAGGTCTGGCTGTAGGACGCCCTAGACAGCGTGAACGTTAGTAACCGGTAGTATAGAGTCTACTCGGTTTGCTGCACTTGTTTGTTGCATTTGTTTGTGCATAGCATGCATATAGAATATTTATTCTGTCACTAACGGTGGATCTGGTGAGTGCAGGTGGCATTGGTTTCGACCCACTACCTGCACCCTCCAGTTGCATTCTTATTCGTTGGTGTGGTGTCATCTCTGTCCCAGCAGAGTGATGACAAGGTGCTTGGTGTGTCGATCCCTTGCAGGATTGATGCACAGGTACCACACCAATATATCCTCTTCAGCCACCCCTATTGTTTCGGTGATAGACATGTTTCTATCCCGAATCTTGCCATCCCTCTAGCCGCTTCGGCAACCCTTACTGATCTTTGTTATCAAAAAAGGGCAATGCCTGTAAGCCTTTCTTTTTATCGCTATCTCACCCTACCATCCATTCCCTGGACAAGTACGGTTTCTTCCGCACGCTTGATGATGATGTGGACGTGACTTCTGTGTTCCGATCCATGATCACCAAGTCCGTCCTCGCATCCGTATCCGTCCAGCTGCAACCGGTGTAAGCCCGTGTTTGGTGTAGCCTTGTTTACACGAACTTCCTTCCACACATTGATTCACTTTCGTGCACACCACCACAGCATGTTAGATCGTAACACCGGAGTCCTTGCGAGATTGGTGTGCTTAAGTAGGAATGCATATTATTGCTGTGAATAGCTGTAGTATATGATATTGCTTGTGTGTGATCTTGTTACTTTGTGTGCTTTTATTTTAGTTGTTTCTTTTGCTTTTTTTCTTTGGGCCCTTGGTGTTACCTTATTTTCCCTTATGGACGTTGCTCACCGACACTGGACTCAAAGAATCAGTGAAGGGGAAAGCATTTGGAAGCTCAGCTCAATAATATGGGATTTGGCGCCGACTGCCCGGCATGGGGAATATCTGGTCTGATTATAATGATATCCTGGATTGATTATTGGCATCAGGTATATATCAATGTGCGATCTTCACAGCAGTAATAATGAAATCAGCAAGAAGGCAAAGATGTGTGCATGATCGGCAGTACACTTCGGGTCAAAGGTATGGTTCACATATAAGGTTGGAGTCTGCTATGAGTACAATTTGAACCAGCTATATCCCGGAAGCAAGCCAGCATATGCTAGGAACTCTGTGCCCAACAAGAAGAATAGTCAAACAACTTTCTGCATACAAAAGTAACCGACAACAGAAACATTAAGGGATATATATATATATATATATGCACTCATTCTGCTTATGGCAACAAGGAAACTTCAGATATAAGCAACTCAATCTTTCTACACAAGCTTGCCTCAGGAATCAAGTGGCCAGCCACACATGTTTCCATAGATGTGGTGAACATGCTGCCAAGGTCATACGAGTTACCCATACAATGATGTCAGCTCGGTGAGGATTTGACCATTGCATGAGCTATATAAGAAGAAGAAGAACGCTAGTTATACACTTCAGTGTGATGACCAACAACCTATGGAGCAAGCCGACCATCTGATATATGCCCTAAAGCATTGCTCTGTGTTATTCTTGCATGTTTAAATTAATATGCTTGTGCTGGTATGCGTAGTAGTGAGCTGTATGGGACACTGATGAACCCTTGCCTGCCTTTCTTTGGTGACGGCACCACGCCTATGTTCTGAGCTGTTTCCGGCCGTCCGGGGTGGATGCTGATTTTATATTTCTCTTGTCAGCAACTGGCCCGTGTTCTGAGCTGCTTTTCGGCCATCTCGGGCAGCTGCTGAATTTCTTTTCGTAGCAATGACCCTATGCTCTGAGCTATTCTTCGGCCATCTTAGGGAGTTGCTACTTTCTTCTTATCGACACCGTCTCATGTTCTGAGCTGCTTTTCAGCCATCTTGAGTCGGGGTTGAGTTACTCCAGTAATGTCCCAGATCTGAGTTGTAAAGACCATTCTGGTGGCTACTGGTTTATTTGCCGATTTCATCCAAGGGTTCAGACGGTCGTTACCCTACAGCTACAACTTGTAAAGTAATATGCCTGCCGGAATATTGCACCTGACAACACCCGTGGTCACCCGAAGAATCAAGAACACTTAAGGCCAAGTTCTTTCGGCAAAGGACCCAAGCAAAGAAAACCACAATGAAGGGGCAAGATTGGCCGTACAAGTATGATAATGGTTGCATGATCAACATGGTACAGATATTTAGAACAGCATGGTTCGATGCCAATCAACATGGGTACACACCCACGGGGTCTATTCCATTTGCAAGGACCCCATATCGAGTCAACCCGCTCAGCCGGCTATATATTCTTAGAATCATCAGAAGGGGGTGTTCAAGCCTGTCAGGTAAGACCGAAGTGTCAGCTCAGTAGATCGATTTCAGCAACCATGTTAAAGCATTACACAGCCTACCATCCACATAGAGATACCGACAGACTGAGTAATCAGAAGGATGAATAACAGTCTCGAAGCATGTGTCCTCACATGTGGGAATCGGTTAGAGAATAACCTGCCATGAACAACATTCTGCTGCCAGGACCACTGTCAGTTAAGTCTGTGGACAATATCATAATAAGACCGTACACCTTTATGTTGGTCACGACAGGTGACAGCCTAATCTTTGGTACGAATGTGATACCCGAGATAATGAAGATACCCAAGATGTTTCAGTAATTCTTGCAAGGAGTCAGTTTCCGCCAGGAGAACGGTATGATTTGTAGCACCATTTGAACCTGGAGGACACATATCCCTTTTGAAGCAGCCCAATGTAAGGGGTAAAAGATTTCGTGTCCACTGGGAGAATTTGTTCACAACTCAATGGACGGTCATCCGTACTAGACTTCATTGCAACACGTCCAGGGGGAAACAACTCTCGGACTTGCGAGAAGGGCAGGCATTTCAGGATAATTCATCGCACCCTAGATAAGGCAACAGACATAAAAGGAGTGAAGTCAGAGTAACATATGAGGTAAGATTTGCCAGAAAAAGGATCCAGTGAAACAAACCACCCTGAAGTCAGGTAGTCAGACAGATGAAATTTAATGGGAGCATTATACAAAGGCAAAAAAAGAAGCTCGAGTTGGAAACGGTTTCCTTAAGTCAGAATATTCATGCTTGACCCCTGAGCAACCAAATCTCGAGGACGAGATTTCTTTAAGGGGGGTAGGTTTGTAACACCCTGGATTTTGCCCATTTTCTTTTTCTTTCGATTTTGGTCTGGTTTTGCTTTTCAGTGGCTTAGTGCTCTTGAAACCTGGAGAGATCACCTTTGATTCCTCTCCCAAATGGCTTGTAAATCTCCAAACCATCCCAAGACCTTGCCATTTCCATCTTGGACCAATCCCAATATTCTTTTTCTCGGGAATATTCCTTTTTCTTATTAAAGGAATAACCCTGTCTGCCCTAGGTTGTGAAGCAACCCACACTTCCATCATTCCAAAGATTCCCAAATAATTCCCATAAATTGTTTGGGTCAAATATTCCTCAGATATGTCAAAATCCTTCCTTGCCATGATAAAAAATATTTCACCAATATTCATTTTTTGATTCTGCCCTAGCTGGATGTTTGTGAAGCAAGTACCCATTATCTTTGCTTGCTTGCTCTTGAACTTTTTGTGCGCTCTTTCCCATCCATATCATTGCCACATGCCAAACTTCAACTTCATTTGCCTAGTAAATATTCCTGAGAAATTTTTCAAAGTTTCTGTTCAAACAGAGGCCTTGTGAAGGAAGTTCAAGCTAGGCATATCCAAATGAGTTGAAATTTTGCAAACATCTTAATATGATCAAATCATAGCTCTCCACTAAATTCTAGCCTCATTCAATCATCTATGTGATCATAGCATCAAATCTTTCTTTCTGGTAATTATTATGGGTTGTGAAGCAACTATAATTTTTATTGCTCCATAATTCATGAATAATTTCTAGAACATGCTTCTACCCATATTTCACTTCTCCACCAAATTTGGGCTCATTTCATTCATCCAATATCTCTCTAGAATTTCTCTTAGTTTCTGTCCAGAGAGGACCACTGTAAAGGAAGTACCATTTTGGTGTGTCCACATGGTATGAAATTTTTACAGTGTGTTTGTGTATCGAAATAACTCCTATCCACCAAATTTCATCTCAATCCAAGCAACTATTAGAGTGCCACTTCATGATTCATTTTCTGGACCAGTTTGGGCAGTTGTGAAGCAACTATGCTAAATCCTGGTCCAAATCCTTCCAAAATTCACAGGATCATAGTCCTTCCTACCCTAAGCATGGATGACATCTTTTGATCCTTAGTGGCTATCCCATTTCATCTCAGCTTCATGTCCAAGTTTGCTACAGAAAACTTTTGTGGATCATTCCCATCTACTCATAGTGTTTTCATTCGATCCATCACCTCTGAGATAACTTGTCTTGGAGAGACTACCGCGTAGACATGATTGGACGGGCCAGAGCGCACCGCGTGCGCCAATGCACGCAGTGACCACGCGTCTGCCCGAGCCAAAGTAGTGCTCTGCATGCCGACCCCGTCGGACACGACCGTTCCGGCCACCTCGTGCTGCCTTTCCTTGTCCCCGCTTGCCGGCCACTTTCCCCACCGTCCACGCACCCCCCTCCAGCCTCTTCCCCTCCGTCCTCTTCCTCGCCGCGTCGCGACGAGCACTTCTGCCCTGCCACTGTACCGCACGTGCTCCGCCGTATGCGGCCACCCCCGAGCTCTATCGAACGAGCCAGCGCAGCTGTCGCACTGCTCCGGGTCAGGTCGGCAACGCTTGCGGATGAGCCAGCTCGCCTCCTAGCTCCAGTGCCCCGGACAAAGCACCGCCGCGGCCGATCCTATCCATTCCCGCCGCCCACCTATTTATAGGCCACCTGAGCCCCTCCCGAGCTCATCAACACACTCACCACTCTCCCCTACCCTTCCCGAGCTACCTGCCCGAGCCCCAGAGCTCTTCCTCCCCGCATTCCGCCGCCATGGCCGCCGCCCCTGCCCTCTGCAATTCCGGCAAAGGGCGAGTCCCTCCCCTCCACCTTTCACCACCAGAAGGTCACCCGAATACCAGAGAACCTCCCCATCTCCTCCATTCCTCACCGGAGTTTCTGTGGTCGCGCATCCCCAAGTCCGGCAGCCGCCTTCCCGCTCTCTGTCACCATGAGCAGCCGCGGCTGCGGCCCTCCCCGAGGCACGCCCCTCGCCGGGATGGACGCGGCTCGTCGCCACGGTCACGCCGGTTTCCGGACCTCGGCCGAAGAAGGCCTATGCCGCCGGGAGGCCTCGTCGGCGCGCGCCCCTGCGCTGCCTCCATCGGGCAATGAAGGGGGAAGAAGAAGGGAGCCAAGAGAGAGAAAGAGTCAGCGCGGGACCCACATGTCAGCCACTCAGCCGCTGACCCCGCCCCTGCCACGTCACTTAAGTGGAGGCGTATTCTTTGGAATACGTCTTCCCCTCTCGAAAACGCATTCTGCTGCAGTGCGCGACCCGCCGAGCTATCAGGGATCCCGTTGTAAATATTTTCCTTATAGATAGGTCCCTAGCAGAAAAACTATCACATCTTTTTGCTCGTAACTTCGATCAATGTGAATCCAAAGCCCATTTCTTCGTCTCGTCAAGCTCTATCTGTTGGTGTCATTTTCATAATGTTTTGACACAGTGAAAATGACCATTTTGCCCTTGCCATAAACAGCCCCTCCGGGAGAGAACTATTTCCAGTGATCCATTCCGCGAGCGTTCCGCACTTCTCCCCGGTGATTTCCTTCATCCCCAGGCAAGCCACGACAGCCACTTGCATGATGGATTTGCAGTAGCTATGGTTGCCTACCTGAGAAGTTAATTTAATGTGTGCATGTTATTCTGTCTGAAACTACTATGTATGCTCATGTTCTATGCTTATGTTCTATGCTCATCCTTATATTCTGTCCATGTGCATCTTGCTAGTTATCAGGTACTCGTTGGTAGCATTATGCTCAAGGTTAACACTGGTAGTAGTTCATGCTAAGATGATGACATGTCTACATGTTTCTTTATCTGTTGTTATGGTTCATCCTGTTATCATGGCTCAGCGCATCATCATTTAACCGGATGTTAATCGAACTTGAACACCTGTTGGCTGAGTCATAGTGCGCCACCGAATTGAGCTCACCAGTGCAACCACACTTGCTGAGATGGGGCAGCCCTAACTCGGTCTATTGTCATGCCTCTCGCCGGTACCTCCAACTAGGGAAGGTTATGAGTGCGTGCTACTCTGGCCCGGTAGGCGGCTATAACCTTGTGAACCCAGTTTAGGTATTGAGCTCAGGTCCCCATTTGGGACAGTTTTGTTTGGCCACGACGGTGGCAGGTGTCGGAAGGACACAGGGGTCACCCATGACATAGCCCAAAAGGGGAGTGTGTCGGAGTGGCCGGGAGGGTGCCATGCAATAGACTGGTTTTGTCAGAACGTCGTTGGTCCACCCGAATGGGAGCACGAGGCCATGAGTTCCGTGGTGTGGGTACAGTGTACTAACCTCTGCAGAGTGTATAATCTATCGATAGCCGCGTCCTCGGTCATGGGCACAGTTCGTAGTAGGACACACTATGGGTCAACAGTATAATAAACTTGCTTATAACAACCCGGTTCGATGAGATAGAAGTTGGTTGATCTTTATGTGATCGCGAGAGGATCACTGTGGTATTGAGGATACCGATGTTGGTTGATCGTGATCATGAGAGGATCACCGTGGTTTGGTGTTATGTGGTGATCTCGGTAAAGATCAAGCTCCTTGTGATCATGTTATCACTACGGTATTGTAATACCAAGTTTGGTTGGTCCCGAGGTTATCATGTGGCACACTCGATGGTAAGTTCTTACAGGTGACGGTTATGAGGTAACCTCACGACAGAGTAAGTTGCAACCTGTTACATGTAGTATATGCCAAGCCATGCTTATATTATTCTAGCATCATCATGTTTACACTTGCTTAACCTGTAAGTGCCATGCTGTTGCTTGCCTTGACTGCTTTGGTTGCTATGAGCTTGTGAGTACATTCAAAGTACTCACCTGGCGTGTCATGCCATTTTGTAGGTCATGCCATGATTGCTTGCTTGTCAAGGATTCCGAGTTTGCGAGCTAGGATACGCGTTCCAGCCAGAGTCCCTGTGGAGTGGAGTTCAGCACCGCCATTGTTGTTCCGCTGCCGAGGGTACTCCGCTTCCTCGGGTTGTTTCGCTATTAGCATAGAGCTACCCTGGGTAGGCATAGTGTTGCCGTGCCGATGTATTCCGTGTACCCTTGTAACCTTATCCATAGTAATAAAAAGCTGATTTGTTCTATGCCAACAGTGTCGTATTCTAGAAGACTTGTCTCTGGGCTGGAATACGGGGCGTTCCGGTTTCCTCTGAGCCGGGGTGCCACAGACACCATCACGGAGGGGTTCATCATCCTCATTGGTGCCTCTTCGATGATGCGTGAGTAGTTCATTGTATACCTACGGGTCCGTAGGTAGTAGCTAGATGGCTTCCTCTCTCTCTTTTGATTCTCAATACAATGGTCTCTTGGAGATCTATTTGATGTAACTCTTTTTGCGGTGTGTTTGTTGGGATCCGATGAACATTGAGTTTATGATCAGATCTATGTTTTTATCCATGAAAGTTATTTGAGTATTTTGATCTCTTATATACATGATTACTTATAGCCTCGTATTTCTTCTTCGAATCTTTGGTTTAGTTAGGCCAACTAGATCAATTTTTCTTGCCATGGGAAGAGGTGCTTTGTGATGGGTTCGATCTTACGGTGCTTGATCCCAGTGACAGAAGGGGAACTGACACGTATGTATCATTGCTATTAAGGATAACAAGATGGGGTCTATTTCTACATAAATAGATCTTGTCTACATCATGTCACCGTTCTTATTGCATTACTCCGTTTCTCCATGAACTTATTACACTAGATGCATGCTGGATAGCGGTCGATGTGTGGAGTAATAGTAGTAGATGCAGGCAGGAGTCGGTCTACTAATCTTGTACGTGATGCCTATATAATGATCATTGCCTGGATATCGTCATAATTTTTTGAAGTTCTATCTATTGCCCAACAGTAATTTGTTTACCCACCGTATGCTATTTTTCTCGAGAGAAGCCACTAGTGAAATCTACGGCCCCCGGGTCTATTTTCTCATCATATATTTTTAGATCTATTTTGCTATTTGCCTTTTTTTATTTATTTGCATCTTTTATTTTCAGATCTATATTATCAAAAACCCAAATATACCTCGCTGAATTTTATTTGCTTTTATTTGCATCTGTCTATCTATTACAACTTTCTCACGTCCTTTTGCCAATTTCTGGCGCCGCTACCCGAAAGGGATTGACAACCCCTTTTACACGTTGGGTTGCAAGTATTTGTTCTTTGTGTGCAGGTGCTGTTTACGTAGTGTTGCTTGGTTCTCCTACTAGTTCGATAACCTTGGTATCATCACTGAGGGAAATACCTACCGTTGCTGTGCTGCATCATCCCTTCCTCTTTGGGGAAATACCGACGTAGTTCAAGCAAACATCAAAAGGAATTTCTGGCGCCGTTGCCGGGGAGACATCATCAACGTCTACCAGGTTCCTAATCACAAATCTCATCTCCTTGCAATTTACATTATTTGCCATTTGCCTCTCGTTTTCATCTCCCCCACTTCACAAAAATTTGCCGTTTTATTCGCCCTCTTTTTCGTTCACCTTTTTCTCGTCAGATCTCATGTTTGCTTGTGTTGCCATGTGCCTTCTATTTGCTTGCATCTTCGCTTGCTAAAAATCTATTGTTATGGATCCTCATCCACTTGCTAATCTTTTCAAAAGATCCAATTTTGATGAACCAATTGCTAGTGAATTGAGTTCACTAGATTATCTTTATGAAGTTTTGCTTGAGATTTATGAATCTGATAATTGTGATGAAGTGTTAAACGAAGGAATTTATAAAGTGGTTCATGATAGCTCCTTGAATGAAAAGCATGATCGCAATGATGTTATTATAAATTCTATTAATGTTAATTGTGCTAATAATATGCAAAACCCCAAGCTTGGGGATGCTAATTTTGATATGTCCACTCCTTATTGCAATGATCATGATTGGGGTGATTCTTCTTATGATCTTGAAAATTTATTTAAGCCTCATGATGAGTATGTTATTGATAATAATGTTTGCAATAATATTGAAAGTGGGTTTGGAAGAGTGTCAACTTTAGGTAAAAATAATCCCACATATTTGGAGAGTGTTCAATCTTATGAAGTTTTTGATAAAAGTGGGCTTGGAGAGGTCATGACTTTAGTTGATGTTAATCCCACTATTTTGGAAGACTATAAGAATTTTATGCATGTGGATCATGGAAAGAAAATTTTATATGATAGATATATTGTTGAATTTGATTATGATCCTACATGTAATTATTATGAGAGAGGAAAATATGATTGTGGAAATCTTCATGTCACTAAATTACCTCTCTTCATGTTGAGATTGCTACTGTTTCTTTCTTCTTCCTTGCATATGCTAGATCTTTCTTATCTTGCCAATTTGTTTTCCTATAAAATTCCTATGCATAGGAAGTATGTTAGACTTAAATGTGTTTGTCACATGTTCTATGATGCTCTCTTTGTGTTTCAATTATTATCTTTCATGTGAGCATCAACAAAACATTATGCCTAGATAGGGGCATAAAACAATAGCGCTTGTTGGGAGGCAACCCAATGAATAAAATTTATTTTTTGTCTTTTTCTTTCTGTTCTTGAGTGTTTGCACAATTATGCTACTATTATGATTGTGTTTTTTGTGTTTTAATTAGTGTTTGTGCCAAGTAAAGCCTTTAGGATAGCTTTGGTGATAGTTGATTTGATCTTGTTGGAAAACATAAACTTTTGCTTCCAGTCGGCGGAGCCCGAGGGCCTGCCGAACTGGATGGCCGAGGACGGCACCGGCGGGGTCGGTACGTGTGGCTGTCCGGAGGCCGTTGTGTAGACCGGCTCGAGGGACCCGGCGAGCCAGGCCGGTACCGGTGATGGCGATGGAGGGAACCAGACCTGGTGGATGGGCACCCCCTGAGCCGTCATTGGGGCACCCTGGGTTGAGGATGGCGGCAGCGGCAACTGCTGTTGCGGCAGCGCCATGGTGGGCGCGACGTGGGCCTGTTGCTACTGCTGCATGGTGGAGGCGCCGATGTGCGCCGCGGGCGGTGGCTGCCACGGCGGCTACGGCGTGGCTGTCATGGCGACAACTGCGGTGACGGCGCGGTGGCGAAGGGCCCCGGCGGCTGCGGCCCGTACGGGCTCGCGAGGAAGGTGCGGATGCCCGCGACCGCTTGGGTGAGGTCCCGGAGGGCAGCCGTCATCTCCTCCGGGGTGAAGACGACGGGGGTGGCAAGCGGCGGCGTCCAGGCGGCGGAGGACATTGGGCCCGATAGGGACGACGCCCTAGCCACGGAGGTGGCCGGCGGCGTGGTGGTGCTCGGCGGCGGCGGAAGGGTGGTGGTGGGGAGAGGTGTAGACATGACCGATCCCGAGATAGCTGATACCAGATTGATAGGAGCTGGGATCCTACCAGGCCTAGCTCTTAGGTTGTAGGGGTGGAAGGGAGGGTGGCGAGGAGCTGGGCGCGAGCGGCGCCGTGGTCGCGTGGCGGAGGAGGAGGAGATGGCGCAGGAGGCAGCTAGGGTTAGGGTTCCGGCTCCTGATGGGAGCCGGGCAATAGTTATGACTTATTGCTTAATTCCAAAACGTGGCCTTACAAGTGTTTATATAATCCTCGATGAACTAATAAAAATAAAGATAAGTTGGGCCAAGCCCCTAACTAGATGCGCCATTGGGCCTCCTCCGGCTATAAGTGACGCCGGTCATAACAAAAGGCTTTTCTCTCTGGCCAGCACAGCTTCATGAAGTCTCCTTAGATCATTGTTCAATATGTGCTCTAGTGCTTTCGTAGGTAGGATCGAGTGGCCAGCGACATGGAAACACTATGCATCTTCGACAGGTATTTTGTCTACCTCTCGGGGCTTCAGAGGCGGCTGGCTGCTTGAAGCAGCTCTGGAGCCTTTAGGGCCTTTCTTGTCCGGTCTCCTCCTTTGCTTCTTGGCGGGTGGCGCTAGTGAGCCCACCATACCTTCCCTAACCACCACCCCCAGTGTCGTCGTGCTAATCAGTGGACGACCCTCGGGTTGTTGTTGCTGGGTAGAGGCGGCATCTGGAGGCGTCTCCTGCGATGATCGCATGAAGAGAGACTTTTTGCAATCAGCCTTAGGATGTTCCGGCTCTGGCAAATCAGGCAGCATCAAGTCATCTCCACGCTCATAGCCTGAGTCATAGTCCCGAGCCATCAATCCTCCATCGTCATAGGTGGTATTGATATACTTGAGTGGGTCATCATCATCCTCCTCCATGACATCATCAGCATTTGCTTCTTCGACGGGGGCGATGTCATCTGGCACTAATGGAGGCTCTCCCTCGCGTCGTCCGCTATCACCCACCAAGACAGGTGCAGGTAATTGGGTAGGTGGGGTGGTGTTCAAACCTTGTTGAGGAGTTGTCGTTGGTGTGCTATCGGGCGCCTCGACACGAAGAAGAGTCTTTGGCCAAGGCAAGAACCAGCTCTTGGATGCGCCAATCCGTTTAGGGGTCTCGTCGTCATTGACTGGTACCGGAGGAGGCAAATCCTCGAAGCCCGCTTTGACACTGGCCACGCAAACCTTGAAGATGCCATGGGGCATCTATCGGTTGTGCAACATGCGATCCTTCGGCTTCACGATCGTTGCCTTTCCCACGTCCACCTTCTGGCCGTTGATGTCGTACAGGAGGGTGCACGGGGTTTCGTCGGCCTGCGAAGACATGCCTGCGATGTCAAACATTCGAAAGGCAACTGAAACGAATGACTATAGATTTGCTGGTGAAGAGGGTACGATGCATAATTACCGTGAGGGCGTCGAGCTCAGCCAAAGATGAAGCCCTGCCGAGCACGCCAAAGACGGAGGATGGGCTGCTATGAACAGGAGCGGGACCAGGTACAGGAGCATGTGCGGTTGCGTGAGCAGGTGCTGGTGGTGCGATGTTCACCGAATTGCTCCCGACGTAGCTGGGAAGGGGAAAGTCTCTGGCCCTTTATCGGGATTGTTCTTCATCCAATCGATAATTGCCGGAATCAAGCTGTTAATGGAAGATGCGAAGTCAGCCGTGACGCCCGCTACCGCTGCACTGACCGCTGCATCGACTACCTTGACCAACTCTTCTTTGGTCTCAGCTTTGGTCTTATTGATCGCAAGCGCGACCTTCTCGTCAATGGTCTGTTGAGTAAGCAACCGTCTCTACCTTCTTTCCTCCGGCTTCTTGTGGTAGCACGTCTTCCATGAGGTGCCCTCTCCGACGCCGTGCACACGTCCATACGACGGTTGTTTGTCCTCCGAGACCTTTTTCAGTATGTTCAGGGCCCGGTTGAAAGGGATGTCCCACTTGGGCCTCGCCGATGACTGAGATGACTTGTCGCTTTTGGCTGCCTTTTGGTGCTGCCCTTTCTACAAAAGGAACGTGGATGGCTTACAAATGTGACAAAACTTTTAGTCGAATTGATTGGAAGCTAATATAAGGTGGTAATATAACAATTACTAGTAGTCTCATGAACTCCCTCGTGTTCGGGTCCGTGTAAAAGATCTTATTGACGGGGTCCCACTTGTACCGGGCCCTGATCCAGTCACGCTCCTGCGGGTCGGTGAACTCCGCCAAGGGGTCTGGGATTCCGTGACTCTCATGTTCGGTGTCCTCCTTGGCCCATACATGCCTCTTCCCCTCGTAACCACGGCTTCCGAGGCAGTGGGGAGGCGTGTTCCTGGCCTAGAGCGCCTTCATTTTCTTTGACTTTTTCTTGACTTCTTCTTTAGCGCAAGTCTCCTTGAATTTTACGAAGTCCTCTTCCTTTAGTGTCGGATTGTCAGCATGAATCTTGGACCACGGTTCATTCTTCGCAATCGCTTTTTTCACCCTTACTTTCCAGGCGGACAAGTCATTGGTGAACGTCACCATCGCCTTGTTGTTTATCTTTGTCATGGGTTTGTCGTCCCACGGCAGTTTGCTTTCGTCCCGGCTGGGGAACAGGAACCTATTGTGCAACTTCTTTAGGAGCATGTGCTCCATATGTGGTATCTTCTTTAACTTTTCATCGTTGATGTTGGCGGTTTCCCTGAGGATGCATCCTAGTTGATAGCCGTAGCACGCGCACGCTTCCTTCGGCGCCGTTAGCTCTAATTTCTAGGGGTGCATCGCCATGACCACAATTTTTCCGATGCCGAGCTCGTTTGGTTTTTGTGTCCTCTTCGGCTTCGGTGCTTTACCGGCTACGACAGCATCGTTGCCGATCTCGGGGGTGGTGTCGGTGCTGGCACCGGTGTCGGTGTCGGTGTTGGGGTTGGTGCCACTGCCACCGTGCACCCGCAACTGGTGTTCGTCCAGGTAATCAAAATAATGATTTGCTGCCTCGACGGGGTCTTCTTCGTGGTGACCAGAACCCCCGGCTTCCGTGTGGCTAGACATGTTCCTACAATTAATTATAAGTATGCTAGTTTAATTCTAGACCGAATAAAATGAATAATGAAAAGAAAAAAGGGGCATATATTTGGCTGGAATGTTGATTCATTCCCCTTCTGGCAAATCCCGGGCACTCGATATGTCCTAGTTTCTAGCACAAGTCATGCTGAAATTCACGGAAATTTTCGGCATGACCTTTGCTAAAAAGTGGACATATGGAGCGCCTGAAATTTGCCGGAACGGAAATGAATCAACATTCCGGCAAAACATAGGCCACTCGGATATTCTTCGAGGATTGTCCATTCAACCAACATTAATAATATCATATTCAACAATTGTAAATGAACACCAATGACAACCGGAATGGAATATGCAAATGAACATCAATGACATATATCATATAACATCAATCTTGTTTTTTGTTTATATAGCAACAATTAGTTTAACCAAGTTTTTGAAAAGAAAAACAATTATGTTTTTTGTTTATAGCTAAATGCCATAGCTACTGTTTTTTATTTATAGCTAAATGCTACTGTTTTTTGTTTAAAGCTAAATGCCCTAGCAGCAACAACATCACCTAATTTTTTTTACTAATTTATACTGTCCTAGCTAATTTATACTATCCTAGCTAACAACATCATCACAGCAGTAGCAACAACATCGTCACAATGTCACAATTTTACTAATTTATAACCCTAGCTAATTTCCTAAAAAAATTTGCTAAAAAAATTCCTACTGTCCTACAAAAATTCCTACTGTCCTAAAAATATCCCTATTGTCCTAATTTCCTAATCACAGCAGCAACATCATCTCCTAGGGTTCATATGAACACCTAGGGTTCATACATCCAACTCCTAGCTAGGGTTCATATTAGAGAGAGAGCAGAGAGTAGAGAGAGAGAGAGGAGGGCAAGGGAGAGGAGAGGGAGAGGCTTATGGGGTGGCGGCGAGGTCGAGGGTGGGGGAGAGGGCGGCGGCGGCGAGGTCGAGGGCAGGGGAGAGGGCGACGGCAGCGAGGTCGAGGGCGGGCCTGCGCGGCGGTGCTGAGGTCGAGGGCGGGCTCTCGGGTGACTGCCGGCGGCGAGGTCGAGGGCGGGCAGGGTGACGGCGGCGACTGGCCGGGGGGAGGGGGATTTGGGAGGCGACGGCAGCGACAGAGGAGTGGGGGAGAGGGGGGGAGGACTTAGAAAATTTTGAGCCCGCACAGGGGTTAAGTCAAAATAGCAGTAGCGCTGGGTACGGACCAACGCTATAGCTAAGTTAGCTATAGCGCTGGTCTATACCCAGCGCTACTGCTAACTATTGCAATTTTTAGTTTTTTTTAAATTCTAAAATACACATAGCAGTAGCGCTGGATTAGGACCCAGCGCTATAGCTAAGTTAGCTATAGCGCTGGGTCCTAGTCCAGCGCTACTGCTAACTCTTATTATTTTCTTTTTATTATTTTCCTTTTCAAATTTTAATTTTCTTTTCTTTTTATTATTTTCCTTTCCTATTATGTTTACTTTTTTTTTACTTTTGTATTGCTTTCTCCTTTTTGTTTTTGTTTTTGTTTTTTGTTTTTCTCCCGAAGGCCTCGCACGCAGTCGATGAGAACGTCTCCTCCCACACTACGGGGGATACGACGTATACATCATTTGACCGCTAACGGTTACTTAAGTGCGTACACAAAATAGATACATATATATAAATGATGGTTTCTCAGCTGCGGCGACAACGTTTCACATTGAGCTTCTTCCTTTTCTTGTTCATTGTCAAATAATTGAGCCCCTCATTGTGACTTTTCGGGCACCATGGAGTACGATCTTTCTTAGGTAATGTAGTCTTGATTCTTATTTTCACGTATGCTTCATCGTCATCGTCATCTTCCCTCATCGGGTTGCCGTATTGGTCGTAGTCTTCCTCGTTGGCGACTCCATCCATTCCGACGATGCTCCTTTTGCCTCTCCTCACGACAACACGGCTGGGATTAGTCGGGTCGGTTATGAAGAAGCATTGTGTCACGTGCTTAGCGTGTACCCATGGCTCAGTTTTGGCGATGACGTTAACGTTCACAGTAGCGCTCTTCACGTCAGGAATAGACATGGTAGTGAAATACTTGTTTTCTCTTATGACGGCCTTAGCCCATCTAACACGGTACATCGTCACATCATGCATTCCAGTGTAGTCAAGCTCCCAGATCTCTTCGACCCTTCCGTAGAATCTTTCAGTTGTGTCGTTGGCGTCGGTCACGCATTCAATCGTCACACCTGAGTTCTAGTAATCACTGTCCATGTCTTTGGCCTCTGTGTAGAATGTGTACTCGTTGATATCGTATGCCTGATAGGTCGCGAGTTTGGGCGCGGGGCCATGTGCAAAGGCGTGTATGAGCAATCCATCCGAACTGCCCTCTTTCGGGGGATCAGCAAGAACTTGCTCTTTGAACCAAAGCAAGAAAGTGGCGTTGTGCTCTATAGTAACTTCGTCGTCCGTCTTGCGCATCCCTAGATCACAGTACTTCTTTGCGATGGTTTCTTTGTGCAGTGTCACATAATCACCTATCTCCCAAGAGAGATCGAGCACGGTTAGATGAGGCCTTCGCTACCTATAGGGATCGAAAGTGGATGGCTAAATAGCTAGCTAGATCTAGTTGTTGGGAGGAGAGATGACTCTACCTAACTAATGGAGAGGGAGAGAGATGAGCTGGCTAGATCTATATGTATGGAAGGAGGGAGAGCCAAATAAATGAGGAAGATAGATAAGAGAGGCCATTTATGGAGGAGAATTATGGAAAGGGGGGCATTAATGGGGAGAGGAGAGGTAGAAGGAAGAGAGAAGAAGGGCAATAATGGTGGAGAAGTAACTTAGAGAGGGGAGAGGGGAAAGGAGGGGAGAGGGCAAAGGGGGGAGGAAGGGGGACGGGGAGAGGGGGTGGACGAAAAGGTGGCACCAGCCACGCCTAGCAGTAGCGTTGTATTCTTGATGGTGCTATTGCTATGGTGCTTAGTAGTAGCGCTTGTCGGGAGCAGCGCTACTTGTAAGTGGGGCCCAATAGTACTAGCGGTGTTGTCATAGCACGCGCTAATGCTAAAATCTTAGCAGTAGCGCTGTATTTTGGGCTGCGCAGCTACTACAGCTAGCGTCGGTGGGCTCGTTGGGTCCCACTTATCAGTAGTGCCCTTTTTATTTCCAGCGCTACTGCTAAGGCACCGCTTGTAGTGCTGTCCGAGGCCAACGATACTGCTAATTAGCAGCAGCACTGGATATTTTTCCAGCACTACTACTGATGTCCTACCTATAAGTGTTTCCCTAGTATTGCTATCTCTATCAGATCTCATCCTTGCAAGTAACCGTGAAGGGACTGACAACCCCTTTATCGCGTTGGGTGCAAGTATTTGTTTGTTTGTGTAGGTGCAATTATTGGAGACTTGTGTGTTCCTCCTACTGGATTGATACCTTGGTTCTTAACTGAGGAAAATAGTTATCTCTACTTTGCTGCATCACCCTTTCCTCTTCAAGGGAAAAACCAACGCAAGCTCAAGAAGTAGCAGGAAGAATTTCTGGTGCCGTTGCCGGGGAGGATCTACATCAAGCCTACCAAGTACCCATCATAAACTCTCATCTCTTACACTTGCATTATTTGCCATTTGCCTCTCGTTTTCCTCTCCCCCACTTCTAAAATGTTTTCATAAAAACACAAAAATATTTGCCTAATTATTTGCTTTCTTTTCATTTTTTTTGTTTGCTTCTTTGCTTACTTTGAACCTATCATCATGAGTGATTTTGGTATGGCAGAAACAGATGATGGTAGAACTCCTAAAATTGGACGTTCTACTAATCTGGATGCTAAAACTTTTGTTTTGGGACAAGGGAATGTTATAGGAAAGAGTGCCATCCAAGAATTCTTTAATTGCGTTGGAACTTTGACTTGTGATGATGCTCCCATACTTAAAAGAACTAAAACTTATGCAGAAGCTATTTCAGCACTTGTTCTTAAACTTGTGATGATCGCATCTTTGATGAGAACCTTAAAAAGGAAGTTCCCGTTTTGGATATGATTCAACAAGTTTTTAATGATGTTAATCAACAATATTCTTGGATTGTAGCCGGTAATCAAAGGGGATATGCAGAGGGACAAGTTGATAATGCTAAAATTTCTATGGATGATGTGTTTCATGTTATATTTGAAAAACCTCCAGACAAAAATACATCTATGGAAAATAAGAAGAAAGATGACAATACTTAGATCTATGCAATATGCCTAGCTAGGGGCGTTAAACAATAGCGCTTGTTGGGAGGCAACCACATTTTATTTTTTGTTTTTGCTTTTTGCTTCTGTTTTTCAATAAATATGAAATTATACTTCTATTACGATTGAGTTTTAGTATTTTAATTAGTGTTTGTGCCAAGTAAGAGCTTTGGGATGATTTGGAAGATTGTTGGTTTGGTTCTGAGAAAAAACAGAAACTTTTGCGTCCAGTAGCAGAATTGTTAGAATTTTCTGAAACATGGAAAAATTCTGAATTTTTTACAAAAGATTTATATACAGATTTCCAACGTTGTCCTAATGTTTCAGAAGGTTTGGAGTTACAGAAGTATGATCTTAATTCGGGTCTTTACAGAATGTTCTGTTTTTGACAGATTCTGTTTTCATTGTGTTATTCGCTTGTTTTGATGGATCTATGGATAGTATCTGGGGGTATGAGCCATGGTGAAGTTAGAATACAGTAGATACAATGCAAATATAAAATTGGAATGAGTTACAACAGTACCTAAAAGTGGAGATTTGTTTTATTATACTAAAAGATCTCATGAGTTTTTTTGTTGAGTTTTGTGTTGTGAAGTTTTCAAGTTTTGGGTAAAGTTTCGATGGACTACGGAATAAGGAGTGGCAAGAGCCTAATCTGGGGGATGCCCAAGGCACCCCAAGGTAATATTCAAGGACAACCAAGCATCTAAGCTTGGGGATGCCCCAGATGGCATCCCCTCTTTTGTCTTCAATCTATCGGTAAATTACTTGAGGCTATATTTTTATTCACCACATGATATGTGTTTTGCTTGGAGCGTCTTGTATTATATGATTCTTTGCTTTTTAGTTTGCTACAATCATCCTTTCTATACACACCTTTTGAGAGGGACACACATTAATCGTGAATTTATTAGAATGCTCTATGTGCTTCACTTATATTTTTTGAGCTAGGTAGTTGCTCTAGTGCTTCACTTATATCTTTTAGAGCACGGCGGCGGTTATATTTTGAAGAAAATTGATGAACTATTGTTGGTCCAATGATAGGCCCCTCATGTTTTGGAGTTTGTTGACATAAACAGTATGGGACTTATGTGTTTGCTAGTGCACACAGAGTAACAGGTCCCTGAAGTATCGAGGAGTTTGATGCAAACAACAAAGATAATCTCCCTGTGTGGCAGCGAAGGTTATCACCGAAGATGAAGCTAACAAGAGTGACCCCTAAAAATTGCTATAGTTCAAGCAATTGGTTCGGTGTCTATTCGAAGAATATGACTGCGTTCGAGGAAAAATGAGGACGAAGTGAAGACACAACATTTATTTCGTTATTCTTCTTCTTTCCTTGAGTCATAGGACCACCGTTGATGGTGTCCTGGACTAGGGGGTACTCACCACGTCGTCTCCCGATCAGGTGGATCAGGCCGAGGACCCCCATGGCGGTTCACTCATGGGCCACTTCGGGCAGCCCATGATGCATACAAGGAGGTTTCCACAAGACTTGGCGCACAAGACAAGGACTCTCCTAAACCCTAGACCTCCGGTGCATTATATAAACCGAGGCCAGGCTAGTCAATAGATCATCTCATATTTCATTAGAACAATCTCGTGGTAGATACATGTACTCTGTACGACACCCCATATGAATACAATCAAAAGCAGGACATAGGGTATTATCTCTTCGAGAGAGCCCGAACTAGGGTAAAATCCTGTGTCCGTGTTACCATCGCTACAAGACGCCTAGCTTAGGACCCCTACTACGAGATATGTTGGATTTGACACCGATATTGGTGCTTTCATTGAGAGCCTGCTAGGTGTTCATCGCCGTTCGATGGGAATCAAAATCAACGCCAAATCATGTGATATTTTTTCAGTTAGATGTGTTCCGCGTAAACTATCTTGTTTTTGCAAAATTAGGGCTGCTTCCTCGTGCTACCATATTTGCAGTCAGATCAAGATCAGGGAAAAGTGTTCGGCTTGCAGCACGTCGGATCCGAACTCCGTTGTGGCTTCCACACGCCATGGAGGTGTGCGGCAGGCCGTGGAAGGTTAGCGTGAAAAGAAAAAAAATCCACCAAGCAGCGCTCCAACCGAGGGAACACCACCGGAGTATTTACGCACAACAGCGCACGTGAGGCCAACGCGAGCAGATCGGAAGCCATCAGGGAGCTCTTCCTTCTCTCTTTCTTTTTTATTTCTTTTCCTTTCTTTATTCGGCACCTAGGCGGTCACCGATCGTCCACTAGCGGTGTCCTTTGCTAATAGCATGCGTAGGCCTAACAAAGTACTACTGATCCATTTAACTACTAGTTTTCAGCACGATACCCTAGATTTGGTCGGTGGACTGTAGTAATTAAAGTACTACCAATGGTACAACGAGGTGTTATACAAACAGTTTTTAACCCCTTTCCACGATGGCATTTGGAACCGGCTCGTGTGCGATTGGGCGAGGCATCGAAACCCAATCGTTTCCGTTCATATGTACATCCCACACAGTCAGTCCCAAACAAACATTTCTGTTTGTTATGTACATTCCACACAGTCAATCCAAGGAACACATTTCCGTTCTTATGTACATCCCACACAGTCAATCCAGGGAAAACGTTTCCATTCGTATGTACATCCCACACAGACAATCCAGGGAAAACGTTTCCGTTCATATGTACATCCCACACAGTTTTATGTATAGGCTCATGTGTGATAGGTGTAACTATCACACACGCTCTGCCTTGGTTAACTGTTTGCTTTTATTCAACTACATCACACACGATTTGATGAAGAAAACTGTGTGGCATTGGGCTATCCATAACAAGCACTTTTACTGCTAGAACCGTTTGCAAAGTTCCATGACCCATTTAGCAGGTTTATTAGTTTACAATTAATAATTCCAGTATTACGCAAATTCACATTTCATATCGAACAGTTGTTTGCCAATTTCATATCAGGCACATAAATATATTTTAACATCACAGTATGATAGCTACCTGAAAATAGCATAGTACAGCATATAGTTAGTTCAGCTTCATAAGAACAATATTAGAACAATATATTCATTTCCCTAATCGAGATCATCCAGGCTCGTCTTATCCACCTCTGCTTTCAGTTCAGTAAGAACCTGTTTTGCACTGGCCAACTGGGAAAGTGCCTCCTCCTTCACCAACACCATCTTAGCAAAGTCTGATTTAAAAAATCTGAGCTCATTCTCCACCTTCCTCTTTTTATCCCGCATCTTCAAATATTCTTCAGTGTTGACAACACTTTCTTTAAGCCTACCTCTGTTCTCTTCCTCATACATGCTCCAGAGCTTTGCTAGGCACATCTTCAAAGACTGTGGCCACTCTTGATCAACCCACTCCAAGTAAGAACACTTCCGTTCATCCTATAATATTTAAAACTAGATCAGTAACAATTGTAGGGGAAATGGGTTTATAGCAACATAGAAAATCACCAATACTTATTTTGAAAAACTAAAGAAATAGGTTAATTATGACATATCTTCTCAAAAAGATCAATGTGCAAATGAATTAATTGCTACTGAGACAACAACCAAATTCTGAAATATCAGATGCTATAATTAACTACAACAACGCTACAAGTTCTTACTCATGTACTATAAATAACAAATTGAACATTTTATGAGGAAGGTAAATATAACTACAACAGCATAGCAACAGTGTTTGGATGACAGCAAATTGATACTAACAGGTGTGTACATGCACAAATTTAGTAACATAGAACTAATAACACTAAGGCCGTCCACTATGTATGCCAAAACCGGTGTAAAGACAACTGTTGCTACATCTCGCACCGGTGCCCTACACTGGAGAACCGATGCAGCGGAAAAAAATCAAGGACCCAGACTCCAGAGCACCTAGTTGCTCCGATGCCCAGTTCCTTCGTGCCATAAAGATTTAGTATTTTACTGCTTGGCTGCTCGGATGTGTGGACCAAAGTTGGCTGCACAAACTGCTGAAGCGGTGCCAAATAATTTTCTAATGGCACCGCTGATGAGATGGCAACATTTTTAGATACTAGGTACAAACTGTGACACTGTCTTAGGATGCGTTTGGTATGAATGGGTTGGGACCATGACAGTGTCTGAATCACATCTAACAAATGATTTGTAACAATGAAAGAGAGTCTAACCTTCTCTGCACATGCCAGAAACTTCCTCCCACTGTCCACAGATTCAAATGCAACTAGCTTCACGCATGGAGGTTGATGGTGACAACGAGCAGACAGATCTTCAGCCACCCCACTCCATTCATTGCAACTGATGTTCCTAGGGAGCTACAAGAGGAAGAAATGACTCAAATCGACCGTCGGGTTAAAATCCTTCATTCCAAGTCATAGCCCGAGAGAGAGAAGAGAGGCATACCCGGGTGGTGAATGAGTCATCGTCGGAGGAGGAACCGCTGGAGAGGTCATTGAAGAAGACCATGGCGACCCCGGCGGTAGGATGCAAGATGGCGAGAGCGAGGAAGCAAGCAAGGAAGCGGCTATAGCTTAGGAAGGAAGGAAGGAAGGAGGAAACAGGGGAAATATGACTTGTGGTCGGGGAGAAAAGGGGGTGGGGAAGGGGGGCGGGGGTAGATATTTCGGCGGTAGGCCAAAAATTTCAAAATGTGGAGGGAAACTTTGCGCGCGGTGCCACCGGACACCATTCACTTTGAACGATTGTGTGCATTGCAAACGATTCTTCTGCTTTACGCGCATGGGATGAGTTTGATGATTCAATTTTTTGGTGGAAATTTCCCCGGGTACGTCATTGCATAATTTAACATCACTTGCTAATTTGGGCACACAAAAGAGCGTACAGCACATAGACCACACTTTCTGAATCGAGCAATTTTAGTAATTAAACAGAGCCAGTTGACCTAAACATTGCTCTAACAAAAGACCAGCATTAAAAACAAAGCCTAAGTACGGATAATTTTAACAAATTTGCCGCCGTGCCGTCCTATGCATCGCCGGTGTGAGATGAGACATCGATGACTTGTCCTGGCGACATGCCGCCGTTGGTGGACTCCGCGTCCCCCCTGTTGAAGTCGACCGTGTCCTCATCCTCGTCCTCGGCGCCGCCCTCAAGGTTGTAGTACTCATAGTAGTGGCTGCGCCAGAGATCGCATTGGTACTGCACCGCCGATTCCTCGATGGACAGACTCTTCTCTACCTCGACCTCGGCCACGCGCAACTCCTCCTCCCAGCGCTCCTCGATCTCCGCCGCCTCCTGCATCTGCAGCTCCCGCTCGGCGATCTCATGAGGAAGCAGGTGCTCCATGGCCACCGCCGCCTTTTTGGACGTGGGTTGCATGCTGGATTCCGAGGTGGCCTGGAATATCTTGGCGTGTGCGTCCTCGATCTTGGCGTGGTGGCCTCGACCCGGGCTAGGGCGACATCGGCGGCACGGACGACAGCTCGAGCGCTCTCGGCGTTTGCAGCCGTCGTCGCAGCAGCAGCTGCAACGGCTGTAGCAGCTACCCCGTCGGCTGCCGCAGACGCCCTCTCGGCGGATGCGGCCGTGCTCAATGCAGATGCGGTGGCACTCTCGGCCTAGGCGGTCGCGCTCTCGGCGCAGGCGGCGGCGCTCGGGGAGGACGTGGCCATCGTATGGGCCTTCACGAAACGTTTCCATGGTGTCATCTTTGCAAGAAGGGGTTGCGGGAATGGGGATCAGGATTCGTGGATTCGGGGGTTGCCGGCACTAGAGCAGACAAGCCGGCGAAGCTTAAGGAGGAAGACTTAAATAGACCCAGGAATTTTCATCGCAAACGGTTCCTACAAAAAACTGTGTGTGATGTTGTTGATATCTTTTATTAGCTATGAAATACGAACTTGGAGTAAAGTGGCAACGGATGGTGTTTTAAATGTCCGATAAAATTTGTAGCACTAATACAACTGTCATGTCAAATTTTGGAAAATTTCAGGGGTCATTTGACCTTTTAAGACATTTAAGTGATTTTCTAGCCATTTAATGACCGTAATTCAAATTTGAACTACATGTACATGCAACAGCTAACCATAACGGTTTGAAAAGTCATATTTTGTGTACTTGTGTGTGATTTAATTCCATGTGCAGTAAATTGGAAGGAATTTTTAAACATATTGGTCTAACGGCTATGACACAATTAGTCATGGAGTGCCAGGGCAGTTAAATTCCAAAAAATTAAAAAAAGATCTGAAACACATGAAACCTTGCTTGATGTAATGTCATGCCACCAAGATGATGTGGTAAAAATTTGGAATGTTTGATGAAAGTTTGGACACACACCCCTCACAAACTGAAGCAACTCACTAGAAGGCTCGTGGTTCCGAGAGGGAACGATGCATGTTTGATGACGAACGGGAGATAGCTTCCCCTTACGGCCTTCAAATTTTTCTACATTTAACGTGCACTAATACAACTGTCATGTGAAAAATTGGAAAATTTCAGGGGTCATTTGACCTTTTAAAGACATTTAAGTGATTTTCTAGCCATTTAATGACCGTAATTCAAATTTGAACTACATCTACATGCAACAGCTAACCATAACGGTTTGAAAAATCATATTTGTGTACTTGTGTGCGAGTTAATTCCATGTGCAGTAAATTGGAAGGAATTTTCAAACATAATGGTCTCATGGCATGGACACATGCATGGAGTGCCATGGCATTTTAATTCGAAAAAATTTAAAAATGATCAGAAAAACATGAAACCTTGCTTGATGTAATGTCATGCCACCAAGATGATGTGGTAAAAAAATTGGCCTGTTTGACAAAAGTTTGGACACACACCCCTCACAAACCGGAGCAACTCACTAGAAGGCTCGTGGTTCCGAGAGGGAACAATGCATGTTTGATGACGAACGGGAGATAGCTTCCTCTTACGGCCTTCAAATTTTTTTCTATGTTTCACGTGCACTAATACAACACTCATGTGAAAATTTGGAAAATTTCGGGGGTCATTTGACCTTTTAAAGACATTTAAGTGATTTTCTAGCCATTTAATGACCGTAATTCAAATTTCAACTACATCTACATGCAACGGCTAACCATAACGGTTTGAAAAATCATATTTGTGTACTTGTGTGCGAGTTAATTCCATGTGCAGTAAATTAGAAGGAATTTTCAAACATATTGGTCTCACGGCATGGACACATGCATGGAGTGCCATGGCATTTTAATTCCAAAAAATTAAAAAATGATCAGAAAAACATGAAACCTTGCTTGATGTAATGTCATGCAACCAAGATGATGTGGTAAAAAAATTGGCATGTTTGACAAAAGTTTGGACACACACCCCTCACAAACCGGAGCAACTCACTAGAAGGCTCGTGGTTCCGAGAGGGAACAATGCATGTTTGATGACGAACGGGAGATAGCTTCCTCTTACAACCTTCAATTTTTTCTACGTTTAACATGCACTAATACAACTGTCATGTGAAAATTTGGAAAATTCTAGGGGTCATTTGACCTTTTAAAGACATTTAAGTGATTTTCTAGCCATTTAATGACCGTAATTCAAACTTGAACTACATCTACATGCAACGGCTAACCATAACGGTTTGAAAAATCATATTTGTGTACTTGTGAGCGAGTTAATTCCATGTGTAGTAAATTAGAAGGAATTTTCAAACATATTGGTCTCACGGCATGGACACATGAATGGAGTGCCATGGCATTTTAATTCCAAAAAATTAAAAAATGATCAGAAAAATATGAAACCTTGCTTGATGTAATTTCATGCCACCAAGATGATGTGGTAAAAAAAATTGGCATGTTTGACGAAAGTTTGGACACACACCCCTCACAAACCAGAGCAACTCACTAGAAGGCTCGTGGTTCCGAGAGGGAACAATGCATGTTTGATGACGAATGGGAGATAGCTTACTCTTACGGCCTTCACATTTTTTCTACATTTAACATGCACTAATACAACTGTCAAGTGAAAATTTGGAAAATTCTAGGGGTCATTTGACCTTTTAAAGACATTTAAGTGATTTTCTAGCCATTTAATGACTGTAATTCAAATTTGAACTACATCTACATGCAACGGCTAACCATAACGGTTTGAAAAATCATATTGGTGTACTTGTGTGCGAGTTATTTCCATGTGCAGTAAATTAGAAGGAATTTTCAAGCATATTGGTGTCACGGCATGGACACATGCATGGAGTGCCATGGCATTTTAATTCCAAAAAATTAAAAAATGATCAGAAAAACATGAAACCTTGCTTAATGTAATGTCATGCCACCAAGATAATGTGGTAAAAAAATTGGCCTGTTTGACGAAAGTTTGGACACACAGCCCTCACAAACCGGAGCAACTCACTAGAAGGCTCATGGTTCCGAGAGGGAACAATGTATGTTTGATGACGAACATGAGATAGTTTCCTCTTATGGCCTTCAATTTTTTTCTACATTTAATGTGCACTAATACAACTGTCATGTGAAAATTTGGAAAATTCTAGGGGTCATTTGACCTTTTAAAGACATTTAAGTGATTTTCTAGCCATTTAATGACCGTAATTCAAATTTGAACTACATCTACATGCAACGGCTAACCATAACGGTTTGAAAAGTCATATTGGTATACTTGTGTGCGAGTTATTTCCATGTGCAGTAAATTAGAAGGAATTTTCAAGCATATTGGTGTCACGGCATGGACACATGCATGGAGTGCCATGGCATTTTAATTCCAAAAAATTCAAAAATGATCAGAAAAACATGAAACCTTGCTTAATGTAATGTCATGCCACCAAGATAATGTGGTAAAAAAATTGGCCTGTTTGACGAAAGTTTGGACACACAGCCCTCACAAACTGGAGCAACTCACTAGAAGGCTCGTGGTTCCGAGAGGGAATAATGTATGTTTGATGACGAACATGAGATAGTTTCCTCTTATGGCCTTCAATTTTTTTCTACATTTAACATGCACTAATACAACTGTCATGTGAAAATTTGGAAAATTCTAGGGGTCATTTGACCTTTTAAAGACATTTAAGTGATTTTCTAGCCATTTAATAACCGTAATTCAAATTTGAACTACATCTACATGCAACGGCTAACCATAACGGTTTGAAAAATCATATTTTTGTGTACTTGTGTGCGAGTTAAAAAATCATCAGACGATGTAAATATCTGGTGTTCGAAAAAGAAAATGTAAAGATCTGGCAAGACAACCGGCCCCCACACGATTGGCACTCTATTTCGCGCCTCGAGGTTTGGAAGGTGAGTGGCGAGGGTTATTAATCAGACACGGTTCTGTATTGGAAACCGTCAGCTATTAAGTTCACACACGGATTTTGCTGTTGGAATCGTGTGTAATTCAAACTGCAATACTCGTAAATTCCGGCGACTAGTGTGTGTACTGTTCCCGTCGATCTAGATTCCGGCCGCCAATAAATACTACCTTGCTCATGTCGTCCCGCCTGCATTCTCATCTACATCCTCCCCTCGCTCGCCTTCTCTCTCTCTCTCAAATCTCTGCCATGGTGCCGCCGATCTGCCCACGCGCCGACGAGGAGTCGCTGCCCCCCGAGGACGCTCAGTCGAAGTGCAGTGATGAGGAGGACCCCTACGCGCCGCCGGACGAGGTTGCGCCGGACCCCCCAACTTTGGATTGGTTTTGGGGTCAGTACAATCTTTGTCTGTGGAAGTCACTGTCGCCGGCTGAGAAAGCCAGGCAAGTGGCGTTCAAGAAGGAGATGGCGGAGGAGGAAGCCAGGTACCAGGCGGCCTGTGAAGCCCATGATGCCGCCTGGAAAAAGGAGGCGGTGGAGCTTTGGGGGCGGGCGCGTCGTCGTGCAGAGGAGGTGTACGAAGACGGGTACTTCGCGAGGAAGGTCAAAGGCTCTAGGCGCCTCATCGCTGCGTGGAGGTGGGCCGATAAGCTCTAGCGTGCCACCGACGAGAAGCTCCGGTGGGCGCCCAACGAAATGGCAAGATCGTTCACGCTTGTCCGCCAGCAAGAGGCAGATCGGTACATCAAGCGCTGCGAGGCGGAGGAGGCGGAGTACTGCCTCCGCACTGGGAAGACGCCGCGCACCAGGGAGCTGCTGGCGAGGGGCTGCCGGAATACTGCCCCCAGGAGGGATTATTAGTTTTAGTATTGTTCGTTTTCAATTTTATGCATTGTACCTAGTAGTTAAGTATCATCACGTATATGTGATGATATTATATATATTCTGTGATGAACTAATGAACATTTAATATATATATATATATATATTATGAATTCCATTTTCTATCTGTTTTTGTATACTAATTTGTATCTACCTGTTATCATCCACATATACAGAATGGAAAGCGTATATACACACATTGAAACAGAACATATAAGAACGGAAAACAGAGTACACACATTGAAACAGAGCAATAAACAGAGCAATATTATGATTGCTGTGAATACATAGCGATCCACGTCGAAACGACTCAACAAAATAAAACGCGTCCATGAGACCATGACCACCCCTTGCCTACGGTAGCTCTTGGCTCTGCCTGAACTCGTGCAGGCGTTCGTCCATGCGGTCGACAGGCTCGTGGTACATCTAGAGCGCGATCTCGAGCTCCAAGTTGGCTATTTCATCGGAGATCACCAGCTCAAGGATGCGACGGCCATGTTCCTCTACTGCGCCCAGGTGGACACCTGGGCCAAGGAGGCGGTCGAGCCTACCGACCAGCGCGTTGGCATCGAGCAGGCCGCGGACAAGGCGAACGGCACGACCCATGCGAACGGCGCGGCGGGCGTCCGGTGCAAGTACGGCGCGGCCGGCCTCTGGTGCAAGTACGGCGCAGAGGGCCTCTGCCCACTCCTGGCGAGGAATGGGGGTACTAACAGGACGTGTACCTAGCTGCGACGCCCTGTCGACAGCAGGCGAGCGCCAATGGATCCGCTCTTGCTGTGCGGCGCGCCGTGCCTCTCGCTCTGCGGCACTCCAACGGTCTCGCCGTGCGGTGAGCCGCAGCCTATCGGCGCGGACGCGCCTAGCTTGCACTGCGGCGCGCCATTGATCATGTTTTGCGGCGAGCTGCAGCCTCTCGGCGCTGACATGCCTATCTTGATCCGCGGCGCTGAAGTGGCATGCGCCAAGGGTCTGCTCAACCCTGGCGATGACGCGCATCACGGTGTCATCCATCGCGTTGCCGGGGAGCGCCTCAGCCACGACGGGCCGTGGTGCCTTCTCGTTTTCCTCGTCGATGAGGTTGATGGTAGAGGTGGCGCTTTGGTGGTTTGGCATGCTTGGAAAAGGTGGATGTGCTACAGGTTGTGCTTGTTGCCTCCGTGCGTCGCGCGCCGCCTAGGTTTATGCGCAATATCGCTGGGTAGCGGGAAACAGGTGAGGAAATGGCAGGAAACGGTGTCGTGTTCATAAAACACCATCAATTAATGGAAACTTAGCATAGAAGAAAGATCGAGCTAGCACAAGAAGTAGATGATGATCAGATGATCGTTTATCCTAGTTAATTATGCATGTAATAGTTTACTTTGGTGTGTGGAAATGTCATGTGTGTACTAGCCACCTATGTAATTGGATGTTTGCCGCGTATTACACACATCTTGTTTATGTGAAACGTTTCTGTTCTCTTGGCTCAACACAAATAGTTTATCACAATGAACCGTATGCCGTATATCGCACACACGTTGATCTGGCTGACTGTTTCTTTTGTGTTGCCTAATCACAAACAGTTCATCCGAGTGAACTGTATGCCGTATATCACACACACCTTCATCTGGCTGCCCATTTCTGATGTTCCGCCTCATCACAAACATTTCATCCGAGTGAACTATATGCCTTATACCGGACACGCCTTCATCTGACTGCCCGTTTCTGTTCTTCTTCCTCATCGCAAACAGTTAATTGAACTGAACCATATGCCCTACATCGCACACACAACTAAAATCGGAACTGTGTTTGATGGCTCCGCCATCGCAAACGTTTTGCATCTTTTTTGATGGTTATTTTACATCACCGTATGCGATTAATGCGTCACACACAGTTTCGTCAAAGGGTCTCTGATCGTAGTGTCGCGTTAGCAGCATCCTGCAGTAGTGTACTACTTCACGTATAGATCAGAAATGACTCTATTCTTGGTACTAGCTTGTACTAGTTGGTACATACCGCTTCTTTTTATTTGCTTCGGTCTACTACGGTCATCGCTCATTAAACATGTTTAATTTTTCCTGACTATTTGTTTACCACATGAAATTATTACACACAGAATATTTTCTGTCCATTTGTACTGCATTATTTTTGCAGAGATATTTTGTTGACGCCTGTACATGCATTTTCCATCTGCGTCAATCTGACGAGCTGACCTACGTGTTAGAACCTTCGTCAAACCAACCTTCCCATTCTGATCGGCCGTTCCATATATTGGTCGGCCCGACGCAGTCTTGAGGCACTCCGGCCAGGACGTCCCTCGTCCATAATCACCTCATCCGCTATCAGTTTGGACGTTGATGGATAAATCACCAGGTGCAATTGTTCTAGTTATTCCTGATGTGCCTATTAATAATATTTCAAAGAGTGTTTTCTCCTCGTCATCGATTTTTGGTGTTGCAGGTTTTGTAGTCTGGTCTACACTGAGGCCGTCATTTTAGGGTGATCCGATATGTCGTCGATGTCCCGCGCGCATCGTGTCCGTAACTCGGTCGATCCTGTGAATTGAGATTTTGTCACCTTGTCGTGCCGATGCCCTATGTCGATATCAGCCTCTCGCCAGGCCAAATCTCTTTTAATAATTTATTTCACATAAAGAATTTTGTAAAGAATTTTTTTCTTTATTTTGTTATTATTATCTGGCTTGTGCTACTTCATGCATGCAGGTAATCAACCTCAACTATGCCATGCCGCTGGCAAGCCGGCGTCATCGTCCCGCCTCCGTCGACCAAGTCATGGGGTCGCCTCGGACGCGGCACACGGACCTCGGCGCTCCGCCAGGCCGACCTCCGTGCCCAAGCCATATTTCTTTAATTATTTACTTCACTTATCTCAATTAAGTAGAAGATCTTTTTGGCTTGCGCTTTTTTATATGTGCAGGTAGTCGACTTCGGCAGCATCACCTCGGCCTGACGACGTCATCGTCCTGCTTCCGTCGACCAAGTTGTATTGTCACCTTGGCGTGTCACCTTAGCTGGACCAGGGGCTTCGACATCTCTTCATCAACCTACTCTGACGACATCGGCGTCACCTGCCGATCAGCTTCGTCACCTCGGTTGGACCGGGGGCTTCGCCTCACCGCATCGGCAGTATTGTGCCATCACTTCATCAAGCCGAGCTCTTTGCTCGGGCACCTTGAGACTGGCTTGGGGGCTGGGACCTCAACCTGCCGCAAGCTCAGACCACGTCATCAACACCGAGCACATTAACCAGCTAAGTCACTTTTATGCTCACACTTTTTAATTTTTATTCGGTTCAACCAAGCATTAAATTTAACACTTATTTTACCCAAGTTAACTGGAGGCTCTTAAAATTTATTTGAGTCATTTTATAATAACAGTTTTCTTCTAAGTCATTGCAAAGTCTTTTTCTGCCACTCCTTTCTCGACCGAGTGTATGGTCAATAGCCGGATAGCCCGGCTTCTCCCTAGAGCCGCTCGAGTTTAGTTCGCTAAACTGGCCTCAGAGAAGCACTCAGCCTTCGGGATAAGGAGGTTGAAGCCAAAGGCTGACCTACTTGAAGTTTAGAGATCAGATGTGTCATGTTAAAGCACGACAGAAGCACAAAAAATTTTAAGAACAATTTTGGATTGGTACAAAAAACTTGATTTAGTTCGGACGTAAAGTTTTTACTGAAGTCTTTTTGGTTTTCCAAGCTTATGGCACTTTTAACATATTTGTGTGTCTCCAGCATAAGTCTCGCAGTACAACGTCGGACACCTTTAAAGCTTCGTCAATATCAACGTGGGGCTGCGACTAGAGCCGAACCCATCAAAAGCCAAGGTACTCCATGGAGTCCTTGGCAAATTGTTCTCGGATATTGCTTTATATGCATCGGTTTCGAATTGTGTCTTTGGTCAATAGTTGGGTTGCCCAGCTCCCATGCTTACCCTTACGTTCCCGATTGTTTGGCTAAGGGTAAAGAGAGAACCACTGCGATTGTGCTTCCTGTTCGACTGGTCAAGTGCCTCAGTGGAGAAAGCCGAAAACTGACTGTCACAATAAGCGTAAACTGGTCAGCGATCCGATGACTATGTTAAACTATAGATCGATGGAGGTCACCCCATGTTAAACGACGGGCCTTTCATAACATTGGCTGAAGTGTTAATGGCTTGACCTCTGCTGACGCCGAACACTAACCGAGGGCTAGTAGCTGGCCTCCCAACTTTAAGCTCCTATGACTAAGTGAAAGTTATAAAGTCTGCATATCTAATTGCCTCATTTCCGCTAACACAACCGCCTCCGGGCACCGAGACGTCGGCTAAGGGTTGTCTTTTTAGTACGGAAACACCCTGCGTAGCATCTACAAAGGGGTAGAAGCCGATGATGGACCACCTTCAGATTATAAACAGTCGCAACGGAGTCAAAATAAACATATATCACCAGCGTTTGTATACAATACACGAGCGCTGCCTTCCGTAATTATCGTTATAAAGCCATAAATATGCATCAATTTGAATTAAGATTTTAGCCAAGCTGGGTTGCCTGGCTCCTATGTTTACACCCTACGTTCCCGATTCTTCGGCTAGGGGGTAAAGGGAGCACCTCTATGATTGATACTACCGGGTCATCCGGGTTAGTACCTCAGACTGGGTGAAGCCAAAAGCTAGCTATCTTAAGAAAATAATTGGTCGGCAATGACGGAAGTGAAAATTTCAGTTCATTAAAACAAAAGAATTCGGGAACTTTCCCCAAACTAAATCCTCAATATTGTCCTCCCACATTGATCGGAGGTGAGGTTTCATGATCATGGTCAGCATGACAACCCAAATAAAGGAACCGATAGCGGGACTATTTTCTTTGGAAGATGTTTCTTATGTTAATAGTAATATAACATATCTCTCTGCATACCTTTGTTTATAAAACCGTAAGGCCGGATTGCCTTGTTTTCCATAAATATTTGCCCTTATAACATCTTTAATAAAGTAGGAAAACACTCCTCGGCTACTGGCCGAGGAGGTTGAAGCCGATGGTCGGTCAACAAAGTTTGTACAATGGGGATCTGAACATTAATGATGTAAAGTACTTTGGTACATAGAATCATTACACATACTAGACAAAGTTCATTTACTTCAAGTCGTCTATTAAAAGGTCAAGGGCACGGTCTTGTTGAGACAGCCGAGCCGCCGGAATTTAATTTTCTGTCAAACGGATATCGATCCTTAATTCGGCCACCCGCGCCCACATTAAGGCTCGGGGGCTACTGGGCTTCGCGCTTATCATTTACAAATATTAAAGGGGCACATCGATCCCCTAATCTGGTGTTGCCACCCGACCATTGGCTCGGGGGCTACTGCATTGCCTATTCAATGCAGAAAATTCTAAGTGCTCAGTGTTCGGCTTGACCGAGCTATGGGCAAACGCGTCTTCGGACAACAATAGGTACCGTCTGGGGCTTATCCGGCATTAAGCTCGGCTGTGCTCCTTCAAACTTTTTTGAACCAAGGTGATCTATGGCACCTCGGATACAGTCCGGCGTTGGAGCTCCGATACGGTCCGGCGTTGGAGCTCGGATACAGTCCTGCGTTGGAGCTCGGATACAGTCCGGCGTTGGAGCATGGATGCAGTTCGGCGTTGGAGCTTGGATACAGTCCGGCGTTGGAGCTCGGACACGAGAGGACACCGCCGCACGGGAAACACTTCAAGCCTGAGGTGTGGCATAAAAATAACAAGGCATTGATAAAGGCCGAGAACTTAAAGGGGCTCCTCGAATACCCGACGTGTAAACTCTTTGGATTCGCTTCGGTGATCCTCAAGACCGAAGATGAGAAGATTTATTGAACCAGTTTTCAAGACCGACGATGGAAGACGAAGAAATGTTCGGAAGAAACAAGTAGCGTCCCCAACTTGAAGACCAGTTCAGGGGGCTACTGACGGTGTCCTGGACATGGGGGTACTCACCACATCGTCCCCCGATCAGGTGGATCGGGCCGAGGACCCCCATGGCGGTTCACTCATGGGCCACTTCGGGCAACCCATGACGCATACAAGGAGGTTTCCACAAGACTTGGTGCACAAGACAAGGACTCTCCTAAACCCTAGACCTCTGGTGCATTATATAAACCGAGGCCAGGCTAGTCAATAGATCATCTCACATTTCATTAGAACAATCTCGTGGTAGATACATTTACTCTGTACTACACCCCATATGAATACAATCAAAAGTTGATTAGCCCCGTTGATTAGCCTCGTCAATGTGAGACTTTCTCCTTTTTTTCCTTCTCCACACAACCTCCAACATCATGTTCTATTCCACCCATAGTGCTATATCCATGGCTCATGCTCATCTATTGCGTGAGAGTTCAAAAAGCTGAAGCGCGTTAAAAAGTATGAACCAATTGCTTGGCTTGTCAACGGGGTTGTGTATGATAAATACTTTGTGTTAAGAAGATAGAGCATGACAAGGTTATATGATTTTGTAGGGATAACTTTCTTTAGCCACGATATTTTGAGAAAACATGATTGCTTTTTAGTATGCTTGAAGTATTATTGATTTTATATCAATATTAAACTTTTGTTTTGAATCTTATGGATCTGAACATTCATGCCACAATAAAGAAAATTACAAGGATAAATATGTTAGGTAGCATTCCACACCAAAAATTCTGTTTTTATCATTTACCTACTCAAGGACGAGCAGGAATTAAGCTTGGGGATGCTTGATACGTCTCCAACGTATCTATAATATTTGATTATTCCATGCTATTATATTATCTATTTTGGATGTTTTATATGCATTAATATGCTATTTTATATTATTTTTGGGACTAACTTATTAACCTAGAGCCCAGTGCCAGTTTCTGTTTTTTCCTTGTTTTTGAGTTTCGCAGAAAAGAAATATCAAACGGAGTCCAAACGGAATAAAACTTTATGATGATTTTTCTTGGACCAGAAGACACCTACGAGACTTAGAGTCGAAGTCAGAAGACCCACGAGGCAACGACAAGCCGTAGGGGCGCGCCCTAGGGGGGGCCTGGCTTTTGGCCCCCTCGAGAGTCCACCGACCTAATTCTTCGTCCTATATATTCACATATATTCCAAAACCCTAGGAGAGAACCACGAAAATACTTTTCCACTGCCGCAACCTTCTGTTCCCGTGAGATCCCATCTTGGGGCCTTTTCCGGCGATCTGCCGGTGGGGGATTCGATCACGGAGGGCATCTACATCAACCCTATTGCCTCTCCGATGAAGCGTGAGTAGTTTACCTCAGACCTACGGGTCCATAGCTAGTAGCTAGATGGCTTCTTCTCTCTCTTTGATTCTCAATACCATGTTCTCCTCGATGTTCTTGGAGATCTATCATATGTAATATAGTTTTGCGGTGTGTTTGTCTAGATCCGATGAATTGTGGATTTATGATCAGATTATCTATGAATATTATTTGAATCTTCTCTGAATTCTTTTATGCATGATTTGATATCTTTGTATTTCTCTTTGAATTATCGGTTTGGTTTGGCCAACTAGATTGGTATTTCTTGCAATGGGAAGGGTGCTTAGTTTTGGGTTCAATCTTGCGGTGTCCTCATCCCGTGACATCGTAGGGGTAGCGAGGCACGTATTGTATTGTTGCCATCAAGGATAAAAAGATGGGGTTTTCATCATATTGCTTGAGTTTATCCCTCTACATCCTGTCATCTTACTTAAGGCGTTACTCCGTTCTTTATGAACTTAATACTCTAGATGCACGCTGGATAGCGGTTGATGTGTGGAGTAATAGTAGTAGATGCAGAATCGTTTCGGTCTACTTGACATAGACGTGATGCCTATATGCATAATCATTGCCTTGGATATCGTCATAACTTTGCGCTTTTCTATCAACTGCTCGACAGTAATTTGTTCACCCACCGTATTATTTGCCTTCAAGAGAGAAGCCTCTAGTGAAACCTATGCCCCCCCGGGTCTATTTTCCATCATATATTTTCAGATCTATATATCAAAAATACCAAAAATACCTTGCTGCAATTTAGTTACTTTTATTTTGTTTTACATTTTGGCAATCTTATATACCTATCTCTATCAGATCTCACCTTTGCAATTGACCGTGAAGGGATTGACAACCCCTTTATCCCGTTGGGTGCAAGTGTTTGATTGTTTGTGCAGGTGCATAGATTGGGGACTTGCTTGTACCTCCTACTGGATTGATACCTTGGTTCTCTAACTGAGGGAAATACTTATCTCTACTTTGCTGTATCACCCTTTCCTCTTCAAGGGAAAAACCAACGCAAGCTCAAGAAGTAGCATACGCGGCAAACAAGTCTGTAATCAGAAATGTGTGCGACCCCCGATAATAACACAGACGATTGCTGCTAATAAGATGTGTGTGTTGTGCGTTGGGATTGCATAAAGAACAACAACATATATATACACACACTTATAAGGACATGGTTGCATAACCAAATTAAACATCCAATTACATAGGTGGCTACTACACACATGACATTTGCACACACCGAAGTAAACTATTACATGCATAATTACATAGGTGCCTACTACACACATGACATTTCCACACACCAAAGTCAACTATATATTACATGCATAATTAACTAGGATAAACGATCATCTGATCATCATCTACTTCTTGTGACGCTTGCCACTACTGCTCTGATTGTGGCTCGATCCGGCGTCGTCGATATCGGTAACGAGGCACTTCCTCATGTCAACGATCCGCATGTGCATCTCGTAGCATGTGTACACACTCTTGGCCGCGAACCTGAGGTGAGGTTCATCCAGTTGCTGGATCCAGGCCCCGTGCCAGGATACGGGACTTGTTCTCTTGGCATCCTGCTTCATCTTTTCGTAGTAGGGGTCGATGATGGCCGAGGCGAGTTCAACTAGGGAGTCCTTCTTCATGCTACCCCAGACCCTGTAGTGCTCACAGATTTCGACAAGGTTCTTGCAGGCCAAGCCTGTAATCCTGAGCGCTTTTACATCGTCGGTGGTTTCCACTGTAGCGAACTTGTAGTCGGTGCTGTTGACAAACCTGGCGAAATGGTCGCAAGGCTCTCTTGCCATGCAGTAGTGGTAGATGAGGACATGATGGCGCACACACAACTGGGCGACGACAACCTTCTGATCTTTGCTGGGAAGACCGGCGGTGTAATGGAGGTCGATGCCGACCACCTTGTACTTGTCTCTAGCAAGCAACTGCTCCATGGTGTTGATGTAGTCCTCCACCACGGCCGGGTCGATGGTGTACACCACCGTGAGATCTGTCTCCCTCGCGTGGTTCTCGACTTTATGCTCGCCGAACTCCATTTGAGCGCCGCTAGATATCCTCTATGTATGTGTCATCGTGGGTGTGCTTGTTGTGTTCTGGGGCGAGATCGAATGGTTGAAGAGACTAAGGATATAATGGCCGCAGGAATTAATGGGGAAGCCGGACGGACTGGAATATCCGCACGCCCGGATGGTAGTTCTAATTTGCAGTGCGTAACTACATCGTGCCACACGTAACTGCATCGTGGCGACGTGTGCGATGCAACCGCATGCATATGGGCCCCCAACATGATCGTGCACAGGCCCCAACCGCTGGCAGAGCGCGCGGGCAGGGACGCGAGCAGAGCGCTCCGCGGCGCCTCAACGGCGAGCAACCACATATATGCATATAGCAGTTGAACATGCAAAGAGAAGCTGTCCACAAGTCGAGCGCATGGAGGTACGATAACCCACAAGTATAGGGGATCGTTTGTAGCCTTCTTCGATAAATAAGAGTGTCGAACCCAACGAGGAGCTAAAGGTAGAACAAATATTCCCTCAAGTTCTATCGACCACTGATACAACTCTACGCACACTTAATGTTTGCTTTACCTAAAACAAGTATGAAACTATTTTGTGAGAATAAAACTATGAGTACTTTGCGAGAATAAAACTACAAATAAATTGCAAGGTAATAAAAGTGGATAGCTTTTGTCAACAAGAAAGTCATTTGTCCCTAGGCAATCGATAACAAGTACCGGTAATCATTCTTGTAATTTTATATGAGGGAGAGGCATGAGCTAACATACTTTCTCTACTTGGATCATATGCACTTATGATTGGACCTCTAGCAAGCATCCGCAACTACTAAAGATCATTAAGGTCGTGAAACCCAACCATAGCATTAAGTATCAAGTCCTCTTTATCCCAAACGCAACAACCCACTTACTCGGGTTTAAGCTTCTGTCACTCTCGCAACCCACCATAAGAGAATCATGAACATATTGCAACACCCTACAGCGGGGATCCCTCACATTTGCGCGAGACCGAGGGCACCGTAGGACAGCACCATAAATAAAATATACAATCATACCAACCAAGATCACGATTAACCCATAGGACAAAACGGATCTACTCAAACATCATAGGATAACCATAGATCATTGGGAAATAATATATGGAGTTGGGCACCATGTTTAAGTAGATATTATAGCGGGGAAGAGAGGTGTTACAACACTGCATAGAGGGGGAGAGAGTTGGTGTTGACGGTAGCAAGATTGTTGATGTAGATCGTCGTCACGATCCTTGCCCCGGCGGCACTCCGGCGCCACCGGGAGAGAGGGGGAGAGAGCCCCCCTCCTTTTTCTTCTTCCTTGGCCTTCCCCCTAGATGGGAGGAGAGTTACCCCTCTGGTCCATGGCCTCCATGGTGGCGGACGGGCAGGAGCCCCTCCGAGATTGGATCTCCCTCTCTGTTCTCTTCTGTTTCGCGTTCCCCAGATCTGGCCCTTCACCGTTTCTTAAATTCCCGGAGATCCGTAACTCCGATTGGGCTGAAATTTTTACACAATTTTTTTCCATAAATTATCTTTCTTATGCCAGAAGAAGGGCCCCAACCGCCTTACAAGGAGGGCATAAAACACATGGGCGCGCCTGGCACCCCCTGGCGCGCCCTGGTGTATCTTGGGGGCTGTGGGCCCCCGTTTGCGTTGATTCCACCTCCCAAAAATCATATATATTCCAAAATAATTCTCCGTAAATTTTTATCACGTTTGGACTTTGTTTGATATGGATTTTCTGCGAAACAAAAAACATGCAACAAACATGAACTAGCACTGGGCACTGGATCAATAGGTTAGTCCAATAAATCATATAAATTATTGCCAAAAATATGTAAAAGTTGTATAATATTGGCATGAAACAATCAAAAATTATAGATACGACGAAGACGTATCTGCATCCCCAAGCTTAATTCCTACTCGTCCTCGAGTAGGTAAATGATAAAAAAGATAATTTTTGATGTGGAATGCTACCTAGCATAAACTTGATCATATATCTAATCATGGCATGAATATTAAGACATAAGTGATTCAAAGAAATAGTCTATAATTTGACATAAAGACACTAATACTTAGGCATCCCAACAAACAATATGTCTTTCAAAATATCAACGCTAAAGAAAGCTATCCCTACAAAATCATATAATCTTATCATGCTCTATTTTCTTAACACAAAGTATTTATCATGCACAACCCCAATGACAAGCCGAGCAATTGCTTCATACTTTTTAATGCGCTTCAGCTTTTTCAACCCTCATGCAATACATGAGCGCAAGCCATTGATATAGCACTACGGGTGGAATAGAGTCTGATGATAAGGATAAATATAGAGAAGACAAAAAAGTAAGAAAGTCTCACATCGACGCGGCTAACCAACGGGCTATGGAGATGCCCATCAATTGATATCAATGCGAGGAGTAGGGATTGCCATGCAACGGATGCACTAAGAGCTATAAGTGTATGAAAGCTCAATATGAAAACTAAGTGGGTAAGCATCCAACTTGCTTGCTCATGAAGACCTCGGGCATTTGAGGAAGCCCATCATTGGAATATACAAGCCAAGTTTTATAATGAAAAATTCCCACTAGTATATGAAAGTGACTACATAGGAGAACCTCTATATGAAAAACATGGTGCTACTTTGAAGCACAACTGTGGAACTAGCATGCCCCTTCTCTCTTTTCTTTTTTTCTTTTTTTTCTTTTTTTCTTTTTTTTCTCTCATTGTCCGAAGTCTCATCCCGACTTGTGGGGGAATCATAGTCTCCATCATCCTTTCCTCACTGGGGCAATGCTCTAATAATGAAAATTGATGATCATCACACTTCTATTTACTTATAACTCAAAAGAAATAAAAATTACAACTCGATACCTATAACAAAGTATGACTCTATATGAATGCCTCTGGCAGTGTACCAGGATGTGCAATGATCTAGCATAACAATGATATCAAAAAACGGACAAGCCATGGAAATATCAAGCTAGCTATCTTACGATCATGCAAAGCAATATAACAACGAATGCTTAAGTCATCAAAACGGAGGCGGTGGAAGTTGCATGGCAATATATCTCGGAATGGCTATGGAAAGGCCATAATAGGTAGGTATGGTGGCTGTTTTGAGGAAGATATAATAAGGCTTATGTGTGATAGAGCGTATCATATCATGGGGTTTGGATGCACCGGCGAAGTTTGCACCGACTCTCGAGGTGAGAAAGGGCAATGCACGGTACCGTAGAGGCTAGCAAATTGCGGAAATATAAGAGTGCGTATAATCCATGGACTCACATTAGTCATAAAGAACTCATATACTTATTGCGAAAGTTTATTAGCCCTTGAAGCAAAGTACTACTACGCATGCCCCTAGGGGGATAGATTGGTAGGAAAAGACCATCGCTCGTCCCTGACCGCCACTCATAAGGAAGACAATCAATAATAAATCATGCTCCAACTTCATAGCATAACGAGAGACTATACGTGCATGCTTCGGGAATCACAAACCTTAACACCAATATTCTTACTAACCACAACCGTTTACTAGTACCTCCCACATATTCCATCTCTATATCGCAAAACTATTGCAAGGAATCAAACACATCATATTCAGTGATCCATAAGTTTTATGTAGGATTTTATGACTAACCATGCAATTGACCAATTCCTGTTGACTCTCTAAATAGATATAAGTGAAGCATGAGATTTTAATTCTTTATACAAAAGACCATGCTCTAATAAGTATAAGTGAAGCAAAAGAGCATTCTACAAATAACGGTTTTCTATGTGAAGAGAAACAGGAAATCCAAACTTCTAATGATATAAGTGAAGCACATGAAGCATTCTATAAAGCCATACTCAAAAGATATAAGTGAAGTGCAATGAGCATTCTATAAATCGACCATGGACTATATCATACCAGCATGGTGCATAAAATAAAAATGAAAAATAAACACAAAAGACGCTCCAAGATTCACACATATCACATGAACGAAACAAAGATGAAAACATACCGATACTTGTTGAAGAAAGATGGGATGCCTTCCGGGGCATCCCCAAGCTTAGACGCTTGAGTCTCCTTGAATATTTACTTGGGGTGCCTTGGGCATCCCCAATCTTGAGCTCTTGCCTCTCCTCCTTCTCCTCATATCGAGACCTCCTCGATCTTTGATCACTTCATCCACACAAAACTTAACCGAACTTTTAGTGGCGGGGTTAGTGAATATGGCAGTCAAATCCCATCATGTACTGCTATAACATTATTGTATAATTATAATCAAACATTACCCACTGTATGCTATCACAATTCTATGGCCCCAAGTCAAAGGAGGCTCAACAAGATTTCAAACATACGCAAATAATGAAGCTATAACAGCAATCTGTGAAAACAGGAAAGTCTGTAAAGATCTGAACGTTCACCATACTTCTGTAACTCTAAAAATTCTGAAAATTAGGAAAAAATAAAAAAATTGTATAGCAAAACTGTGCAAAAAGTTTCAGAAGCTTTTAATGTTCCAGTAAAAAATGTAAAATCACACACTACAGCCAAAGTTTCTGTTTTTGCACCGCACATACCAACAAGCAATCTAATCATCCTAAAGGCAAATCTTGGCACATTATTTTCATAATACAATGGATTTGTACAAGGGGATAATTATTTTTGTGAGAAACTTCCATGAAAAATTTACATTGTTTCCATGAGCATGAACACAAGTGTTCAAGGTCGACCCTCACTTCTCCAATGCATCACCTTTCAATCGCTTCTCTTTTTGTGAAGCTTTAAGTTCCCCTCTATATTTTTTGTTTTTAAACTTTATAAAAGCACTCAACAGAAATAAATGACTCTCTAAAACTTCCAGGTTGTCTCCCTGGCAGCGCTTTCTTTAAAGCCATTAAGCTAGGCATAAAGTGCTCAAGTAATGAATCCACCCGGATCCCAAGGTATATCAAAGCCAATTTTAATTAACAATGATTTGGCATTTAGTAGTGAGCACAAAGCAACATATATCATGCAATGACGAAGTCTAACTCTCTTCCTATGCATTGGCATGTCATACAAGAATAATTCATGCACATCAAGTAGAGGCCAATACATAGCATAAGCAGTTTCTTGCAATTTTATCGTGTTGGAAACATAGAGAGGCGAAGATATAGTTCCTCTCTCATAATAATTGCAAGTAGGAGCAGCAAGCACATGAATATTATATTTATCAAAATCATCATGTGTAGTAGCAAAACGCAACCCATCAATATAATCCTTAATAAGAGCAAACTTCTCCGATATAGTGTAATTTGGAGAATTCAAAAAGATAATAGGACTATCATGTGTGGGTGCAATAGCAACAATTTCATTCTTAACATAAGGAACTATAGCAAGTTCATCTCCATAAGCATAATTCATATTGGCATCTTGGCCACAAGCATAGCAAGCATCATCAAAAAGGGATATTTCAAAAGAATCAATGGGATCATAGCAATTATCATAGCATTCATCCTTCGGTAAGCATGAAGGGAAATTAAATAATGTATGAGTTGAAGAGTTACTCTCATTAGAAGGTGGGCACGGGTAGCTAATCCGCTCTTCCTCCTTTTGTTCTTCGCTCTCCTCATTATCTTTTTCATCCAATGAGCTCACAGTTTCATCAATTTCTTCTTCCATAGACCCCTGCAAAATATTAGTCTCTTCTTTGACAGCGGAGACTTTCTCAATAAATATATCAATATAGGAATTGTATTTATAATTTTCATAGAAAAATTTAAGGATGGAAATTTTTTTAGGTCTATAAACATCATCATCAAAAGCTTCATACTTTAAAAACAAAGATTCAATTTCATAAGCACCCTTAAAAGCAACAAATTCTTCTATTCGTTCCACATCATAGTAATCATATCTACCATTAGCATAAGAAGCTAAGGTTTCATTGTCATTAAATTTGCATGAAAAGGGAAGGTGTGGAGCATTCATCCTAGAGCAACAAGTATAATCATATCTAGAACATAGATTCCAAGCATACCATTTCAACATATGAATTTGATCCCATAACAGTCTCCCTTTTTGTGTCAAGCGATAATCCCTAAAGTATTCACATTGATCCAACGTGTCTCCCATTATCAAGTTGAACAGGGTTTTCTCAGGATTATCAAAGTATTGCATAATATTTTTCACATAACGAGCATCGATGGTTTTAGGAGGTTCCCCATCTCCATGAGTAGCAAGTACAACTAATTTTTTTGGTGTTTCGTGTTCCATATCCATAACTAAAGATAGAGAACAACATAGAACAGGAAATAAAAACTACTTAGTTTTAAAGCAAACAAGCACACGCGAGAATATTCACCCCACGCTATTGCTCCCCGGCAACAGCACCAGAAAAAGGTCTTGATAACCCACAAGTATAGGGGATCATTTGTAGCCTTCTTCGATAAATAAGAGTGTCGAACCCAACGAGGAGCTAAAGGTAGAACAAATATTCCCTCAAGTTCTATCGACCACTGATACAACTCTACGCACACTTAACGTTTGTTTTACCTAAAACAAGTATGAAACTATTTTGCGAGAATAAAACTACGAGTACTTTGCGAGAATAAAACTACAAATAAATTGCAAGGTAATAAAAGTGGATAGCTTTTGTCAACAAGAAAGTCATTTGTCCCTAGGCAATCGATAACAAGTACCGGTAATCATTCTTGTAATTTTATATGAGGGAGAGGCATGAGCTAACATACTTTCTCTACTTGGATCATATGCAGTTATGATTGGAACTCTAGCAAGCATCCGCAACTACTAAAGATCATTATGGTCGTGAAACCCAACCATAGCATTAAGTATCAAGTCCTCTTTATCCCATACGCAACAACCCACTTACTCGGGTTTAAGCTTCTGTCACTCTCGCAACCCACCATAAGCGAATCATGAACATATTGCAACACCCTACAGCGGGGATCCCTCACGTTTGCGCGAGACCGAGGGCACCATAGGACAGCACCATAAATAAAATATACAATCATACCAACCAAGATCACGATTAACCCATAGGACAAAACGGATCTACTCAAACATCATAGGATAACCATAGATCATTGGGAAATAATATATGGAGTTGGGCACCATGTTTAAGTAGATATTATAGTGGGGAAGAGAGGTGTTACAACACTGCATAGAGGGGGAGAGAGTTGGTGTTGACGGTAGCAAGATTGTTGATGTAGATCGCCGTCACGATCCTTGCCCCGGCGGCACTCCGGCGCCACCGGGAGAGAGGGGGAGAGAGCCCCCCTCCTTTTTCTTATTCCTTGGCCTTCCCCCTAGATGGGAGGAGAGTTCCCCCTCTGGTCCATGGCCTCCATGGTGGCGGACGGGCAGGAGCCCCTCCGAGATTGGATCTCCCTCTCTGTTCTCTTCTGTTTCGCGTTCCCTAGATCTAGCCCTTCACCGTTTCTTAAATTCCCGGAGATCCATAACTCCGATTGGGCTGAAATTTTTACACGATTTTTTTCCATAAATTATCTTTCTTGCACCAGAAGAAGGGCCCCAACCGCCTTACGAGGAGGGCATAAGACACCTGGGCGCGCCTGGCACCCCCTGGCGCGCCCTGGTGTATCTTGGGGGCTATGGGCCCCCGTTTACATTGATTCCACCTCCCAAAAATCACATATATTCCAAAATAATTCTTCGTAAATTTTTATCGCATTTGGACTTCGTTTGATATGGATTTTCTGCGAAACAAAAAACATGCAACAAACATGAACTGGCACTGGGCACTGGATCAATAGGTTAGTCCAATAAATCATATAAATTGTTGCCAAAAATATGTAAAAGTTGTATAATATTGGCATGAAACAATCAAAAATTATAGATACGATGGAGACGTATCAAGGTACGTGAGCAGAGCGCGCCGACGGACAGCAGAGCGCGCCGAGGGACGCGAGCAGAGGCCTGCACAGTGATACGTGGCAAATAAGACGAACTGTGCGAGCGATGGCGGAGACATCAAGCACGAATCAGATTAGAGTTGCATGTGCGATACGTGGCATACAGTAGATCCACCCGAGCTGTTTGTGATGGAATAAGCTGTGTGTGTTGTGGGCAAACGCTTGCTGGTATACAACCATCTGCGATTGATGAATTCATGACTGACGGGTTCCCTGGTGTGGTCCGTGTGCGATGTGATATGCTTTGTCTACAGAACATCAATATATATACTTATAAGAACAGCATTGCATAACCAAATTAAGCATAAAATTACATAAGTGACTACACACATAACATTTCCACACACCAAAGTAAGAAATTACATGCATACTAAACTAGGAGAAACGAGCATATCTACATGTTGTTGCGACGACGTTTGCTATTGCTCTGCTTCCGGCTGGATCCTTGGTCGTGAATGGTAAATAAAATCTAAGTCTATTGCATATTAAGGTCAAAATAGTACTACCAATATACGAGTCTCATACGATGCCTTTTCAATGATTGTACCACAAAAGCCCGAAATATTACAAGGTTCAAATTCCAGAGTTACATGGCTCAAATTTGAAGATTACGAGGTTCAAACTGATATTAGAAATGAAATTCAGCTCATTCAGCTGCAAACGCCCGTGTTGATCAGCTGAACATGGATATAAGAGAGGTTCAGACTAAAAATAAAAATAGTAAGGCCAGTTTTGAAACCTCGTCATTTCTGCAAAGGGATCAGCCGCTGACAAGTCATGTATGGGGTTGACACAATGACTTCCAATTACTCTGTCATATGCACTTCCAATATGAAGTTTAGCTTTTTTGGAGCCTCTTCCATTCTGCAGTAGCTGCCGGCTCTGATCAACAAACCATTCATATTTCCTATTTAAATGCATGTTCAACCTCATTACCTTCAGCACCCTTGATCTGGCAACAAAGAACCTGGCGAATATAATCTCTGGTAAGGTCCCTCGGTAGAAGTTCAAAGTAATTTTTGATAGATGCAGATCCAGGCATTCGATGTGATTGTCGTTATAAACATTATCCACCATCGGGCCTATTATTATCTGCAAAAGAAGAGAACGTGTTAGTGCCTACATGCAGTTTTGAACACTACTACAGGCCTATTTGGTTTGCAGGATTTGTAAAATGCACCAACGTGCCATGCATCTTTGATCTGACATGATTAACATGGGCATTTGATTACAATCTAGAAAAATGTAGCCTTCTTCGCAAGAGGTTGGAGTGGATGAAAAATTCCCTAAGAAAACTAGTACAGATGAATCCAAAGGAGAAATGCTTATGGATTGTAACCATATGAATCAAGCAACCAATATGGGGTGGTGGTGGGGGTGTATGTCCTAAAATCTTCCAAAATTCCTTCAGAAATCGTAGTACATTGTCATTGTAAACTTGGGAAAAGGTGCCAAAAATTGAACTCCCTTATGGTTAACATTTAACAGGAAAGGAACATCACCTCGATATACAGCTTCTTCAGGCACGGAAAGCATCTCAGGAAACTGACAACTTGGTCTAGGTTGGGGCCGATAGATTCTAGTGCCAAGACCTTCACTGTGCGCAGAATCTGGGTGAAGCTTTTCTGGATGACAGACGAACATACATCTTCAAAATTAGAAATAATGTTGATATCAAGAAGGAGAGGTAGAAGGTGACTGTTGTACCTGAAAGTAGGAGTATTTGACAGACGAGTAGCCCACCACTGTCAATATCGGTGCAGAAATGACATTGATTCTTGTTGGACCTTGTTGATCAACTACAAGTAATCTCTCAAATGAAGGTGTGTCCTAAATGACCATATTGTGGTCCACCTTTTGTGATCTCTCGTTGCAGCAGCAGCAACACACATAAATAGTCCGGAGAGTCATGGAGGTGATGTGGAAGCTACTCGACCAATTCATCGCCTGAAGACGAAGGAACTCGAGTGCAGTACAGCCGTGAAGCAGGCGATCCATGTCATCCTTTGGGATGCAGACGGCGATGAGCTCGAGGTGCTTCAATTGTGGTAGAAAAAGAGCGGGCGCGTCATTAAGGGGGGGAATGGCAGTTCATGAACTTGGCGAGGCGCAGCGTGGGCGCGAAGCGGGGCGCAGACGTTGGCAGCGAGCGCATATGCCCATCATTAAAACTAAGCCCCTCGAGCTGATCTAGGGCGGGGGATCGGAACCACTCGTCAAGCTTGGCTCGGTCCTTGCATTGGAATGGAGCTTGCCCGTGATAAGGCCTCTGATTGGGCCATGGTGACTGCCGAGTATCTGGGAGAACGCATCCAAGCTTTTGTGATAGCCATGGCAGAGCTCGTGGGCGTCGAGGAGGTCGAGAGGGGTGGAGAGCCATAGGGGGCGCCACCGCCGGGAAAGGGCGGTTGTCCTCGCCCCATATTTGATTGGGAGGAGGGATATGATGACTGTCAACATATCATCGGGGAGGCTGCCGATGAAGTCTAGGCCTGCTAGAGTCGCTTGCGGTTCTTTCTTGACCCGCCTCCGCTTGTTGGCACCTCGTTCTCCACCTTGTCGGCGGCGACGGAAACCTCTGTCTCCATATTCAAGCTGTGTTTCGGTGCTTCAGCAGCCCTGGTGTCGCCACTCCCTTCGATGGGGCACTTCGGCGACATCCTCATACACTCACGGCTTTGAGGACTGAGAGCGGCGTCGAGGATGCGGGCGGAGAGAGAGGATTGTATGTGTGGCGAGGATGGGGGGTGCGGCCGCTCGGGCACGCCATTAATAAGGACCAGTGGGAGCGAGGCGGGCGGCGGTCAAAGGCTGTCTCGCTTCCCGGTGAGCTTGCGCGGCGGACTTCTGGCATTCCTATACCATCATTTCACACAGCTACTCGCACGCCTCCCGGTGACCCTGCGCAGCGAAAATGTCTCCCGTTAATTCACACGCCTGCACGCACGCCTCCCGGTCTGCCTGTGCGGCGGACTGCTCGCATGCGTCTCGTCAACTCACGCCTGCTCGCACGCCACACGGGGCGCATGGCATGTATATTTTTTTTGTTTTTTGATGATTCATTCTACCGCTTTACTGCTTAACCGAAGCATGGCACGGTCTAACACACACGGTCCGAATAAATATTTTGTATGAGATATTGGTTGCTAGTTATTAACAATCTCCCGTTTGTAAGTAGATTATATCAAAACTTGTCTCAAATTTGACAAAAAAATACAATATCACAGTCTACTGGTGTCCATATATGACACCATGATAAGTTTCATGAATTTCAACTAAGTTTTGGATTTACTGAATTTTAAAAATCAATATTCTCAATGTTTTGAAATTTCTTTCACGGGGAAACATGCACCAAGGGACACACATATGATTTTGCAATCCATTTTGGAGCACATGTAGCTCAAATTTGATTTTTGCACATTATATCCCTAGGAAATCAATCAATGTATAAAACGGGTCGAATGATCTCTGTTTTTTTTTCAAACTTTAACATGACACTCCTTTGGTCACATGTTCACTGTAGAAAAAGTTTGACATGCCTCAGAGTGGAGGTGGTGGTGCGGGATATGTGTGTGTGTGTGTGTGTGTGTGTCATAACCTCACTCCATGTGGGGACTTTCCGGTTCCCGAGGCAGGTGCCACATCAAAGTTGTGCATTGGTATATTCAAACACGACGCAATACCATGCAGGCAGTGGTTGCCCTATAGGAACTCACTTGAGTGCGGCGCTTCCATCTGTGGGCCCGCGAGAGGTCATCCTCCATCACTTTGACCCAACAAGAGAGAGAGGCACATTTGACGAACACGAAGGATTAATTATTTTAGGGCTATGTTAGGGTAGGAGTATATATATAGTACGTGTCGAAGGGGAGATGGGACCAACATATATATACTAGGTGTCACACATGAACCTCACTCTATGTGGGGACTTTGCGGTGTTTGAGGCAAATGCCACGTCAAAGGTTGTGCATTAGGTATTCAAAACATCACAACCATACACCTCTCCATATATATGTTTTGGCACACATGCAAGCAATGGTGGTTGTCCTGTGGCACTAACTCACGTGGTTATCGGCGATGCTTCCATCTGTCGGCCCGCTTGGTCCATCACTTTCACTGACAACGAGAGAGGTTAATTATTTTGACTTAGGAGGGGATTAATTTTTTGCTTGTCTCGCGATATAGGCGAGATTACATATATAATAGCGCATGTGTGTACATGAATCCATTCTGTTGGATCGAGGGGGGGGGGCAAGCACACGACACGTCATGAACCTCTTGCTCTGTGTGGGGACCTGTGCGATTTTGAACGCATGCACCACATCAATGTTGTGCATTAGGTATTAATTCAACACATATGCATGCATCACGACACGTCATGGTTATCTTTGCACACTCTCACTCGCTTGGTTATATATGGGTGGCAAGCCTATATATATTTGTGGGCCCCCGTGGACGTCCATCATTTCGATCGACGACAAGAAAGATTACCAGGGTGGATTCTTCTTCTTTGGTTCATGTTACCATATAGTAGTAGGTCGATCATTCTAGGCCTAATTAAGTTTGAGCATCATGAACCCTCGATCAGTGTGGGGATTTTATGGTTCCAAAGCATGGTGCCACATCAAATTTGCGCATTGCGTATTCAAACACCACACACACCACTTCCATACATAATTGGGCCACATGCACAGAGTGGGTTTTGTCTTCAGACAGTACTCCCTCACGAGTTTATCGGAGACAAGCTAGTCCATTTTGCGGGGCCGTGTGGACGTCCATCACTTTGACCAACAATGAGCGAGAGAGGTTGTATGATCAAGTTGGATTCTGTTTGGTCCGTGTTACAGTACGTCTTGGTGAGATGCCCTCCCCTCGACACGTGTGGGGGGGGGGGACTTCGCACTACCCGCAACCTCCGTGGGGTCGGGGAAGTCCGGTTATTTTGCGAGGCACATGTGCCACATCAAAGTTGTGAATGGTATAGTTAAATATCACACCACACCCTTTTCATACATATAGTATAGGGCCACCCACAGGTGGTTCGTATGTGGTCTCACCCATCTCCCGCCACAAGCACACATTTGTGGGTCGGGACACGGTCCACCTTTGTCCGGAAGCGAAAGGGGAAGTTTGGCCATATATATGATGGACTCCTATAGGTTTTGTGTTACGGTAGGGTGAGATTTCAAACCTAACTATCTGGGGGCATGCATTCATAGCTAGGATTCCCTTACCGCTGACACGAAGTGGGGTTCGTAGGGGATGGCTGACTAGCAATACTATGCGCTTTGTGCGACAGGTGCCACATCAAAGTTGTGCATTGGGTATTCGAACATCAAACCACCCTTTTCATACATATATTTGGTCCACATGCAAGTGTGTTCGTGTTCTAACCCTTTCCCGCGTTATTCTTTTTGCCAAATTTATAAACATCACACGAGTTGGATGCAGAAACCATCTGCGATTGGGTACGCAACAGACACGGTTCGGTCAGACTACCCGTGTGCCACGCCCGTGCTCCTGCAGTCACTCACATCATCATAGTAGATTGGGCTCCACGAGGCTTGTCTCCTGCTCTCAAAAATATCTACTGCCTCGTAATCTCAAAAATATCTACCCGCGTAGAGGGTTTTTCTGTTTGATAGCACACGATTCGTATGTGTGGACCGTGTGCGATGTCTGTTACTCCTGCTCTACTTCAATCAGTTGATCCAAATTTTCAGAAGCCCCGGAATTTTTATTTGAACTGGAGCCCCGGCATTTTACTCCCGCCTGCATCCCTCGCAATCTCAAAAATATCTGCTCGACTGGAGTGGTTTTCTATTTGATAGCACACGACCATTATGCTTTAACCGTGTGTGATGTTCGTTACTCCCGCCCCGCTCTGCTTCGATCCCTTGATCCAAATTTTTGGTAGCCCCGCCATTTTACTCCCGCCTAGTAAAATTTTCAGTACCCGCGGCATTTCTTCAAACACCACCTTGGACCCCCTCCACACACACCCCAAATCCTTCACTCACCCCAAATCCCCTGCTCACACACATACACACCACCCCTCCCTCGCTCCAAACCTAGCTAGGTCGCCGCCGCCGCCGCGCCACCTCCATCGTCAACCTCTGCCGGTCTACCCGTGCAGTTTACCCACCAATATACATACCTTCACCGCCCTGAGTTTCTTAGATGACGCCTGCGAAACGCCCCCTTTCCCAGAGATCCCCATCCCCACCCCCCTTCCCCACTCCAGAGTTTCGCAGCCTAAGCCCGGCTACGCTACCCGGGGAGCTCGAGGAGCGAATGGCCCAAGAGAGCTTTACCGCGGCCTCTTCGCCCGACGTCGGCGAGGTGGCCGCCGAGGAAGCTGACGACGATGACTAGACCTAGATTGAGCCTTTCAATCAGCGGGCTAGAGTATTCTGGCATGTCGCGGACGCCAGCTACGACATCGAGGTCGCCGACACCGACGGCTTGACGCGGGCTATGTCACAGGTTAAGTTGCCCACCCCCAACCCTTCGGGTTCGACAACCGTCGATCTCATCGATGGCCCTACCGCTGATCTCCTGGGGCTCGTTATGAACAATTTTCCATCCTTCATCCCCATGGAGCCCCTTTTGTCATTTCTTAAGGACACGTTCCGCGACGCTGGCTTGGGATCCTCAGCTGGCAAGTCAGATCTCATCGACAGCGACCACGAGGAGGAGCCAATCTGTGACAAGTGAGGAAACCCATGATTTGTTTTCTCGAACCCCTTTTGTAGTGAGAACCTGTCCAGTATTTATTGCTATATTTGGTTGTTTGCATTACGCCTTGTTTATTTCTATGATTTATGGCTGTTCGGTTCTTTGTAGTTAGCATATGTCCAGTTTCAATTGCCATCTTTGGTTCTTCGTAGTATGCCTTGTTTATTTCAGATATTAATAGTGTGATGTTCTATATGTGCTAGTATGAACTGTGCAGTTCAATTTCATCAATACCAATTTTAACAATAGCTCTATGAATGACTATATTTGGTTGCTGTTAAGCATGTTGAACTCCCTCCGAATCTTTTTAGTTCGCATATAAGATTTGTCTAAAGTCAAGCCTCGTAAAGTTTGACCAACTTTATAGAAAAAAATATCAACATTCACAATATGAAATCAATATCAGTAGATGTGTCATGACTTAAATTTTCATATTGTATAACTTTAGAATGGTAGATGTTGATATTTTTTTCATATAAATAAGGTCAAACTTTATGAAGTTTGACTTCAGAAAATTCTTATATGCAGAGTAAAAAGGACTGGAGGAAGTATTTACCACGCCTTTCCATTTGATTTAACAATGGCATTGTTTGGATACTCTAACTTAGCTAGAGGTTAGAGTTAGTTTCTAGCTCATGATAGTTAAAAGGGAGAGAGAGAGCTTGGTGGAATAGTTGATTGTATTGCTTGAGCCTCGTGGGCATATATATAGGAGTACATGGTCATCTTGGAGTACAAGTCAAGGTAGAATAAATCCTACGCTATCCTACATTTCCTAAATAAGAATGATACTCAACAATGACTAACCCTGAACTAACTCTAGCCAAATAGGTGTTTGGTTGACAGTGTTAGATTGACAATAAATGCACTAGGAGAACTAGCCCCAATCAGCACCTCTTGGGTGGGATAGTTGTTTTGGGTGGGTTAGATGCAACTAGCTCAAACTAGCCCTCATGTTGGGATACTTTAGGGCTATTTGAGCCCAAACTAGCTCAAACTAACTCTAACCCACGGATCCAAACAGGGTCAATAACTAGTGTACTTAGACCTGCACAATACATGTTTGAATGACTATGTTTGCTTGTTTTTAAATATTAGGCATGTTGCAGTTAATAACACACCTCTCCACTTCTTGTTTTTAAATATTAGGTTTTTAACAATTTGGTCTTGCACATGTAGGTCCTGCTGTCAGAGGTTTTGACCCACTGTTTGACCCTTTTTGCATATGTGGAAATGAGTTGTCCATGAATATCAGTCAAGTCAAGAAACTCAGAAAGATTGTTACGATAAAGAAATTAGCGACAAAAAACAACAAGATCTTTGTCTACACAATGAAGAAGACATCATTTCACTACAGGATGGTACTAACTGTTATACCTTGTCTTTTTAATTCCTTTGCCCATTTCAAATCTAGAGAAGATATTTATGCATATCCTTGTTTTCAGGCCTTTCCAAAGTAGTTCACTGATGATTACCTCTCAAACCACCTGTATGGTCAGGAGGCGAGGAAGGTATTCATACAACACCCACGGTTCAATATTGAAGTGTTCCTGAAGAGGATGAAGGATGGACAGGCGCTGGCCTAAAGTTGCAAAGACCTTCAACGTCAATGAAGGCTCAATATTCGCCTTCCGCTTCAGCAGTTTTCCAGATGAGATCCATCTGTCTATGTACCGTCTATGATGCTAATTTCGAAAGGTTATAGATGTTGCATGTGAAACTTGGTGCTGGTGCAGTTGTGTAATGGGGTAGCTGAGTGCTGAAGCTATATGATGTTGTACTCTGATGTATTTCAATTATGAACTCCGGCTTCCTTAATATGAAAATGAAATATATTGTGTGCTTAATATGAAATGTCAATTAGATTAATAAATGGATTATTAATAATAGGGAAATTAGCCTGCTAATTGGGTTTTTCTATTGCAAACGATTATTGAGAAAACACCGTGGGCGATGATCTCAGGCAACGCACACAGTTTCTAGGAATAAACCGTGTTGGATCAATGAACAATCACACAAAACATCCTGTTGAAAACTGTTTGCGTTAGGCCACCTTGCGCAAAAGTTTACCACATAAAAAGTGTGTGTGATGGACAGCCTTTGCCACACAGTTTCTTCTACGCACCGTGTGTGATGCATTCAATAACACAAACGATAAAATTGTTAATATCATGTGCAATGGCAACGCTATCACAAACGATTTAATGGGGAAAATTGTGTGTGATGTACCTGCGAACAGAACATTTTCCTTGGAGTGACTGTGTGGGATGCATATACGAACGGAAACGTACTTCTTGGATTAACTGTGTGGGATGTACATACTAACGGAAACGTATTCCTTGGATTGACTGTGTGGAATATACATACGAACGGAAACGTTTAGCCAAAACTGACTGTGTGGGATGTACTTACGACCGGAAATGATTTGGCCTGTATAATTGTATTTTTTTTAGCACAACTATACGTATAACCATATTTGATCGCTCGCCCGTCGCACATGACCTCATTTTGCCGAGCGTGTGTGCCAGGAGGGCCTATCCCCGACGGTTTCTGGGTCGTGTGGGAAGGACCCCCCCTATCGCAGTCACTCACTTGGCGACGGTTCACCCATCCTTTTTTCTGAGCGTTCCTCGACTACTTCAGCGCGCAACTCCACCATCTTCCCCCCAATGCCGTCATTTATCTTTCGGCCTTCATCTCTCTCTGTGAAAACTTCTTGGGTTGCCATCCTCACTGGGGCCTCTTCAAATACATCTTCACCTGTCGGTCGATGACCGTCAAGAAGGACTCGCCGACTGGTGAGAAAACCAACATCACCCAGCTATGCGAGGGCCTGGGCATCCAGGTTCGTGGGGGGAGGTCCTTCCCGAAGATGAGCTTCCCCGACGATATCAAGGGGTGGCAAGGAACTTGGTTCTACTGTAGGGACGTTCCTGGTGCCAACAATCAGTCGGGCCTTCCGCTGTACTCGTCCGAGAGAGTAAGAGCCCCTGCGTCTCTTTCTGTGGCGAAGGAGGAGAAGGTGGGTGTTGATATCTTGTCTAGTGCGTTTATCAGAGTTGTGAATGCTAGAGTGAATGACATGGATTTGTTGGAGACTTTCTTCACTCGGCGCATCCAACCGCTGCAAGCCAGGGCTCATCCTATGTGGTTGTATAAGGGGCTGAGTGACCCCACCCGGGTGCATCCTGAGGAGCTCACCGAGAAGGTGGTGGGGGCCAAGATCAAGGCCATCACCTGCGCTTGGGACAACCCACGTGGGGCTCGGTTGGTGCTAGCCTTCCACAAGGACTTGCTGCCTATTGAGGTAATCGTTCGCTGCCTAGTCTACTTGGTCACATGTTGCCTCTTGTGTAGTTGATCATTGTGTTGTTATGTGTTTACCTTTCAGGACTTTCAGAACTTGATTTCTAGGATCCCGGTGGTGGACCGGTCGCCCGAGGACGTGATGAGTGACACCGAGCAGCAGTACTCGGAAGGGTCCGACGATGACGAGAGTGATGATGTGGAGGAGAGCGACAAGGAGAAGAGCTCTGAGGAGGGGGAGGAGGCAGAGTCCTCTCCGTCTTATGAGGCTCCCAAGGAACCTCGCTCCAAGGCACTACATGATCCAAAGGGCAAGGCGGGAGGGGCTCAGCAGCCGACTGCCTCTAGTCGGACGACTCGGAGCTTAAAGTGTGCTCGAGCTGAGGCTGAGAGCTCGACAGAGAAGCAGCCCAAGTTGCCCAAGCAGATCTCCTCCAAGCCCCGAAAGGTTGCGGTGCCTCGGATCAACGTGGCAGTGCCTGTGGCCTCGACGTGAGTGCTCTCATCAATCCCTTGTTTGTTTTTGCGTTGATTCGTTTGCTGATCGAGTGATGTTTGACTTCCGTAGCAATGACACCTCGACGACTTTGGCGGACCCACACGCTCACAAGCCGGGTCCGAGTGATGCTAAGGCGGTGGATGCCACCACTTCCAAAGGTATGTCACGCTGACTGATTCAGACGGTTAGGTCTTCTTTCGATGGAATGCTAATGATTCTTTGGTCCATGTATTCGTGCAGCTCCACCCGAGATCATCCAGCTGGACGACGACGAGAGGACCAACCCGCTCAATCCAGATGCCATCAGGGAGGGGGCGCCGAGTGTTGACGCGCCCATACCGGACGTCTCCCCTCGCCAAGTGGCCCACGTTTCTCCGGCGAAGGCCTCCGCAAGGACTGCGAGGCTGAGTCCTCTAGCTCAGGGTGGTCCGGCACCTTTGACCGCGGTGGTCCCGCCCGCCGGGTCTACCCAGGCTCCTCTGAGTGGGTCGGCGGTGGTTCCGGCCCAGAGGCATGTGTCTGCGTCTCCATCGGTCCCAACTACCTCCTTCCCCCTGTACCATGTCCCTGAAGATCAGGTGGGGGCGAGTAAGGAGGCTCTGATCCAGGCAGGGTTGATGTGCGACCGGCTGAAGGAGGCTTATGACGCCAGCGCGGCACTGCAGACCAACGTCCGAGTAAGTACCATTGTGAGTATGATTTCCAGTCGAAGTTTCTATCTTTTTTCTCTTGGTAGGATTTATGTCAGTGGGTTTGCGCAGGGCATACCCACCGGGTGTTCATGATCCAGTGGGGGCACACTGAGTGCACCCACTTGGTGTAGTCCCCGAGCCCCTGTCGACCCGGGCCAGTCGTCAGGGGTCTTTGAACTATTTGTAAGTGTTTTTGTTGTATTCACTCAGAGTCTAGCCGGGACGTGTCCGAGTGGTCTCGATCCAGTGGGGGCATGCTGAGTGCACCCACTGGGTGTAGTCCCCGAGGCTACCATTGACTTGGATTAGTTAGTGGTAGTCTTAGAACTTGTGGCCGTTTCGCCCTGAGGATGTTTGTCTTTTTTTTAGCTCATCGACGAGTCACTTTCTAGTGGGGGCATGCTGAGTGCACCCACTAGGTGTAGTCCCCGAGACTGTCGTCGATTGCGGGCAATCGGTGGTGGTCTTTAGAACTATATCTAGGCGTTCAGGACGCTCGGCAACACCCGTGCGGTGGCGAGATAATAGGTAGGATCTTCTTCGTTGCTGACTCGGAGGTCAGTCAAATGAAGTAGATCATCTTGTGTTGTTGTCCTCAATCTTCTTCATCGTCAACTCGAGAGCTGACCGAGTGAGGGTAGATCAGAGGGTACTTCAAGATGTGGTACTGATCAAGCTTGCTCCTCCTGGGGATGCTTGGCCGGCCCGAATTTGGTACTGGTCAAACTTGTTCCTCTTGGTGGGCATGACTGAGTGAGTAGCCCAAGGGTACTTCAGGATCTGGTACTGCTCCAGCTTGTTCCACTCAGCAATGTGCGGCCGACTCGGCAGTCAGAGGGTACTTCAAGATCTGGTACTGGTCTAGCTCGTTCCTTCCGGCGGTGTCTGTCCCGATGTTCTCGAGTTGATGCTTTGGTTTCTCTTTTTGGATCTTCCGACTGATTGTTTCTTGCATGTTGCAGAGGACTTGTGAGTTGGGATCCCACTATGCTGAGATGGAGAAGGAAGTGACATCTCTTCGACTCGATCTGGAAGCCGAGAAGCTCAAGAGTGCCCGATTGGAGAAAGAAAAGAAGGCCTTGGGAGGTAAGTTATTTCCCCCGTTCGGTAGTGCCATACTGTTTTTCCCCTTTGATCCGAGTCATTCTGCTCCGACAGATGTTCGTAGCGAGAACACCCAACTGGTAACGAGGCTCAGGACTTCTATTTATTTAGAAACCATGAAGCAGGCTCTGGAGAAGAAAGACAAGGATCTAGCGTTCGCCTAGAAGGAAGCCAGGACCAAGGCCAAGCTTGCCGACGAGAAGCTAGCTTCAGTCGGCAAGTTGGAGGAGGAGATCAAGGACCTCAAGGCTACCATTAGTGCCTCCACTCAGGAGAAGAACACGCTGGAGGAGAAGGTCACGCAGCTAACTGACAAGAAGAACGCCCTGGAAGCACA